>QUSF01000038.1:1796508-2396508 GCA_003676055.1 Chloebia gouldiae
TGTTGTGATTGTTAGCCAATTTTTAGGTTTATATGCAGAAAAACCAAAAGCAAACAAAAAAAAACCCACATAACAAAACACAACAAATGATACTGAAATGTCTTTGAATTTATATTAAAATTTAATTAGTTTTGAGAAAACACAATTCAGATATTAAAACCAATACCATAAAAAGCTGCACAAGCTGGTAGGTGTTTCTGAAACAATTCGAACACCATCCAGTTCGACAACACCAAAAAAAGTAGAATTTGTGTTTGCTGTTTTAAAACAAATTTGAAAGTCACTCACTTATAAACCTTGAATTCTATTTAATCTGTTCTACATGGATTCTAGAAATATTTCCAGCAACCATTTTTTCCTTCCCTGAGCTGCATCTACTCACTTTTTTCTCATTTTTCCTGTAGACTCTGAAGATTTATCTTCAAACTGTCCTGGAGACAGTGCTGCAGATCATGACTAAAGCCAGTCTAAAGGAAGAAGCCCTAGATAAGTACGTATAATTCATAGTATCTTTTAAAAGGCTTGGAGCTGTGCCATACTCAAGAATTCATACCAAAGTATGCAGAAGAAGAGTTTAAGTTGACAAGTTAAATTCATATTTTCTGTTTGATGCACAATTTAATAAGAATTAAAACTTGGTATTTGTAATTGAACTAACATAATTGAGAGGTTGGTTGAGTCTTTCACATTTTTATCTGCTGCCCAAATGGTAATAAAATTCAAGTATGAGTAAAGGCATAAATATTGGCCAATCACTTTATTGCATAATGTGTAAAACTGGGGTTTTTCATCTTTACAGAAATGCCTAAATACTAAACTCATTTTGCTTACTATCTTAAACTTGTTGGGTAAAAAAAAAGCTTGTGAAACATGACAGTGACATTACTTGAACCAATATTCTATCGTATATAAAGGTGTATATTTTCCATAAGAAACAGAATTAGATCATGATTGGTGGGTTTTCATTTTTTACATAAAAATACATTTTAATAGACCTTTTGTTTTTGGTTAACAGCAGTCACTACTATAACTAGCCATTTATAAAAAGTTGATGCTGAAGTATAGAAATACTATGCAGAGAAAATATATCACAAACTACTTGTACAAACTCAGTATTACTTAACAGCAACAGGGTAATGATACTACTTTGCTCTGTCCGAAAACTGTAAAGGAAATGCAGCCAAGAGATTGTCACATATCTATTTTCATATTATGAATAGTTTCATAGAATCGTTTAGGTTGGAACAGACCTCTTAAGATCATCAAGTCCCAACTATGTTAATTTTATCCCAATAGATTAAAGAGAAAGCATAAATAGTAGTATTTTGTCTGTAGGGATACATAATTTCTCACAGATCTTGACTGCTGCAAAAAAATACTAATTATCTAGCATAATGAAATACTTTATGAATTCCAGTCAAGGATAAGGTTAGGAGAGTATAAAACCCTGATGGAATTCAATCTGGCTAGGGATGTCAAGGAGAAGATCAGATTCAAGAAAATTTAGAAGTGCACAAGTCCATGGAAGCTGCTGACATACATCCACTGGTCCCTAGGGAACTGGCAAGTGAAGTTGCTTGAGTTGGAATTGTTCATTCTGAAAAAGAGAAGGCTCCATGGAGACCTTAGAGCAGCCTTTCAGTACCTAAAGGGGGCTGCCAAGAGAACTGGAAGGGGACTTAGTTTCTAAGGGCATGTAGTAACAGGACGAGGGGAATGTCTTCGAAGTGAAAGGTTAAGATATTGGGAAGAATTCTTTACTGTGAAGGTGATGAAGCACTGAACAGGTTTCCTAGAGAAGCTGTGGATACCCCATCAGTGGCAGTGCTCAAAGCCAGGTTGAACAAGATCTTGAGCAATGTGATCTACTGAAAAGTATCCCTGGCCTAGGGCAGGGGGATTGAAACTGGATGATCTTTAGGGTCCCTTCCAACCCAAACCATTCTATGATTCTATATATGTCATTCATGATGAAGAGAAAAAAAGAAAGCAGTGTAAGGCCTTACAAAAGTACATACAATCACATTCTTATTTAGCAACAAATACTTGCATCAGAACATCAGTCATTTTCCTAAGAATATAAATATCTTCATTTGTATTACTTATTTTAGAACAGTCACCCACTTTTAACCCATTTAACATTTCAGAGAAAGCATACAGTACTTAACATATTACCTATTTTTTTGCTTAGAAATCTCTGCTCATTTGCCTTTCTGGCGTTATGCTGACCCCACATCAATGAACAGTTTGACAAGATAGAGCTCAAAGACAAGCACCTGAAGGTCCAATGTGCCTGTCTTTTCACCCTGCTCCCCCACACCACACAGAGTATTTCAAGTTCAGGCAAGGCTGAACTCTGAAGGATACAACTGAAAACCAGCAGAGAACCTGCTGTTCCCTTTGGTGGGGCTAGCAGTGGGCACATCAGAGGTACTAAGTACAGTTATTAAGGCTTAGGCATGCCTTAGTATTACAATAAGGGACTAAAACCTAGAAGCATGGGAATGTTTAAAGTGCTCTCTCAGCCTAGGATTTCAAATGGTTACTACTGAGGCAATTGGAGAATTTCCCTGTATTAACAGCACCTTGAATGTTCCTTTCCAAAAAAGGCAACCATAAAAACCTAAAGTTTTCAAAAATTGAGATTTATTCTAAATTTGATTTCCTAGAAGCGAAGTGTTTAACATTTAAATTCTTAAGAAATCCTCATTTTACAAGTTTAAATTCTAGAGCACTGAAGCTGCTAGGTCAGCAGCAGCTGTGAAGAGATAAGAAAACTTAAAGTACTTTAAAGTACTTAAAGTGAAGAACAATGTGCATCTATTCCTAGTATCTTTTCTGCCAGAACTAGTCTTGGTACTAAGGGGAGCATTGCAGTAATTATTAACAGTATCACTGAACAAATCAGAAAGGTTTGAGTTACATACCACCAGACAACAGTTCTTCCATGGAAAGCAATAGATAGTAAGGGATAATGGATGCAACACATGCAGGGATGTGGCACAACCGAGTTAGCACTTCAGCACATCAACATGAAGGGAAAAGGACCAGGTTCTTATTGTACAAAGCAGTCCAGCTCATCCATAACCTATGTTTTCAGGTAAAAATTGCATGTGATTTCTTGCAGAAGTGTCCTGTCCTAGGTGCAGCCAGCAGACATGAATGGTGATGTGGCCAAGGAAAAGATACACCCCAAGTCTTGCTTCTAACATCTGCTGTCATTCCATTGAGTGTAATAAATTCATCAAACTCTGGATTTAAACACAGTGCGAAAGGACATTTAATACGAATAATTTCTAAGTGCTTTCTCTTTATCAACAGACTTAAGAAGGTCAAGTAAATGAGATATAGTGATTCTTCCTGAAGGGTCTGTTGAAAGCATCTTTTTGATTATGGATGCCTGCAAAAAAAATTAAATGTCAATAGATTTTTTTTTTTTAAGTTAATACAGTACCCAAAAAGTATATTAAAATCTCATACCTCTGTTGAAAACTGGTTGTTGAAGCACTCTGGAAGGTCACCTTTTCTAACAGAAGGCCATACCTGAAATTAATAAAAGAGGATAGTTTTGGTATGCTTTCATTTGTTATGTTTTGTATCTCACCTTATGACCCATATAGTTTACTGAAGTAGCTAGGAAAACACAAATCTACAAGAAATGTAAGGCTTCAAAAGGGAACTGTAAACAGTTTGAAAGTTGGGGCTTTTTTCATTTAGTTGTGCTTTGGTTTGGTTTTATGGCCTTTTCATCAACTGTTATCCAATTCTAAGCTTAAAAACTTCACACACAAGAATGACATGTTTGTTTCAATCATCCTCTATTTCAGAACCATTATCTTTCTTTCCTTAATTTAAAAGTAATGGATTTATATTGTCTAATGATATTATAAGAAAAGAAAAAAGCAAGACAATTGAATTTCTGTTTGCATGCCAAGTAGGTGTGCTTCCTCTTTTTAATTATATTCAGTACACACATAGTTCTATGTCATTGCATAAAATGCTAAGTGGAGCAACTAACAGAAGATTTGTCATTACATGCTTTGGAAATGGCTTTTGGTTAACAATTTTTTTCTATATGACACTGTCTCTCACAACATCCTGATAGGCAAGCTCAGGAAGAGCAGGCTGGACAAATGGCTGGTGTGGTGGACTGAGAACTGGCTGAACAGCAGGTCCTAGAGGGTCACATTCAGCAGCACAGGGTCTAGTTGGAGGCCTGTCACCAGTGCTGTGCCTCCTAGCTTCAAAACTGAGCCCAATATTGTTTTAATTTGTTCCTCAATGACCTGGATGAAGCAGCAGATGCCTCCTCAGCAGGTTCACTGATGACACAAAGTTGGGAGGAGTGGCCAATACCCCAGAGGGCTCTGCAGCCCTTGAGAAGGACCTGGACAGGCTGGAGAGATGGGTAGGCAGGAACCTTCTGAAATTCCACAAAAGGAAATGCAGGGTCCTACACCTGAGGAGAAATAACCCTGGGCACCAGCACAGGCTGGGGGCTGACCTGGTGAAAAGCAGCTCTGTGGAGAAGGACCTGGGGGTCCTGGTGAGCAACAAGCCATCCAAGAGCCAGCAGTGTCCTTGTGGCCAAGAAGGCCAATGGAATCCTGGGTGCATTAAGAAGCCAGCAGCTCAAGGGAGGTGATCCTGCCCCTCTGCCCAGCCCTGGTGAGGCACATCTGGAGTGCTGAGTCCAGTCCTGGGCTCCTCAGGACAAGAGAGACGTGGAGCCCCTGGAGTGGCTCCAGTGGAGGGTAACCAAGATGATTGAGGCACTGGAGCATCTCTCTGATGAGGAAAGGCTGAGGGAGCTGGGCCTGTTCAGCCTCGAGAAGAGGCACTGAGAGGGGAACTCATCGATGTCTGTGAGTATCTGAAGGGAGATGCCAGGAGGATGGAGCCAGGCTCGGTGGTGCCGAGCAATAGGACAGAGGCAGTGGGCAGAAACTGATGCACAGGAAGTTCCATCTGAACATGAGGAGGAATTTCTTTACTGTGTGGCTGACTGAGCACTGGAACAGATTGACCAGAGAGGTCAGGGAATCTCCCTGACTGGACATACACTGGACACAAGTCCAAGTAACATGCTCTAGGGAACCCTGCTTGAGGAGGTAGGTTGGACTAGATGACCTCCAGAAGCTCCTTCCAACTTCACCCATTCATATGATCATTCTGTGATTCTGCAAGTGGCTTTCAGGGTAAACAGATCAGTCTGCTTAATTCATTAGCTGTTAACTAGTGTCATGTCTGCCTAAAGATGACAGTCATGTTCTTAGACTTACTGTGTATCCTGAATCATCAGCTATTCCTATAAGCCTGGCATAGCCAGCCCTTTACAACCGCTATCCCGTAAAACAACAGCTCCCAAAAACTTAAGAGCTTTTTCCCTACTCTTTAGTAGTAGCTTTAGGCTTGTGATCCTACCTGCTGGGGATCATCAACTGAACCAGTTATTCAGCAAGAATAATCAACTTTGCTTTAACATGATGTTCTTAGAGCAGGGCTTGCCAGCACTAGATTTTATCATCTTCCATTAAGTGAAATTCTTTCTAATCTAATGGAGCAGCTGAAGACCATCCTAGGACTTTCCATCCACATAATTTCCCCACCTGCCTGCAGAGCACAAAATTATATTTTAAGGAAATTATGCTTTTCCAACTGTAAACACCATGGAACTGTGCGTGCATTTGCAGTCAACTGTGAATAGAAAAAGGTGGTCTGAGGAAGTACTGCAAGGTGGCTGGAGAGAGCCAAGTTTAACAGACACACTGGTATGATCTTTTCACTGGCAAAAGGATCTGATTAACAGTGTTCAAAATCTGCCCAGCAGCTATATCACTGTCCTACCAATATGTAGGTTTGCACATAAAAAGCTCAAAACACATACAGGATAACTTTTTTTTAAAAGCTTAAGTAACATGGGGTTTCTTTCTGAAATAATATCTGTTTCACTTAAAGCAACGTGTTCCAAATCACTTTTGTTTTCATCTTGGAAAACTGCAAGGGTTTTGATTTGGTAGAAACTCTTCTTGCTCCACTGTGCAGTGAAGACAAGAGCATGGCAAAGACAAAACTCACCCATCCTTAATTTTTTATTTTCTAAAATTAGAAAAATACTCCCTTTAAGTTTGTGATCAAAGAAAAAGACTTTTAAGAAACTTGACATCCTTTTTTGCTTGACATTAGTATGCTAAGGCTTTAGTGTATGTGTAGTAGGACAGAGTGAAATAAACTGTAGTATTTCCCTCAGTTACAACATTTCAACTGAGGTGTGAGGACTTACAGGCTTTATGGAAATTAATTAAGGAAAAAAATGTAAATAGAGATAGTACTCAAGATAAAGAGATTCCTTCTAGAACACTATCAGTATGTGATACCAGCAGCCAGGCGAAATAATAACAGTGGGATTTTTTAAATTTAAAGATTACATACCTTAGATTTTTCATGATAAGTGAATGCCGAAAGAATTTCAAACCAAATTAATCCCAATGCATAAATATCTACTTCCTTTCCGTATCTAACTCCAGTCTAGAAAGATGAGAACAGAACAATACAAGCATCAAATCCCACTGGAGAACAGCACTTATTAGAGCAAAATTTGAAGTCAGCAGAAACTTCCACCCAAGGTTACAGGACTGTCGCCATTCAGTATCATTCTTAGTTGTTAACCCTTTCACCCTGTTAAATAGTGACTATTATGTCACACTAACACCCTGAAATTAAGACTTCTACAGACCTAGACAGATAAAGCCAATACTGTGACAAATAATGTGACAAATAATGAAACAAACAGAAAAATTATGCAATTAACAGGGGCCCTAAATTCAAATACATATTTGGCAGTCTGGTTTTACAAGAGCATTCCTTACAGCATGCAGTGTCAAACTGTATGTTCACATAGAGCATACAGTTATCCTCTCATACAGTCACACCAGGGAACTTTAGGCAACCTGCTTTAATATGGAAATTAGGATTGAGAACATCCAATGCTCAGTTTATAGCGCACATCTAATTACAGAGACACTAATACAGCAGGATAATTACCTGTTCTGGTGCCATATACGATTTTGTTCCTCTGTTTTCAGTCAGAGTCTCAAATGCCACAGAAGTCACAAGACCAAAGTCACCTATTTTTATTTTATTATGTGAGATGAATATATTCTGAGGCTATTTTTGTATATATAAATAAAAAGAAGAAAAAAAAAAATCACCAAATGACCAAGGCTTATCATCAAGCATAATCAGCCACAGAAGTGTTTCCCATAAAATCTGATGATTGTCTAGAAAGTAGCATTAAGAAACTGATGGTGTGGAAAGAGGAATAAGTTAAATCAGTTTTTAGAAACAAACTAAATTTCAACTAGTACATTCTGCAGTAACAGCACCCGTTTTCCACTAGCTCATTCATAACTGTGTCATGCTTTAATTGCTCTTCAAATACATTGTACACATAACATTCTATATCCCAAAGTGCTTTTCACTCTTCAATCGTAGCCGGAACTTGATACACTAAGGCAAAGCATTTACTCTTACATGGAATTCCACTCCAATTCCTCTCAGAGTTTCTCCTAGGCACAGAAGGATCATGTGTACTAAATCAAATGCAGAGTTAAGGCTTACTACAGGGAGCTCAGAGTATCATGTTTACATTTCCATTAAAGTTCCCTTTTTTAAATTTGACAGTGTCATGGCTTAACGCCAGTTGGCAACTAAGCACCATGCAGTGGAATGGGAGGGAGAATCAAAAGTAAACTTGTAAACTGTATTAAAAAGTTTAATAATGGAAACAAAAGAAAAATAATAATGTTAAATAATAATGATAATAAAAGGATTAAAAAAACCAAACCAAAACAAGGAGAAACAAGTTTAGCAGAGTACAATTGCTCACCACCCACTGACTGATGCCAGATCCCCTTCCTGAGCCCAGATTAGCCCCTCTTCCACGTAAAGAAAAGTTTTTGACTTAAAATAAACACTACCTAGTAGCAACCAAAACACCAGTGTGTTATCAGCATTATAATACTAAGCCAAAATAACAGTGTACCTTCTACTGAAAAGAAATTAACTGTATCCTAGCCAAAACCAGAACATGAAGTCAAACAACTAAAAATAGAACTATATATGCTTCAATGAAGTTTACCAAAGAAGATGAATAAACTATACTTCTGAGTGTTTTTAAAACAAAACCACAGAGCCTCATGCTGTCTTTTACTCAAAGAAGCTCCACTAGATCACAAGGCCAGGAGATACTTAATAGTCAACAGGAAGAGATCTTCATGTAAAGAATGCTGTTCTGTTCAAGTCTGACCATGACCACACATATTTAATATAGTACCTATAGCTGGCTACACTATTTAATGACTCTGTTCCTACCAGACACAAATTACTTTAATCTCAGTTTGAACCTATCCTGCAACTTTGATTCTGGGCTATGGAGATCTCAGATGGCCACCTAAGCTGACAGCAGATCAAAGAGGAGAGGAAAGCTCCTCAATTCAAACACAGGTAGAAGAGTTAGCAGTGTAACTTGGTTCTGGTCAGGAGAGGGTTAATTTGTACAGTAATCCGTGGGGAATACATGGCTAGGACAAGGAGGTTATTCTATACCACCTCATGTCATTTTCTGGGAATCGGGAAAGAATCACTTCTGGGTCATGGGAGCATGGCATGATCAGGTAGGCCTCCATGTTGAACTTTTGGCATGTGAATCACCCTCTGGTTTTAATATTGTTACTGGTTTTGTCTGTGTTTGTTTTCTTATCTCACTGCTATTTCTAGTAAATTGTTGTTATCTCAACCTGTGCTCTTTACCTTTTGTGTCGCCAATTCTCATCTCCAGCCTGCCACAGGGGAGGGGGAAATGAGCGAGTAGCATGTGGATTCAGTAGGAGCATTAAATTGAAGAATACCACTACTGATCGACCACAGCCTCAGCTTGTAGAGCATGAAATTCCTAATCTCAGGGTCAAGGGTTTGAACCCCATGTTAGGCCTCAAATATGGCTGGGGTGTGTAGGGGATCAAGTGAGGCACTTGTGGGTTCACTGGAGCTGCCTGCTGTGAAGATACTTCAGTCCCAGCTGTGAAGGTCTCTGGTGGTGAGAATTTGACTGCCAGAGTGGCTCCACAGTGGTCAGGCAGGGAAGTTAATCCTAGGAATGCCATCACACTAATGATTTTTTTTCACTGAGTGATTTAAAACTCTCTAAGCAACACTACAGCTTCCATCCTGAAGCCATGAAGGCTTTGTCCCTTAGAATCTTTATACTGAAATAAAATCTTCTTATGACTCTGCACATCTAGACACAAAGTCTATCCAAAACTGTACCATGCAAACATTCGTATGCATACACAAGACAAAAGTAACTAGAGCATGTTGTTATCAAACACAGCATGTATTAGGATAGATAACCTATCCCTTTACAATATGGAAGAGCCACTTTCTAGACTCAACTTTTCTTTTTCCAATAGGCAGACTTGTAAACCCAGTAACACACTGAAAATGCCTGTTAGCTGATGCCTACTGACTCTTTGAACTATTGTATTCTGAGATCTTCCAAGTGCACCTGATCTTAGGATGTGGTTCAGCCAGCTGATGAAAGAGAATCAATCATTAGCAATATCCAAAGAAGCACACTGCTAGGGTACATAACAGAGTAAGCAAAGACTATAACAATTTAACATTCTCTGAAATTCCAGTAAGTATACTACCTTCAACTTTTTATTTTTGATATTTTTTTCTTTATTTATCTATCCTACATACCTTGAGGTCTCGATGAATTAACTTTTCAGAATGAATATATTCCACTCCTTTCACTATTTGTAAAAATTTGTTTTGTGCCATTTCATAATACTTTCGGTCTTTGCTAGTTTTTGCAATCCAGTTTTCCAATGTCCCTTGTTCACAGAATTCCATTTGGATGAAAAGACAGAGAATTTTGTCGCCTGAATTCTGGCTTCAAAAAAAAATTACATACCATATTGAAATTGGCAAGATACAATTCCTTCCAAGTCATCTTCAAAAGCCCTTTTTGCTAATAATTATTTTTAGAGTTACCCAAAACAAAGTCTGCAAGTCCCTTAATTTTACGAAAGATCCTAGAGCAATTTGTATTAAATAATAAGGACTGCAACCCAAAGAATCCCTGCTTAGTTGCTATATATTCCTGAAACATTTCTGAAGTTTTGCTTGCTTTCTAGTTTCACACTGTAGTTTCACTATAGTTTTCTGAAAGCCCAAGTTCCATGTCCCTCATACCTAGAAGCATGTCTGACCTTGTAGGAACTGGTGCAAGATCCTGACACGTGTTCTCTACTCTGCTCAAGAGATAGAGCATCAGCCTTCCTATCCTGCCCAGAATGGTCATGTTCTTTCCAACTCTGTCCTGTCAAGAAGCTAATGCACTGACTATTTCTGACATTGGTCTGCTAGTCACAGAAACCCTTATAAGAACTGGAAACCTAGATGAAACATACTCACCCATCTGGCAGCCTCACACATTCCAGAGAAGCCCATAAGATATGCTGAGGCTGGAGATGGTGAGGGGAAGGAAAATACAGAGAGAAGCATGCACTGTTTTTTCCTATGTACACTGTCTGATAAGTGCCCTTGAATAAAGCTGCTTGAAGCACTGAAAGAACAAGCATTAAATGGCTCAGGACTCTGTAGTCTTGAGGTCAGGGCACAAATTCCAGTCTGGGACCTTGGTTTTGAAGACTCTTTTTTCCTTTACTCAATAACTGTTCAATGTCAAATAGGTTGCAACATATTAATGAAGTTCCAGCATGTTAATGGCTCAGTTTTGACAGACAACTTTCCCCCATTTTACTGCTCTAAGTAAGTATGACAGCCTATCTGAAGAGTATGAATTCACAGCTAGTAAAAAAAAGCTTACCACAGAAGCATGGAAAAGTTAACAGGCTAACTTACAAGTAAAACTCTCACCACTGTTTTACTAGACGTCTCAGTGTCAAAAGGCTACCTCTAAATTAAAGAGTATTTCATTTTGTATTCCTTTTCTAAACAATCAAAACTGAAAACATGATGTTTCAGGCATCATGGTTAAAATACTACCTTATGGAAATAATTAAATCTATGATAGCTATTGGCTGGCCAGTATTTATTATAAAAATGAAACTTCTGATCAGGAATTTGGTAGCAAACTGTCAGACAATTTTTTCTGTTGTTAATTCTTGTCCCAAATTTTGAGTTCTGCATTCTTACTCTCATCTATAAATTCATTAAGTTCCATATATTGAGAGAGAAGTGAAATATAAAATTATATAATGTATCTATTAATCAAGGAAAAGAAGATATAAATATACTTAATGACATACAACGCGCTGCTGCAAAGTACTGTGCCTTTTCTCTTAGCAGTACGATTACACGTATGTGCATTTGTATTTGTAAAATAACTGACAACCAATTACCGATAGCATGAAGTTCGCTACATGAAAAAATGATTGTGAATGCAAACTATTATTTTGTAGTTACCTCGAGTCTGAGTACTTCATATGGTCTTCCCCTTTCCAGCTGCAATGATAGCGCACTATGTTCTCATGTGTAAGTCTTGCGAGTCCTTGTGCTTCACGCTCTACTTTCCTATCAGGAGGGGGGACAGAATTTAAAAAAAAAAAGGTATTTCCCTATTACAAGGTAATACAAAGCTAAATAAAAGATATGCTATCAAGTGGAAGGATAGAGATAGTTTTACATTAATTTAGAAACAAAGCATAACATTCTCCTTCATATAAGTTCAAAGGTCAAAACTGAAGTTACAAATCTGATCGATTTTCTTTCATCTGCTGAGTTATTCAAAGTGCAAAATGTGTTAACCCCATCAGGAATTAAATCCCCACTCAAAAAAAGCTGAAAAAGCAGGTAGCTTTTTCACCCACTAGCAAAGCACCAGTTATTACTTGAAGAATCAGTAGAAGGTTTTCAGTAGAGTTCTCAGGATAGCAATACTAATGAAAATAATATGTTTTTGCAAAGAACACAAAAATCCAAAGGTAAATGTACACATTACAAAATTTAAGGGACAAGTATCTCCAACAATTTAAAACATTTTCAGTATATAACCTAAAATATTAATTTTTTGAACTGCTGATAAAATACTCCACTAGGTAAGAGAAAATTACTTTAAAAAGAAAATTAAGATCATCTTTCTCTGAGATTTATAAAAGACAAGTAACATATCATGAGAGTAATGACTACATGGGTCAGATATAAAGCATTTTCCAATTACAAACCACAAAATTTATTACATGGATTTTTTTCTATTTCCTGTAATTATAGTTATTTTGAATTACTGATATGGAAATTTTCTGCATAGCCTGTCAAAAGTAACAGGGCTCCTTTCATTGTATTAATAATCATCAGGTTTTCTTCACACACATTTTGCAGTATCAGCAACCAGAGCACTACTGTGTTCAGGGAAAAGAGAACACACCTACATTTTTACAGCTCCAGCAAAAATTAACCCATTACATGAAAAAATTAACAAAGGTTCAGGACCACTTGCAGCTTCATTTGGAAATAAAGAAAACAGTTTACTAGAAAGGACAGATAATTAATAATGAAAATCACCTAAATGCTCCTAGTATTGCCAAAGAGAGAAAATAAAGTATTAAAATCTTGATTAAGATTGTCCTAAAACGCAGAAGTAAATATACAATACATACTCTGTGAATTCAACTCGTTTGATTGCATAGGTTGTCTTATCACATGTCGATATTGCCTTGAAAACATTCCCAAAACCACCTGCACCAACAGGCTCTATTTTTTCAAAAAGTTGGAGAAATCTTTAAAAAAATTAAAAAAAGATAAACCACACAATTATACTTTATTTTCTATTAAGGATATAAAAATAATCTTGACAGGTTTAATACATTTATTGCAATATCATTCTACAGTCATCATTTGACCAATCTACAGCTCTAAATCACAGCCTTGGAGATTAAAACAACAAGGGAAACTGACCCTTCCAGGCATGTCAGGTAACCACCCTCACATCTTCACATGAATTGCATTTGGTTGTAAGCTTTAAATACCATTGTATGTCAATTTCCATGCTAGATTTGAAATTTCCACCAAAAGAAAAATCTAATGTCAACTTTCCTTGAAAGTTCTTTTCAGAACAGTATTTTCCCTCCTTCTACCACAAATAAACACATCTAGATTCATACATACTGTTATTGCCTTACAAATATTAATTAAAAATAAAATCCTTCTTACGTTTTATTGACAGTGTGTGGACTCCCATTCTCTTCTCCGGTATTTATGTCCACATCTGGCAAACTTGCATTTGAGTCTGGCCTACTTTTTTCCTCTTCCTTGTTTCTTATATTATCAAAATTAGCTGCCAATTTTCTTTAACAAGGATAAAAGCAAAATTTGTAATGAGCCATTTTTCTAACACAAGATGAGAAAAGAAATATACCTCTCAATAGCAGCATTTCTTTACTAGAGATAGAAAAAAATAAAGTTATTTGCAATATAGTTTAGAGGAGCTAGCAATCTAGAAATAAACACATACCTTCCGGACTTCAGGACATGACTTTGTGCATTTCTCTACATGGAAAAAAAAGAAAAAAAAAAAAAAGCCTGAGGTATCCTGAATATTTTCACTGTAGTTGGTTAAAACATGTCTGACAATGTATCTAGGAATTGACTATAAATATGATCATACCTTATGTAAACAGTGTCATAAGAATGAATCTTAGCTCAGTGTTTTTCACATATGCTATGCATAACATTATCATTGCAAAAACATGCATAACATTATCATTATAAGAAATGAGCTTAGTTTGACCCTTTTCTGGGGAGTACTGGCGTTTGTTAAACACTACATAAATTTGATCCACAATACAGAAGGAAAATGACTAATGGTTAACGCTACTGAATATTCTTAGGAAAAATGCATGTATTTTCCAATGATTAGTGGATAAAAGAACAAACTGATGTTACACTTTGACAAGAAGCATGCCCTATTCAAGGTCTAAAATATAATTATGAGGAAGAACATTTCCATACTATACCTGAAAAGGTGAAGGCTTTCCACATATTGCCATGTCTTTCATTTTGTCTACCAACTTTGCAGGTGAGTCCACAAAGCAAATGCTGTTTTTACAAAAAAAATGGACTATTTTTAGGTGAAAGTAACACAATAATAAATAAAACTATTGTCACAAGAAAAGAAGAAGTACCAAAAAACCTACAGTTTTTAAAGGAAAACCTGGAAAGGCATTAACAATCATGACTGATTTAAACTAAAAAAAGTCCTGCTTGAAAGCTATTAAAATAACAACACTTTGTAATATTCCCCTTTATTTCTATTATTAAATGAGTCTATGATACCTAGAAGATAGAAGAATGTAAAAGTGGTAGTGACACTACCATTAAACTGCTGGTTCTCAAATCACATATCAAACTTAATGTATGCTCAGTTTCTTTTGCTAAGCAGATTTTTCCCTTTGGTGGAAAGGAAGATTCATATGAAAAAAGGGGGAAGAAAAAAGGGAGAGACGAAAGCAGAATATGGAGCACAGTACTGAAGTTGAATTATATTGAGTTCCCAAGAGTGTCACAAGAGGAAAATGAGTATTAAAATGGCATGAAATAATGCTATTGAATGAGGTAGGATAATCCATTTACATCACAGTAAAAATGCCTCTGAAAGCACTACCTATGCCAAAATGTGAATAAATCAGAAAGCTCTAAACTTACTATAAGCTATCCCATACAGACTTACATAAAACTGCAAAAGTAGAACAAACTTTGCTCTGCAATTCAAGGAACAGAAGTTAAAATTAGATGGCTTTATATTGCAGTAAAACAATAAAATGGTATCTTTTATTTAGAATTAGAGTACATTACCCTCTAAGATTACTAAATAAGTTGTTACCACATTAACCCAACTTACTCTGAGTCAGACTCAGCTGGCAATTGTGAGGAATTGCTGTATTTGCTAAATGTACAACTGCCATTAGATCTTTCAGTTTGCATCTGGAAAAAAAAAAGAAAAGCCAACAACTGTTTAACAAAATCACATAAACAAATCCCTGATGCAAAAGAAGCCATCCAGAGAGGGCAGAGAAAGTTGGTAACTGCACTAAACATTCAAAGCCCTGCAGAAGAAAGGCATCTGCCCAATTTCCACCCAGAGAAAGGAAACACACAGGGCCCTGTCACAGTGAGTGTACTATACAGACACATTTACAAAAGTGGAGTCTGGATTCTATTCAAAACCAGGACAAGAGTTATGAAAAGCAAGTATCTTTGTTGTTTACTGCATGTGCAACTGATGTGTGGAAAAATGAGATATATGTAAGCTTTGGTATATGTAATCAGCAGAACTGAAAATCAGAGTCAGTACAAATTGACATTCAATGTCTTCAGCATGAAAACACTGCAGGGCTGAATAAAAAAGTCACTTATCCCAAATACTTAGTAGAGGTTCTTCCCCTTCCTCCCACTACCTATGTCATAAGAGCATAAAAGTAACATTAAAAGCAACAACTACAATGGATATAGACCATCACCTCACAAAAAGTAAACAAAATTTCTTTTTTTCTTATTTTTTTAATGCTTCCTGGTATTCCATCAGAGTATCATGGACACAAAAACACAGGGTTTATGTTTCAATGAGAGCAAATTAAAAAACCCCTTTTTTTAAATACAGGAGTACTGAACCATTATTACTTTTTGCCAGATTACATTTTGTTTGTTACACAGATATACTGAGAATTAATAAAAATTAAAACTAAACTAAAATAATCCACCCCAAATTTAGACTAACTAGTATACAAGTTCTGCTTGATGTAATAAATTTCAGACTTTGATGAAAATTAAAATACCCCCAGGTTTGCAACAAAGGAAAATATCAAGAAAGGCTCCTAGAGCTATAATAGGATATTACTGATGACATAGTGGACTTAAAAATCATTTTAAAAGCATTGAAAATTCACAGTAATTGGCAAGTAATTTTAAACGTACTTAAAAGTAAAAAAGGCTTCTTCCCTCCCCTATACTGCCATCCTTTCCTTTAAACTACACTCCATTTAGTTAGTTCATATGTTCTGTACATTTCAGAAGTAGGTTTGGATTACTATTGGGAGTCTGATAGTTTTTTGCACATGTAGAAATATCAGTTGCCAACATGAAGACAACAGGTCTGCTCTCCAGAGGATGGTGTCAGCAATTGTTTCATGGGACTTTGCCTTAGAACACTACAGAAGGCCAGTCCTGCTGATTCTGACTCCTGCTTTTGCCTCTCATATTACACAATAGATTTTTGATCAAACAGAAGACGGTAAAATAACTATGTTCATAGCCTGCCAGCTCAACCAACACTGCACACAGAAGACAACTGGTATACGAGTTGGAATTTAAAAATTTTTAAAATGTGTGCATCCTTGAATGACAACATCAGACCTATTCTGAAACACAGAGAGATATCAACTGTTAGCATTTATTTTTTTCATCCAGAACTGAATACAGAAGCACAACATAAATTCTACCAATAGTAGCCCAACCAATATACTAAAATAT
Source organism: Chloebia gouldiae (assembly GCA_003676055.1). Lineage (NCBI taxonomy): Eukaryota > Metazoa > Chordata > Aves > Passeriformes > Passeridae > Chloebia > Chloebia gouldiae. The sequence continues at coordinate 1,813,060 of QUSF01000038.1, forward strand.
GGATCATTCCCCTCTTTAATGGAATTTGCTTTTAAATACAATGAGGAAATTGGTTCAAATATTTAAACTTCTGTGATAAGGTTAAATATAGCACATACTGTCAGAAATCTTTCTTTTTTTACCTTCTCATATGCTTCCTTTGCAGCAGCTTGTTTTGCAGCAGCTAGAGAAGGTCCAGTGCCCCTTCCATACAAATGACCACTAATTGTACAGCTAACAGTATACCTGTAGAATGCAACAGGAAATTGAGTCTTATATGCCAAATGACAAGTCTTAATTTGATGTTTTTTAAACACTACAATTAAGTGACTTTATAGAATGGAAATCTGAAGTATACATCTTCAGGACAGTGTTTTCAATATACATTTAATCTAATTAATAATGGCAGGTAACTTATTTGTTGTGCCTTAAAGGTAACTCACTTTCAGAGTGAGCCTGAAACAATCATGGAAAAGATTATTCTGGGAGACATTGATTAACACGTGGAGGACAGCACAGTAATTGGTCACATCCAACAGAGCTTCCTGAAGAGAAGGTCCTGCTTTACTTCTATGAGAGGGTACCCCACCCAGCTGATCTAGGAAAGCAAGATGATACAATCTTTTTAGACCTCAGCAAAGCTATTGATAACATCTCTCAGTATCCTTCTGGACAAAATACCCAGCACACTGTTGGATAACCATGCTTACATGATGGGTGAGCAACTGGCTCACAGGTCAGGCACAAAGGGTTACAGTGAATGGGGTGACATCAAACCGGGGACCAGTCACTAGGGGGGCTCCACTGGGCTCCATTCTTGGCCCTTTGCTCTTCAACATCTTAACAACTCATACACAGGACTCTAAGGACACCAAGTAATTTTGCTGACATTTCTGAACTGGGAGGAGCTGTTGACTCCCTCAGGGGCAGGGAAGCCCTGCAGAGAAACCAACATACTAAAATTAGGAGATAGGCCATCACCAACCATGTGAAATTTAACAAGTGCTGAATTCTGCAGCTGGGATGGGACAACCAAGGTTGTATGTACAAACTTGGGAACAGGAGGCTGGAGAGCAGCACTGCAGAATGGCACCTATGTGTCCTGGTCACTAGCAAGTTGAACACTAGCAAGTCAGCAGTGTCCTGGCAGCCACGGGGGCTGTCCTGGGATTCATCAGGCACAGCATCGCTAGCCAGGCAAGGGAGGGGATTGTCCCGCTCCGCTCTGCTCTGGGGTGACCTCAACTCAAGTCCTCTGTGCAGTTTTGGGTGCCATAATATAAAAATTACATTAAGCTATTGGGGTGCATTTAAAGGACAGCAACAAAGATGGTGAAGGGCCTTGAGGAGAAGTCGTATGAGAGCAGCTGAGGTCACCTGGTCTGTTCAGCCTGGAGGAGACTGAGGGGAGAGCTCACTGCAGCTACAGCTTCCTCTGAGGGGAAGAGGAGGCGCAGACACTGATTTCTCTCTGGTAACCAGTGACAGGATTCAAAGAGAAAGCATGAAGCTGAATCAGGATAAGTTTAGGTCAGATATTAGGAAAAGAATTTTCACCCAGAGGGTGATTGGGCACTGGAACAGGTTCCCTAAGGAAGTGGTCGCAGGCACCAAGTCTGACAGAGCTCCAGAAGCTTTTAGATAATGCCCTCAGTCAGATAATGTGACCCCTTCTAAAGATTCAGCTAATATGACCAAGGATAACTAATGGTAGCATTAGTAAACACAAAAAGTATTAGAAAGAAGCAGGAAGGTAAATTATTTCTTACGTGGGAGCATGGTCATCTCCAGTACGATTGTTGTTAGGATAATCAACTATTTGATTCGTCTTTTGTGCAAGATTATTTAATAGGCTGACATAATTTTTGTCTTGTGCAGGTGATGAGGTTGGTTGACTTGTCATTAACTCTGCAGCTGCCATATTTGAGGCACTCCTTTGCTATAAAACAAACAAAACCGGTAACTTGAAACTTGAAAACTTAAGCTTAAAAATACATTCAGATAAACAGTGCACAAGAACTAATAGAGCTGCAAGGTTTGTCCACACTTCAAAACACTCTTAAGAAAATCCAAGTTTCCATTAACCGAGTCCTTTGTGGCAAAGGACAGACATCCCAAGCATAATTATTACAGTTTGAATAAATGTAAACCTGGCTTTCAAAGTACTACACTTTTGCCTTTAACAGCCTCTCACCATGCCTCATCCCACCCCTTTTAGGAAAATATAGGGAACAAGCTGTGAAGAAGGGATGGCAGCAGGATGCTGCTGATGCTCCCACTTAGCAAGGGCTGCAAATGCTCCTGTGCACACACAAGAGGGGAAAGCAGAACTTTTCAGCTGTCTCATGATTAGTCAACATCAGTAACACATCAGCACACATGCAGCAATTGTGTTAAAGTAATGATAGTGACACAATAAAAGCCAAAAAAGGTAAGGAAATATTTCATTCAAAAAATGCTAAGAAGCATTCAGAGTCAAAAAGAAAAATAAACAACAGCAAATAAAGAAGGGTAAAACACTTGGCAGAAAACTAAGGAGCAAAATTCCAACTGAGGCTTACTCAAGGAAGGACATAGAATATAACTAGCTATACTGTAAAGAATATAATGAAAAGAAAAAAAAGATTAATTAGAACAAGTGAAACTAAGCAATTTAATTAGCAGAGTGGCAACAGACTCACTGAGTAATACCCTGCAAATGTTTTGAAGACATTGAATCACTGAACAGTTGTCAAGATATAAAATGACCACTGCTTGTTGTGGTGTGTTTTGTTTTAGAGCTCAGGTTTGCCCACTATTCTCCTCCCCTCCCCAGTTGTCAATCCTCCCTTTCCCTGCCCCTTTCCCTAGGACATTCCCTGTCACTCCTTCTAGTCCCTTCCCTTTCTTCGAGTGTTCCCTGTCCATTTAGTTACACTAGACACCCTATTGGTTACTTTGTGTTATTCCACTCTCCTATTTCCCCTGATAGGTTTATGATTTTTTAGTCTCGCCTTAGACCCCTCCCCAGTGCTACCCCTCATTGGTTCCTACACCCCTCCTCCTGAGTTTCTGTATAAAACCTTCTGTTTGCCCTCCCAAGCTGGTCTTGGGGCTCCATTTTCTCCAAGTAATAAACCCACTCTGGAACACCGCAAGCCCCGTGTCGTTGTTATCTGTCCCTGCGCCGGGCCTGCGGATAACCGGGAATTGCAGAGCTCTCAGGGGGACGGTCGCGCCCCTGCCGCAGCCGCCCTGCACGCCCCACGCAGCGCACACTGCAACAACTGCTCACTTCGGACACACTAAGGCAGCTTAACAAAGGCAAATACATTTCCTTATCCGCCTTTAACAGCAGAGGAGGAAACACAGAATTAGGTATCAACCCTATTGGAAAAAATAAGGAAAACAATTCAGTGATAAAAAGTAGAAAAGTGATGAATAAGACAGAAACAAAGACACCTTGAAAAATTAGAAACTGTTTCAAATTAAACAACATTTTATCAAAAGTCTACTTTCAGATATTCATGTTCAACATTTACTACATTATATATGATGTACACTGCATAGGAACCCCCAAAACTTAATCCTACTATTTACTCACCTGTTCCTTAATCATCTCCCATGTTTCTTTTGCTGCTACTGCTTTTGCTTCTTTTTTATTTTTACCAGTGCCCGTACCATATTCCGCACCATTTATTTTGACAACAACTGTGAACCTGCAATGAAGGAAACTTGTCTAAAACATTGCTACATTTCCCCCACATATATACTTTAATAACCTTATCAGATTAAACTTTGGGTTTATTATCTACAAAGCACTATAGGATACACTATGGGAAGTATTGAAGGATTAATGTGTTTTTACTACATCAAACCTATGATTATCATAATTCTTTAGTATAAATATTTTTTAAATTTTCCTCTCTAGTCAGAAATACATGTACTTTATTAGTTCCAACAGTACTTTTAACTGCTTAACTGCTTTTTAGAATCAAAATAATTTACTTTTTAAAAGTGTAAGAATGAATGAGGTCAGCATCATTACAAGCAAGGTTGTGAAGCCCTAACACCAGGATACATCTCAGCAGTGCGAAACTACACAGAGGAAAGATTAGCTGATTTTGTTTTCATGAAACCAGATGTGACATTACACTCACCTTTAATACCCTGTGATGTAGACTGCTTAATAAAAGCAAAAACCATGTCTGGTGCTCGCGAGACATAAATTTAAAGGCAGTCAGAAAAAAAGCCCCACCAAAACAAAAAAAAATTACCAACAAACAAACACACACAAGCCCCAGTCCTGCTTTTCTGTGCTCAACTGCTGATCCCTTCACTCTCTGTCCCTCTATTCCATAACTGTGCATGTCCTGCTTCCTAGATGGCAATTCCATGAGTCAGAATGGGAATCTGATGCAGCTCAGGACTGACAGAACTGGATCAGGCTGGGATGGGGTTAACTTTCTTCAGGGCAGCTAGAATGGTGCTGTGTTGTGGCTTTGGGACTAAAACAGTTAACATTTTACCTACTGCCAGTAGTGCTTGCACAGCATCAGTTTTTTCTTTTTCCCACTCAGGCCCTCCAGCAAGCAGAGGAGGGATATGTGAGAAGCTGGGAAGAGACACAACCATAGCAGGTAGCCAGAGTGATATTCCATGCCATATGGCCTCACATTCAGCAATAAAAGCTGGGAGATTATGAAGGAAGGAGGGATACCCATGGCTATAGAGTACATTCCCAAGTACACATCGGATATTATGAAGCCCCACTTTCTTAGAAACATCTGCCAGCTGATGGGAAGGAGTAAGCAACTTCTTTATTTTGCTTTATAGAAACATCTGCCAGCTGATGGGAAGGAGTAAGCAACTTCTTTATTTTGCTTTAGTCACACATCCAGCTATTCTCTATTAAACTGTCTTTATCTTGATCCACAAGTTTTTTCTCCCTTTCACCTTTCTGATTCCCTCCCTGTCCCACTGAGGGCAACTGAGTAGTTAGCTAGGGGTTTCACTGCCTCCTGAGGTCAACCCACTGCTATGCCCTAATAACGAATGGTTGCATTTCAGACTAAACTGTCCCTACAGATCTGACTTGTCCTGCAGCTGCAAATTCCCTAATGTTTCTGATACTGCCTTTGCACAAAAGGCAACACAGGAAAAAACAACAACTGTATTTCTACCTTTGGCAGCAGCAAACACTTGCAACAAGTTCAAGTGACCATTAGAGCCTCAGAGCATCTCTGTGATTCAGATTGCAGCAGAGCATGTAAATGCTCACAGACAACAAGATGGATTCACACAGTCAGGGTACAGCACCATGAGCTCCTCTGTGGGAAAACTGGTCTCAAATAATGTAGTGACTTTAGGAACTCACTTTTTTCATTATTCCAACCTCATTCTCCACTTCCCTTTAATGAAATGTTTGGGTGGGTAACAATGAAGACGCAGAACAGTGCTTGCTATCATTGTGTAAGCAAGGCTTAACAAGAAATCTTAAAGGGGCAAACAATAGGAAAAGGCACACCCGTAGTGTGCCATATACTCTACACATAGGAAACAACAAGGAAAAAACAGAACATGTAAGAAAGGTTGTTCTTTGGGAAGGAGTTTGTCAGTCAACCCATACCTAAGTGCTGAATACTACACACACATTCAGCTATGACACTGTATCCAAAATACACCATTTTATTTAAGCATCCAAGGAAATCTGCAGTGAATCTCCATAACTAAGCTGAGGACCACCTGCAGGAGCAATACATGAGCTGGTCATAAGTGTAGAGTCATTCACCATGAACCCCAAGTTAATACGCAATTCCCGGACTTGACAGGTTTAGGCAGGACTGACCTAATTGTCCACTCTCTGTGTTCCCAGACCAAGAAAGCTCAGGACTGAGCCACCCTGGTCTCCTTTAACCTTTAACCTCCTTACCAGTGTTCACCACTGGCCCTGTCTGACCCAGTACTGGAAGCAGCCACAACACCAGAACCATGATAGGATGGGAGGTATCACTGCATCATGCCTCAAACTACTTCAAGGTGATTTATGAGATGGGACACAGCACAGAAGGGTTAGGGAGCTAGCTCACAACCAGGAGTGATCAATGCACCCGGTTAGCAGGCCGAACTCCGGGAACGAGCAGTGTAAGGTTTACAGCACACATCACTTCAACCAGACACTTTACACTGCATCCTTGGAATAACCCAAGTTACCCAGGATTTTCCTAGATACCACTGTCACACAATGGGTTGAATTTCATTTGTGAATGTACAGAACACACACACACACAAAAAAAAAAAAAAGAAAAACCACAATAAATGGAATATACAATTTGGAATGTATGTAAGTTTTGTCAGTCCCATGCCATCACTTCTGTGTGATCACAGCTGTGGTCTTTACTGCAATTACACAAGCCACATGGGTAAAAAATAAGATAACTGATTAATATTTGAGATCCAGATAAAATCTATTAATTTATTCTGGGATGGTAGATGGATTGAAGAATAAATCTGCATAGACAGTGCTATCCGACAACATGCAACACATCTAAAGAAATGTATTAATTATTAGCATAAGGCTTGTCTTCATGGAAACTAGCAAATTTTAAAAAAATCACACAAGGAAACATTACAGATCCTGAGAAAAAATACACTATATCAATGTTAAAAAATATATTCCATCACCTGTAATTGTCTCTAAAAGGGAAAGCAAAACTACTTAATCAAAAGACCCTTTTCTTGTAAGAAATGTTAAAAATATACTAGACATTAAATGTTAGTACACAATCAGTTAATATACCCAACCCTTCTGATTAGAAATTAACAATGCTTTCTAAACACTTTGCTTTGTAGCATTTAAATCATAAACTGAAATTCTTGCTATAACCAAATACACCTTCTGAGAGGAGATGCATAAGATACAATAGAGTTATTAGTAAGTAACAGGTGCATTGCTGGTACTCTCTGAGAAACAGCCATCACCCTTAAAATAAGTTTTCTCCTTAATCTGTATCACATTATGTTTTCCCCATGCACCTACCATTCAATTCATGGTTTCAACCAGCTTTCCCACTACATACATGCTTTCGGGAAATTAACATTTGTGACTGCAAGCTTTACACAGTTTGTCCATTGCAGGAATAGCCATGCTAGCCTTGACATGCAGAGTAAACTTACTCAGGATCATGAGATGGGCCTGTCCTATTGACGGTGTCATAACCCACTGTAAGTTTATGCATTTGACAGTAATTGTTGATCTTCCCCATATACTCACGATCCATTTTGACACAATCTTCAACAGATGCTGCAAAATAACATGCAAAGATGTACCTGTTACTCTAGATATACAATAAAGGCAGTCCCTAATCCTGGTAGATAGGTCACTGCTGTTATATGAACGAGGTCCCATACATACCAATTCCATAAACCACAAACTTAAAATTTAGCAGCAATTTTAACTGAGGTCAGCAATTTTAATTGAGATGAAATGATACAATAAGACAGTTACAGAAAAGTTACAATAGTTACAGAAAAGACATTTGCAAGTGGTTCAGATAAAGCATAAGTAAAAACTGACGGATCGGGGTACGGGGAGGGCTTCCCACCCTGCAAAAGGATCCAAACGCAACTTAGATACTGCATGCTAATACATATTCATCAATAGTTCCCATACATCACCTCTTATATTCGATTCTTGAAATCTATGTCACTCTACTGCACAGGGCATGCTCCCATTGTTGCTATGGGGTCTTCTGGTCTCTTCGGACGTCTTCCCGGAGGAAGGCCTTCCTCACGTGTCCTCTGGATAACCCGGCAGGTGGCGCATGAGCATTAAGCTTGGTGTTACATAAGTAAACACTATGTTCCAATTAAACCTTATTTATTTCATAGCTAAGACCACTATTTTAGACTCCCTGTCTGGAATGGTCCCAACTTTATTCCTATTCAAGGTCGATCCTGCTCTAGGAGTTGTCTTTTAACTTCAGCTGATGCCAGTTTTGGTTTGGGACTTTGACTTCCTCCATTGCCAAGGCCGAATCCAATTCCTGCATCCTGTTTCCCACATGTATTCTTGAAGAAACTCATCTGCTTCATAACACTAATCACATATACTTTTCCAATTATTTTCCCAAATTACTGATATAATTACAATTTTTTAGCACAAATCACATCCACTTATAACACTGCTATAATACAAAATAGAAAATTTGTGCCAATAACAAAGTTCATGAGAAACTAATTCGGATTTCTATTTCAAATGCTTGGTCAGCGAATGTTTTGGAAGTCATTGCTTGCAATAAGGGTTTTAGAAATCAGAGTGGGGAATTCAGTTATTAGAGAAGATTTCTTAGCAGATTTCTTGACAGAAAAAGATTGAATCCTTCACTGACTTCTGTGGGAGGAAAATAATCAGTAACGTTTCTCTAGAACTAGAATCGGTTTCTGCAGAAGCGAACCCGACGGCACTTAACATATCCCCTTCGCGCAGCGGTGACGCCAGGCTCAGCCGCACAGCCCGAAGATGACCCCAGGGCTCCGCAGCCGGGAGCGGGCACCCCATCTCGCAGGGTCCCCTGCCCTCCCTCCCGCGCCCCCGCCCCGCCGGTACCTCCGAGCCGCTGCCGACGCTCCGGATCCCGCGGACGCTGCAGCAGCCGGCGCGGCGCGGCGCTCAATGCCCGCCCCGTTTCGTTTCCCCGCACCGCCGGCCCGCGTTAGAGCGAAAACGAAACCGAAAGGCGGGCGAGGGCGGGGAAGGCGCGCAGGCAGTGGGGCGGCTCTGGCCCGAGCCCGACGTAAGGAGCGGCTGTTCTGCTGCCTGCGCTCTGCCCAGCGCTCCTGAGCCTACGGGAACCAGGGCTCCGAGGCAAGGGAGCGGCTTCGCAAAGACCCGACCCCTCGGCTTTGTCCCGGACTCGCTGGCGCCTTTTCCTGTTACAGTAACCACGCGCTATGACTCAGCAGCATGGCCGGCGCAGAGTAGTGCGCACCCAAATACATCCAAACCCCTCAAGCCCAAGAACCCCCAGGGTTTTATACCCTCAGAGTCTGTCCCAGGGCGTCAGTCCCGCTCTTCCTTCTCGTCTTCTTCTGCTTCCCCACTCTGTGTTCATACATCGCACTGGCGTCACTTTATCCAAAGGGTCGGCAGTCGCCAGCCCCTGCTGTTACTCAGTTGGCCATTCACCTGCCTGCAGTCACCTGTCTTCATGTCCTTTGTTATCCCAAAGGCTGGGAATTCATCATCTCGAGGTCCAACCAGGAGCTCAATCTGCATTTCATTCTGCAGATTGCAGGCCAAGACACTTCTGTGAGAAATATTCCTCAACACATTGAGCTTGAAATATATTATAGGTATCACTAAACATAAATGCACTTCATGATAAATCTCTTACTGGGATAAAGGGGAAAAAAGTCAGCCACCAAACTAATAATATATTCTGTGGAAGTGGGAAAGAAATCTCCAAAATTAGTTTTCAGGGCCTACATGTAAATGATGGAGCAGATGACTTCCTGTGCACACAGGTCACCTGCTCCTGATTGGCCAGATTTGATTCCCATCCCCTGCAAGGTCTCTGTCGAGCTGTAGAAAAGCAAAACACCAGGAAGCCTTAGGTCTTTCTCAGCATGAGGAAAGAGCTTGGGCAGCCTGGAAGCTCACCCGCTCTCTCATAGGGCTAACACAACCAAAAAGGAACCCATTGAGATACCAGTGGAGATGCAGGAAAAAAACCATCAGAGAGTTCCAAATGTTGAACTCCTAAACATAATAATCTTGAAGAAAACAAAACAAAACAAAAAAACCAAAAAACCCCAAACAAACTATGATATGAGTTGAATTATTCACAAATTATTATTTATGTATGGACAACAAGTTTAACAAGTTTTCTTTGGAAGTAGGGCCCCTTGGCTGGGACTGAGCCTGCGCAGACTGGCAGGAGGAGTGTGTGGTGACGTCAGGAAGTGTTTATGATGTTTTTCATTTTTAAAAGCTATCCAGAGCAACTCCTTGTTTAAAGATACCAAACTGGCATTCTTACATTATCGCTTCTAGAATGTGCACTCTATCTTATGTTTCAGTTTGTCTCCTACTCAGGTTTCCAGTGATTGTTCTTTTACTGATTCTCAGCTTCTGCAAGGGGTTTCCAGCCCCTAGTGAGCCTGCAGAACAAGAAACAGGAGAACAGGCAGGAGAAAGTAACGCACTTGCTGATAAACGGTTCAAATGGTCCTTGAAAGCACAAACATTAATTTTATGTAAATGTACCTTTTTCCAAAAGTACACATAGGATCCACTGCTCACTGTCTGCAATGCAGGGCTCTCTGAAACAAATGCCATCTTCCTAAGCAGAATGAATCATAGAAATTCAGCTATTTTTAATCACTCTTCTGTGTAAATTCTGAACAACAATAATTCAGTAGAGGCACATGAAATCCACATGCCTAACACCTCTTCTGTTTTAGCAAATAAAACTAGCACATTTTATTAGAACTTCATTAAAACTCCTCTTATTGCCTTAACTACAGGATCTCTAGCAATTGCTGTTTCTCTCTCCTTAAAGGCTTGTCTTCTGTAGTTTTATTTGCCATATGCCAAGATTTTGGGAACAATTACTTTGGCCTTGCACATGATTCAATGTCTTCTATCAGACAAGGAGATTGCTATCAAAGTTGCAGTTTGTAGAACTTAAAGTGACCTGGAGTGAACTTCCAGTTTTTTGGTAAGAGACCAAGTTTCCTCTAGCTTTGTGAATTGCAGTTAATGATTAATGTCTAATCGACATTAGCAGCATTAAACACAAATTAAATTAAGAAAATTTGCTAGATGGCTGTTAAAAAAGACGTTGTGTTTCTCAAAACATTATCAATGAACAAGAACCTGTTAAACTTCACCTTGGGGAAAAACATCAATTCTGAAACAGCCTTTGGTAATATACACCTAAAAATCTTGTTCTATATTCAGGCTTTCATTTGAATGCCTTTGTAATTCACTTGCTCTATAAAATATTGACTTTTGGAGTTTCAAATAATCCATTCTTATACGGGGTTCTTAGAATAGTGGAGTTACAGACTTTGGCTTTATTAGGAACAGTTGCTGATGGATGATTCAATCCCCATGCTGTGGCTGCTGTGCCCAGAGGTCACTGCAAAAGGACCCGCTCCAGAAGGTAACAGGGAAGCCAAGGAAAGCCAAACTGAACCGAATCTTTTGCGTGCTCGTCCTCCTTCTCCTTCTTCTTCGTGCAGGTCCCTGTTTACAGAATGCTTCGGAGTAAAAACCTACAGACTTCAGCATCTTTAGGCGCCACGCCGTGACCCCGTGCAGGGACCTGTTTGGTGCGGTTCATAAGGCTGGGACAGGCTTCCCCAGGGCAGTAGCCGCTGGCCCGGGGCTGGCACAGCCAGCCAAGCTGCCGCTAACAGCCGGGAGCGAGCAAATCTGCCCGGGTGGAAGCGCTGCGGGGAGAATTCTTTCACAGCAAAGCTGTTCCCTGGCAGCATCTCAACACGTTGTTTTCCAACCAGCTGCCAGCTGTCCCGTTGCCTCATCCAGAAAGCATTCCTACACAGAGAAAAACAAAACAAAACAAAAACCCAAAAAAGAAAAACACCAAACAGCGAAACACATCCCAAGTACCGCGGCGCGGACCCACCCACGCCACACCCGGGCCCCGCAGAGTCGCTCCTGCTCCCGGGCTCAGCTGCCGCCACGCTCACGGCCGCCACTCCCACTGGTAGCCGGGGCACGGGAGATCCCGAAACCTTTCTACCCCGGCCGGCGCCACCGCCAGCCCCCACGAGCTGCCGGGATTCGGGCAAGGTCTCCTCGTAGCCCATTCCAGAGCCCTGCGCGCCTTCAGCCCTCCTTTTCTGGGGGGGCGGGCGGGGCGCCGGGAGCGCCGAGCAGCGCCGTTCCCGCCGGGCCCCGCCCCGTGGGCCGGGCGTGAGGGGCGGTCCCGGGCGGCCCCGCCGCGCTGTGCCGGGCACGGGCGGCTTGGCCAGCGCTCAGCCGCTCCCCTCCGCCGTCCGAGCGGGGCGGCTCTCGCGGGAGGCGGCGCCATGGGGCTGCACGGCGTCAAGGCGGTATTCTTCGACCTGGACAACACGCTGATCGACACGGCGGCGGCGGGGCGGCGCGCCATCGAGGAGGTACTGCCCTTGTCCCCCTTCCGACACGGGGCCCGCGGCTACCGCGGCTCCCGGCGCGGCGGCGGTGGCGCCGCGCGCGTCCCGCTCCCTTTCCTGCTGCCGCGCGGCCGGGCGCCGCTCCCGGGAGCGCGCCGCGCGGCCCCGCAGCGCCCTGACGCGCGCCCCCGCGTCCCTTGCAGGTGATCAGCGCCCTGCAGGCCAAGCACCACTACGGGGAGGGAGAGGCCCGCACCGTCTGCGATAAGGTCCAGGCCAAGCTCCTCAAGGAGTGCCACGATCCCGCCAAGATGTGCATCACCGACCTGCGGATTTCGCACTGGGAGGAGGCGATCCAGGAGACCATCGGGGGGGAGGCGAACCGCGACCTGGCGGCCGAATGCTATTACCTGTGGAAGACGACGCGGCTGCAGCACCTGACGCTGGCTGAGGACACGCGGGCCATGCTCACCGAGCTGCGGAAAAGCCTCCGCCTGCTGCTCCTCACCAACGGCGACCGGCAGACTCAGAGGGAGAAGATCGAGGCGTGCGCCTGCCAGCCCTACTTCGATGCCATCGTTGTGGGGGGAGAGCAGAAAGAGGAGAAACCGGCGCCATCCATATTTCATTACTGTTGTGATCTCCTGGGGGTGCAGCCCGCAGAGTGTGTGATGGTGGGAGACTCTCTAGATACAGATATTCAAGGAGGCCTGAATGCTGGCTTGAAAGCAACAGTCTGGATAAACAGAGCAATGACTGCCTCAGTAGATACCTTCCCCGTACCTCATTATATTATTTCTTCTGTACTGGATCTTCCAGCAGTTTTACAGAAGATGGAGCACAACATTAATGCTAAGTTAGAAACTGACCATAAGGCTAGTAGCAGTGAACCACACTGATGATGGTTCCAGCATACAGAGACCTGCTGAGCTGTTAGGTGACAGATGCTCTTTTAAAAAGTCTGACCCTAGGAGTTTGAACTCATCTATGGTGTCTTTTAAACAGCAGAGCGATGAATAAGAGCACACTTGTCAGTGAAAATAGGACAGAAACACAGAGTTATATTGATTTAAATTATGCAAGTGCAGCTAATTTAAAGCAACCGCCTCTGTCTGGAAATTATTTTGGCAGACTGTGGCAGAAGTCTGTCTGTCTCTGACCTAAGTTGCCAGTCTCTTGTTTTTATAGTGGAAAAGAAAATTTGAATGTTCTGAGCTTGCACATGCTTTGCTGACTTGTAAGATTAGCAGAATCTTCAGTTCTGACCTTGTGTGTAGTGTGTAAGAGAAGGTGAAAAAGAAAGTGTGGTACAATCTGGTAAATCTTCACAACTGATCTACAGTTTATCTCAGGAACTGGAGTGAATTTCATAATTTCTCAGAGTATTAGAAATGCTCTACCTTTGATCTTTTTTACAAGTTTTAGAATTTTTTTCAGACTTTGCAGTGGTTTTCTTTTATGGAACTTGTATCTCTTGCCAGAAGTACTTAAACATACATGAAAAATTAGCTTTTTTATCGGGGACCATTATCAGAGGGACTTGATGAATAAGCTTCTACTTTATATTATCTTGGTGCTTATGCAGATATGCAGTATACTTGTAATTCAGATTATGATTTTTGTTGAAATTGATAAAACAGGGATATTTTCAATAGTGTTACGGTACTGTAAGACTTTTCAGAAGCTAATATAATTGTTCTTTCTGATTTTATCAGTGAATTTGGATCAGACATTTTGGAGAAATTTTTTGTTCTTGCTCACGTGTATGAATACTCAGATTCAACTGTAGAATCAGTGGCTTTTTTGACTGTTTTAATGGCACTGCTATATAATCCCTTCTTACTCCAGTTTGCATGTGTAATTCATGTGATTTATTCTAGAGAAAATACAAGGAAATTTTCTGTAAATTGCTCTCATTTCTCTCTTTCAGGAAACTGGAAAATTATGTCCTATGTATTACAGTACTGTATACAACTTTATAAGGTATATGTGATATTTCCACTACATGTTGGAGATGACTCTCTAAAACAGTAAGGTTTCTTTTTCCCAGATCATTACATCCATTAATTTTTTTTCTGTGCCTCATATTCTTACTATATAATGGGGAAGTATTCTCATATTAAATGGAAATGTAAGCACTCGTTGGCAAGTCTGTGGTTTTCAACCCTATTTTCTATATATTCACCAGGATGAGTGTAAGACCATATATGAAAAGTCAAATTTTATGTTTTGAATAATTCCATGGCAGATCTTTTGAGAACAGGGGTATTTGGCTACTGGAAGAAGAGTGTCTGGCATGTGGGCAACAATTAGAAATACAGAAACCTACTATGAAATGGGTGTGTAGAAGAAATTCTATATACAAGAAACATTCATGTCAGATTAAACCAAGGAACATAAGTTAATGTGGTTAAGTCTTGCATAGGATGACACAGTTAGTTTAGAGGAGGCTGTTACCGGTTTGGGTTAAATTATTTGACATGGAGTTTAGGTTGGATCAAAATATGTTGCTCCTACATTGAGGAGGGGGAATACAAGAAAAGTAATACTAAATTTGGAACCCCTTTCCCAGCTGTCCATTAGAAAAGGTAAAGCAGTCCACATTCCTTGTCTTCCCTGGCCAAGACTGTTGAGACATCAGGTCAAGGAAGAGTACAGAGAAAGACCCTGCCTATTCCTTTGAGGAAATGGGCATATACTGAAAACAATCCAATTACAGTAGTGCAGTAACATGAACCAGTGGCACTGACTTGTCACACCTTCTGAAGGAAGAGGCCTAAGTTAAGATTTTTGTTTGCATTTGAGGAGCATGGAAACAGATACTGGTTTAGCTGATAAGCAAAGCATTGCTAATAGCATTTCTTAGAACCAATGATTGAGACAAGAAAAATAAAGATCATTGAGCCTGTCAGGGATACTGTTAAAAATAGAAATGTGTCCAAAAGATTAGAGGGATCCCTGAAGTAATCTAACTGTACCATCTAATAGAAAAGCAACAACTTTGCTTACAACAGCATCCCAAAGGACCTGCACAGTAACTGACTCTGCCTTGTTTGCACAGCAGCAAAGTAGTAGAACTTAGGTCAGAATGAGGTTTCTGATACAGCTGATATTTAAAATAACAAATAATAATAACTCACAAGTCTGTCCGTGGGCTTGAAGGAGATATAGATACATAAATATATAGATATATATTACACCAGGTTACCATTTTTTAATCTAAGTTGAGGCTCATATTCTTTTGCCACTGCATCATTCTGAAATGACATGCTGAGCCTGCTTATTGTATAAAGGGTCTCTTGTTTTAGAAGAGACTGCTCTTTGTTTTGCACATGGCCAGCCATTTCTTTTCATTTCACTCTGAAAAACCACAGTAACTGCACACTCAGGTGACAGTGTGGTCTGTAGAGGCCACAACTGAGTATATTTTTCTGTTTCTGAGTTCTGTACCGGGCTGAATGTGGCTACTGGTGTCTAGAGAGGGAAACGCTGTTATGATGCTTCTATAAAACAAGGAGAAACAGTACAAGACTTTTCCCTCTGTCTAGGGCCATTCTTAAAAGCAGTTACCCAGTAATGGATTAGGTGTCTGGAGTATCACTAAATACTCAAGATGTTTTTCTTGGGTAGAGCTGTTGCAGAAAGGATAATGAAAAGTAATTATATCTAGTAAATTGGAAACATAAATGTAGTGATGGTATAATTTTCACATCAGAAGCAGGAACAAATCAAACAGTCTAGTAACAGTTCCCATTAAGTTCTAGTTTTGCTTAGTGTTAGGCTCTATTAGCTAAGTTATGTGGTTTAAATTATATTTCCAAAACATGCAAAATAAAAAGAGGAAAGGGAAATTCCATCTGTATTTTTTAAACTTTTTTTTTTTCCAGACAAGTATTACCTCCTGAGGTTAATCTACAGTAACTTTGACTTCATTGAAATGAACTGAAACAATAATTTAATACCAACTATATTCTAATTTTTGATTTAAAATAACCCATGTACTAGTCTAATAAAAGTATTTTGTTTCTGTTTGAACATTCTGATTTGCTGTGGATAAATACAACAAAGGACAAGAGTTCTGTTTGATTTTTAAAATAGCACAGAATTAGGATTTGAAATGCATGACCTCATGTTTAGATGTGGTGACTAGGTGTAGTTTCTGTAATTTCAAACAGAGGCTGGAACATAATTACATAAAGACATTAACCTGGACAGTGACAGCCTCAGAAATGAGGGTATTTTCTTACACGGAGATCTTAGAAACTGACCTGAATGTTTTATACAGGAAATAAGCACCTTTCATTGGAGTACTAAATGCAAATAGGTAAAATATTTGGATTAAGGTTAAGGTTTTCCTACTCCCTGCAGCTTACTGTTTTCGTATTTCCTGAAAGAGAGACAACAGACAACTTGCTGTGCCCCAGCTAACCACAATCAATTCAGTCTGTCTTTTCTTCTGAAGTTTCTCTTACATGACACCATTGTTAGGGCTTTGAACTAAATTGAAGTAGTCTGGCTCATCACAGCCAGAATTTCTCCTCTTCACATATGTAGTGATCTGTTTTTCAGCTTTGACTCTAAAATGTGCCAGATTATTGTAAGGCCTTTAAAAAACAATTTAAAATCCTACCTTAATTCTATACTAACAAAGCTCGTCATCTGGAAATCATCTGGACATGTTGAGAAGTACAACAAAGAGAAAGGCAATGTATCTGTGATGTACGTAGCACATACTGTCCTTTTGTGCACAGCTTTTGCCATCAGCCTTGCAGTGTGAATGTCTCCATTATACCCTGCTTTCTAGATCACACTGTGCACATACAAGAGACACAACAATGCAGAAATGATGTCAGCTGTGCCTAAAGCTAAAACTGCAACTTTTTGCCTATGTTGCTAGGGACCTAGAACAGAGAATCACATTGCTTGCTCCTATATCATATTTTGACCATTTATTTCATCTGCTAGAAATAAGGTTGCATGAGAGCCTTCTGCTCAAATGCCAGGGAAAAAAATGTACTTTAAAAATATGAAATTAATCTATAGCGCTAATATATGAAATTGCAGTTCTTCCAAAGTGCAAGCCATGTTTCTGAAGTCAACATCTCATCAAGGACCAGAAGATAATGTCTCATAGGGTCTGATTAAACACAGGAAAAATATTGCCATTTATGTCAGCGGACCTTCATAAATTTAAGTAAGATTTGCATGCTTATTTCTGTAAAATAATCTGCAAGTGACATCTGCTTTCCACTTCTCCTTCCTCAGCTTATTAATTTTCATAATCTGTTTTGTCAGCTGCATTTCTGTATCTTTCTGAATCACAACAATTCCTAGCATTTGGGATGAAGTTGGCAGAGGACCACAATAAAAACCACTGGAACACACCATCTTCTGTTGAAATGTCATTTTAAGTATCATCTTCACAGCAACTTTGTGCTGCAAGCATGTACACGTTTTAAATTGTCTTTTCTCCAAACGAACTTCCATTCATATCACACAGACTAGGAAAATTTTTCAAAAAAAAAAAAAAAACAACCTAAAAATGTTGGGATGAAAAAACAAAATAGAAAAAAAGCACCTCTAAACAAAATCTTAGTCGTCTACAGACTCCCTGAGGCACTGACCTCTCAATGTAACAGAAAGGTCCAATTGGAAGTGAAACCATTACATGTCAAAACACATCAACTACACAAATATGTGTTTTATTAGTTCTTCTGCTATGTGAGTGTTAAGAGTCACAGTAAATTCTTCTCTTTTATTCTTCTCATGAATTAGGCCAATGAGTATCCTCAGCGTTACCGTGCTGTTTTAATCTGTTCATTAATGTGTTGTAGGTCTGCCTGTTTGATAAACTCAGGCTTAACAGTTTTCATTTGTGCTGCTGGTGGAGTGGTCTTTGCTGTTAATGATGTGGCCTGTTAAATTGCACTGGGATTAGGATTTATCAGGAAGTCTGCAGTGGATGGACTGACAGCCATTGTTTTCCAAACTGTTGATGCCTTCCATTGTGTTTTGTTACAGACTTTTAAATGAGAAGGGTCCTGAATGTTCTAAGTCCTTTTTTATCCTTTCAGGAAGAAAATACATAAACAACACAAACAGCTTATTTATTTTTCCTTTCAGTAAATTAACTGGGTAAAAATACTTTTCTGCTTCCATCCCTCTCATCTGAAAGTACTTTAAAAGTGCCTAACAACTTGACGTCTAAGCTACTTTGATATATTTGTTATCTTTATCCTGATATTTTGTTACACATTATAGTCTGTTCAAAAAACTGCCACTGCTACTGCTGCAGCCAGAGGTTCATCTTATTACTGTATAATTATAGTTTTATATTGTATTTCTAGCCTGTATCTCAAAATGAAAACAAGCGCCTACTTCAGAGACACTTTGCTCTGAGATAAATCTGTCTAGTTCACAGTTTCTATTTTATTTCGAAAACTTTACCCCTGTTTAATGGTGCTCTGTCCATAAAAATTACTTTTCTTTTTTTTTTTTTCTGTAGAGCAGCAGTGTTTGTACAGATTTGCAGGGGGAGTAGCTTGCAAGAAATATAGGCAAAACACAGAAAAAAAAAACCTCATTGGGTTTAGGATTTGCATTTTCCACATTTTACAAGCCTTGTCAGTTTTTAGGTTGACTTAACATCATTCTTTGCAGCTTAAATTCTGTTACCAGTGAATCATGAGGAAACAAGATGCTTTTGAATACTGTGTAGTGATTTTCAAAGACCCTGCCAAGCAGAATTGTAATTGGCCTGGATTCTCCATTTGACACTGTCTCTCACAATATGCTCATAGTGAAACTCAGGAAGCGTGGACTGGATGAGTAGATAATGAGATGGATTGAGAGCTGGCTCAATGGCAGATCCCAAACAGTTGTGATTGGTGGAACAGGGTCTAGTTGTCACTAGTGGTGCCCTCCAGAGGTTTAACTTGTTCATCCATGAGTTGGATGAACGGGCAGAGCAAGTTCACACAACGCTAGGAGTGACCAATGCCCCAGAGGGCTCTGAAGCCCTTCAGAAGGATCTTGACAGACTGGAGAGATGGGTAGAGAGGAGCCTTCTGAAATTCTGCAAAGGGACATGCAGGATTCTGCACCTGGGTAGGAATAACCTTAGGCACCAGTACAGCTAGGGAACAATCTGCTGGAAAGAAGCTCTATGGAGAAGGACCTGGGGGTCCTGGTGAGCAACAAGCCATCCAAGAGCCAGCAGTGTCCTTGTGGCCAAGAAGGCCAATGGAATCCTGGGTGCATTAGGAAGGGCACTGCCAGCAGCTCAAGGAAGGTGATCCTGCCCCTCTGCCCAGCCCTGGTGAGGCACATCTGGAGTGCTGAGTCCAGTCCTGGGCTCCTCAGGACAAGAGAGACGTGGAGCCCCTGGAGTGGCTCCAGTGGAGGGTAACAAAGATGATTGAGGCACTGGAGCATCTCTCTGATGAGGAAAGGCTGAGGGAGCTGGGCCTGTTCAGCCTCGAGAAGAGGCACTGAGAGGGGAACTCATCGATGTCTGTGAGTATCTGAAGGGAGGTGCCAGGAGGATGGAGCCAGGCTCTGTGGTGCTGAGCAACAGGACAGAGGCAGTGGGCAGAAACTGATGCACACTGAACATGAGGAGCAGCTTGTCAGGTATCAGCAGGATTATGCTGGCATAAAACATTTTAAGGATATTCAAAAATAGGCCCCACTGTTTCCTATTTCTATTTTGTCTTAAGAAAGACAGTGCTGCCTTTGAGGCTGTGTGTACTTGCTCAGTAATCGGGCTTCCTTAAGAAAATGGCTCTTTTTTTTTCTGTATTGCTGAGTGTGAAGTGATGTCCTTAAGGAGTCAGAGATGCTAACAAGCTATTCTTTACATATTAAAAATTCAAATGTATTTCAGGATTTTTTGATTGATAATTTAGGAGTGAAGAAAGGGAAAATAATAGGATCATATCTTGATTACAAGTAGCCAGTGTTTGGAGTAGGGTTGAAAAAGAAACTTCTATCATTTGGGTATTTATAAGTACACCCTCCTGATTATACTCAGAGTTGCTAATCTAACTTACTTAAAATATTTTCAGCTTTTTTTTTTTTTTCAATACAATAAAAATTTTGAAAGAAATCGGTAACAAAGATAATATGGTTAGTACTCTGCTGGAGACATCATTCTCACTTTCAGTGTTTCCCCAGCAGGTGGCAACAGAGGTTTGTTAGATGTAGATACAACCATAGTTTTTTGCTGTTGTTTCGTTGTTGGCAGTGGTTGTTTATTTATTTGTTACAGCATTCTTTATTTTTTCTCTTCAGGCACTATTTTAAAAATAAAATATACCTGGTATCATAAATTAGGTCAGAGCAGTCTTCTCTTCAATTCACACTACTCTTCAGGCATCATAAATTATTATGAGATCCCACTCTGCTGGGCATTGTAAACATATTGCAAAATAGCCTTGCTTAGAAGAGGTTTTGATATAGGTGGACAATTACTATTTTTATTTTAAGTATGAGGATCTGTGGTTTATTTTGCAAACTACACAACAGTCAGTTGAAGATGAGCACCATGGTCAGGATCCGCAACAAGTTTGTTATAGCATGGTGCCAAACAAAATCCAGCTTTCTAAAGTAGCGTGCACTTGTGCTTGAGCTGAATTTGCTTTAAATCATGAAGGTATTTGATTTATTTAAGGGAAGGTGCAGTTTTTCTTCTGCAGCTAATGCTGCAGCAGCATCTTTATGATTTCAAAAGTCTCCTGATGAGCTCCTCTTCCTATAAATATAAACACAGTAGCGCTGTAGTTCTATGACTTCGTGTAAAGGATTACTATATAAGCTGTTATCTTCTACTGCATTGTATTTTTCTCACTCTGTATTTTTCTCACTCTTGTCTGTGCCTCCAGACCAGCAATTCAGGATGGTTCTAGAGTCAGCACCCCTGTTCCTGTTTGGACGCCTGAAGAAGTGGGCTGATTTTCCTTCACATGCCCAGTGACACAGTGTTTATCTTCTGTCCCTGGCTGCTGGCTTACATTTTGGCACAGTGCTGGCTTTAACGTCCCCGCTTGAGGAAGCTTGGCGCACGGGCAGGGATTTCTGCTGTTTTCCTCAAGGCTCAGCAGGTGGCAGCTGGGGACCAGTTTCTCAGCAGACCCAGCCCACAGCCTGCGACAGCCCAGCGCAAGTGCCCCATCACAGGCCCCATTCCCAGCCATCACACCGGCCCAGAGAGCACAGAAAAACTGACCAACACCTGCAGCGGGCTTCTGCATTTCAGAAATCTGTGCCACATGGTGTAGTGGCTTCTATACAGCACAGAGTTGGCTCCCAATAGGTGCATGCTGTGTAGACAGGATGGGTGCCCAACATGCTGGTGAGCTCCAGGGCTGCCAGACTTCCAGCAGCATGGCTGGGCTGGCTGCAGTCAACCAGAGCAGGGAAATGTATAAGAATCCCTAAGGTTTGTCCTGATAGAATTTATAAGATGATAAAGAGGACACGCTGAGAGAATAAAGGGTGTTCCCACTGTGAGGTACAGAAATACTGCTGTCTCTATCTTAGCAGAGATGGAAACAAAACTCAGCAAAACAGTGAGCAGCTAACACACAGCAAGCTTGGGGCTGGGACATGGTTCATATCAGGTTCACAACCTGATATGTCCAGCCCTAGTTAATGGCCTTTGCCCTTGAACATGAGGCAAAGCCTCCCCTGCAGCTCTCCAAGGCCGAGCACAGCAGCATGGTGGCAGGGCCTGTCCATAAAATGAGAATAGGCAGTGCTTTGGAGTGGCTCAAAATATTCACTTGCACTCAGCAACTCTTCTCACACCCGAGAGCACAGCTGGACAGAAGTATTCCCACAGGAAAGCACCTCTGACAAGTACTTGTGAATTAGAGTACACACTCAAAAGCCCACATTTCTGCACTGGCTGCATCTTGTCCTAAAAGCACTTAGAACTTTTTGGGACTTTCTCAATACACCTAGTATTAGAGGAGGTCTTTTTCAATGTTAAATAATATTATCCGATGTTTACACAGAGAAAATGCTCTTACACAACCCCCAGGATTTTTCCCTGATGCTCAGAAGGCAGCATGATACCTTATCTAAGTGACTGCCTGTTTGACACACACACCAGCTGGGGGGAATACAATGATTTTAATGGATCTTTGTGCCTTAATCAGGCCAGAATGATAAGAAATATCAAAACTTTAATGCTTTAAGTCTGGAATAGTGAGTATAAATGGTTGGTGCATCTGTATAATATGACTAACTAGAAATACAGTGCCTCATGCTGTATTTGTTGTCCTCCTTTTACTTTTCCTGCCCATCCAGCTACTCTCTCTTGTTTCACCCACTTTTCAGGATATGTTTGTTAAGCTTTCTTGGATGACCAGTCTTACTACACATTTCTCCAGTGCCTAGCATAAAGTAAGCACAGAAGGGTGGCAAGTGTATCATGCCTAAAGTAAGCACAGTGACTTTTTTTATTTTAACAAATAATATTTCTTTCTTGTGCAATGAAAAGCAGACCTCCTAAAACTTCAGTATTTTTCCTTGCACTGAAGACAGCAAATTGAGAAGGTGGAAAGGCAAAAATCCAACATACTTGCAGATTTCCACAGGTCATACCAGAGAAATAGCTGGTATTTGTCCTATCCTACCTTACTGTATTTTGGCTCAGGCTCCAGTTGTGCTTTCAGTGGAGTGCATAGAGAAGATCTTTGTTAAGAGTAAAGCGTGTATAACTGAGGAAAACAGTGAAAAACTCTGACCTGCTGCCTGTGAAGTTACTGCAATCCCATGGCCTTAACAAATATTTTAGCTACTGTCTGACCTCACGGTAGGTGATGGGTGATGTCCTTCCTCTCTTACAGATCAAAGTCAGTGGGAATTCCCTTTGAGCAAAAGCAGCAGCTGTTACTTGCATAAGGCTGAGGGATCATGTTTACCTGGAATTTCCCAGGACAAAACCCATAGCTGCTGGCAGGTACTTGTCAGCATGTGGCAGTGTGGCATACAGAGAAACACAGTGCATAGTAAGGGCTTTAGCTGGAACACTGCTTGGAAGAAAGTGGAGAAATCCTGAGCACTGACACTCAGGATCTCCACAGGTGAGTGCAAGGCAAGTGGGAATTACATCAACTCAGGAAGAGGGACATCGTAGCTATTAAATGCAGAATTAATTCCCACATCATGTTGTGATTTCCAAAATATAAATGGTTTCTGAAAGGATAAACTAATTTGTGGAGGGAATATCTAAAAGGATATGCTGAACAGAATGGTCAGGGTATGCCACTTTTCAAGCTTCCATAGTCCTCTGGATGGCATCCCAATTTTCAGGGTGTCATCTTCAAACTTGCTGAGGATGTACTCAATCTCTTCATCTATGTCATTGATTAAGATATTAAATAATTCTGGTCCCAGTGCAGACCCCTGAGGAAAACTGCTTGTCACTGATCTTTACTAGTTTACTGAGGCATTGACCATTGCCCTGGAATGCAACAATCCAATAAATTTCTCATCCACTGAACCTATCCACCCATCAAATCCATCTCTCTCCAATTGAGAGAGAAGGGTGTCATGGGTGACCATGTCAAAAGCCTCACAGAATTCCAGACAGATGACCTATATAGTAAACAAGGTACTACTGATTATTTGAGCCAGAAATAAGACATTTTTAAAACACTGCTTTAAAATAATATATTTCTGTAAGTACACACTAACAATTCACCTCTGAAAATGTGAATGTTACTGGACTTAAGAACTTTTGATGTGAACTTTTCACTGGGAAGAATTTCTCAGTAAACCTATTCACTGCACAACTACCATTTGAAAACTACCTCTCACAAAAAAAAAAGGAAGTCCCTGTGAGACTATTAGGATTTCAACAGGTGCAAGTACTATCCATCTGCTCTCAGATTTAAACTTAGGTTTGTACCTGTTTTAAGCAGAGCCTCAGTGACTCACCTATGTGATAAACACAGCTTTCAGAGTGGATCGGGTTTGAAGGCACCAGAGTGGCTTATCTGGTTCAGCCTCCCTGCTCAAAGAGGGGCATCCCAGAGCACATGGCACAGGATTTCATCCAGACAATTCTGAAATATCTCCAGTCAGGGGGACTCCACAAACTCTCTGGTTAATCCATTCCAGTGCTCAGTCGGCCACACAGTAAAGAAATTCCTCCTCATGTTCAGATGGAACTTCCTGTGCATCAGGTTCTGCCCATTGACAGAATGGACACCACGGAGCAGAGCCTGGCTCCATCCTCCTGGCACCTCCCTTCAGATACTCACAGACATCGATGAGTTCCCCTCTCAGTGCCTCTTCTCGAGGCTGAACAGGCCCAGCTCCCTCAGCCTTTCCTCATCAGAGAGATGCTCCAGTGCCTCAATCATCTTGGTTACCCTCCACTGGAGCCACTCCAGGGGCTCCACGTCTCTCTTGTCCTGAGGAGCCCAGGACTGGACTCAGCACTCCAGATGTGCCTCACCAGGGCTGGGCAGAGGGGCAGGATCACCTCCCTTGAGCTGCTGGCAGTGCCCTTCCTAATGCACCCAGGATTCCATTGGCCTTCTTGGCCATCAAATACAGATGACTCCCTGACTCTGTTCACCATTATTATCTGGTCATTTCAATTTATTTTTAAAACATTCACATTGACCTTTTAAACCCTCCCATTTTCCTCCAGTGTCTGCAAATACTTTTCCACTGAAGTTTTTTTCAACAACTTTTTCCTAGATTGTCTAGCCTGCTTTCCTAGGTTGTATATCTTTTATGGCTAAATTGTATCAGAAATTTTCTGTATCTTTTCTTCAGGAAGAAATGCAGCCTAACAAAAATGGCTCATGAATTAAATCTGTCATTATAATATCAACTGATCAGCTGATATAGGAAGCCATCATTTAACTTAATAAGTGTTACTACACATATTTCTACTTAATACATTGAGCATAAACAATAAAACTGCAACATAATTTTGATGAATAAAGAGAGTATCTTTTATTTCTAGCATCAAGTATTGTCAGGTGTGTTTATCAGCCTCTGTTTTGTGTGAGACTACGTGCCAAAAGTTCTGTTGAAATATTTACACTTTCACCTACATTCTATTTTTCATTACTTGTTTGCTGTAACTACCTGAAAATTAGTTTCTTCAGACCCCTGTAAAAGTGTGCTAGTCCAATTTTGTGTTACTTGAGAGACAGTGATTCAGCAGTGATGGCTTTTTTGCATACATGAAAATCAGTTTGTTGCTGCTGCCAAGCTAAACAAACTGTGGCCTCTCTCCAGAAAAAAAAAAAAAAAGAAAGAACTCCTTATTTGAACCCAATATGTTGTTGTAAGTTTATCTTAATGAGGTGGTTATAGTCTTCAGCACTCATTTTTTAATTATTTGGAGGAATCCTCTTGGACTCAGTGAAATGGCATAGCAGGATATTTATCTGGGCTAGAAAAATCCAATTATCAGAAACAAGTGGGCAACTTTTCTAAACAACATCCATTACATTCTCTAGCATCCCAGTTTTAATTAAAAGAAACAAAGCCCTGGTGTTCTGGGTACAAAGAAGAACTCCAGACTTTCCAGTCTGGTTCAGGCTCAGCTGCCAGTTCTGTCTTCCCCTGGCTTTATCTATATTCAAAGTCACACCAATTTAACTCCCAAGCTGTTTTAATCACAGTTAATGAAATAGATGCTAACTGCTGCAGAAATGCACTTAATTTGATTTAAATAAGGTTTATAGCAGCCTAGTTAATTGAATTTATCACCACCTCTAACTGGTGTATATAACTTTTAAAACTGAATAAAGGGTGTCTTCAGATTATGTGACTAAATTAAAATTATACAGCATAATTTTGAAGGTAAATGTTCCCTATGCTAGGGTCCCCCAGTTTTGTAAGAGGATTTAGACAGCCAGAATTGCCATGGAAATGCCAAAAGAAGAACTCCACAAATCACCAGCATGGGGCTGGGGATCATGGGATCATCAGGGTCTAGGTTTGCACTGAGAGCTGTCCCTTACACTGTGAAACCATTGCTGGACAGAAATTTAATGTGCTGTTAATATAATCAGGATGAGCTTCAATGAGTAACAAATAAAAGAGCTGCAATGTGTATGAAAAGGAATGGATAAAATATTAAATGAAACCAGTGTGCCATGACAGCATAGCAGCAAAGACAATTGTTTTCAACAGCTGACAGGCATTTCTGTTTTATACACCAGAAAAAAAAATTAAGATATGTGCACATTAAATTATACCTGGCACTAAGGAAATAAAGTTCCTACTCAAAGGAGCAAGAGTTCTAAATAAACTTCCTAAATTGCAAAAGGAAAAATTCATTGATTTATAAAAGAAGAGTTCAAAGTGATGAACTGCCCTAATAGTGATAGGATACCTTATTGTGATGGGTACATTCTTCTGCTAAAACAGGAAAATAATTTCCTTATCCCAGATACAAGCAAATCTTATATTTTGAGATTTTAAACTAAGTTACTTATTCTCTCACAGTGTGTTGATAATGTATCCTCTAACTCAGCTAAACACATCTACCAGCGAAGAGAGATCTTTTAAATAAGGATATAGATTTTAAATTAGTGCCATGGGTCATAAAAACCTAATCTGTTTTTAAAGAAAATTATCATCTGATATGTTTAACAATATTTTTGCCCTTGCCTGTTCAACCACAAATGCATTTCAAATTATTTTGCCTGTATTTGGGATTTCCCCTTTATCAGCAGCTCCGCACACTCCTTTATACAACCCATTGGCATTGAAGCCAAGACACTATTCATTATTTTACAAAAACAGCAGATAGGACAAAAATCCCGCAGCAATGTTGAATACAGGTAATTGCAGTGAAAGGAGTTGCACAAATGAACAACTGAGGAGTTTCATTTAGCAAACTTAGTGTGTCCAGAGACTTGACCAGCACTACTGCCAGGGGCTAGCAGTATCACCCATCCATAGCCCAGGTCTCTGGTGAA
Organism: Chloebia gouldiae; assembly: GCA_003676055.1. Lineage (NCBI taxonomy): Eukaryota > Metazoa > Chordata > Aves > Passeriformes > Passeridae > Chloebia > Chloebia gouldiae. Next base: position 1,840,104 of record QUSF01000038.1, read on the forward strand.
GCAGCTCCTGTTTTATTTTGGGGCTCAGATCACCTAATGCCCACATTGAGTATGTTTTCATTTGCTGCTGGGCTTCAGTCTAGGAAAAACCAATTCGTTCCATTAGTGACAAAGCCCAAAACTTTTTCTCTGAAAACCAGCAACAGTGCATATTAATTAGCTAACTGTATTAATTAGTAGCTCCTAAAGGATATCCTTCCATCTCAGCTCTCACCAGCACACCTTTTCCTATGTCACTCACCTCACATCATGAGGAGGGTGGCCTGAGTGTTATGTCTCAAGATGACATGTAGTTTTACAGGACTACCAATTCCTCCAAAGTAACTGAAAGTTTAATACTTCCCTGCAGTATTAAACTTTGACTTGATTAGGAAGTGTAAATATCACAGGTAAGATGTGAGTTTGTGCCAGCTGGAGTCGGCCCACATAAGACAGGGAAGAAGCTCTGATGATGTACATCAGCTGAGCATCTGACCAAGTTTCCATGGCAGGGCTGTCTCTTCTGGTTATTTTTCTCTTTCTCCTTTTATCTCTCCTTCATTCCTTATTTCTCTTTTTTCCTTCCTTTCTTTCCTTCTTTCTTTCTTTCTTGCTCTCTTTCTCTCTTTTTGTCTCTCTCTCCTCCTTTCTCTATTTCTCTCTCTCCTTCTCTCTCTCTATTTTAATCTTTCTTCTATATTTCTTCTCTTCTCTCTTTTCTCTCTTTCTTCCTCTCTTGCTCTCTTTCTCTCTACACAGCTGATATTCGGGTGTTTTCTGACTTCTGCAATGGCACTGCAGGGACTAGCACTGCAAATCAGAACAACAGTGTACCAAAGTCCACTCCCCTTTCCCCGACAGCTGTTGACACCAGGTGTTGCAGGGGACGAGGAAGGAGGCACGGTCAGCAGCTCCCAGCAGGCTGCGGAGTGCTCAGTTGTGAACGCAGCGAAGAGAGAGGACACAGACCCCTTGTACACAGATAGACTATTTCAGCTCTCTGGAATATTTACTTTTCTTAGGTAAGTACCTGATTTGATTTTGGATTTTACTGATTCTGTCTGGCATTTCTATTCTTAGAATTTTTCATGTTTTGTGTACATAAGCTCTGTGAAAGTAGTGATCAAATGAAATTTTAAAATACCTTTGTGTCATTATTCTTTTAGGAAAAGATGCTGAACTGATGTCTAAACGATACTTGTCTGCATGTATCTGTAGTATTTTACCTTGCATGCACCTTCTCTTCAAACCTCAGGCAATATAGTTATCTCTACTTTTCATATGAAGAAAACAATTTCATTTCTTAATTCCTTTACTATTACTGAACTACCTATTCCCAGTTATTTCTCTTGTTGTTTTTTTTTTTTGTTCTATTTTTAAAAATCCACCAAAAATTTCTTAAAAAGGTAATTACATGAAAATTAGGGTTATGCAGAAGCTATTACACTCTGGAGCAATTTACATGGCTTGAACAAGTTAGCATTTTCTGAGAATACACTTTGAAGCAGCTAAGTTTCATGGGAAAATGGAAAGAACTTAATTACACTCAAGTACAATGCTATGTTGTCACCCTTACCATCATATTTAATAGCAGAAAACAGTTTGATAGTTTTCATCTTAGAAATAATTGAAGTGTTACATCACTTTTAGATACAAGCAATTTTTTAAATTCCTTGTTTATAAAAAATGCAATCTCAAGTCTAACAGTTTTGAAAAGATTTGAGAATACTGATAACATCTGGGAAACAGTTTGGAAAATTTGGTTTCCAAAGAAAACTCTGAAGCTGAGTTTGATGAAATTATTTTTAAAAAGTAAGAAATGTCAAACCAACATTTTGCATTCATTGTGAAGGCAACTGTGTTTTCATTTTTCCTATCTCGTGAGTGAATTTAGAAACCATTAATTCACATGTTTATAGTCTTTTTTCTCCAGTCTAATAAGCATGTAATTTAAGAAAAACTACATTAAGACAACAAAAACAAGTGAGTAATTCCTACAGTATGGATTGCAGATAATTCAGAAAGACATGGAAAGTGGTAGTGCTTTTAGGTAAAAGCATGCTGACAAAAAAGTTCCTCTCTTTCACCCCACAACATTTTTGTAGGGTGACAGGGGCCTTTAATAGGAAAAAAACATCCTTGAGAAGAACTGAGCTCCCCCAAAATACCTATTTTGACAAAGAGAGGAGTGGTCATGACAGCATTATCATCAGAATGCTCTTTGCTCTCCTCACACTCTCATGACTTTCCCAATAATAGGAAAGCTCACCACCACTTCAATGGATAATGAAGGACCCCCATGGCCACTTGAGGAGTTAGACTGAGTAATCTCCTGAGAAAAGGATAACTTGTGTTTGAACCTTTTCATCCTAGGAAAGCAGCATGATTTTTCGGTGTTTTGATGATGATGATGATTACTATTATTACTATTGTTTCATTCACATTATACGCATGCTTAGATGTGCTGCAGAGGAAAGAGCCCACAGCAGGGGAGTAAATGAAGGAGAAGAGCCAAGGTGTCTCCTCCACCTCCTTGCCTGTCATGGTCACTTGCACCCCAGGATAGGCATGTCAGAGTGACCCAGGTGGTGTCTGTTCTTGAACTTCACCCAAATTTCAGAGAAGCCCAAAACCTTCCCTCCCTTTGTTTAGGAGACAGTAGTGAGGGTTTCTCAGCTGCAGAAACACCCAAACAATAAGGCTGGCTAATACACATGCACTGTATTCAATTTCCCGTGGGAGTTTTGCTGCTTAGGGGAGCATTGTACAGGCAGATATGGCAGAGGTATTGCCAAGGCTTATTTAATTTAATTGCAGTGTCTCATTACTGACAAACACCCATTCCAGTCCATGAAAGGTGTAGGCTATTTTATAGAGGGCCTTGTGGCTCCCATTTATTTTCTCCTGAGTTTGATCTTGCTAGGTATTTGAACTAGATGCCATCAGGCAGCAACAAATGCTTATTATAATATAATGAAGGAGAAAGATTAAGCAGGAAAATTTCTGAAACAGGACCTTAGCTGAACAAGAAAACTGAAAGAGTAAAGTGTGCAAGGTGTAGATATAGCAATCTCTCTATATATATGTATGTATAGACAGACATAACCTATATATATGGACAGATTCCATAATTAAAAGTAATTTACTTTTGTGGCTTCCTACATCAGAGCTGGGTTTTCTTAAAGCACTTTTGTCTTTGAAAGATCACTGGGTACTCACAATGGTCTTTTTCTTCAAGACCTTCTTTTCACAAATGGACCATGCCACTGCGTGAAACTTAAGATTAGGGGTAGGAGAACTCTTCTAAGGAGTCACAAGCCCTACAGCCCCTAGTAGGGAAGAGTAGTGATGGACTATTTACTGCCATGCTTGTTTCTGATCATGGATGAATGATCATGCAGTTCACAGTGTCATTGTTCAATATGATAAGTTTGGGGATAAAATATATACCTGTAATTTTACTCACTTTATCCTTCCCTATGGGTCTTGTGGGGCAATGAAAATTCCAGGTTTGTGAATACCAGCTTGCCCCCAGCCATGCTCAAAGAGAGGTCCATCTGAACTGACCAAAGCATCTGAGGATGACAAACCCTGATGTGCCACATTTTAAGATTTCCAGCCTCTTCTGGTTAATGTGATGGAAGTAAAAAAAGGAAGCACTGCAAGACAGAGAAAAACTAAAACCACAGGCATGGCCAACCTGCAGCCTACAGGAGATATGAGAAGGCCTTCTGTCAGATGTCAGGTGCATCAGTAGCAAGAAGAAAAAATATTGGAAGGAGTGTTTTGGATTTAGGAATTGTAATTAAAAGTAGGAGGCTGCAGCAGTAGCAGCGATGCTGTGAATCTCCCTAGCACAATGTCTGTGTGCACACAGTGAGTTAATGAAGCAGTCCATACATTTTATCACTGTCAGCAGAGGCCAGCAATGGAGCAGTAATCTGGGGAATAGGATTATACTGGATGGGGTGAAGAGGTTTTGTACAACAAGTAAGGATTTCAGGAGGGTATTTGGTATGTCATGTGAGTCTTATCAGAAGCTGCAGGTGAGCAGATTTGAGTGTATATATATATATATATATATATATGGCAAGGTAGGTTAAAACTAGCTGAAAGTGATTGAACAGGATATTTTACAGACCTAGCAGAACAAGTCCAGAGAGATTGGAAGAGAGAGGAGGAAGCAGCCAGTAGCCAGGAGCAGGCACTGCCCATAGCAGCATGCATGAGTGCCATTAAGCTCATTAAGCTGTACCCTGTTTGGGTCACACAGCCACAGACACTGGGGAGGGAACACCACAATGTCCAAGGGATGCCCAGGAAAGCAAGTGACTGATCCAGAGCAGCTATCAGGGCAGAATGAGCAGGACCTCGCTGGTGTTAGGGAACACAGCAGAGACCAGGGAGAGGAGGAAACAAGGGAGCCCCCTGAGCTACCAAGTCCCCTGCAGCCTTCCCATTACAGCTTGTTCTCACTTGGCTGTGTGGGAAATCCCTATGTCCTGTGCAGAGAGAATGAGGAAGCAATTTTCCACATTTGGATTTCAGAGTTGGCATACAAAACCGTGCCCTGGACTCTGTATCACTAGCAGGAAGATGTGAGAAAAATCTGTATTTCCAACAGGTTTTGCACAATACACAGAGGTAGTCTGCAATCCCTGGCACTGCTCTTTTGCAAGGTGTTTCATGGCCTGCGGTTCACATCACAGCACCTCAGGGATTATCTCACAGCAGGTGTAAAACATCTGCTCATCAGATGGCAGCTGGTGCCTTTCTTCTTGCACACCTTTTATATCCTGACAGGCTACCTCCTGCCACATTTTCTGGCTCTCTCCAGTTAAAAGGTAGGCATCCAGTTGAAAGAGACAGCTCACTATTTGTGTGTCATTGTGTGAGGCAGCAAAGTTTAAAGTAAAAAAGGACAAGTTTCTCAAGTGGGAGCAGAGTGATGTAGGGATTAAGCAAAATGTTGAGGTTAAAACCATGTCAGCACTCAGAACAGGACTCCAGATTTGGCTAGAACTCAGGGGAAAATAAAGAATTTGTGCCTTGTGAAAGAATGGGCAGGCAACTCAGGAGGACTACAAGGATGTTGGCAGATTATGCAGGAAGAAAATAATAAGGAGCAAAGATGAACTAGAAATTAATCTGGTTAATGCAATAAAAGACAAAAAAAAAAAACCATGTTTAAATACACCAGCAATAAAAGGAGGGCTAAAGAGAATTTCCATCCTTTGCTGGATGGGGGTAGTGGGGAAACACAGTGACAAAGGATGAGAAAAGAGCTGAGGTATTTAATGCCTTCTTTGCCTCAGTTGTTAATAGTGAGGATTACCCAGTTGTCCAAAGGGTACCCAGCCCCTTGAACTGGAAAACAGTGACTGATAGCAGAATGAAATCCCCCATAATTCAAGGGGAAATGGTCAGTGACCTGCTACACCACTCAGAATCAAAAAGTCTACAGGGTCAGATGAGATCCACCCAAGGGTACTTAGGGAGGGCAGAGCTGCTCACCAAGCCACTTTCTATCATCCACCAGCAGTTTTGTCTTACCAGTTAGGTCCCAGCTGACTGGAATTTAGCAAATGTGATGCCCATCAACAAGAAGGGTCATAAGGAGGATCTGGGGAACTACAAGTCTGTCTGTCAGATTGACCTCAGTGCCTGGGAGGGTTATGGAGCAGAACAACTTGACTGCATGTACAGGACAACCAGGGGATCAGGTCCAGCCAGAATGGATTTATGAAAGGCAAGTCCTTCCTGACCAACTTGGGTCTCCTTTTATTTCAGGATGACCCACCTAGTGGGTGAGGGAAAGATGCATGTGGATGTAGTTACATGGACTTTAGTTTGACACTGTCTCACAGCATTCTGAGAATGGTTGTTCATGGCCTGGAGTGCATCCAGCACCCTTTGCTGAGTGAAAAACTGCCTGGATGGCTGGGCCCAGAGAGTGATGGGGAATGTAGTTACACCCAGCTGGTGGCATGTGGTGTTACATTTTAGTAAAATGGTATGGTTTGTCTCACCCCTCAAAAATGTATGGTTTGTGCCATCCTGTAATCCTCCCCTGAAGTACCCTGTGTCTGTAATCCCATTGGCCCAAGCCTTATCCCATGCCCTCTTGGAATCTCCCTGTTAAGCCTGCCAGTGGGACGAGGCTCTCTCTTGGCTGGCACTCCTGGCCACTGCTCTCTCTGCCGCTCTCTCCCCCTCCCCTTCCCCCCTTCCTCCCCGTTCTCTCCCTCATGCTGATCCCTGGGAGTAGGACCCCCAGTAAACCTTCATCTAATGAGCACCCCCAGAGGCTGTGTGGAGTCTCCTTGCCTGCCTGCTGCTGCCAGCAACCTCACACTCCTGGGGTCCCCCCAAATGCGCTGCAACAGTGGCAGATCACAAGTGATGCTCCCCAGTCTGGTTTAATACCTTTGTCAACAACCTGGATAAGGGAATCTAGGGCAGTCACAGCCACTTTCCAGAGAACAACAGGTTTCTTGGCAGTGGAGGATGAACTGTATGTCAGCCACCCCGGGGTAAAGGGTGAAACTGAAGATGGGAGCCTTTGCTGTTATCCTGGGGAAGCAGAGGTACAAAGGTGGGAGTTGGGGCTCCTCTCAAACACCACTGGGGAGCAAACCTACAGCCAGCAGACACCTTCATGGGTATTTCACCCTGGCAGCATGTGCACTCTATTCCTGAAAGTCAGAAGCAGATGTACTTGCCTCGCCCTTTTCCTGCTTGCTGGCAAGTTTTGGATGGGCTCTGCCCTGGCAAACCCATTGCTCACAGTCAGCAGAAAGCTTTCAGCTACCTAACCAAGATGCCCTGCTCTCTGACTCATTAGTACCACCAGCTTAAGGAGTTGAGTAAGTCATTAATTTCTTCCAGAAAAATAATTTTCCCTTGGTAGCTTTCCAGGCTAATGTTGCCAAAGCCTTCCTGGATGGTACAGGTAATACCCTTTCTCTTTTATGTTCATTTTAAGTTCCCAGGACAAGCTGTTAGCCAGGTATGTCTCCCTGGGCATGACACCAGTCAGCAGGACCAAAACTTGCTCAGATTCTTTTTCCTCCCTCAAAACCTAGCTCTAATCCTCAGGGAAAAAAAAAACCAAAACCAAAACCAAAAATAATAATAATAATAACCAAACCAAACTCAAAAAAAAAAACAAAAAAAAAAATCCCAACACAACTGCTGTCTAATTTACAGCATAATTTCTCATTCCTAAACAGCTGGAACATCAAGTCCTTCTGCAAAACTCACACCACTACAAACCAATGACAATAATTAAATAATAGTTCCAGCTTACAGCAAAGGCACCTAGAGCACAAAACCATTTTTCCCTCTAGAGCCCTTGTCCTCTTCACTGCTTGAGCAGGTTTTAGGAATCCCAGTCCTTTTCAAAACAGAAATATGTGAGAGGATCTGCAAAACACATAGCGTTTTGTTAAGATAGCACATCCTTAGTGGTCTTAAAACACTGACACTATTTTTTAATAACTCTCCCCAAACAAAACTCCAGCTTGTCTTGGCCCTAGAGAAGACAGGCACAATGGGAGAACCTGATTCACTTTCTTGTTACATTTTTAAGCAGTATTTGACAATTTGACTTCATGAATCCTTTCACTCACTACAAGCCTCCCCTTCTTTGCTTCTTCTGATTAACACTGTCTTGTTAGAGCTAAGGGCTGACCTTGCCTCTTGAAACCAAAGGCAGGACTCTTGTGATCAGGCATTCACCAATAGATAAGAAAAAAAATCCTGAATGTCAGTGTTCAATACTCCTCCTAAGGAAACATGGCTGTTTCCCAGTTAAAAGAGACCATGGCCACATGTGGATCATACTTGGCTTCCACTACAGTTTGTAGGAATTAATTTGCTCAAATATCTTCATTGGTCCTGATTCTGCAGTAACTGGATTTCATTTCATTTCCATGGATAGGAGGATTTAGCCCAAGTGACTAGCCCAAGTGATTTAGCAAGAGACTGGAAAATCAGCTCATGTAATATAAAAAGTTGGAAATGCATGCATTCTGAGTACACTTCTTTGCATGAAATTTCATTCCAAGTGCCAGTCCAAACCTGCCATTACAGTTTCTTACATAAATGACATTTAATAGTGTGAGCATTAATGGGACAGTTACAGTCACGTTAAAGCACAGTACTTACAGTCACATTCACTTTCTCACCAGAAGAACCTAAAGCATGTTTTAAACAGACATATCACTGTTTCCTCACATCATATATTTAATTAGAACAGATAAATCAAATTACTTCCTTTGCCTGTACACATAAAATCCCTATGTAATTACAGAAGAGAAGGCCATCCTGCAGGCCATTTTGTGGCATTATAAATGTGCTGATTCACCTGACCTTGAGCCAAGCTCCACTTTAATCTTCCGAGTCTTGTTTTAGTTTGAGGAACAGCCAAACACACCCAGTTGGGCAGCAGAGATTATGTTTCCCACTATTCAGTAAAACAGACAAATAAAGTAGTTACTTTTTTGAGATAGATTTGGGGTTTTTTTTGATAGCAAACTATTGTAATCCCTAAGATCCATAAGGATTTCATGAAAAAAGAGAGGTGGGGGCAGGGAAGATTGATAGGCAATGTCTATTATGCATTTGTCAATTAATGGGCACAGAACTTTTCTTTGGTCAAGAAGCACTGTTGCTTTAGTTGCTACACAGTGTCCCTACTGCCCTCAGTACTAAGTGATCTTGATCTATGTTAGTACAAATAACAATAGTAGCAGGAATAGGGACAATGATGATGATTGTCATGATGATGATAACAACTTTCAGCTGTGACTGCAAACAGTGTCCCAACAACTAGTGACCAACAGGCTTGATCCTGGTTTCAAATGCCCGTCACAAACCCAGACAGAAGAGCTGCAGAGAGCAGGTGATGGTACAGCTGGCTTTCTAGAACAGCATGATCTGTAAACTCTTGTTCAGCAGCTGACATCTTTGATTCCCATCTGCGCTTTTCTTTTCCTGGCAGAAACATCCACCTTTGGCATGGGCACCCCGAGTGCTGGAGAGTTTCTCAACTCCTCCCATTTCAGCAGATAATTGTGCCCAGTGTTAAATCTGGCAGGTTTCAACTTTGAGAAACTATATCTTATCCTGCCTTTATCTGTTATTAAAGAGCCCCAGTTTCAGACATCCTCCCCTCCCCTTCACATACACACTCAGACTCTGATTGAATTCCCTCTTCGCTTTCTCTGCAACTAGTTAAATGTACTGTGCCCATCAGCCTCCCCTCACCCAAATCACTGCTCTCTCCCAGCTTTTGCCATTGTCCCCAGCCCAGTGGCAGGCACTGATGGCAAGGGGATCTGTCATGGCTTGGCCCTCCTCTCCCCTCCCACACTCCTGTGCTAGGGTGCTCAGCATCTGTGGCCCCCAAATATGTCCCTTTGGATACGACACCCTTGACATGGACACCCTTTGGTACCAGCCTCCTGAGCACCCACAGAAGTGACACAGACCCCTTGGCCCAGGCTTTGTCACTACTTAGTTGCTCCTATCACAATGAAAGAGCCAGAGTATGCTGGCCTTCCTTAGCTGTTGATTCCTATTCCTTTGATTTTTGTGCCATCTGCAATTGTGTCTTCAGTAAGCCAGATTTCTCTGTTTCTTCCATATCACTGGTGAATTCCAGACAGGCTTTTCATGTGACTCATTCCCCATGAAACACATTTTACCAGAATCTCCTGTGGATTGGTATTTCCTCACTAACTCTTTGTGATTCCTTCAAACCTTCAGTTAAATCAGTTGATGACTTCTGGACCACTGTCTTTTAGGCAGCAACTGCAACAGGAACAGAGTCAATCCCCACAGGCATTAAGTCTGCCTCTGATTTCTTACAAGTGTTCTTGCTTCACCCAAAAAACTTTTTCTCATTTTAATCAGACATTGAATCTTGGAATCCAGTCTTTGCTAGGAAATTTTCTTCAGCACAAGATGGTGTATATGTGAGTGCATTGGGGTCTGCAAGTTTCCACTGTACCTGGGTGAACCTGCTTCATGAATGTCCTTGCTGTGTGTTCTACAAAGGAGTTTTGGGTAGCCTGGGGGTGGTCAGCTCCAGCAGGGAGGTGCTTTAGAGTGAAGCCACACCTGACTTTGCAGACATTCTTTTTATCTATTTTCTATAACTCTTATATCCAGAAACTGTCCCAAGTTGTCAAATGATCAGTTCTATGGTTTTGCTTCTTATTTTAGAGGAGTTCACATAATTTTTTTTCTTGTCAGACACAAGCCTCAACCATAGTAGAGAAGCAGTTTCTTTTTTTTGAAACTCAGAAGGAAATCCTGGTTGAATAAAACAAATCAGAAGTATCAGAAAGAGTGATCAAAACCAAAATGTTTATGTTTATGGATGATATTGCCTCTGGCTGCCTAAAGGAATGGACAGAGTAGAAATTGCTGGAGTTCATTAAATCTTCTTATTATCCTGCATATTCAGTGGTGGGCATTGAAGAATTGCAGTCTCAACTTATGTCAGGGGAGTGGCTGTCTTCCAGACTCACTCACGGGACCAAGGTGAGCATTGACTTTCTAGCCAATGTAGTCTCTCTACATGAGGCCTTTTAGAGGTCCAGAGAAGAAAGTGAACTGAAGTTTCCCTGGGAGATAAAGCTGAACATCATGCAATTTCAGAACTGGCAGATGGTGAAGTCTGCCTTTGCTTCTGCTGAAGACTGGCTAACCACACTATTGTACTACAGCAAGGACGCCGAGGATGCAGAGTACAAAGCATTAATACAAAGCAAACACAAGAATGTTTGGTGAAAATGCCATAACAGGCAGACAAGAAAGGCAAAACCAAAACAGAAACTCTCTGCAGCACACAGATAGAGGCCTCTCAGTCTTGGGAGCAAGTGGATAGTGAATGGTGAATGAATATGTAAACACCACATTTCTGCAGATTTCTTGCCTGAAGACCTGCAGTCAAATATCCTCATTTCCTCAATGAACAACTTTCTCCTCTGCCCATGACCTTACATTTTAGATATAAGTTGCCACCATTTCAGTGTTCCTAAACCTATAACGAATCAACAGCAAGCATTCACAGATCAACACATCTTGTGCTGCCTGGTTGTTGAAGTGATAAAGAAACCACTTTCTTTGCCAGGATCCCATGCATGTCGGAACTCAGTAATAGAATGTTTTGATCTACCAGCCTGCTATGTTGACATACTGAAACAAAAAGTGCTTCCACTCAGCCAAAACCACATATCTTGGCAATCTGCAGCCTGAAAGACAACAAAGATGTAGTCTGAAAACTTGGCAACTGTCCTGGCACGCTACACCTTGGGATTAGTGAGTCAGTCACGCTATGCTGGTTCTGGTTTTACCATAATGCAGTAACACAATGGGAAATTCTGGAGTGTTGGTCCGCAACACATCATCTCTACTGGCTTTCAGGAGCTGCTTCAGAAGAAAGGTAAATCCCTGAGCTAGAAAGTTATGCTCCTTTCCATAATCCCCTTCTGGTAAATGAAAGGTGTTAAATGGAGGAAAACACTGCTTACTGCAACTCCCTTTCTCTTACCTGCCCATTCTCTACTGCAGGTGTTTTCTAAGACCTGAATCATTGCATCATGAATATAACACTTGCACATCTTTTTTTAAGCACTAACAAACACATGAAGAGTTCAGATACCATAATCAGCCAGGCATCCTGGAAGCAGATTACCAGAGGTCTCTACATTTGGTGAAAAGATACTGCACTGGCATGTTCTAGTGGGATACCAGGCTGGAGGAGAGTGAAGGAGAGAAAATGAGAACAACTTTGGGTTATTAGGAGGGGCGAGGGCAATTTCCAGCAGGAGGCATTCATCAGTGTCCTGTGGATAGACTGTGATACCCAAATTAAAAAGCCATCATGATAATTGCATAGACAGGGAACTAGTAAACACCTGGGTTAGTTTTATTAACTCTAACACAATGCTGAAAACACTGGAGCCATGTTAATCTCTGCTACTTCAGGATCTGGCCTTACTCTGCAGAATGATATCTGTGAAAACATTAAATCAGTGCTTGAGCACTTAATAAAATGTAAAGAATCTACTGTAAAAGTCTTATAACATCATGAATTTCAGCTCTTTGAGCTAAAACAAGTGAATAAATGGTGTGCCATTAAAATGGTGCTGTTAGATGCAAAAATCAGTTGTTTCACTGCAGATGAAAAAAGGAAAGAAGAATTCATAGGAAAATCAGGTAAGTAAACATGATGCGCACCAGGCAAGATAAGAGAAATGTTCTGAAGATCACATCTAGTAGGCATACAGATAAATGCAGCATATTGATGAAAAGCTGTAGGGTCTCTGCAAGGTAAAATCATATGTCACGAACTTCCTAGAGTTATCTGAAGGCAACTAATGTGCAAAAAAAATCAGACCTCACTCATATTTTCTTGCTGGGTTTCTAGAAAGCACTGGAAGTGGGTCACCTACAGGACACTCTTAGAGAAATTAAAATGATCTAGCAAATGAGAGAAAGAGAGACTTTTGAGTTGGGAAAAGGTTGTTAGAAGTCAAGGATTAGCAGTAGGAATAATGTGCTGTGTAAGACACATGTTTTTTACTGTCTTTTCTGCCACACCCAAAGTATACTCACACCTTCTTCCCTTCTCCTGGAAATCTGGGCTCAATCAACCACAATATTTTTCATTTATTTTTCCTTTTGAAAAACAAGATTCTGTTCATAACTTGAGAATATAGTACTGTAGATATTTTATCTTTTCAGTGTCACTTAAGAGGGAAACACTGGCACCACCGAAGAACAGAGGCAGCAAGAGTGCCCATTCTGGTGACAGAAGATCAAATATTGTGTCTGTGTTTGGTAAGGACTTAGCAAACAATAAACCAGTGATTCTACACTTATTGAATGTATTCCAGCAAGAGTTCTCAAACAAGAAACTATAAAATCAGTTTGGAATTACTTAGAAGACATCAGCAAAACTGAAAATAATCAGCATGGGGATCTGAAGAACAGTCTCTGACTTGGTGGATAAGTTTGAAGCATTATACCCAGATATTTGTTGACTTCAGTAAGGTTTTTAGTAGCATCACATGATACTCACAAGAGAAAGTTAATAGACATTGGTACAAATATAATGCACCCAGCTGGTTGGAAATACAGTTTGAAGGAGCACACCTCAGGAATTTGGTGCTCCTCTTTATATGTGCTCCTGTGAGGGCCTTTCCTGCGCAAAGTAATCAACATTCCAGTGAACAGCTGAGACGACAGATAAGAGTGGGCTGACATGTGACACAACATGCTGGAGGTTTGTAAACCATCAAGGACTAGAATTCAAGCTAACTGTGAGGGATCACAAAGAGCAAAACTCAAACAAGGATGACATTCAGAAATGACTGCATGGTGAAATACTTGAGAAAGAAAAGTCAAGCATGCAAACAAATGCTTGGTCCAAGAGAAAGGACAGGGTTTGAGGCTGATTCTAAGCAGAATATGAAGTAATAATTCCATGTTAATTCATCTCAGCTGTACTAATAGCAGCATCATGCATATCTCACAAGAGATAATGAAAGTTTTCTTCTCTTTCCCAGAAAAGACCTCAAATGCTACATTGTGTTTGGTTATAAAAGATGTGGAGAAACTGGAGAGAAGAGAGTCTGGGTTACAAGACATTGAAGCATTGACTATGAGAGAAGATTGTTCTTGCTTACCCCAGGCACCAGCAGGTTTGGGGAGGGTGATTAGATAGCAATCTTCATATGGATTGCTTTAAAGTTTATTTGAGAGAGGACCCTGATAAACTTGTCTCCACTTTTACTCAGAGAAAATAAAAAGAAATTATATAAATTTGCAGCAAAGAAGATTTAATTTATGTGTTGGGAAAAACCCAGCCTTTTTGATAGGAGTCCTGAAATAGCAGTATACACTCATTAGGCAAGCTGAAAGTTTGCAGAAACCCACTGGACAAACACTTTCAGGTAATGCCTAAATGCAGTTTCTCCTCTCTTGATGAAAGGATTTTACATAGATCTTCTCCAAGGGCTCTTGCATACACCATCTTCTGAGTCTACCATTTCATTTTTAAGTAGAAAATCTTGGAAATTACATATATATATATATAAATCTATTGGGTTTTATTCACACTGAGATTTAGTTAACTTCATATGCAGTAATAGCTGGCCTGCATGTGGCACTTCATTGATTTGTGTATGACTGTTTTGATATCTGCTGTTCTCAGCTCTGCCAAAGAACATGCTGACCTTTCATGCTTTACCAACATTTTTTCTACCATCCACCAGTAAATGAGGAAACAAGTATGAAAGGTAATGATTCTACAGTATCTGCTGTCCAGGCTGTGATACTGCCTACAGGCTATAACTGAAAATCCACTGAATGAGTACAGCCCGTGTGAATCACTGTTAAGAGGCATTCAGTACATTTACAGCTCCATGCACCCCTATAAAATCACATCTTGGTTGCCAAGAACATGTCTGTAAGATTTAAAGATTTTTTTTTTTTTGACTGCTGAGGCAAAACAATAGTCTGACAAAAATTAATTCTTAGACGTAAAGTTGTGCTCAATATTTTGTGAAAACTGGTAAGAAACCTGTTAATACACTGTGTGGTGTCTTTATAGAATAGAATATGCTGAATACAAATAGGAAACAGATGCCTTCTAAGTGAAAAGATAAATTCTAATCTGTCATTACATGCTAACTTTTTCTCTTCCCTCCCATTAATACATCCTTCAGTTTTTAATTTTCCTTTTTAAGTGAAACTGCTTTTGTTACTGAGTGGATTGCTACAGAATATTTGTGAAAGTCAGGGTTGTTTTTTTTCCCCAGAAGTAAATGTGAAGTTCTCATTTAGTGAAAATAAAACCTTAGAAAGAAAAGTTTTTAGGGTTTTAGAACATTTACCTACCTTAATGACCATCCATACACAGACTGTGTGTCAACTACAACCATCAGTATTTATTCACCCAACACAGACTTTCTGCTTTTCATCCCAGGCTTTGCAGAACAGGCACAGAGGTATTACCTGTAGTATCTCTGCTTGTCCTGTGTCAGATCTTGTAAATAATGGAACATCATCTCATTCACAGACCCCAAACATTGGCCACAGTTAGGAGGTGGAATCCAAAGAATGAAGTGATGCTCTCACAGGAGCATGCAGTAATAGAAGGAAGAAAAAGCCTAAAATGAAGGAAAACAATTTAAAGTATCTTCCAGATAAAATCTGACATGCATGCTAGAATTAGAGGATGCAAAAAAACTGGAAGGGCACAAAACTAGAGTGATAATAATGAGAAAATTGCTGTAATGTATGGCATATTAATTGCTTTAATTTCTCTCCTGATTGTCCTAGAGCAGAAATCTTCCACCAAAGTGTAGTGTTAATAATGTCAGTCAGGCCTGGCCTAACACCTCTTTGATCTAATGTGATATAGCAGATTGCAACAGCAATTGTCAGCTGACTGCTATGGAAACATAGCTATTTTTCATGCAGATGTGTTCAGATGTGAAATTTATGGGTTTAGGTGGAACAGATCCGAAATTAAATGGTTTTTCATGGTATAAAATCTTATGTCTCATTTTGGCTATGCTTGCCATTTGGAGAATTTATATTAATCCCAGCCTGTAAACCAGAGCAACATTATTGAATGTGAAGATGAGAGAATCATCCAAGCAGCAAGAGTTGTCATGAAAACCAGACAATCACATTTTGAGCAGTCCTGCTTTATTTTGTCAATTTTTGCTAAAGAGATCAGGTGGGTAGCTAAAAACCTGATTGTCTCATGCCCTGTTGTCTGCAGCCACTTTCCAGAGGAGAGAAATTGTGCTGGAATTTCAGTTTGATTGTGCACCCTCCAGTTCAGCCAGTTCAGCAGTTGTGCAAATACATCCTTGTTCATGGAACAGCTACAGATCTGTGTTATGGATGAGCAACAAAATTTTATCCCTAAGTTCATTCAGGACTTGGCATGCGTGTTTTTATGAATTAGTTTTTTGCCTTTTTTTCCTCTTAAAAATGTCTGAAATAATTTTAATGTTTTAAGACATTGTGTCTCTGAATAGAACATATTTTAATATACTCACAATGTTAGTATTAAGATACTCACAATGTGAGCAAAATATTTTAAGATACTCACAATCTGCTATGTGTCCTACAGCCCCAAAGGAAGTACTCAAAAAGGGAAAAAAGATGAGCAGAAATGGCTTTGACGTATCCTTGTACCTTTTGGATGGAGCTGGTCCAGCAATCCAAGTAAATCCTCACATAGAGCAGCATTTCTAGACAGAAGTGCCTCTACATGACTTTACCACCTCCTGATCACCAGTAAAGCCAGTCCTGTTTCTGGCACATTTCTCATGGACATGTTTGGCAGAGTTTATTAGACAATTCTTCCTTGCCTTCTTAATTCCTGACCTGAAGTGTCATTACTCTTCATTTTCAAAGCCATAAGACCACTTTTATAAATTTCTGTCCCTCTCATCCACAGCCCAGACACATTCTTCATCTTCTGGGTAATACTACTGTGAAGGTGAGTATTTTGATCCAGTATACATAACTATTGCAAAATAATACTCATATCCTGTCAGACGATTGGAGCAAAAAACATGTTGTCTTTTGGACAGCCAACAATGTCAGAGATGTACCCACATGATAATCTGATAATATTTCTCATAATGGACCAAGTACACAGTCATGTGCTTTCTTCTATTTAAACTTACAATCTTCATGAAAGCTCCTGGAAAACAATTTTAACACCTGTACTAATAACCTCTGAGAATTGAGAAACAGTAAAATGGCAGCAGTAGTAAGTAATGGGATAAAAGTAAATCAATAGGCTTACTCTGCTATGCAAATTAAAAAATTTACATTTGCGGGATTAGTGCCAATTGACATGACTAAGAAAAATATTTGCCTTTCTGTTGGGCAAATTACATTCATATACATGGTTCATAAAATGAAGAAATGTGGGAATATGTGATGCTGGAAGAAATGTGAAAGATGAGGACTGGTGTAGAGGTGCAAGATGAATATGACATTGCAAGCTGCCACAGTGGGGAACCTCATAGCAGAGCAAACGATAGATAATCCTGTGTTTTGCTGAGTTAACAGCATGGGCTGTAGCCTGGGCAGAAAGGCAGCAACATTAAATTCTGCACTGATTGCAAGTTTATAGTCCTACTTAGTCTGTTTAAATGTGGTAGGCTCCTGAATATATTACATTGTTATGCTTCGGACAGGTGGTTGTCAGCTCTGATCCTGTAATGGCAACTTTTCTTGACTTGGAAACACACTACACAAGATGAGTAGTCTCAGCCGGTCCTTTCTAACTGGAAAACCCTCACTGATGCCTAATGCTGCAGCTATGGACTTATCCTGGCAATTTGTCACACAAGTACAGTTTTGCAAACAAATTTATTCAAATACTCATACTAATGATAATTATATTTGTCCTCTAAACTTAATTTCCAGGGGTAACCCTTTAAGCCATTGGTTGGGGCTGGATGGGTAAGAGAGGATCACTTCTTGGTCTCCTGCTGACAGTGCAGATGAGAGGTGAGGAGCAAAGACATGCTTTCCTCATTCACCCCCTGTGTCTGCACTTGGTTTTTGTAATGCTGAAAAGCTTTTTACAATGAATGGTGTCAGTGACTTGATTAGTAAGAAATCTGGGCCTTGGATGGATGCAGAATTGAAACAGAGAAATGAGGAGGAGTTAAAGAAACAGTAAAAAGGGACTTCAGTGGCTGTACTTATTTTTCTTGGATATACTTTGGACTGTTCATCTCATCTCTCAGAAATTATTTGGGTGAACTGGTGACTCCATGGTGTTTATTATTTTAATTACCATTGAACCATGCAGATTAAATTTACTGAATAATAAATCTGTAGGCAGATGTACTCTGCATATTGTCATACATCACTGTAAATTCAGGAAAAGAACAAGATTTTACTCACCACATTTAATTGGGCACAGAACAGAAAGTCTCAGGAATTTAGAGCCAATTAAAATCCATTAAAAACAGAGATTTTTCTGATTTGTAAATTATTGGCTTAATTCAATCTAAATCATGTCAGCAGGAGCACCTTGGAGTCATTATTGTTTCTGGAGTTTAACTTTTTTGAAGGATGTCCACAGGAGGAAAGAACAGAAGTTAGGAGGAGCACAGAACAAAGAACACTGCAAATAATGAAAAAGATATAGGGAACTGAGTTCAAAACCCACTTTGATTCCTGTTTTGTTCCAGCTGGTGGCCAGTGTAGGAAGCATATTAGAAGCACAGAAAATAAGGATTCCTCATCGGCACCAAATGGGTCATAAAATGCAAGTGAAACTGCCAAAAGCTGTTAGCAACACAGGCAACTTTTTTCTTGCTCCCAGTTATAGGGAGAGGTTGCTCTATGTGGCCATCTCCATATGTGACTATATTTTTTACAAAATATGAAGGCTCTTGAGAGGAATGAACTTTGAATTAATCATTAGCAGAATTAATTTCTTTTCTGTTTCAACAAATGACATCTGCCCTACATGTGAGAGACGAAAAGACAGCAGTAACAATGCAGAGCCATGAATGGCAATCCCAGGATATAAATAAGTGTGGATCTGCAAAGCAGAGAGAGAAACGAAGAGTGCAGATGTTGCATGGTTAGGGTATGTGACAGGTGACCCCATGCTCCAAATTTCTTTAACTTTTTTTAACTTCCAATAAAAATCCATTGGATGCTGGAATTTTCTATAAAGACAGAAATCATTCTCTCTGTGCAGTGTTGAGAGTATAATACCAATCACAGGCCCATTTGAATTCTCACACAAAATGTCTTCATCGCTCTTCCTGTTGTCAACTTCTTCCTGATAATATGTGATAGAAATAACTATTAATACTTGCAGAATGGCAAAATAGGAAAGTAAATACCTAAGAAAGCAGTGGTTCTGACAGCAGTCAGCCTTTTCAGAAATGACATATTTTATCATTTTAAATCAACATGTCCTGGCTAAGAAGACTGCCCTCACCAGCCAAAATCATCATGTCATTAACCGAGTCACATTATGTCAATAACCTTTTAGTCCTAAACCCCTTGCTTTATCCAGTGTCCTACAAGACACCAAACACAGAGTCGGACCCTACTCCTGGCAAAGGAAGCGCTGGGTTTTTCACAGGCACCTTTAATCCCAGCAGGCAGAAAGAGCTCAAGGAAAACTGCAGGGGATTGCTTCCCATCTTACTTCAGTATTGGCCTTTCCACCAGTCATGCTTCGTTAGGTTTCGCTGGGCCTCCTCAGCAGCAGAGATGCCTGCTTTTGGTGCATCATTATGCACCAAAGAACAACAAAGAGAGCTCAAATGGCTTCAAAGAACATGGGATCTTCAGCCCAGGCTGAGGAGGGCTGACAAAGAGCTAGGAAAAGTAAGGCTTCAGTAACTTTTAATGACAGCTCACTTTAGGATTAGAAGAACAACTCAGCCATTGCTCTGTGATTCAGTCTGAAGCTGTGCCCATCACCTTTGTGCTGCAAGTTGCAACACCACGGAGGATGTTGTTATCCTCAAAATTAATAATTTGGAGCCACATTATCAAGCATGCAATGCCATAATGCAAAAAGTTGCTGCTGTCTGCCACTGGAGACTGACTGCTGCCACTTCAGCCATTCCATCTTTTTGCAGGATTCTGTTTCACCCATCAACCTACATTCTTATTCCAAGTGGAAAAAAGTATGTTGTTTCAGGAAAGTCTGTCTTCATCTTCTTTCTGAGGTCCCCTGATTAGCCCAGAAGGATACTTACAAATAGCACTAGCTGGAAAAGTCACAAATAACTTATCATACTTCATTTGTCCCATTTCTTAGTATTTATTTGGCTAACAGAAAGGAAGGTTTAACATTTTAGAAAGTCTTATCATCCTTTTCTGCTTTTACTGTAAATATAAACTGTTGAAGCAAAAATCAGTTGTCAGGATTTGTAGGAGTCAATTGATTCCCAAGCTTTTGAAACTCTCCAGAAATGCCATATACTTGACCTTTTCCTCATCAGTCCCACATGAGCCCTTGGATGTTGTTTTGGCTGTAAGAGAATTGTGTCTGCCAACACCACAGACAAAATCTATTCAAGTCTTAGTACTTTGGCCACATCTTCTGTGATCCTCTACTGAGGATAAAATCTTTTCATCACTCCCTTCTCAGTAACTTTCTTGTGTCAAGAATGGACTATGTTCTCATTATATGAGAGAGACAAAGTGAAAATCCAGCTGTTGATAGTTCTTTTCTTCTAAGAAAGAAATCATATTTATTTCTATGATTTGTGCTGCAATAGGTCTGGAAAGCCCCAGTGGAGATACAAGCCTTGAAATGATATGGGCTATACATGAGATACAGCTACACATCCTGAAATGTTACAGTCTTAAATAAGAAGACAAATGACTCTGATGTTATTTCAGACAAAAACTATTGCATATCATGAATCAAACAGTGCCATTGGGAGAGAGATTTGCTTAGGTCTGTGGATAAGATTGGCAGAAATTCATCCCCTGAGAGTAATAGTACAAAATATGAGCTTAGAACAACATCAATTACCATAACATTTAATAATTTAAGTGATGTATACTTCATTGGTACCTCAATTAACACCAGACTAGCCCATTTATTTCAGTGTTTGCATATCTCCTCTAGTGTCTGGATTTCTGCTGTAATACTGATAAAGTAATGTTTTATCATCAATTCCGGTTTCTCAGGAATTTTCATTCTGTAAAATAGCTCTTTGTAGCAGTTATCTTGAACTTGCAATAGCTTCATATCAAGAATTCAGAGGTATCATATGACTGTTATTTTAACATCATTTGTGTATTCAGCTCCACAGACTTATTAAATGTAATTAGGAGAAGGGGCTTAGAGAATTTGCGTGTAAGACAATTCACAGTCATTAGCAACACCAGCAAAGCCCTGTTGGACCAACACAGAAAGGCAAATATGCTTCTATTTTCCTATTTTTCTGGAGTGGTTTTCCCATTTGTTGATTCTAGACATTTTATTCATGCAAAACCTAGTTCCAGGAGCATGGGAAATCGCCCTAGATTTACATTCATACACTCTGGAGGACAAAAACCTGATCCCACACAATAAATCATTTTCCATTTAATTTCAATATGGAACCACATGACAGCACACTGGGGAAAATGGAAATGTAATGGTATCACAGCTGCTCATGGGCACATTAGCAGGAGGACAAACACAGGATAATACTGAGTTCAGAAGTTCAGATCCAGCACAGGGTTATAAAAACTGAATTACAACCTTTGCTGGACTCAAATCCTTGGACCAACTACTCCCCTGACAGACACACACGTTGTCTTGTGTCCTACAGCAGAATTACTAGGGTGCTTAAAATGACCACTTTCAAGTGTGAGTATTTCTGCCCTTCCCTCACTATCTTCAGTAATTTCTCAGAAGGCCCAAAACCTTGTCCGTTTTCTAATATATATGGAAGTTACAAACCAACAGAATACCAGTTTTGGAATGCTTTTAAATCCTATTTTTAGCATAATGGAAATGTCATAGCAATAGCCTGACGCATGCACATGTATTAATAGTTTGTTTTTTTTTTCAGGAATAAAAAAGTATATGAAGTGAACATACTTCTCACTGTATGTAAAAACCTTTGTGACTGGACTATTGGATTTTAATGCCTCAGGGTGTGAAAAATCAACATTTAACCCAAGGTTCTCACCATGTTTGGATGGAAGCATCACTCCTACATCAAAATAGCTACCAGGTCGGCTGGAAGAGTGGGAAGGAGAGAAATGCTGTGGAGAATGTGCAGGGTCCATCTCCTCCAGTAAACTCATGCACCTTCACTGGCTGACAAACAGACTGCCCCAAGAGCACCACCTCAGCCAGGGTAAGGCTTTGTGATGGTTTTCACACTGCTAAAGGTATTTGTAGGAAATGGAGCTCCCTGGGGCCTGATGTCCATCAGCTCTTTCACCCACGCTCAAGAGTTCAGAGATAGCAGAGCCACAACAGTAATCTCCCCTGATTTTTGCTTTAATCACTAATCCTGAGTTTCTTTGCTGTTTTAATTCAGAGCAGAGCCTGCAGCGGGAAGAAGGTGTGGGGAGAGGATGAGGGTCACTCATGTATGGGAGGACTCCTGCCCACTACAGCTGAAACCATGGAGGTTTTTGTGGGACAGCAAAGGAACAGATCCATAGGAAAAGGCCAAGGGAGACACTGGAGTAATTTAACAAAATGGTGGGTTTGTATCTGTGACTTGCTGCTGTGCTCTTTTCTGACAGTGATCCAAGGAAATTGTCAGACAGTCAGAGGATGTGCACTGAAGAGATGTATTGACTTGTGTTGCCCCAAAAACACCTAGTTGGTTTGGTGTTCAGTGGGTCTCTAATTTGTTTTCACTTGCTATTTTCCTAACAAGATTTTCCATCTCTCTCTATCTCTTTGTCTCTTTAAAAAACACTCTCTCTCCATCTATCTTTTCCATCTAAGAATCTAAAATTAGGCTTTCAAATCTGAATGTAAGGTTGCCAAACATTGCAGTAGGATTCAGCAGCACTTGGGCTATTACTGAATTCCTCATTGCAGTGAGCATCTCACAGCAATATGACAATATATTCATAGCAACAATGAGCTCCATCCCAATCTAGGGAAATGAGCTGAATGCAATATCCACCATGCCTCTCCCTCATAGGAGCTATGCATCACAATTTGGCCAAAAGCATTGCCACAGTTACATGTCATTGTGAATTAGCAAAAACAGTCAAAGAAAAGAGCTACTGAAATATGCTTCCTTCAACACACCTTGCATAATATTTCTCCTCCAAATTTATATTTCTTTTCTCATCTTTAGGAATCACTAGGACTACAGCTTCCCTCTTTCAACCCAGGGTCATTTCTCACTCTTTTGATTGGCCCACCATAGTATCATGCCATTCCAGCACCATTTCACTACAAGCAAATTCTATGTACCAATTTTTACTATTCATTTCCTTTTCCTTCATGCCTAGATTTTACTAAAACACTTGTATATTTACACAGTCATCTACAACAAACTAAAAAAAAGTGCTTTAAAACCTACTTCTTTCCAGAAGGGAAGGAAATATGTTTTGTTACTGTTTCATTTATAGGATCCCCTTAGGGGCTCGCATAGGTATGTTTTGCTGCAGGCTTGCTGCATTGCCTGTAATTTCCACTCAAAGGACCCTGGAACAAACAAAAATCATAATCTTTTCCCCCATCTATCTCAAACAATATCATAGAGTAGAGAAGAACACTCATTTGTCTTTTTTAAAATGATATTTTAATTACTCATGTCATGCCTCAGCAAAATGGCAAGCCTTTTGTTAAAATGGGGCTTAATTGCATTATGAAGCCTTCATGGGACCCTTGCACATAAAGCGCTTTTCTTCAGACTTTCAAGACCTAAATTTGCAGTTGGCTCCTGACCAGCACACTCGAGCAGATAGGCACGTAGGTAGCGGGCAGACCCCGTGTTGATGAAGTAATCACAACTGACTGCTTCGCATGTGCTATTCCACAAATTTGCCCGTAAACAAAAATTGCATCTGCATGTTGGTTTTCATTTTGAATTCATTCAGAAAAAAAAACCTAAAAAAACCCTAGCCCTTAGTATGTCAGAAAGCATAGAGACACCTTCACGGACTGTTGGCTACGCCTCAGCAAAGCTTTACAACAATCTGTTAGACAAAAAAGAGACTGATGCAGATACCTTAATAAGCATCCCATCTGTGAGGTCATTGGGATATTTCAAACAACTTTCAGCTCTCATTAGTTTAGTGGAGTCCACAAGCATGTCCTTATCTTTTGTAACTTTTGCAGCCAAACTTCCTGGGAAAGCCTCTGAGCTGGGTGACATTCCTACCCATGGGTCAGTCTGCAGTAATGAGCTGCCAATTTATGTGTCCTTTGCACTCACAGGCAGTATATGTTTATATTAACATTTACGTTGAGAATTTTTTCCTTTATCTGTAATTCTCTGGGTTCTACCATGCAAATCTCATTATTTCTAATAGGCTGCAATTAGGATATTAGGATGCCCAAGCTGTTGATCACAGTCATTTGCAACACTGATGGGCATTTTCCAATAATAAATGGGTTTTTTTTCTTTTTTTTTTTTTTTTTTTTACTATATTAGTGATGGAATGTGTAACAGAGATTATGCCTGAAAAGTAATAGTGACTAGTGGAGTTGCAGGCTCATGGGAATCCTTATCAGCTCTGGTTTTGTACCTTCAATTAACACAGGAGGTATAGCATAGTCTACTGCTTCACACAAAACACACTATACATGATGTTGCATGGAAATGAGATTTACAATTTTTCAAGTCTGCTAGGCCTGAATGAGTACATTGGTATTTATTACATTTTCTTACAGTTTTATGCACTTGAAAGGGATAAAGCAGGTTCATTAGCACTTGCCCACATGTTAGGTCTTCATTGCACTAATGAGTACCCCGTTAAAGGGGATGTTGTAATGCTATTTTCTTCTCTAAGAACTCCCATGTCTGTATTCAGAAAGTATTGGACTGAACCATTCCACTGCTTAAGGTACAAGAGGGTAATACCTACAATCCTTATTCAGATCTTTCTTCAGCTGCTACTGTTTTCTGAGTTTTGCATGAAGGACATGGCTGGAAAAAGAGAACTGCTGAAACTCTGATAACAGATGGATACAGTATGAAGAAGTAAGAAGAAATGCCACAGGATGTTTGCCTGCAGGACCATATAAGGTAAAACCAAAATTTTAGAATAGGATGGAAAAAGCAAGGGCAACCTGAGGAGAGAGACAAAAGGTGTGTGCATGTGCATGGTTGGAAGGATGTCTGCTCAAGGCAGGACAAGTGGACCAATATGATTTGGGGAAGAAAGTGAAAAATGAAGGCTGAGCAGAAGATATTTCAGTATTTCAGGAGTGGAGTAGTCAACATCCAGATGAAAGTTTTGGTGGGAATGCTGAAGTAGCAGTAAAATAGGGAAGAGATTACAGAAAAACACCTGAATGGGAGCAGTGCAAATGAGGAGCAACTCCTCAATGATTAGCATCATCTGAAAATCCCAAAGTGAGCAGGGCAATGATGAAGGTTAGGAAGGACAGAGTAGGATGGGAGAGACTGATTTCACACTTGTGGGTACAAAGTTGTATTCCTATCACATTTTGTATTCTTAATTAATGTCTTAATTTTCATCCATTATAAAGAGAATATAAGTTTTATTCCCTCCTTTATTAACCTTTCTTCTCCAGCACTGTGTGTTGGCTCACTTAACGTGCACAACAACTTCCTTTTCAAAGCAAATAGAAAACATTTATGAGGCACCATGTGACTTGAGTAAGGAGAGAAAAAGCCTCCATTCCAGATTTTCTCAGCTACCTAATGCCTAAACAAGTTCCTCTGCCTTCCCATAGATTCCAACCAAAATTAATAAGACCTGGGAAAATCTGCTAAGAAGCATCACTCAGGTCATATTCCATAACCAGGAAGGATCTTGAGTTTGGATGTAATGGGATCTATGGGTTTGATAACAATCTCATTTCATTCTTTATGTCTATCTAACATGCTGTTTTTATTCTGCCCTGAATATTTACAGTTTGCAGTAAACACCAGCAATGTCTTTTCTACTAGAACTTCTCAGAACCACTCCAAATAGAGGTGTCTCTGGAACTTCATTAATGATCTGCTCTCCCAGACAGGCTGACTTCCAGGTTTCTCCCTTTACTCTTCTTGAACTCCCTAACAGGTCCTTTAAAATATGACCTTAAACTCAAAAATCATCACATGCTTAGTGATAGTCATTTGTGTTTCCCTGTCAGTTTTCATTTTTACAACTTGTGTGCTTATATGGAATCAGCATGGTTTCCTTTCATTGTTCCATAAAATAAAGTAGCTCATATTTGAAAAGGGAATTTCAACCACAGTAAAATAATTTTCCTGTCTCAGAGAAGAATGTTTCTGGGGTGGATTAAACATTATGTTTTCCACATGCAAGCCTGAAGCAATCCAGGACAGACAAGTAAAATGCATTGTTAGACCACGAAAAAAGTGAGGTGAAGATGAGAGATTAAAGAGCCAGTGCTGGGAAAGGAGAAATAAATGTAAATAGTAGCCATGTTTTTCAAAATATTTCTGCAAAGATATATATAAAAACAGTATTTGCATAGGAGACTGAAGATTTATATGTGTTTTACGATCCTGAAGTAGCACATAAAAACCATTCATGTAACACAAAGCTTTTGCTGTGGATGTCCTTGGAAGATGTCAGCCTTCCTATAATTTGTGATATGGATATCAACTTTTGTAACTGACAGCAGTACAGACATCGAGAAAGTGAGAAAATTTAACCCAAATGTTCTAATGAGGTTTCGGTCTCCTCTCTTAAAAAATCTTCACAGGAAGACCCTTCATAAGACTTGCAGTAAAAGCAAAGGTTTTAGTCAGATAAGATTGCAATACTTCTTTTGTTTTTTTTAACTGATACATCTCAGATTGATGATTCACATCATCATGATAACTGTCCTGCAGAACCAAGTTAAAGAATACAATTTAGTGCTTTCATCAACAGTTGAATGACAGGTTGACAGGTTGTCAATAATCAGTTTGCTTATTCTGATTATTTGGGAAGAAACTAATCTGTAAGATGCCCTTTCTCTCTGTTTCCTGGAAAGTCCAAGAGATGCAATAAAGGCAGCTTTGCTTCCAGGAGCCTGGCACAGCCTTGCACACTGCCATCTCCATCTGCAGGGGCACAAAACACTGCCTGCTTCTAGCCCCACAAAGAACTGACTTCAAGCTGCAGATATGTGCTTAGTGATACAGAGACTTACACAAATGTAAAAAAATGTAAAGCAAGTAAGATCATCAGGAAGAACAACAATTGCTGTCAGAAACCTGATTTATTCTCTGTAAGATAAACAAAAGCAGCATTTATGGGTAATCATTAGCCCTCCTGTGCCCTTCATAGATTAATTATGCTATTATAGGGTGTTTTTTGGGGGTAGACATAGCCTAGATTTCAATGCAGTAGCTTAAACCAGGGTGTTTAGAGGCATCTAAACTATGTCCTGGATCTCTTTTCTCCCAGGTGCCACCTAGAAGTTTATGTGTATCCTGTAGATACACATACACCTCTGCATTATTTTATGTCTTGTACAGCTGTCTCAAAACCATATATATGAGAAATTAGTGATTCAAGGATGGATGAGGAAATTCCTAGAGGATCTAGCAGGCAGAGAGTCTGCAGAGCAATACCCCCCAGGCCCAGAGCCCTGCTCCTAATGAGACAATGAAAGGCATCACAATATGAAGAGACAATTCCTTCAGCACGTGGTAATCTAGACTTGTCAGTAAGCAACAGGAGAGTAGAGAGGATGCTCAAAACAATTTGGTCACTGTAAGCTCTGCCACATGGGTGAGAAGGAACCCTGCTCACATATGCACTCCTCTGCTCTGGGAACATTCCTCTTTGCAAACACGGACCTGCACACAATGCATGAAGTGATGGAGAACCTGCCTTGCTTCTGGATACAATTTTCTAGTTTCTCAAGCCTGGAAGGTCATCAAAGCAAGGAGACAGCAAAACCAGGCCTGAGCAGAAGCATATAATCTACTACTCGGTGGTCAAATGCTCTTAGCCTGTGGTAACATAGGAAATGCACAGGACTTATCCCTCCCAGCAAGCCTGCACCATTCAGCACCAGATCATAGTGGGGCCATGACCTATCATTTCTGGCTAGCTACCCACCCCGGTGATGTAGGCCCACACAGGCCTAATGGAAACTAGTGCATTCCAAAATGCCAGCATGAAAACAAGAGAAAACTTCCATCAGATTGTCATCAGACCAATTTTAATCTTCCAGAGCTAAACAATCCCTTCTGCTGAAGGCTCCAGATGGGATAAAAAGAATGCAAATAGCAGTCTAATCAGTGTGATAGGGAAGATGTGGGAGCAGAGCCTTGTTTTCTACTATTTGAAACCCAGACAATGAGTAATTTAATCTGCAGCGACATGTATAGTACCAGTAGCTTGTAAATGAGATGATTAATATAAATTTTAATTTTTTTTTTTAAGATGTGAAGTTGAAGATAGTGTCCTGTAGGTGGGTAGAATACCACCTCTGGCAACATCCATATAGTCTGAAAGAATCAAGCATCGAATTTCCTTCAGCAACCTGTGCAAGTACTTAGCCACTTTCAGCAGATACAATCTCATTAAAAGTATTTCTTGCAATTTCTTTCACATTGTTTTCAATTGGATCTCTTTAAGGTTTTGTTTTGTAAATCAACTGATATGGAGAGAGGTTTTTAAATTAAATCCCTTCTTTTCCCTAATATTTATTTTTCTCTCCATATCTGACTAAGATTGTACTGCAATAACTCAGGGCTTTCTAATCTGGAAAGATGCTTCATGCTTAACCAGTAGATGCTGATAGGTTTTTTTCCTGCTCTGTATTTATGAAGGAATTAGCCATGAGGAGAGATAGCAGGTCAAAAAAAGCCCTGAAAAAAAGAAGCCATTTGAGATTCACTCTTTCAACTGGTATCCTCCATTTACATTTAAATGGCATCTACTTTTAGTTGATATTTAAAATAAACCCAAATAAGAGACTCAAAAAGTGCATGTGGGTGCTCACTCTGCCCAGGCTGGAGCAGTCTCTGCGACACACAAACAGGTTTGACATCGAGGTAAAAGAGGAATGGCGACAAAAGGAATTTATGAGGGCTGTGCAAGATTCGGATTGCCTTGTGTGAATATTCTCTCTTTCCAGATTTAAGTTGAAGTCCCATATGGAGAAACTTCAAGGGTTGCCAACTGCTTCTAGCATTAACCCACATTTCTACAGATTCAAATGATAAATTGATATGTGTGACATTAAAAAAAAAATGAGTAAAGTCTTTTTCAAAGGAGTCAAACATTTGTAAAATAAATTGAACTATAGCTTTCATTATCTTTCTTAATTGCTCAAATCCCCCAATCCTCTTCAATCCCATGCAGCAGATATCCCACTTTTAAAACATTCGTTCCAGCACCTACTGCACTAATTTTATTAAGGTGATTCTATTTCTGCTGTGGTTGAAATGGTGGCGGTGATTTTTTTGTACAGTTTGCTGACAATAACACAGGAAAAAGAGCTAAAGAGAAAGCCCAGTATGGATTAGACTATTGTAAATATTTCTGTACATCTGGATGGACATGCAGAAGTGATCTCACTGAAGTGAATGGGATGAAACACCACTCAAAGGCTACATGTAAGTGCTTACAGGAAGGTATGTAATTAAGCTTCCACAGACAGAAGACATAATGCATTTATTATGGAGAGGTAAGAGCATGGGCAGACCTTGGAGGCAACTCATGAAAAGACATGCTCTTCAGAGTTTCTTGCTGCAGGCTCAGTTAAATGATTCTTATTAGAGATCCAGACAAATGGCTGTGGAGCTAAGCTCCCCTTACAGAGAGCCTGAGGGGGGTTTGCCCTGAAGAAAGGCAGTGCCCTGGTAGACCAGTTTAAAACTCATTCATGTGAAGTGGCATAAAATTGAAGACCACTTGCAACAGTGAATCTGTTTCAGGACAGCCTCAAATTCGCTACAGCAGGTTTTAATTTGTATGCAAAAGATCACATTTGATGAGCTTGCCGCCAATTAGGATTATTTATAGAGAACATAATGTTTAATTTCAAACTTCACAGTTTCAAGGTAGAGAGGGCAGGCCCTGAATGAATGCAGATAAGAGACTCCCAACAGCGTTGGCATGTGGCAGCATTTGGCTGCAGACAGACATCCCGGAGTGATGGAGCTGTGTGGGGACAAGATGTCCCCGCCCTCCCGTGTCTGGGCTGCCACCTCCCGGCTTGTGAGAGACATCCTGTCCCTTTCAGTCCAAATGAGCTCAACTAGTGCCAGCAAAACTAAGTAATTTTAACTGAGAGTCCTGGGAGGAGGAAAGAGGTACATTTTGCAGGAGGTGGAGGCTGCAGCCAGCACTCCATGGTGCAGATGGGCCACGAGTCACATCTGTGGACATTCCACAACAGTGAGCCTTGCTCCTGAAGACCATAAAACCTTGCCACTGGCAGGGTCTTAGAACAAAACCTTGCTTTTCGTGCAAGTATTTAGAATTTTAGAAGATATTTTAAAGAATTTTTGGAAGTGTTCCTTTCCTGGCAGCAAAGCCAGGAGAAGTTGCAAACACTCTGAAGTCACAGAGCAGCCGGTTAAGAGCATCCCAGGCTCAGAAGCTGCTGAAGGGAAAGAGCTGCTGGCAGGTTTTAACAGGCTCCCTCCAATGGAGATTTTTAAAAAGCACAGAACACCACAGCAATCAAAATGTAATGTGCTAACCCGAGGTAATGAGCTTCTGAGGAAAACTTGCTGCTGATTTTCAGAGAGGCACAGCCCATCCCAACTGTCAGGTCTGGCAGCCAGAAAGCCTGTTGGCACAGTGCTTATCCAGTCCTCAATGACAGGTCTTATCTATCAAATGAAAATTCATTAAAAATTACTAGGTGGGCTCTTGCTAGTGATTCTCTGTGGCAGTGCCACTGTACCTGTAAAATAGGTACACGTTAGGCTGGGTCCTGCCAGCTGCACTGCATTATGCTGAATGTGATGTCAGCTATTGCTCATTATTACCTGTGGAGAAAAACTGAGGGA
The DNA here is from genome assembly GCA_003676055.1 of Chloebia gouldiae. Taxonomy (NCBI): domain Eukaryota; kingdom Metazoa; phylum Chordata; class Aves; order Passeriformes; family Passeridae; genus Chloebia; species Chloebia gouldiae. The sequence continues at coordinate 1,870,760 of QUSF01000038.1, forward strand.
GTTTCCAGCAACAACAGTGTTATTGCTATTGTCCCAAATGAGTAACACCTCAGCTACACTGGTGCACAAAGATCTTGCTGTCTTGTGTGTTCAGGAAAAATGGATTCCATCTGAGACAGGGAAGGACCACAAAGATGGCAAGAGAATGTGAATGCCTGATGCAAGAGAAAACTAAAGGAATTTGTCATGACAAAATTAAAACTGAGATATTATATTGCTGCAATTTAATACCCAGGGACAAGTGCCATGGCAGGAGAAGACCCAAGCCAAGCTGACTATCAGAAGAGGAATGCCCTGGTGCTGCCTGTCTCTAGTAGCAGTGAAAGCAAACAACTTCATCTGAGCAGCAGGAAAGAGATGATAGCTTTCTTATGGTCAAGCTGCAAATTACTGATCTATAGTCTATTACACTGAAAGGGGAATGCTATAGCATTCTACATTAGTCTTGCATTAATATGGCTCCATACTTCTTAATCCATCAGGTAGAAAAGCATTGCTTTCTGCTGTACACATTTTGAAATATTTTGCTGTTAAAATAATCTAAAATATTAATTAACCAATACCAGTAGATTTAGAGAAGGTTAAAACACAATTTTGTGTGAAGTCTGCACTCATAGTCCATCCATCAAAAAGAAAAAGATGCGTTTTCTGGGAATAGCAAAAAAATTATATGAAAATTCCTGGTAGTGCTTTCTAAGTGTATATCCAAACCTGTTCATGTCCCAAATGCCTTGTTAAGAAGAATGCAGTAACAGTGACCAAAAGATGACAATTATTGTACCATTTCTATGATAAGGTTTCAAATTGGAACATGCATAGAGAGGACAGCATGGATCCCATCCTGATGGGATTTATCTTGTCAGGATTGATAAATAAAAACAATTGTCAACCCAAGAATGAAAAAACATGAGCTGAACTTGAGCCATCATAATTATTTGAGTTTTGTGATATTTTAAAATACATAATAGAATTTAAAAAGTGGATAAAACCTGATTTGATAACCCAGTTTTTTTTCTGAAAACAAGAAAGTCCTGAAATTTACTAAAAACAAAAGGGAAGTGAAAAACTGACATTCACCTGTCATATTATGGTTCTGTGAGACTGAATTAAAGAGTGTCAATGCTTCATTTGCCCAAGTAAGCAAAATGCTCATCTATCAGTTATTTTAAAAGAAATTAGATAAATGGCTTTCTCAGACCAATTCTGTTTTCTAGGTATTAAATGTTGTTTTATTCATTTAAGGTTAGTTTGGTGTAGGATCTCTTTGATTTATAAAACACTTTATTTGTTGCAAAATCCCATCTATAAACAAACAAATTTATTGCAACTTAAGCTGCAGTTGCTCCTATTATACTGTCAGTTCCAATTAACTTCACCATAATCTGGTACATCAGTTTATTATAACAGGCAGACACGGGTTTCTTCTCATGAGAACCAAGTAATGGATATGGGGAATGAAGACCTTTGTTTTTAATGCTGTAGTCTGTTCTAAAGCAGTGAAAACCAACAAGAATGAGAACAATGATGGATCCACAAACATTGTGGATGTGTCATGGTTTAGCCCCAGCTGGCAGCTATCACACAGACACTGGCTCACTTCTCCCACCCCACTGGGATGGGCAGCGGAATCAGGAAAAAAACAAAAAAAAAAACCACAAAAAAAAACCAAAAAAAAACCAAAAAAACAAACTTCATGGTCTAAGAACAGTTTAATAATTGAAAGAAAGTAAAAGAAACTGATATTAGTAATAACACTAATGAAAAGGGAGACAACAAAAAGAGAGAAAGGAATAAGACTCAAAAAACCTAGCAATGCACAATACAACTATTCACCAGCTTCTGACTGATGCCCAGCCATTCCCCAAGCAGCCATCAACCCAGTTCCAGGTAATACCCCCAGTTTATATATGAGGCATGGAATATCCCTTTGGACAGGTCAGGTCAGCTGTCCTGGCCATGCTCCCTCCCAGCTTCTTGTACACCTCCTCACTGGCAAAGCATGGGAAACTGAAAATTCTTTGGGTTAGAGTAAGGACTGCATAGTAACAGCTAAACCATCAACATCATCCTCATTCCAAATCTCAACCACAGCACTACCTGCTACCAGGAAGACAATTAACTCTACCTCAGCCAAAACCAGGACAGGATGTTGTCTACCCAGATTGTGGTAAAGAATTTGACATAATTTTGTGCAGCATTCTCCAGGAGAAACATCTGCTCTTGGCTTGGACAGGTACCCTGTTTGCTGGGTAAAAAACTGGCTGGATGCCCAAGCCCAGAGTGGCGGTGGATGGAGTTACATCCAGCTGGAAGTTGGTCACAAGTGGTGCCCCTCCAGGGCTCAGTGTTGCAGCCAGTCCTGTTTAATAACTTTATCAACAGCCTGGGTGAGAGGATCAAGTGCACCTTCAGTCAGCCTGCAGTCAACACCAAATTGGGCAGGAGCACTGATCTGCTGGATGTTAGGAAGGTTCTGCAGAGAGATCGGGACAGGGTGGATCTATCGGATGACACCAAATGTATGATGTTCAATTAGGCCAAGTGCTGGGCAGCCTGGAGGAGAAGGACCTGGGGATGCTGGTTGACATTCACTGACCATGAGCCAGAGTGTGCCCAGGTGGCCAAGAAGGCAAATGGCATTTTGGCCTGTAACAGCAATAATGTCCAGCAGGACCAGGGCAGTGACTGTCCCATATTTGGCATTGGTGAGGCCACACCCCAAGTGCTGTGTCCAGCTCTGGGCCCCTCATTAGCAGGGTCATTGAGGTGCTGGAGCATGTCCAGAGAAGGGCAAAAAGGCTGATGAAGGGTCTGGAGCACAAGTCCTGTGAGGAGCAGCTGAGGGAGCTGGGGGTTTATTCTGGAGAAAAGGAGGCTCAGGGGAGACCTTATCACTTTCTATAACTGCCTGAAATGAGGGTGTAGTGAGATGGGACTCGATTTCTTTTCCCAAAGAACAAGAGATAGGATAAGAAGAAATGGCCTCAAGTTGCTCCAGGGCAGGTTTAGATTGGGTATGAGAAGAATTTCTTCACAGAAAGGGCTATCAATTACAAACTGTCCAGGGAAGTGGTTGAGTCGCCATCCCTGGACATGTTTAAAAGATATGTAGATGTGGCACTTAGGTGCACAGTTTAGTGGTGAACTTGAAAATCTTAGAGGTCTTCTCCAACCTAAACAATTCTATAATTCTATGATTCTATGGTTGTGGTGCTGACCTAACAGAAGGGCTGTCATTCTTCTTACTGAGAAAATCGCTCATTATGAGACCTTTGCCAGTATCAGTTTAATTGGTTCTGCACCTTTCACTGTAGTGGTAAAGTGCTGCATTCCAACACACAGCACCCAGGCAGGCAGCATGGAAAGTTTAGTTTAATGATTTTATCTTGTTGTTTAAATAGATTAAGTAGATTCCGTTTTTACCAAATACTTTACACAAAAATAAATCATTTGAGAACCTGGACAGTTATGCTGAAAGAATTAATTACTGCCTGACAACACCTGTCATCACTTTTCCATTGAATCAAAAAAGAGATCACAAAGACAGCTATAGCTGAATAAGTTAGTCTCTATTTACAAAGCAAAATGTAACTGTAACCCTTAAAAACTCCAAACATTTTGTTTAATGGCTAATGTTAAAATGAAATAAAAGTATTTTAAGAATAAATAAGAAGATAGTCTGAAATACCTCACTGTGGTTTGCTAAGCATTTTTTTCCCATATGACAAAGCAAGCTTTCCTTTTCTTTCCTTGCTCATGGATCTTGTTTTCACAGTGTGGGTGACACAGATGATACAACTGTGGGTCTACATTGCTCGACTCTTCCCTCTTGTCTTACCAGAAGGACATGGGGATAACAGCCAGGTCTTTTACCTCCTACAAGAACTTCACCTTACCTGTACATTCCTTCTCAGCCTCCTGACACAACCCTTCAAAAGACACATGCCCTGAGGAGATAAAAATTGCTGGAAATGTGCAAACGGTGACCATGCAATCACCCGGAGGGAGAAGAAACTTGCAGGCTGACATCTTTATGGGAACAAAATAACATATCAATAAATCTCCTCTTCTGCATTTTTAGAGGAGATATGGTGTGATTCTTAGGGTTGGCCTGATAGGAGTTGGACTTAATGATCCTTATGAGTCCCATTCAATATTCTGTGATTCTCTGATCAGGCAAGTAAAAGAACCCTCCTTTTTGAAGAAGAAGCACTTAGATCTGGAGGTGAACAACGAACATACAAATCATGACCAGCCACAAAAATCCTATTCTGTTGAAAACTTACTTAATGAAATGAGCATTCAGGACTTGCTCAAATAAATGCCCCAGGCAAACATTTCCTACAGGGAAACAGGCTCTCCTACCTGTCTAAAATCTTGAAGAAAAAGGAGAGGCCAAATTATTCCCAGAAGATGACAGTGAAAACCCAAAGACTGGAAAAACCCAGACTAGACACTGACAAAGTGCTGTCTGTGTAACTGCAGCACCCCATAGCAGCTATGCACACTCTTGATGCATGGGAACATTAACACCAGTGAGGTTTGACAGGGATGTTTACCTACAGGCTCAAAAGATCAAATTATGAAGAACATTGAACTTGTATGTTTAAATCTGAGGAGCTTGATCCATGCAAATTTTACAACTAGCTCAGGTTTTACATCCCTTCTAAACCTGTTTTTGAGCCCTTTCAAAGTACTTCTAAAATTCCCACTATTCACAGAAGTACCCAGTCCTCTTTCCAGTCTCTCTCACTCCTGAGTCTAGTTGTGATTTCTTGGCAATGACTCTCCAGCTCCAGCTGTAGATTACATAAAATGCATTTCCTTTAATCTATTTGAGATTTGCTCATATTTCATCTCCCTTGCTCCTGTGTTGTGAGAAAGGTAATAAAAGCAACAAGTCTAACTGGTCTAAATGCTTTACCATGTTGTCCAGTTTTATACATTCCCTTTTGCTTATGCCATCCCAAATGAAAAAGCATCAATCTTTTCATTATCTATAGAAGTCTGGATTCCTTGAAAGAAGAGGCAGAAGCAGCCTCTTTCTACTCTTCATGTGCTGGAAGGGGAAACTGAGGAAGCTTTGTTACCACTGCAGTCAAAAGGGGACTGACACATCATGCCTGGTGTGGAATATCTGAAGACATGGAGATCAAATTGCTGGACCAAGCATGTTCCAGACAAAGCCAGCTTTTTTAATGCATCAGCCTGAGGCATCCTTAGAAAATTCTTCCCTTGTAGACTTCTTGGTTGTCAGGTAGAGGAAGGCAATGAGTAAATTAGACTATCAGGTGCTTTCCTGGGTGACTCTGTGCTGTCAGTCACTAACAAAAACAGCTCCCACCTCACATGTCAATAGCTGAAACAGGAGTAATTCATTTAGTCACCTTAAGAGGCTTCTAAATCCAGTGTTGCCTTCTTTCCTTTCAAGTTAGAAACTTTACTCCTCTTCTAAAGCATTGCTGATGGCAAATGTTGCAGAGCTGTGCAAATCATTATCTTTCAAACACATTTCTTTAGTTATTGTTAGGTTTCAACATTACTATATCAAATCCAACTTAGAAACATATTTCCTAAAAGGAATAGTGATTATAGTGGCCCAAGGAGAATAAAAGCTTTGTTCAAGTGAAAGCTGAGACTCAGATTTCAAATGTCATTGTTGGTTTAATACTTTTCATAGCATAATCTTATTTCTCATAGATACGAAATAACTGAAAAACTGAAGACTGCCATGAATGGGTCATACTATGTGGGATAAAAACTCATGTGGGAGTTTTTGGGAAGTGGGAATCCTTATCTGAAAACTTTTGCAGGAAAGTGGACCCAATGTCTCATTCATGCAATGCACGTCATTTTTAGAGAGGCCCAAATTCAAAAAACTGAAATACTTGGATTCTCCACAACTCAGGCCTTTATCTTTCTTCCCAAAGACACTCTACCCCTCTGAGCAACATCAGAGAGTTGAAGAGGTCTCTTATTGCTTTATAATGAAAAATAAATGCTTCATCCAAAACTAGAAACAATTCACATATTTCTGAAGATGTAATAAGAGAGCTGGGGCAGAAATATATAGTTTTCATATAAAGAAATACAGATGAGCTGAATGTGTCTAGATCTGCATCCCTACTGTCTTTATCACACTTAGTCATCAAAAAGATGGAGAGCTGGAGTTCTGGCAGCAAATCCAGCAAATCTCTCCCTAATAGCTCCATATGAGTTTGTTGCTGCTCCAGCAAGAACCAAGTTGTATCAACTGTAAAAAACAGAAGCTGGGATTCACTAGTCTGAGCCATGAGGAAAAAAAGACTGGGATGACTGTGACAGATTTGGGACAAACCGCCTGCTTTGGAAACCCAAGGCACTAGCTAAGTCCTGAGTATGCATATTCATGGTATCTAAAATATGTAGACTAAATAGCTTAGAAAATGCTCAAATGATCCTAGGAAGCAGCTTGCCCCTGCATGGCTGCGAGGCCCGCTCACCGTCCAAGGCCTTGGGCAACACCAGCATGTACTGGCACGCCAAGGTGGGCATCCCCACGGGTGCCCTCTCTGTCCCCGGGCCAGCCCCTGCTGGCACTGAGCTCTGGTGGAGCCCCCACCACACCACTGGCACGGGAAAAGGCTTAGAGGAGACCTGCCATCCAGCTGGGCCTGATGCTGCCACTGGGAAGAGCCATGCCTGAAGACTTGGCTTACAGTCAGAAACTTCTTGGCGAGAAGAAGGAAAAGGAAGACCAACAATGTTCAGTGCTACAGATTAAAGACTTAATAAATAGACACTGTAAATGCTGTCACATAAACAACAAAACTGGCAAAATATCACTTTGGTTTTCTTCAGTATTTTTTTTTAATCAAAAACTTGTGTGCTATCAATGTTCTCTCTTGAGCACAGCATGAAAAAGAATTGTGACATATCAGGAAATAAGGAGTGCTGAAGAATGATTAATGTATCCATGCCTTGTAGCTTTGTAGTAAAAAGCTGCCTTGAGAAACAATATATATGCATAAAATATATGCATAGGTGCAGTATCAAGCCCTGTGGGGCTCCATAATGCATAAAATGACCAGAAAACGAATTTATCAAGAGACTGATGTGGAAGTCAAGAAACATATGCTCTGAAAGGAATTTCATAAAATTCAAGACTTGCACCCACAAGAGCAATCCTTCACTTCTGGCCAAGGAATGTGGAACTACTGAACCTGCCCCTGTGGATTAGGGTCTTGTGTGTGAATCTTCTGTTAAAGAATGACCTTGTGATGAAGTATGCCCTTCAGCAAACCTCTAACGATACATCTCTCTTCTGTTCAGTTTGACTGAAGTTTATAGGAATTCCAGGACCCTGGGGATCTCAATTCCTCTAGTTTAGAGAGGCCAGTGGGTTCAAAAGCTGTTTGTGGGTCAAGACACACACATATCTGCAGACAGCATGTATTGCACTTGCCTTTTCTCTCCAGGAAACTAGCTTAAACCAGACACTCTTCTCATCTGCTCACTAAAAAGAAAGCATCCAAGAGAAATGTGGACAAATATTTTGCAGGACTGCTGCCTACTTCTTTTAAATAATTGCTGCATTAAGTGAAGTTGGAACAGTCTCAGAGATCAACACATAGTTCAGATTTCATGAATAGCTAAGCTTGAAAAGCCAGGAAGAAAAACAGTCCAAAAAGGCTGTAGGTGGTCAAGCACATCTGCTAAGCCACTTGAACAGGATCAGACTGTGAAAAAACAACAGTGAAAAACAAAGTGATGGACGAGTGCTGCAATGGCAGTAGGACATAGAGTCTTGCCCTTTTGTACTATTTTAGGACAAAAATATTCCAGGTCCTAGAAAAAGACAGCCATGAATCTGTCCTGGATCCAGCACTGGAACTAAGTGACATACAATGATTTTACACTATTTTACACCTTCTAAGAACATATTTAATACATTTAGGCTTCAAATGTAAAAAAATAAAACAAATAGCAAATAGACTTAGCTGGCAAGAGTCATTTCCAGCCTGTTAAACTTCCTGAAATTGTTTCAATAAACACAAAGAATACAAAAAGAAGCTAATACTTTAATAAACTTTAAAATCTTTGGTATTCAGTCCTTTGATGACCCAAAAGGAAAACAAATGTATCAAGTTGGGCATGTCACTGATGGTAATATTTGTCACTTTTCCTCTAGTAATCTTGTACCATTTGTTATGTTTGTGGTTTACAACTTAGATAAAAACAGACCATCATCCTGACACACAGGATTTATAAATCTCAAAATACATGCAAATTTGTTTCCGTACTATCAGATCATTTACCTTATTAACAACTAGTCTGATTACAAAAGCTCTGCGTACTCATACTTATAAATCACATTATCAGCTTCATTTAACTTCAGTTGAATTCATGCCCTAACAAGTATCTATCAAGATAATATGAATGATATCACATATTTGGCCATAAGGTGTTTTACAAGTCAAACCTGGCTAGACAGTGTTTATTCCTCAGACTCTTCCGTAATTACAGATATTGCTTAAGTATCAGGTGTGTGTGCTGGTGCTCTGAAATGCTCCGTGTAAACATACCTTGGAAAACTGACTTACCACCTGTGGGGAAGATGATATCATGTTTCCTAGGTGGTATTACCATAAACCCTCAGTTCACATTTGCTTGTAATATGAGACATGGGAAACACATGCTGCAGATAGCAAGACGAAAAAAAATGAAACATCTCACTTTTTAATTGTTTCAACATTCCACAGCATAACCAAGTATTTTGTGGTGGTTTTTTTTTTAGTGCAAAGTTCTTTGCTAATGATTCTAGACTTCATTCTCACTCACAGTCTTTCCAAGCTGGTGCCCTCATTGCAGTAAGCCTCTTGTGCTAGAAGACATCAGCTTAGTCATAGAAGAAAATTTTAGTGAAAATTAAGGAATCAGCCACATATAGCATGGAAAAACTGGTCTGCTGTCACAGAGGTTTAGTCTGAATCCTTGCAACTGCCCTGAAGAAGGTCCAAGTCAAAAGAAGTGCTACTGCATATGCTAAGCCAGAAAGGTGCAAGGAACGCATGAAAATCTTATTAGAATACAGAAATGCCTTGTACCAAATCCCACAACAATCCCACATTTCATGTGGTTAATAGAGAAAGTATCTGATAATTGGGTGCAGTAATTAAATGAGTCCTCCACATCTGCTATAAGCAGAGGCGTTTACCATGGATGTGGAGTTACTGCACTTGCAGCAACTTCAGAGAGGGAATTTATCCTAGTAGGCATTGATTTCTTTAGAAAAACTCATCAGAGTCTTTCACATCTGCCCAGTTTACAAAATTGCCCTCTTTCTACTTTCTGTCCCAAGCAGAACGGGTATTTTGAATGACAAAAGATATGCCACTGAAATACCACAGATGTTTTCTGAAGAGCTGGAATGGACGTTACTGAAGGAAAGAAATGAAAGATAATTTTGATTAAGAAGATGATCCTTCTGTATCCTCTACCCAAATAAACAGTGCTGTATTTTTTCAAGCATCAAAATAGATGACAATGAAAAGTCAGGAATGAATGAAGTGTTTTCCAAGAACATGAAAAAAATAGCTTCTGCAAAAGTAGCATAGCTGCTCCTGGGGACACATAAACCCCTGTGTCATTCCCATGGAAATGGGGAACATTTTTAATTATCACAACATTGTTATGACAATGAAACTAATAAAACCAATGTAAATCAAAGGGTGCTACACATCCACATATGTAACTATAATCATTTCTTCACACTGCATGTATTCAATGTTTTTCATTGCTTCACAAAATCTTGCTTCAGGACATAAAATACTGAAATAAACTCCTTCCTGCTCAGAAAAGAGAGGCACAAGCTAATACAAATAGGAATCCTGGAGTGATGTATCACAAGATTTAACTTAAAAAATAAAATATTTTTGATCTACTCACTATAACTTTTTTTGAGTACTCAGTCCTGTTTTAGAGAAAAAGCAACACAGGGGAATAGCAAGGTACCTAGAAAAAAATGAACAAGAATCACTTTAATTCACAAGGAGACCTGTGGGCTCTATCTAAAGAAAACTAAGGGGAGACACTATGTCAGACTTCAAATGCAGACAGAAGAACATATTCACTGGATCTTTAATGAATAAAAAGTGATCTGTCTCAACTGAGAGAAGGAAATCTGAAGCATGACATTTGGCAAAGGGCAACAAAGCCCCAGATGTACAGTCAAAGGACAGACTGGGACCTCCAGAGGGAAGGGTTTTCAGGAAAGCATACATCTGTTGGAAGCATTACAGGCATATTTGGTCCAGGTTTGGTAGCAACAGGGTGGTCTGTGTTATCCTTGGATATTCTCCTCAACCCTCCATGGCTCCAGATCTGTAATTCTTGTTCTTGGCAATTTCCAGCTGTATTCTGCAGTCACTTGACCTCCTAGGCTGCTTGCTCCACCTTGTGCATGAGGACACAAAGCCAAGGAACAAAGGGTCCCAGTGGGGAGCTCTGTGTCCTCTGCATGCTCACGCATGCATTGCTGGTACAGGGAGACATGCACCTGCAGGCAAGGTGTGTCTCCAGATCTCAGCAGGTGAACCATGCAGGGGTTTCCTCTCCCATGAGCCAGGCATGACCACATCCACAGCAGAGTTGGAGTTGTTTGTTCCAGATGACAACCTGACAGGTGTAATAGAACACGCTCTTCCTGACCACACGTGGAGTTGACTATGTTTTGCTACAATTATTTTCCTACCATGACTGGTGTTTTAAATCTGTGTTTTGTTGACAGATTTCCCAAAGGAGTTTATAAGAGGTGCCAAGAAAATGTTTCAAGTAGGGTGAGCCAGTATCATCAGCCAGCCTCAGCACTTGGCATTAAGATGGAAGTAAGTGTGGTGCCTAGCTCATATTAATACAGGTCTGACTTATCAAAACAAGGTTTGAGAATAAGCAGAAGTAAGTGCGTGTATTTATTCCTCCTTGTATAGAAGATGTTGGGATTTTGCCTCACGTTTTCTTAGTAAGATGAAAAACCTGTCAAATGTTATCCATCTGTGGAAACATTTAGCAAATTATGCCAGAATGTAAAAAGATACTAGGTATAAAAGGTAATACCAGACAGAAGTATGAAAAAGGAACATGTATGAAAAATGAATATGTAGATAAAATTCAGGAACAGAAGTAATTAAATTTGATTTTATTACTAAGCAAGTAAAAAATGTCAGGGATGGCCTCTGGAAAGCCCCTAATCATGTGGTTTCATTGTTTTGCTCTCTAAAATGCAATTTTAATAATTACCTACCTCACAAGTGCTCTCTAGTGCTGTGCTTAGGAATGATTGCGAAAGGATCTGTGATTAGCTGACAAAAAAATGATGTTCACATCATTTATCGCTATGATCTGTGCACATTTATGCAAATACATCTGTGTCCCTAGGTGATTTATTTCAGATGCCGGCTGGAATTTAAATGCAGTAACTATTTACACTTAAATTGTTTTTCTATAGTTAGTACAATGGATTGACAGAGTTTCTTATACTTATTACAAACTGGTTTGCTGTATAATCTGGACAGTTGCCTAATCTTAAATCAAGATCAAATAGGAAAGAGCCCAGTATAAATTCATCCTCTAATATGTAACAAGGATGCTGCAGAGCAAAATATATTGTGGAGGGGTGTCGCGGTGCTCTCTTAATGGTCCTCTTGCCCGGCACCCTCAAGCACCGTGGGCAGCAGGGGCCACCTCTCCTGGCCACAGCGGGCAGGGTCAGTGACCCGTGGGTTGACGACCACCAGAAACAAAAGAGGCAACAAGCGACTTTGGCAGAAGCGAGGGGGTGTCCTCAAGGACGCACCCGTAATCCAAGTTTATTGGAGACACACGCAGCAGCCACCTTAGCTCGGAGGGCGAGGAGCACTCGGTGCAGGGGATTATAACAGGGGGTGGAAACACGGCGTGGGGGAAGCAGCCATCCAATGGGAGAACACGGGGGGACGGCAACCAGGGGAACAGGCAGAGGGATTGTCCATGGGGTATAGGGGAAGGAGGGAACCCCAGAGACCAGCCTATCACTCGAGGCCATGGATGGAAGATTCTAGATGGAGAGGAGGGGCCTCAGAGTGATGGACGGGACCCCAGGGCAGGGTCCGGGGATGATCTTAACATAGGTTTTCCATTTAGGGAGGTGGGAGGGAGGATTGACAGGTGGAGAGGGAGGAGGAGGAGGGAGGACAGACCATTTTACAAAATCAATGGAGGGAGGAATTAACCATAAATGGAGGGAAACCACACAACCCAAAAGAGAGGTACATTAAAATCATAGGAAGCAACTCTTTTTTATATGTCCAATGTTGGTTTAATAAACAGAATCCATGTACTTACCTGTTGAAATAATTATTTCAGCTGACCTTAATGGAAGAGGTCATTATTGGAGGAATTACACTCCATAGAGAACAAAGTCAGGCAACAACTCAGTAATACAATTCCACAAGCCAAGCTTGCTTGAAATATCTAAAATAGTTGGGCTATGTAAAACTGCCATGAACTTGCTCTGTCAGCTCAGATTAGTCTAGATTATTCTAAAAATAAATGTCACCTGTGCAGAGATAATACCAGATTAGATAGGATTTCTTTTCATATTGTTCTTATGGGTATCTCATCTCTTACACAGCTGGCATAAAATGTAAATACTATGATAGGACAAGTTTATTGCGCCTGATGATCTGATAGCACATTGAGGTGGCACTGCTGTGCACCCATGGATCCTACAGCTCAGCATTCCTAGGAGATGGCTGGCCAGAGAGGAGAGTGCATGCTGTGCTGCTTTGGCTTCCAACAACTAAGAGCTTGAAGGAGAGTTAAACTAAGGGGTTGCAGTTGTTAATGTTACCAGAAAGGAGGACTGCTCATCAATATGAACATTAAAAATCATAGTAAAATCATCTAACAAGACTGTCAACTAATGGTATTGAAAAAGCACTCAAATATGAGTGACATTACCAGGACAAAGAAGAGTCAGCTTCAGAACCCTCCAAGAAAAAATGTGTATGGGCTAGCACAGAGCAGACAGCTCCCTGGCTGCTTCCACCTGCAGTGTTTGATAAAAGGGTATTAAAGTGCACTAAAGTGCACCAGGACCACCACCATCCTTGCTCTGCAAAGACACCACAGGCCAAACAATCCTGAAATGAGACACAGTTAAACTCATCCACACCAATCAAAACAAAGTAGAACCATATACCTGACAACAACAGCAGAGAAACATTTTTCTAACTTGGCAAAGCCTCCAAAGGGGAGGTTTTGTCTCCAGTGCTGTCTTGGTACCAAGTTCTTCTTACATTTAAATCTTGTGTGGTGATCATGTAGGTTTTGGCTGGACATCCATAAGAGCTAGAAAAAACAGCTTAGGCCCTCGTTACTTTTTAAGATATTCACCTAAATACTTAAGTCTTTATCAGCCTAAGCAAGGCAAAGGGTTTCCATCACTTTAACTTTGCTACAGGTGTCTCTTCAATACAGTACTTTCATTAATTAAATTTGACAAAGTTTTCTGATGCTTATGCAGAGGCTGCCTTCTCAGGCAAGGCTGCCATTCAGGGACATGAGTATTGAAACTACTGACTATCAGATAGGCACCATGAACCAGTGTCATTTGTATCTAGTCCTCTGCACTGCTACTACTTCATCTTGTTGGTGTCCAGCCTTCTCTGCAGCATACCTGAATCACTTGGAATATTAAGCTTATTTCTCATGTTTGAATCTTGTTGAAGACTTCCTCTCTAAGTTGAATCAATGTGATAATAATGACTTAAATCAACTAGGATATAATTTATCTTGATTGGAGTAACTTTAAAGAAAATGTTATGCTGCTTATGTCATCAGGATAATTTAGAAAATGTGGAGTTTGTTAAGATTTTTCAAAATCTGGTGCCATGCAAAAATATTTAATATAAGATCAGCATATTGGCATAATCACTTTTCCACGAGCAGTATATAAACAGTGATGCTGCAACCAGTCCTTAGTCACAACTACTGAACTATTTGTACATCCTCTTTCTCTCCTGGCCTATGCACTTTTTTTGGGAGTGACTTCCTATTTACCTCCACAGCAGTAAGTGCCATGCAGGCAGAGCTCTGCCCACTTTTGAAAATTCAACAGACTGTTACTGCTACCCTATTTCACCCTTGTATTGTTTCAGACTTAGCATCCATTTTTGTGATCCCTATAGAGCTGAAGATGACAGTAATTGGTTTGTCCTAATCTGATGTCAGGTTTCCTATCTGGGAATTTAGAATTTTCTGAAGACAGAAGATCTAATTCATGCCTGAGCAGCTACAGCTTTGCAACCTGATCAAATGCAAATGCTGAGTATTAGATAGATATCCTGTACTAATCTCAATCACTCTACTTTCATCTACTTTTTATCTTCAGTAGGTCTTCCTCTTGCATGTACAAGTGAAATGTAGGCCTGCTGCTTCTTTACTTCTTCATACCTGCCTCCTCACACTTCTCTTTCAATAACATAACCCAGGATTACTTTAAAGAAGGAAAAGGAAAATATTTTATTGTTCTTGTCACATGCTCTTTCACAGCCTGTATGCTGGTGGGCTTTCTTGCCCAGGGGGAAGGGAAAGGTCAAGGCACAGAAATATCCAAGTCTTCTTCAGATTTCGCTCCAGGATACAGTTTATTAGCTAAACATCAAATTCATAAAGTAACACAAAGTAAAGCTATTCCCTAATCCAAAGCCAGCTGCAAGGACTCCCAGGCTTTCCATGCCAGAAAAAGGGCACACATCTTCATCTAACCCCCTGATGAATCAAGTGACAAGCAGGCAGCCTGTAACCCTTTCCTGACTGTTTAACCCTGTCACAAGAGTTGGTTGTTGTGAATGCCTTATTCCAGGACTGGAGCAGGCAGTTTCACATTCTTTCGAATTTCTAGGTGCAAAAAACTTCAAGGTTGGTTTGGATTTTTATTTTGGTGGTTTTTTGAGGGTGTTTTCTTTGGGGGAGTGGGGGTGGTTTTGGTTTTTCTGTGCATCAATGCTTACAGCAACATTAAGTAATTTTGCTACACTTATTAATAAACAGGTTGTGGACAGAAATGTTTTGGGGGTTTTTTGTTTGGTTGGGTTTTGTTTGGGTTTTTTAAATTAAAACTTTTGTTCCTCAGAAGAAGCCTGTAGAGACATTTACATTTTTATAAATATACTGACCACATAAAGACCAACTGTGTGTTTAAGAGTTCACAGATTTTGGGAAGTTGCTGTTAGATGTGAATTTTCTACACTTATATTAAGTATAAAGACAAATGGGGAAGAATTAAAATGCAGAAATGTAAAACTTACAGATTTTGGATTCTTAGAACCGAAAACCAGGGTAAATGGTAAACTAACAAGGCAAAAAGAGTTTTTAAAATAAAACAAATTCCTCAAGAGGGCAGCTAAGGAGGGTTGCAAACAAGAAGCTAAAAAAACCCCCAAAAACAAAGAAGAAGAGGGAAAATCAAATGGATTTATTTTGAAAGGTGATTCAGATAAATGCCTAACATGATTAAAGATGTCAGTCCATAAATTGTTGTCCTGCAAATGTAAACAACATTTTCCTGGATGCTGGCTGTACAAGGTCTGTCTTAAGCTAGAGAACAGGAGAACGGATATTGGGCAGTTCCATATGCAATGATCATTCCCAATTTTAGGGAAAATCTGAGGCAAAAAAAAGATTAAATGTGCTTATGTCCAGAAATGAAAACTTACATAGAGGTCTTGTAACAATAGGTCCATCTTTAACAAACATTTTATGTTTATAAAATGTTTAACAAACATTTTATGATACCTTCATTTGTAAGAGTAGCACCTGACTTTCTGTAACTTTTCCTGCTATTTCTAAGAGAAGTGTAAGTAGAAGATCTGTTCCTTAAATCCCATAAAGCTTAATTTAACTCATGTTGTTCTCAACTCCCTGGAGACAAGAGGTGGAGCTGAGAATGAACGGAATCCTTTCCCTTTCCTGAACCTCCAAACAAAATGTGTAATTAATTCCTCTGGTGCAGCCTTTAATACTAGGTTAAAACACATAGCAGCAATAAAACCACTGAAGTTTAAGACCTCAAGGTTAACTTGCCTGCCAGATAAGGACACTTCCTTTCTGCTTGAAGGCCTAGCTAACTTGATGTGAAATCACTGAAAACAAATTTTTAGCAAACATCACTAGGCTTTCCCTGTGAGCACGTCAGAGTGCGAGCTGAGCACTGGACCCCACATCTCTTTGATGTAACTATGTGTCTTCTTCTGTAACTATGCGATCCATGAGGGATGGATATTCTTTATATCTTGCTGAGGGAGTCTAGGTCAAATGAAACCTCTCCAAGCTGTGTGGGGGCTGAGTCCCATTCAACAAAATGTGGATCCCCTCTCTATCCAGGTCCTCACACCTCAGTCAAGGTGTGCATCCCCACACACTCTGCCCTAACTCTGCTGACATGAATTATCACATTTGTAGCTTCTTGCTCCATTTCCAATCTTCTGCCTGCTGTGCAAGAGTATGTACAAACAGGCAGGTGTAAATATTCTACCTGCCTTTTTGGCCTAATTTTCCTAAAGCGTTCATGATCACTTGCAGGTGCAGCTGCGAACAAACTACAGCCTGGATAACACAATCCTTGCCTGAAGAAAGGGCAAGACTTGGTCTCTATGCAAAATTGCAATACAGGCCTTTACATAAATGGTGGATTCATTAGTAACCAAATCAGGTTCTGTCACTTTAAAACTTTCCTCCACCCTCCGTCACCTCCATCCATCAGTTGCCTGCAGCATGTATATTGAGGAATAGCGTGCAAACCTTACCATAACCCAAGGCTTAACATAAACTATGCTCTTTCAGGCCATTGGCAAATAACAGGTATATCCGGTTGTGCCTTTGTACTTGCCTGCACGCAAATTAAAAGCGCATGTAAAGTTACAATAATCAAAGTCAGTCAGGGGGAAGGGGAGGAGAGCAGGGGGATAATAACCGGGCGATCAGGTTATTTATCTTCACAGGGAAGCCACTGAGAGAAGCCTCTTTGCATGCCATTTACACCTCAAAAGAAAGATAAGGGCAAATCTGGCTCTTGGCCAAAGCCATCCCCTACAGCACCCTACACGGTGCCTAATCCTTTCTTTTCCCTGGAGCTGGTAAAGACGCTGTTATCTCCACTGCTGCTACTTCTTCCCCATGGTGCTGCACAGCATTTTAAGCTTCCTCCTTGGCTGCAGAGTGAGTGTTTCTGTGGGAGACAACAACAGCCAGGATAGACTTTAGGCTGTCTTCATTGGAAGAATTTTCTTCTCATGGTCTCAGCTACTGCTGCTGTCACCACCTCCAGTGCACTGCTGCTTCTGCAGCTGCTTCCACCCTTATTCTCTGACAGAGCCAGACTCTTCCTGCAGGGTGACCCCACATCTGCCCAGCCATCCCAGGGCAGGCACAGGCTCCCACACTGCTTAACCTTACAGAGGAAGCCATCAGGCCATTGTGCAGCTGTCCTGAGCCTAGGTGTGGGTTGCTTGGGAAAGGAAAGAATTTATGGCAATTTTTTTTTCTGTCTTTCTCCTTTGGTGTGCCATGAGATTAAAAGACATTGGCAAATGCCTCTTCCCAGAGTATTGTGACAAGATGAAACCTGCCCTGACTGGCACCTGCAGTCTGTCTCCCTCATGGTTTTTGATCTGCCATCGCTGAAGGTTAGAAGACCTGAATGGCTCAGAAACAGACACTTCTTTGGGTTTGCTTCCAAATGCTAGAAGCATGTAAGTGTCAAGACCGCTTTTTCTCCTTGAAAAATTTACTGAGGGACAGAGGAAATCTTTTTTATTAATAATAATATTATTATTGTTACTTGTCTTATAGAAGAAGTCAGCCATCTTGATCAAGACTGTAGCCCTTACATAGAATACATTAAAATTCTCCTAAACTCAGTTTTCCATCATTGACCACAGATACCACAAAGGGAGTTTCCCTTATTCCATTGGTTTAAATATACATTCTCCAAATCTTTGTTCAAATTAAAAAATGTGCAAACAAATAACTCCCATTTCCCTTACCCTGGGGAAGAGTGTAAATAATTTTATAGGCTAGGGTATTACCTGCATACATCCCAGTCCCACGTATTTGAATCATTTCATTTACCACTGAAATGCAGTTAATGCTGGAGGCAAATGCACCAAACCCTTTCACAACAGAGCAGAGGAAGCCAAGAATGCCCTGCTACAGAGGGGTGTGCAAACATTTCCTCAGCTGAATTTAATCAGCCAAATCACGGAAGGTCCTGGTTCAGATTCATGCATTTTCACCTGAGAGGGTACTTCAATGAAGCTAGCGTAGCATACTCACTGTTTCTGGTGGATGAGCTATTACTCTGCAGCTTTTTCACAAATGCTATTCAAGACTTTATTGACCTACAGTAGTGGAAGGGAGAAGAGGGGGGAGCATGTTTCCTGACTCATTTGAGTAGGGCTACCTAAGAGGTGACATTTACAAGCAACTCCTTGACTGACATGAAATTTATTAGGTCCGTAACTTGAACCTCCTTTGAGAAATCCCAGCTAAAGGCCTGTCTCTTCATGATTAAAAGCTAGGGAAAGTCCTCATGATGGAGAAATTATTGTGTTCCTCTTTGGTTCAGCTGCCATCTCAACAATCGATTTGTGCCCAGTGCCACCTCCTCTCTCAGAGCACCTGAAAACCTGAAAGCAGCAGTACTAAGGATAACAATGTTTTTAAATGCTGAAAACTTCCCATTATGAAATGTCAATCTTCTAGACAAGAAATTACTCCAGGTGCTATGGAATTCATGCCTAACAGTACAAGAAATTTCAACATATCTATGTGAATGTGCAGGTAAGCAGAGCAGGCTTTCCAAAATTATGATAGAAGCCCAAAGAAGAATTCTGAAATTTAACTTGGATTGCTCTGAAATTTAACTTGGATTGCTCTAGAGGGGACCAGATTAAAACTGTGTTGTGTATTTTATTATTTTGACCACTTGTTCCGCTGTCAAGCACCAAAAGCGGCACACACCAAACACAACCTGAAGAACCCGAATTAACAATATTTGTATCATGGGAAATGATGATATTTGTGACATAGGAAATTATTGGTTGGGAAGTGGTGAAATCAACATTTATAGACTGGGATAATCAATGGCTAGGACACTTGGGGGACAATATGGGAAAACCCATATTCTCATCAAGGATCTGCAAGTGCTACACTGTCTTATTCCTCTGTAGTGAAGGGTCAACCCCCTGCAAGTGTCTACTTGCACAGAGTTCCCTTAGCTGTAAACTCTGGGTTTTTCTTCACTTAAAATTTTACTCTACTTTAATAATCTGGTTTGAAATTTTCTGTCCACCCAAATCCTTATTTTACATGGTAATCTTTAGAAAGCAGGAGAGTGAGCCGGCACAGCAGTTTGCTCACACATGTGGCAATGTGATGACATTTGAGGACAGATGCAATAATGCACACCTTGAGCAGTGTCTAATCTTTCCTAAATGTCTTTTAATCCATCTACTTCAGACTACTTCTTTCAGAGCACTTTAAAAGAATTTGTACAGTGTCAGTAAAAAGACACACAGAAAATACCATGGATGAGGGCCCAACAGTGTGTAAATTAGATTTTGCTCTTTTGCCTTGTAGCAGAAGGCAGTTTAAAAAGGCTTCTCAAAAGATATTCACAAAGGTGTCATCTCTGTATTTTCCTCTCAAGAAAGACTAAGCTGCATGGTTTCATCTAATACTGTCAAGAAAGGGTAGCTAACTTTAGAAAGAAATATGTAGGAATCAGGAAAAATCAGAAGTTTCAGAATCAAGTTTTATGCTTGAATTAAGTATAACACCATGTCCTCATTTCTGTAATCATACCTGTATATTGTCTGTGTGGAAGCAGACCACAATGTACGCCTTTAATTTTTAAGTAACACAAAAAATGCAAACAGATGGAGAGGCAACAATTCAGTCTGCCAGTGAGCTGAGCCCCAGCAAGTACTGGGAGGTTCCTTGCCTTCCCACAGCAGCTGCAGGAATTTGGCTCAGAATTAGAAGCCAAATTTAGGGTTTTCAATAGCAAGGCAGAATTGAAAATGTGAGCTGGGAAGTCAGTGGGAATAGTGAAAGTCCAAAGAAAGCTGCAAGTTAATGAAGGTTAAGAATGTGATATGCAACCACAAATACATATGCTTTAAAAAGCATACCACAAATGCTTTATTTTAGGCCACAGTGAGTGGCCTAAGTAAATAATCCTGAATCATGGAGATGCAGCTGGCTCCTATGCATGCCTTGCACTCTGGGTAGCACTGTGGATGTGGCTCCTTCTATTTTGCTTACATCTCATGCTTGGCATGACCAGAAATCTGACAAACTGAGCCAAACCAGGAGCCTGCATCAGAAATCATCTCGCTACCATCCACACTTGTGGTGCTGCTGTCTCAGGCTGGCTTGAACACAGAGCCCTCAGCGCAGTGCAGATAAGCACAGATGATGACCACAGAGCCAGCAGCCATGAGGCTGTGGGCTGGACTTAGCACAGATCTTCTGCTCCAGACATCAAACTACTTGAATCATCATGGTAAACCTGCATCACATGGGATCACCACATAAACATAGTCTGAGTGAGCTGTTGCAAACACAGAGGTGTACAGGCTCTTACTGTGATTGTTGTCTGGCTGTTGTAGTGGTGATTTTCCTTGACTTACAGCAGTATTGAGACTAGAGATGAACACTAGAGGTATGTAAGTCCATCTGTACAATTTTAAGCAGCCAGAAACCAATATGATATTGCACGTGGTTACATTTCCAAGTGATTTGTGTTGTACAGTTATGCTACTTGTTTATTCATCTTATATTGCACATACTTATATAGTATTGTGTAACACTCAGACAATAAGAAACAACATTGCCAAGGACTGTTTAACAAAAAATGGCTTGGATCACTCTACAAGCAGTAAACAATTTGTACAAGCTCTATGCTGAAGCAATCCCAGAATAAAACATTGCTCAACTAATCCACCTTGGGATTTTGTAAAATTAAGAGAGAAGAGGAAAAGACCCACAGTCCCAGGCATGGGAAAGAGAGAAATTTAGTGTGGGAGGGCTTTCCATGGAAAGATACAAAGGGAAGAGGTAAGAAAACACAGCAAAGTCAAGTCCACGAGAAATTCCAGCTGATGTTCATGAGGATTTATGAGCAGCTTACCAGTATTCAAAAGCAAAGACAAGGGCTGCCATAGTTAGAAGTAAAACTAAGAATTGAGTCTTCAACACCTGATTTAGGCATGTAATTCTTAAAACCTATAAAAATCTCTTAGAAGTTAAGGAGTTTTCTTGGAAGAGGGAAGACTGCGTCAGACATAAAAACTCTCTCTAAAAGGGCACATGAAGACTCTTTAGGCTGTGCAACTCCCCCTTCTTTATCAAATTTTCACCTCCACAACAAAGATGCTCATCCACATACTTAAGCAACTTTATTCAGAGTCACAGAGGTACTGATATCCCCCATAAACCCTGCATCTGGCATTCCTATCAAATCAATCAAGATTTTTAAGAGATTAGGCCTGAATTCCTCTCCCTTAATCCCAAACCAACTTACTTGTTGCCCTCCAACTCCTTTTCTTTTCCATAAACTATATTAAGTAGGATTTTCTAGACCTCAGAAAGAATTCATTTTATGTGGCATATATTTTCAGTGATTCACTCTTCAGTGCCTAACAAAACTAACCCACTCAGGAACCTGGGACTGGTTTCAGTAAGACCTGCATCTCAATCATCTCCCTAGGACTGGGAAAAAAGAACATACATTCTCTAAGAGTAATTCTGAACTCCTATGCCTCTACAAACAAAAGAGGTGAGAAGAATAAATACAGAGGTAGGCAGGAGGACAATTTGTTGAATATAACAGAGACCAAGGGACTAATCAAGGTCACACAGAATCAGAGCCTAAAAAATTGGGTGAATGTTCAGTTTATACAGTCAGAAGAATACTGAGGCTGTAATAAATGCAATAGGGAGTCAAAGCTGTAAATAGTACAGGGGGACCAGGTAGTACTATCACCACAGAAGAAAATATCTAAAATAGGTTTTCTTTCTTTCCTAATGGTGACAGAACTCCTGAAGACCAAAGAGAAGTGAAATAAGAAATAATTAATGTTTCCTTAGAGCATAGAAAACCCCCAAAGTACCAGGATTTAAAACTCCTAGGCTCCTGCCTTAAATTTTGAGTTAGCAAGTCATGATAATGGAAATATATTCTTTTCTCTGTACTTCCCGCAAGCAGCCAGGAGCAATCCAATTGCAATACAACTAATTTAGTTGCTGAACCAAAGAAAGGGCTTAGGGCCTAACTAATGAGATTTGGAATGCCTGGAGTTTAGGCAACTTTTTACCACAGTCACCAAGAAAAGGGCAAATTTACCTGCTGGCAATAAGAAATGCCCAGCATTATAATATAAAGCTCAGGTAACTGATCCAAGCTAGTCCTTACCACCCAGACCTAGTGCCTGGAACAATTCTTCTGTTCAGTGGCAAAAGATCAGTGTCACCTAGATCTTTTTTTGGAACTTTGCCAGAAGGCATCCATGTCTCTTTGACAGATAAGACAGATAAAGGAGGGAGCAGTGACAATTTTCCATAGCTGAGTGGTTATAGCAGGTGAAATTTGGGTTCAATCTTCTGATAGTGATGGAGATATCAGAACCCCCTAACCTTAGTCCCATAGGGATGGACCCTTCAAGTTCACCCTTGAAGTGGGGCTGGGAAAGGGAAGCTCACTTTTCCTGACACTGTTCAGAAAAGTGGTTTTGACACCTCTGTTACTTGGCAATGGCAGGAAGAAGCTCCAATCCAACAGATGATCTGAGGCTGATGCTAGTCTGAGCAAGAAGGAGCATCGCCATCTGGAAGAGCCTGGGACAGTGACAACAGGCAGGATTACACTTTTTACCAAAGACAGAAGCAGTAGCAGCCTGGCCAGAACCGGGCTCACGTCCTGAGCTGGGCTGACTCCCAGCATGTAATTTTATCTAATCCCTAAGTGCTACCAAAACATCGTATTTCCTTCTCATGACGTGACTGTAAAGAATCAGAAATAAATGTCATATTTTCGTATTTTTCTTGTTATTGCAAAAATGACAAGAACAAAGCAAAGTCGTTCTGTTTTCTTGGGGATCCATTTCCTCCCTATCTGGAGGTTTTGCCGTCCCGGTTCCCCCGGGGCGCCGGAAAGCCCGGGGGGGCTTGGAGCGCCGTACCCACACGCCTCTCGCCAGCTCTCCCAGTGCGGGCGGAGGCGCCAGATTTAACCGTAAAAAGGCTCCGTAAGCGGGAGAGCAGCGAGCGCAGGGCGGAGGTGAGCCCGGAGGGCACCGGAGCCGGCCGGGGTGCGAGCTGCCCGGGGCTTCCCAGCCTCATTCTCCCCGGAGCTGGTGTCAGGTATTGCGAGGAGGGGTAGGGGCCCGGGAAGGAGATGGCTGGAGGCTTTCCAGCCCCGGCTCACGCAATGCTAACTCCGCACGCAACGGGGAGGCGACAGGCGGAGGAGGGGAAGCTCTTCGGCTTCCTCAGCCCCTAAGATTCAGGCGAGACTTCGCCTCCCGACAGCGAGAGCTCCGAGCCCGCCCGCCACCCCTCTCCCCTCCCGGCACCTCCTCCGCTAAAACTTTTGGCCCCGGCCATAAAAGCGTCCGCGGCTCATCCGCTCCGCTTGGCGAGGGCCCAGGGGCAGCTGGCAAATAACTGCGACCCCTCAAGCCAGAGGCCGGGCGAGGCAACGGCGATTTGCCAGCGGGGCCGTCCGCGTCCCGCCCGCGCCGCTCCGCGCACCGCGGATGCCGGCAGGTTTAACGCCGGGAGTGGCAATGCCAGGCGCCCAGAGGTGGGGGCTCCGGGTCCGGCTGAGTCTGAGAGCAGCGGGCCGTCCTCTCCGCGCCCTGTGAGCCGCTCGCCTTTGCTCCCTGCGGCGGGCTGGGCTGGCCCCGTCCAGTCCCCGCAGGCCAGCAGGCGGGTGGGAGGGAGAGAGAGGGAGGGGGCGCAGCAGCCCGCTCGCTCCCGGTCCGCGGAGCTGCTCGGGGCAGGTGGCTGCCTTGGGGCGAGAGGGTTAAAGAACTCGAAAGGTGATAACTGCGCTGGGATCGGGCGCAACTGGCATTTGCCTGCACATGACCTGCCAAGCTCCGGGTGACAGGTACCGGGGCTCTTAATGAGTTTCCCAAAGGCTTGGAACTGAACGCCGCCGTCGCCGCTCTCCTCGGAGCCGCGGCTGTCCATTAGAGCTGCCGCCGGCTGCACAGCTCCTCTCCATCCTCCTCAAGGTCTCGGATGGAAGCAGTGTGCAACAGGTCAGTTCTGCTACAGGAGCCCGCCGCTTATTTCACCCCTTCATCCTCTCGCTGCTTCTGGGAGGCTGGAGCGGGTGGTCCCCGGGCACGGGGATGGGAAGCGGGGCCAGTCAGCACTGCCACGCTGAGTCCTCAGGCATCCTTCGCCGCCCATCCCCGGGGCGGCAGACCGCCAGTCTGCGATGCCGCGACGGGCCCGAAGGCGCGGGGAGGAGGGAAGGGCTCGGGACAAGAGAGCTCCGTGACCGCGTGCGTTTCTCCGGAGCAGCGGGAAATTCCGAGAGTGGGGCGGGTAACCCGTTTCTCGCAGGGGCTTTTTCGGCGGGGGAAGCGATGTGCAGCGCCAGAATTAACCTGTCTCAGGCGCGCGGCGATTGCCTGCATCTGCGGAGACTCGTCAGCCGAGAGCATCCTTTTGCTTTCCCCTGTGCCTCTCTTGGCCGTGACCTGTTGGATCTCTTGCTAAGAACTTTCCCTACCGGCGGAGAGAGAGCAGCGGCCTCTCCGCCAAACACGACTTCGTTCTCTTATTAGGAGCTTGCCACTTGATTATCGATTATCCCTTGTTTTTCGCACAGGATTCGGGGGGCTTTAGGCACACGAGGAGCGCATAGGAAGGACTTGCCCGGACTCCGAGAGCTGGGGCAGCTACCGAGGCTCATCTCCTCCACACCAGTGGGCTCCGTCTGGGCTTCCCGTTACCCGCGGGACCTGAAGGTCCCCCCACGCCGCGGGGTCGCTGCCCCCTGACCTTTCTCTTTCCCTTGCAGCATGGTCCTCGAGAAGCTCGGGGAAGCGCTGCGCGGCATTCCCCCGTTGCAAAGCTCTCTCCTGCTCCTC
The DNA here is from genome assembly GCA_003676055.1 of Chloebia gouldiae. NCBI lineage: Eukaryota > Metazoa > Chordata > Aves > Passeriformes > Passeridae > Chloebia > Chloebia gouldiae. The sequence continues at coordinate 1,895,950 of QUSF01000038.1, forward strand.
CTCTGCCTGCTCGCCGCCATCCACCTGGGCAAGCTCCTCCTGCAGCAGCAGCGCCGCCGGCAGGGCCAGCGCCGGGCACCGCCAGGCCCTTTCCCCTGGCCCCTGATCGGCAACGCGGCGCAGCTGGGCGCTGCCCCGCACCTCTCCTTCGCCCGGCTGGCCAGCACCTACGGCGCCGTGTTCCAGCTGCGCCTGGGGCGCTGGCCCGTGGTGGTGCTGAACGGGGAGCGCGCCATCCGCCAGGCCCTCGTCCGCCAGGGGGCCGCCTTCGCGGGCCGCCCGCCCTTCCCGTCCTTCCAGCTGGTGTCGGGCGGGCTCAGCCTGGCCTTCGGCGGATACTCGGAGCTCTGGAAGCTGCACCGGCGGGCGGCGCATGCCACGGTGCGCGCCTTCTCCACGGGCAGCCCCGCCACCCGCCGCCTGCTCGAGCGGCACCTGGTGGGCGAGGCGCGGGCGCTGGTGGCGCTGCTGGTGCGCGGCAGCGCCGGCGGCGCCTTCCTCGACCCCTCGCGCGTCCTGGTGGTGGCCGTGGCCAACGTGATGAGCGCCCTGTGCTTCGGCCGCCGCTACAGCCACGGCGACGGCGAGTTCCTGCGCATCGTGGGGCGCAACGAGCAGTTCGGGCGGGCGGTGGGCGCCGGCAGCCTGGTGGATGCGCTGCCCTGGCTCCAGCGCTTCCCCAGCCCCGTCCGCGCCGCCTACCGCGCCTTCCGCGACCTCAACCGCGACTTCTACGGCTTCGTCCGCGGCAAGTTCCTGCAGCACCAGCGCAGCCTGCGCCCCGGGGCCGCCCCCCGCGACATGATGGACGCCTTCATCCGCCTGCAGCGGGAGCAGCCGTGGCTGCAGCTCGAGCACGTGCCCGCCACCGTCACCGACATCTTCGGCGCCAGCCAGGACACCCTCTCCACCGCCCTGCAGTGGCTCCTCATCTTCCTCATCAGGTATGTGCCGGCGGAGGCGGCAGCACACCGGAGCGCCCCACCGGCCCGGGGTAGGGGGGACATGCGAGCCCGCCCGGGGTGCGAGCGCCTGCCAGCCCCGGGGGAGCCCCGTTTAAACTGCGCCGCACGGGCAAAGGCGCTGCTGGGAGGGCTCCCGCCGCCGGCCCGAGCCAGAGCCTGGAGCTCCGGGTCCGGGCATAGCCGGGGACGCGGCCCCGGCAGGGACCCGCCGTAGGGTCGCGGGTCTGCGAGACCGGGCAGCGTCGGGTGCCCCAGCGGCCTCCGATTAATTAACACGGAAGCTCTGGGAAACCTGCCAGAAAGAGATAAGGAAGTATAAAAGAAAATAAATCCCACCCTACTCAGGCGGTCGGGTTATGGTGCATAAGAAGAGGCTGGCAGAAAAGCAGCCGAATAAAACCCGAAAGTAACAGATTTTAGCAGGTCAAGATCAAGGAGATCATAGGAACAGGATAACAACTGCTTAAGCACGATAAAGAGTTCGTGCACCGCTTTACAAACCCGCTATTATGCTGAGCTGCCGTTGTGTGTGCCTTCCTTGCCATTGCGTGACTGGGCAAGGCAGACCCCTTGGGCAGCCGGCGGGAGTGCTGCCCTGGCACCGGCCTGTTTGCCGGGGAAATGCAGAGAGGGAGGGTGGTTTAGGAGAAGGTGCCATTACACCGACTCTCTTGCCTATCCTCGCTTTTTCTTTCATCGCCTGCTTAATTTCTAGTCATATGCAAACATTATCTACTCAGTCGCTTCTTGAAAAAAACACGCAAATATTTAACACTCCAGCTTAAGGGTGTGATGCCCCAGTGTTCACGTAACTTTTGGGTTTCTCCCAATTTCTCATGTTTGCCCAGCATTTGACATGCGAGTCTGCTGCAGGAGAAAAAAGCAAAGATGCAGAAGCCAAACTTGAATACTTAAAGGAAATGAAGGCTCCTGGGCAGAATGTATGCTTTTAGACAGGCAAAAGATGTATTAACATTTTGATCTTGTTTGGTTACTGTGTAGCCTTCCAAACTGTCCAGACTTCAAGACAGTAATCTTTAAATACAGAGAAAACATAATATGATATTAAGTAGGAAATATCTTCTCTAACTAGAAGTTGGAACCTCATAAAGCCATTCTGACAATTTAATAATTGGGATTTTTTTTTCTAGTTTAGAAACCTGCAGGCTTTCAAAGGTATGAAATGTGTCTAGTGATAACAAACTCCATGCTAACTTTTAAAAGTCACATACAGAGTTGGTAAATCAAATTCTTGTTCCCACAGAAAATGCAATACTTAGAAGAGACAAGTAATTCTAATTTTAGAATTAATTTTCAAAGTTGGAGCAGAATATTCAGTTTCAGCACACTTTAGGTTATTGTTATTTTTTATGTTGAGAATCAGTTACATGGGATATTAAAGGAAAAACTGAGCAAATCTAAAATTACACCAGTGCACGGGAAGTTTGGTTTTTGCTCTAAGTTTTCAACTGAGGTCTACACATTTAAACGCTGCTCAAACTGTATCATTTAGGATAGCGGTGAGATTCTGTGAAAAATGTTTGCAGCAAGGATTATTTGTAAGAAAAATTCTTTGAAAGTGTTATGTACACACACACATCTTGCTTTAAATGACAGGTATCCGAAAGTGCAGGCTAAAATGCAAGAAGAAGTGGATAGGATTGTTGGAAGAGACCGTCTGCCATGTGTTGAAGATCAGCCTCACCTGCCCTACATCATGGCTTTCCTGTATGAATCCATGCGTTTCAGCAGCTTTGTGCCTGTGACTATCCCACACGCCACCACAACCAACACCTTCATCATGGGCTACCTCATTCCCAAGGACACTGTCATCTTTGTCAATCAGTGGTCAGTGAATCATGATCCAGCAAAATGGTCCAACCCAGAGGATTTTGATCCAACAAGATTCCTGGATGAGAATGGGTTCATCAATAAAGATCTTACTAGCAGCGTGATGATTTTCTCATTGGGAAAGCGTCGGTGTATTGGAGAGGAGTTATCCAAGGTGCAGCTCTTTCTCTTTACCTCCATACTGGTGCATCAGTGCAATTTTACTGCTAATCCAAACGAGGACCCTAAAATGGACTTTACCTATGGGCTGACCATTAAACCTAAGCCATTCACTCTGAATGTTACGCTCCGAGATACAATGGATTTGCTTGATCAAGCTGTCCAAAGACTGCAAGCAGAGAAAGCAGCCGGTGAAAGTCAGCTGTCAGCAAATGCCTAAGCAATAAACCTTGCATCTACAGATAATCCCCCTCTCTCTTTTTAGATTTATATAACTCATAGCTTGTTCTGGTGATATTTTTGGTACATAGCCAATATTACATGTTATAAAAGCAGGAAGAAAAGTTGCACAAGGTATAATTCAAGTCATCTTTTTAATTCTAGAAGGAGAGCCAGGGGAACAATATATTAAATGATAAAACATGCAATTTGAAAGTAAGCCTTTTCTTTTCTAGCTTGTTCACAGAAGTTGTCAATGTAAAGTGCTTTTTATCTACTGACTGGTTGGAGCATCTCCAGGAACTGTCTCTATAATCCTTTCCATGTCTCCATGCTCTCTGCCTTAACTCTAAGTTTGCCTTCAGTGACTCCACATTCAGAAGTGAAATCTCTTATTAAAAAACAAACAAAAGCAGTTGCTCAGGAAACTGCAGCCTGCTTCTGAATTTACTCTGCTGGAAACTACCATTGACTCATGGCAGCTCTGGTGTTCTGGCTGCTGGGATGTACATTAATGCCTCAATAATAGGTGTTCACATGATTTTTGGTAAAATGGCAATGTAAAGTCTTGCCTTCAGCTTTCCAAAATGTTTACATAAATGACTAAAACAATAAAAGTTTTGCTTGCAAGCATGTTTGAAACTAAAATTCATGTCTTATATGAAAATTAGTAGAATGTTCTACTAGTAACTTTCCACAAAGTTTTGAAAGATCAGAATTTTTGTTGCTAGATGGCAAGGGTGATACAAATCATAAGCTAACCTGTTCATTAGCATATTTATGAACAAAGTAAGTATTTGAATGAGATTTATAAAGGTATAGCTGAACTTTTTGTTTCTTTAGGAAGGAGTTAATACAGCTGTCCCTAAGCACATAGGTAAGTCTAGTAAAATCCACATTGGCCAAGGTAGACAGAAGTGAGATTGGAGGGGTTTATATTAAAACATTATTGCCACAAGCCTCAAGTAAAGCACACAGCAAATAATACCTCTACTCATTAGTCATTCTGTTAGGTTAAGTTAAATAGTATATCTTAAAATCAACTATGTACTTTTAGTACAATTTGTTTGGAACAAAGTCCCAGAAGGAAAATAAACATTACATATCCTAATTAAAGTACCCATTAACTGAACAAAAAGATCTTTTACAATATTTGTGAGGCAAAGTTCATAATTTTTTAAACACCTCTTATTTTAAAGTAAAGCACACATGAAACTTTATGATGTGGAACCTCCAGCTAATGTTTGTTTCACAAAGCTGCAGATTTCTCTAGAAAGCAAACAGCCCTATGTAAATGCCTGATTTGAAAAGTATTTGGCACTTCTTTGGAGCTGCAGATTGCCTTCAATTACATATGAAATCCATCAGACATGAGAGTACCTCACGTGACTTGCTGTGCTCAGCCAGGGTTACAGCTATCAGTACTAGATAAGGTATTAGCAGAGCTAGAAAAACAAGGTTACAGTGCTATACAGTGAAGTAGCTCTGCTGAGACCTAAGCAAGTAGGGATTTGCACTGTGACTTCTGATAGATGGCCAGTCTTAGTGACACTGGCAGCAGGGACAGAGCTCCTACTGGCACTGGGAAAAGCTGGCTTAACAATACAACCCTGATCTTATGTACAAGTTCGCTACTGATTTAAAAAACCTGAATCAAGCCTGCAAGCACTGCTCTATAACCCCACACAATACTAATGTACCTGCTTAAAGTCTCTTGCTTCATATGGTATCTATTATCTGGTTTAGAGCTAAAAAAAGCTTTCTGCTACATACACATGGAGTAACCTCAGGTGTTTTTGTGAATTACATACAAGTTTGTGATATCCCAGAACTTAGCCTATATCTGTGAAAAGCTTTATAAGATACTCAGCATTTTCATATGGAGATCTACATTAGATCAAATGGTAGCAAGACAATTTTTCTTGTATTTTTGTAAGTGCTGTTATTAAAAGAAATAAAGTATGTAACCTATAGCCAAATAGCTATTCTAATGCAAGGATCATCAATTCATATTTTAATAAAAAATGTATTTTGCAATTTTTTACCCTTCCAAAAGCTGTAACTATGCATTGGCTACTAGTGCAAAATGCATCCACACTGCTCATGTCAGTCAAGGGGTTACATGCTATATAGCTGTTGGTCACATAAAGCCACATGTACTCTGTGAAGTTATTCAAATTTAGTAGCACCTATTTAGAATGTATGCAGTCATTAGGCAAGCTAAATTCTATGGTAGTTTTGAGAGGTATCATTGTGTTACCAAAATATTAAATAAAATTATTCTTACACTACCTTGCTTAGTTTATATACAGCTTTCTAACATCAAGATAAAGAAAATTTAAATTTCTGATTTGGAAAGTATTATTATTTTAGATATTTGTTCATATACTTTGCATCTTTTTCCCATTCCTGGATTTTAAGGTTTTTCCTCCATGCTGCCCTTATAGTTCTCAGGTCTGTCTGCCTTACATACCTTGCCATCTGTGTTCAGCTTCCTAATGCTCCTTGCTAAGAACATTCCCTGATGTTTGCCTCAGCATTGATCTGAATACTCCCATGTCTTCTGCCTTTTTCTAATACCTGTTAATCTCTCCTCAGCCTGCACAATCTCCTCTGCTATGTCCTTCCCTCTGGCATTTAATTTTACTTCCACCTTCCCTGTATTCAAGCCCACAGACTGGTTTTCCTTTCTTTTTCCCTCCCATATATAGTACTGGCATCTATATACTCCTGACACTGGAGCACTGACCAATCTGTGCTCTTGTGGCCTAGGTATATAGTCAAGAGTGCCAGGAATGGAAATCTCAGGGCCAAACAGGCCTTGACATGCCCTTGCAGAGCAACCTCTCACAAAATTAAGGCAATCCCATGGTGAAGGGTGGCTGTTACTGCAAATGTAAAGCATTTCTTCATAATGAAGTATCTCCACCACCCCTTGGTCTTCTTTTCCTCAGTCTGCTACATAAGCCTGCCTGCTTTAGAGCTGTCTTAGAAATGACCATGCTTTCCCTAACCCCAAGGGAGTGGAACAAGATCTGGGTGGGACAGGAGGCTGAGCAGACTGATGAGCAGTAGTTTCCTTCTGATTTGAGATATTTTCAGCTGGAGTTTCTCCCTATGGGGGCAGGATCTAAGTTCAGGCTGAGTTGGTGAAATCAGGAGCACAAGTTAAAGACAACTTAGAAAGTCCTCCTAGGAATAGCCAAGGGCCTATGGAGTAGGTGTAGTATCCAGAGATAGCCTGTGCAGTGTATACATGGCAGGGGCTGACCAGTGGGGCAGCGCTGATTCAGAGCAGGTGTCCCTGGGTAAAAGCCAAGAGTACCTCCCTCACCAACCTGTGACTGGGTCACCACAGCAATACTAGACAAATACAAGTTGCTCTTTCTTCATGAAGAAAAGCAGGAGGAATCTAGGCAGCTGTATTCAAGGCAAGAGTTTGCCTTTAAAAGTCTTGCTCAGGTTATAGTGATCTCAAAGGGTTGGGAAAGCCAAGTGTCATCTAATGCTTGCTTTCTCTGTATAAGTGCGCACTCACACACTCAGCCTACCTCCCAGAATTCTAACATTCTTTCTTTATTCAGGTTGAGATAAGGTATTAAAAAACTAAATCAAACACCATAAGAAGCAAAAAAAGCCCACAAGACCCCAAAACGGGAAGCTTGGACTTAAGCATACATTTCTTGCAGAGCCAGTAGCTGTCAGATCACCCCACTACATAACAAGGAAGGGGAGCAAGTAGGACTATTAGCTTGCAGAGTTGATATGGGATATGTTTATTCCAGTCAAGTGTACCATTACAGTCCCTATGAAACCAATGGAAACTTGCTGGCTTCAGCAGGAGTTGGTTCAGAGCTGCTGAAATCCATACCAATAATACAACAATAAGGCAAAAGACTCATCAGACCCTGAGTGACAAGCACTGCTGTAAAGGTGATGGGGGGGATGTCCAGGATCTATATAACAGCTATTGGTACCAGCACAGTCATGGCACAATGCAACTAAATGCAATACCAGTCAGTTTTGCATCAGATCCAGTAGGTTTTGTGCATTTCAGGGACTGATGCATAGGTCTGTCTGTAGGAAATAATTTCAGAACATCCATCCAGAGCAGAGATTAGGCAATTGGGAACTCACATTTTTTTTACCTGAGAAAAGTTGAGGAATTAGCCTTGGAAAGTAAACAGTTAACATTTGCCTTTGCCACATCTTTAATTTGGTTAAACATTACTCTGATCTTTCATTTGCCCAAACAAATTCAGCTTGGGATGCCACTGAAAGTGAATCTTTCTTCATGAATGAAGAGAAGGGCTGGATTCTGAATGGTGCTGTTATCTTGGTATACAGTACAACATGGACACAACAATTCAAGTTTTAACAACTTCTTTGCTGTTTACCACCCTGCATTTCTGCAGCTGAATTTTTTCCATGTTTCAGTCACTTGTACTCAGACCAGGCCAACTCACCTAAGTGTCAAGTGAAACAAGCTCAGTGTTAAGCACAGACAGTCTGGAACATTTAAGATAGCTGTAGCTGATACTTTGACAGCCCTCCTTTTGGGCTTTTTGCCAACTTTTCAGACAGCTTAATGAACTAAAAAATTTGTTGCTCAGTTAGTGTTGCCCTATCCTTCAATACTTAGAGCAGATCTTGCTCCAGCCTGAAAACACGAGTTGGGCTACCCAAATCAGGAAAGATGTCTCAAGTCCCTGTGCTTGGGTCTTAGCTGAATGTCTGGGGACAGCAATCCATCAGTACAGTTAACTCAGGAGATACAGGATGCTCAGGCATTTCAAGTGCACATGGGTGGAGGCAGGGAAGGGGGTGAATTCAGAGGGAACTCATTAACGGTGCATAAATCAACTGCTGAGCTATGTAGGAGCCATTTGCTGGAGTGGCTGAGAGCTGGCAGAGGAAAATATATGTCTGGACTGCAGCAAGATTTCATCTGGGAAGGAAGTATGCACAGGGTCTCTGATTTCCAGGAAAAGAGAAGTAGTGATTTACACTGTTTGTAAATACACATACAGACACAACACACCAGGGTTAGGGTGATAAGAATCCATATTAAAGACAGTTGCATCAGCAGCAGGGAATAGGACCAAACTTTACCAGCCTGAGGAAAGGATGAGTGACTGTTTTTCTGAAAGCTTTGGAAAAAAAATGGATGTCTGAAATGTAAGTCCGGACTGCCTATTAAGTCAAATAATAGACCTGGGAGGCAGCAAACATGGAAATGAGAGCTGAGGAACTAAACACAAGGGATTGGCTGCAGAATTTGATAACTAAACACGTCTACAACAAAAGATCATGGATAGTCTGTCCTTCTCCTCACCTTGGCATCCCCAGTACCTGAGAACAAGAGGAGGAAGAGACAGCCCAGCTGCAACAGTCTGAACACCTTTTGGGGAATCTTCCACTTGACATTCAGACAGAGCAGAATCTTCCACTTCTTCAGACAGAAGAAGCTGGCACTACACCAGAGAGAAACAAGTCTGATCTTGAGGGTCTGTTCAGAGCAGTTCAGTGCCATTTATTTCAGAAAGCTGAGCAGGAAGAGTTTGGTATCAGCTGGTTATTCTCACACTATAATTTGGCTTTCAGCTGTATCTAGGCTTGCTCGATAGACCCCCACCCCAGGAAAGAATGGCATATATATTGTGGCACACTCCAGAACTGGCAGAACTAGGCTTAATCTCTGGTATTATTGGTATATTTTCAGTTGTGGCTCAAACTAGGCTTTATTTCCACAATCTCCCTTCTCCCAACCTGACCTCTGGTAAGAGCCTAACTATTATCATGCAGAAACAGGCTTCTAAACCTCTCATGATAACAAATGGGATTTCACATAATCACATTTTCTCAGCTAAAAATAACAAAACACCCTCCACTTATTTAGACTGTTCTGCTCATCATAATAGAAATGAGACACCTTGCTCCCAGTACAAAAGCAAGATTCACCAAGCAAGACAAAGTTTGACTTCACAAAGCTAGTATGGTTTGCAATTTTCTACAGAAGAGCATGCAACACTACCCCATGCTTCTTTTATTCTTCGTATTCTGTGAAGTATTTTCAAGCTGCAGTTAAAAAATTTAATCCAAATTTATATAATCTTTTCAATTACACTTTTTCACTCTACAGAGGAAAAGCATAAATTATGAGGCTGTTAATCTTCTGTGCTTCAGGAAATTTAGATAATTCAAGTTTTAAAAAGTGCCACCAGAAAGTAAACTAAAACTTCACAATAATTACCCTAATGAAAAAATCAGACTCCTAAATGAACCTTTGTCTCGTTGTAACAAAGCTCATTTTCCTTCCCTTAATTTACATGTACTGCTGCTGGGACACAGCGTTGTGCTACAACTTGTTCCAAGACATAACTCTGTTCATCTCTCTGTTTCTGGCAGAAGAGAGCTCCAGAACAACATACCTTGCAGGAAAGCTTTCTGAGCTATCCTTCCAGGTGGCACAGAAACAAAAGAGAGGTGTTTTCCACCAGTTTTCTCTGGATAAAAATTCTTTCTCTCATGTGCCTAAGATCCTGTTCAGCCAGAATCTTCCCAGTACATGAGGAGTACCAGTGCTACAGAAAGCTGAGGGCAGATCAGCAAGTGGGGCTTTGGTCAGAAACTACAGAAATAGTCTTCTGAAAAAAAAAATCAAACAAGGAAGAATTCCCATAAAGAAGGGAAAGAAAAAAAAAATCCGGAATAAATAAATATTTAAATTGACAAGGTTCTCCACAGTATTACAAGGTAGATCCTCCAGTGACCTCATACCTGAAAGGAACCTTTGAACAAAAGAATCCCTGGTCCTGATGGCATTAAGACTGAGATATTTAGCACCTGTGTGTGCAGACTTACAGCACACTGACAATCTTCTTTTCTGCATTTGAAGGTTAAGGTAATTTCCTTGAAGTCATCAGTGGAGACAGAATACAAAACATTTGTCTCACAATGTATTCACTATATAATGCTGTTCAAATATCTTCATACCTTACTTAAAGCAAGATTCCTTTCCTATCTTCGCAGGGGATCTCTCATCCTAATACAACACTTTTCTTCTTGAGTAAATAGCTCTAGCCTGTTCCCAGAGTTAAGTGTACACAGTAGTTTTTCTTGAGTATAAAGCCATAAAACTGCTCAGCAGAACAGAAAGGAAAGTTCCTGGAATAAATAGATGCTCCATCAATGGTCTGAATGACTGAAACAGTGAAAGCAGAAGAGATGCATGAGCTTGGATACTAAGCTTAACTTTTGCTCTCAAGAGGACAGACTGCTTTCCCTAGGATTTATGAAGAGCTAGTTAATGAAGTGACTGGACTTCTTTAGCTCTTTTTATAGCCCCAGACTGTGTTGCCATTAGTATATAACATTTTCCCTAGCAAAGATCCAGTTAGCATAGCTTCCTGCATTCTTACATTCATATACAGCCAATGTCTTTATGTAATTATGAACAAGTTCCTCCCTGAGGATTTGTCATTCCTCTCCTTTCTTCAGAAACTTCCCTGAAATACACTCATGTCTAGGTGGCAAAAGTCAATTATCTCACTCAAGCCAAAGCTACTAATTTTTATTTTTCTGACAAAGGCACTCTCTGCCTTCTGGGGAAATCCAGCTAAGCTTGATCATATGCTAATAGAAGCAGTTGTTCTTCAGGGTCAATAGCAAAGAAGATTCTCTGTGTTCAGAGGAATAAGTATAGGGAAAATTTGGACAGTTGAGAAGTGAGAAGGAGAACGCATCAAAGGAGAAGAAATAACAGGCCAAAGAGAATAGAAAGAAATATTTTATCCCATGGAGGAGAATGAAAGTGAGGAGAGAGAACATGAGCAGCTGCTAATGGTAATTAGCCCCATCCCCACTACAACAACTCCCCAGGGTACCCTAGGGAGGACAGGTTGTGATTGTGACACACACACACCCTTGCAAAAGGCAGTTCATGCCATCTGCCTGTCAGCCAGCTTCCTTATACCAAACATATTCAGGTAATTGATGTGCCATGTCCTGCCTTTACTGCTTCCACACCAAATGCTAGAGAAATGTATTTTCTTCTGCCCTGCTTAGAAACAGAAATGTTAAGCCACAGAACATCATTGGTGGTGCAGTTAGATTAGAAAAAAAAAAAACCAATACTCTGGTGGGATATTTCTTAGGGATTGAGGAAATAAGCCACACTGGTTTAGCTAGGCCATGTTGCACAGTCTAACACAACTACCTGATGTCACAGAATCAGACTGATGGAGATGAGAAGGAACCTCTGGAAGTCATCTGACCTGGCAGCCTGATGAAGCAGGGCCTCCTGGAGCTGGTCTAGTCGTTCTACCTTCATGTTAAAAACAACTACCCACAGTGCTATAAGCATTTTCCTTCAGACTTTTTTACAGTAAACACATAGCAAATTTATTTACCACTGGTTCACTTTCCTTTCTTCTTAAAGTTAAGCCCATATGGGTATAATACTGGGAAACACATTGCTGTCCCTAGGAAGTGTTCTTCCACAGCATCCTTCCCCCCTCCTGCTGGATGAGAAAATCTCTCCCTTTACTTTCTTTAGGAGGAATCCTCACAAGCAGGAAGAAAGGCCATATAAGACAGCATGAGTGTCCATATCCTGCTGTTTGGAATGGGATATTATGTGATTTTATGTGCATTTGCTCCCTGCTTTATTTCTGCAATCATAATAGAGAGGATCTCTCTGTCTAGAAAAAACTGTTGGAGACTTCGCTCCTGCTGAACTGAGCCAGTAATTCATTCATGTCTTCCCCAGATGTTTCTGTTTTCTGAACTAACAGGAACCACATGTACTCCTGGCTCTCCCTGAAGGTCTGGGCTAGCACAAACAGAGGAGGGGGGAATTCCCCACTTGACTTCAGGAACCAGGTGCCTGCAGGAGCAGGGTTGGTTTAGGATGCTTCCCAAGTGACGGCTCTAACAAAGAACTACTCCCAAACCACTGGGAAGAGGGCACACAGTTGTGACCAGCTGTTGAAAATGCCTCTCATCTTGAAAAGATTTTAATCCTTTTACCCTTCTAAATAGCACTTCAGTGTCTTTGATACTTGTAGTATCAATTAAGCACTACCTGCAGCAAACTTACCTATGGCAGTAGGTGAAGCAGCCATGCAATTTAAGACATGGATAATAAACAGTAGTGCCCTGTTTGCTCACTGAGTTTATAGTGTAGAAGTCTTTATTTATTGTAATGATCATCATGTAATCAAAGAATCTAAGCCTTCCCCTTAGCTTTTTAAAAACCAAGTACCTTGTAAAATACTGTATCTATTCTCATGTCTCCAAATACCAATACAACTATGGTCAATACACAGCATGTCTTCAGTCAAACTTTGTGGTCAGGTTTTCAGAGAGGAAAACCCACAGAGCAACACATTTGAAAACACCTAAGTCCCTAATCTGGCCATTACCTTTTACTGACTTTTTTTTTTTTAATTTACTGCATACTGAAAGTTAAATTTTAAATATAGGAAACAAAATACAATTCATGCCAATGCAAATCTGAGCAAGGGAATTCAGGCCACTGAATACACTTCAAAAATAACTAGAAATTAAAACTCTACCTTTTCCTTTTCAGTGTTTGGTTTGTGGGTTAGAAGGTTTTCCTTTGCTCTCTCATTCTTGCATAGATATTGGTCAAAATCACTTGCAGAATGCATGATTTCTCAGGCTCCCAAACCATTTCATTTAGTTATCAAAAACATGTATCAAAACTCTAGTTCAGATTTTTAGAGTCTTTTATGCAACACACAAAAACAAGTGTTTAGAGATGCTCACCAAACCCAGCATGCTTAAACTGTGCCACAGAAGTGATCTCCAAATTTATAAGGAGGTACATCATGTTTTCAGCTTAATGAATGTGGTTTATTGCCTTTTAGTTCTGACTGCTAAATAGCAGCACAATTTGAAAAGACAGGCTTCAGAGACATATGACTCTTGGGTAAATGAATTTCAGTAGCAGGACAGGCTTACACAGTTAGGCTGGAAACTAACCCAGTGTTTTTCTAGGATATTTCTTTTCCTTTGTCTAGCTTTGGCCAGACTATATGTATTTTTACTATTGCTTCTTTCAAGGTACTGGCCCTCAACCTGTGTTCAGTGAAAGGCTTGGACTCCTAGTAAGATCCTATGAATTCCTCCACTGAAACTTTAACTCCTAAGTCAGTTTGAGTCCCTTCTTCACAAAGGCACTCAGACATGAGTAAAGAACAAATTAGAGAGAATCACCACATCCCTACGCTGGTTTACAAGAAAAGAAAATAAAAATCAGACCACCCTAATTGTAATTCTGCACTTGCAGTTTTCAACTTTTGACATAGGACCCCAGGATCCTTTCATACACACTATCAGTGAACTTCTCTGCCAATAGCCTGCAAGGCATGACAAAGCCACATTTTTGTCCAGGAATACACTAAAACATGGGGTTAAAGTTCATAATTAACTACAGCTCCATTCAAAGTCCAATGATCTTAATGAATAGCAGTAAATGTCAAAGACTGTCAGGTTACTTTCTTCTCCCAGATGAGCAAAACAGATTCTAGGAGATAAAAAGAGCTTGATTTCTGCCTCCATGCCCCCAAGAATTATTATTATTTTTAATGAAACACATTGAAGGTCCACACTGCTGTCTGCAACTTGGTTTATTTTTAGCTGGCAATGTAGTTAATAAAAACCAGGTACGAACCTCATCCTGCTTTAGAAGCACATCTTGGAAATTGGACAGCTCTGCTAAAGTCATTATAAAATGAGATTTTAAGATACATCTAAAAAGCCATAAACCAAACTGTTCTTAATATGTCATAAAGACTATTTATCTATGTGCATGTATTGAAACATCTGATGTTGCACTTTTCTGTTTATAGGGAAAGCAACCCTGTCAGAGAGACCACACACTATGTCACATTTAGTACCTGCTGGGAAAATTTCAGCATGATTTTAATTATTTCCAAGCCTGATAAATCCCTTTCTGCCTCCTTGCTGGAAGGGTTTACATCAATTAAAATAGAGTATCTTGTAAACTGTTTAAATGCCTAGAAAACTTCAATTTGCATGCTAATTAGCAAATTCTTCTCCTTTTAATTGTCCAGCTACAGCCTTGGACACAATAACATAAAATGCAGTTTCATAGGTAGCAGAGTACCTAGACTGCCACCCAGATGTCCATGTATTGCTCTCAATACCTGTGATGAATTGTTTGTGCTATCTACAAAGTTATCCTGCACTGACAGAAAAGCCAAGAGGGAGCAGATGGGCCACTTGGCTGCAGTGACATCAGACTCAGCTCCTTCAGCATTTATATCTAAAGGGTAAACTTCTGGAAAAGCTGGGACCATGAACCTGCAATCCTACATCTATGCCTGTGAATCTGTTCAGAAATTTGCATATGCAAAACCAAACACATTCCTTCATCTTAGGATACCATCTTCAGGAGGCAGGACTATCTGGGATCTTGCCCACACGGACCCCAGGGAAGAGCTCAAACAAGGAAAGACAGATACAGATGACTATACAAGAGGAAGCAACACCTTTGCTGCAAATGATATGGGCACATGGGCCAGGAAGAGAGGCCTCACACTCCATTTTTAGATCCAAGTCTGGTGCACCTGGACATATAGCGGTGTATCATACCCTTGATAATCAAGGACCAAGGCTTAGCTGAAATATCTCCCTCATGTTGCGCTACTCACAGCATTAGAGCCTACAGGCTCTTTTTTCAGAGCAGAAATACACAGCCAGGTGCAAAGCAATAACCCTGTAGTCACGTTGGGACTTGCAGCTTTAAGAAGTCCAGCATTACAGGTTTCCACACAGTTATCCTGGCAGAGGGAAAAATTGAGTTATGACCAGCAAAAGAAATTCTGCTGTTAAAAGCCAAGCTGGGGTTAGCATTCACTGATCTGCCCCTCATATCATGGTCTGCAAGGCACAGGGGACAGCAAAAGGCAGTTACAGGAATATATAAGAAAGAAAGCCTCTTGGTCCCCTTCCAAAGAGACCTCAGCATTTCCTAGCAAAGGGCAATCTTCACCTGTAGCCAGACATCTCCCTGCTCTTCAGTCTGGCCAGCAAGATTAAACGTGAGACCTTAATCCATGGTAAATTTAAAAACTATGGGTTTTCGTTATTAATAAGAACATTCCAGGGAATAGCAGCATTTGTCCATATAAGCTGGCTAGGACAAAAACCTTAAACATTCTTGCATGTCCTAGTTCACAGCTGGGAAGCCCACCTCTTCTGACAGAACTTGTTCTGGTAGCACAAGCTTTGTTCTTATTTCTCAATGGAAAAACAATAGGAATAATGAGATCACCATACTCTTTTATACATTACTCCCTTTGCAGAAATAAAAGGGCAGATTTATGTTTTGTTTCATACTGCACTCCTATTTGGAAAAAGACACACATATCCTACTAAGCAGCCTCATGCTGCAGTAGGACTGAACACTGTTTTCCCAGTGTGAACAGATCACAGAGATTTTGATATCACAGAAATGGGTCATCTGAAGTTTCAAGAATTAGTAAATAATGCTGGGGCCAATTCCCAAACACAAGGTGATTTTAGTAGACCACCTTGTTTGGGACCAACCCAGAGTTACCAACAGATAAATATAATCCCTTAAATCATACACCACTGGTAATTTCTGACAAAATCCAAGCATAAAACAAATTTAGGGTAGCACTTATACACCAAAGACAACGGAAATCATGGGATTTAGAGGCAGAAAAGTCTCTTCATTCCCAAATGGCAGATACATCAGTTTCTCCAATAAGGGGGTTCATTGCCAGGTATAGAGCATGGACCAAGAACACATGACAGGATGCAGACACATATGCTGTGTCAGGCATTTGAACAGGGAAGGCTGCAGACCCTGAGGGGAACAACACCATGAGCTACACTGTGAGATGTCTTAATTCCTTCTGTTACTTGCATGGCCTGGAATCCCAAGCAGATTCATAAATTTCAGTCCACAATCTAGAAACAGAAGAGCTAATTGTAACACCAGTACATCAATGCAGCCAAGCCCCTCACCAAACACCTCTGTCTGGGGCTTCCTGTAACCATAAAACTTATGTGTGCATTTCAAGCCATAGCCCTCACAGCAAGCCCAACTCTTCCCTAGGGAAAGGGATGGGTGTTAAGGAGGAGATCCTAGGGAAGTTCTTTGCTAATCACATTTTCAGCTCCAGGAAAGTGTTCATTTCCCCCGGCAATCTTTTCAACAAGATTGCATCTGAATGCCAAAAATTAAGGAAATGAAAAATGACTAAAGAGCAAATTAAAATCCCATAGCATTTGATTGTGGAATTAACAAAACGTTGTGTTCTTGGAACAAGCACTGTGCCCCAGGCACCTCAGCAGCTGCAGCCCAGCACCAAGAGAGGCTGAGTCTCCCCAGCTCCCACTGTCCCAGCCAAATGACAGCTGGGAACACACGAGACTCCATGCAAAAATCCTGGTACATGCCAGGGGTTCTCCTTCCTTTCCTTTTTAATGTTTGCAGCACTGTCTTGAGTGTGACTAACTAGAACAACGGAAACAATGGATGTGGCTTCTGCAAAGCAGCACATAGTCACAGGGCTGGTGACTCAGTGGCTGCCCAGCATCAGTGTTTCCCCCACAGGTGTCCTTGCAGGCTGATCTGCTTATTAGGATACAACTACAGGCTGCCATGTGATCTCTGTCTAATGGAAGCATAGTCACGGTACATTTATATATTCCTTTAAAAATTTAATTGATGGACACACCTCCTTGCAAATAAATTTCAAGGAAATGTTAAAGGTACTTTCATGAGGGGAAAAAAAAGTAAATTAATTAGAAAAATATAGTTCAAAGTTAACACATTCATTCTGATATTAATATGATTTTTCTTAAGTTTTTACTGTATTACCACTATGATAACATTGTGCTGAAAACTGTTTTATTTCCTACACCAGAAAATCTGTTGGCTCCTCCCATCCCTTAAGTTTGCAACAGTTTAGAAACTGCAGCTTTTGTGATGTGAAAAATCTAACAGCAAATTCTATCTGTGCTGAAAGACCATGAGTCTCTCTAAGGCTGCCCTAATGCCTGCAATATCAAGAATTACTCAACCTGTGTGAATATGAGATACATCCTTCTGAAATCTGTCAATAACAACTGGAAAATCTATTATGTCATTGGAAAAAAAAAGAAAATGTGGACTTGAGCGATGGGATTGCTTTGTACCCGTTTCCACATCACCTGTATTTTATTTTAGCTACACTGAGCAACTAACTGCACTTTCCCACATCTCTAGTGAAAAAAAAAATGTAGCTTTTATAAGATTCTGAAAAAAGAGATGCTCCACTCAGTTGCAAAAGCTGATCCTAGAGATGAGAAGGGACCCTATCTGATAAACCAGGTAAGTAATTGCAAGTATGACCAACTCAGTAAACACAGCATTACCCCCACCTCAGCTATACATACTGCATACACTAAGAATTAAATATATTGGAGGCTGTACAAAATAATGAAGATACCAGTGCAGAAATAAAATACTGAACTAAGATTCCAAATTCATTTGTTTCTGACTGCCACGTGTCAGAAAAATCAGAATAAAAATCAAAGCCAGCTCCAAAGAGGAGGAGTCACAGAAAATCAACATAATAAAAATAATTCGTCAAAACCCATGGAAACTGAAGTCCTGGAGATGTACACAGCTCTGCTGCAGATTTAAGTTTTATGGACACTTTACCTTCTGGCCATAGGGCCCCAACTGTCTCAGGTCAAACCTACTGACAGGCCTGTGGTTCCTGCTGAAAGTTCTGCCCATACACTTGGCAGAAAAAGCACTTCACAGCCGCTGCCAAGCTGCCTCTAAAGCTCCCTGGTGTAAGGTTACATTTTGACTTCTCCTTACTTGGAATATGACTGAAAATACCACTCGTTTTGGCAAGAAAACTGGAAGAGATTCAGGGTAATAGGGGTGAGCAGACCAGTTATTAGCATCTCAAGAGGAGCCGCTCAGGGATGCACTTCAATCTCCCCATACTTAAGAGCTAAGACAGCTTCAGTCTTGCCTGAAATTTTTCTCCCCTCCCCACTCCCACAGCATTTACTTCACTCTTTGGTGAACAAATACTGAGTTCAGGAAGCCAAAGAAAGTCAAACATACCATAGATAGGTACTAAGCAATCCTCCTTGAGGATAGGTACTGAGCAATCCACAGCAATCCTGCCAGAGTAAATGCAGTGCAACACAGAAATCCTCTGCAAACCATAATCCCTACTTACAAAAAAAGCACCCTCAAAAGACAAAACCCCACCCCAACACATAAAGCTCTCCTCTTGTCTTCAGTCTCCCTTTCAGCCTCTTGTCTTCAGTCTCCCTTTCTGCCTGGAAGCAGATATGATGTTTTGAGAACCATCATCCAGGTGATAGAGATAGGATTGATGGACTATGTGTTGATTCCTACTGACTCAGTAACCCCTTCATGGAGTTCACAAGCTCACAGTTGGAGAAGACAAGGCAAAGGAAGCTAATACATTAATTTACAGCATCTTTTACCTTGTTCTTCACCATCTGCCTGCTCCAAATGGAACACATAAGAGACTTCCATTAGGAGCTGACAGCTCTATGTAAAGGTTATCAGGATTATTATCTAGCATTTCCTCTCCTACACACAGGGTATCCTGTGTTCAACAGATATTTTGCCTGTCTTTCCTCTCAGAGGGAGGTCCAACTGTGTACTGTGGCAATTCCCTTTCATGTTTTAACTCTGCATTTATAAGTTATGATATAAAAGGATATGCAGGCAGAGTCTTTCTCAAGTTTTCACTTCACACATTGATAGAAACATCAAAAAGTTCACAAAGTAATTCAAGTTTCTTATTGAAACTACAAAACACAGCAAGTTATATCTACTTTAACTCCTATATTAAACTGATGGATACATCTATCTACACAAATATTTTTGTATGTATATACACCCAAACACAAGAGCTGTGGTCTCCATACAATTTCTGCTTATGAAATTACAATTCTGCTTTCAAAACCAGACAGAATCCACAGCAATCCTGCCAGAGTAAATGCAGTGCAACACAGAAATCAGAAAGCTGCAATGCAGGTGAAGCCAGTCAGCCTGTTTACCCTCAGTCGGTACCACTGCGGCCACACTACACGTTTTCTTCTGTTCTGCTGCTCGTGGTTTGACGTAAGAAAAACAACCTCTTCATTTAAGTTCCTTCTCTGGCCTGAATTTAAGGAATAAATAACCCCCCAGCCGTTTAGGAAAGACGCGGCAGCCCTTTGCTTTTATTGAAGGCTGCCGGCTAATGAAGCGGCTCTCAGGCGGTGGCACCGGCGAGCGCTCCCCTGCAGAGGCTGCGGACTCGCCCTGCTCGCCGGCAGCAGCCGCCACCTGCCGCGGGCCGCCTGCAGAGCCGTCGCGGGGATTTTAACTGAGCCCTCTGAGCAGTTATGGAAGAAATGGAGTGAATTACTGGCAGTTAAAACACAGCCCATCCCACAAAGCCGAGCTACAGCAGTGTTTTCACGCAGGTGTCCTGACTCTATTTGAGCACACATTTATAGTAACAAGCTCTTACCACAGGAAAACAGCAGCTCATAGGCAATGCATTTGAACCCTTTTCTGCCTTTCCATATAAATTTAAGTTGGTGAACATGAACAAACACATCTTTTGAAGCAAGGAAACTAGAAAATGACCATTTTCTCTTCATCACTTGCCACATGCAGCAGTGCCCCACAGCCCAAGGTAGTGACAGAGCCCTGGAGCATCCACTCAGGTCTCATGACAGGCCTGAGGGGAGTCAAAGCCCCGCACAGAAGAAAGCTTTATGTAGTAGGCACAAGCTCAAGACTAAACATGCCTTCCCACAGGAGTTACCAAATCCTGTTGACCTTTGCTTAGCTCTCCAAGGGACACCTTCCAGATTTGCTTTTAACTTAATGCCAGCCTGTGCCACAATCAGACACACAGGCTTGTGAAACACCCACCATTACAGTACCCATCTCAAGTATCCCACACACACTCCCCCTGACACAGCCATGGCAGGGTGAAGCTGGATACCCCACGGGCCACGTGCTCACCCCTCCTTTGCCTCCAGCCAGCAGCCCCACAGGTCCAGCCGCCATCCCTCAGCCTCCTGCAGCAACACAGCTCCCGAGGCAGCGGGCACATCCCCGAAGGATGCTCAGCCACTGATCACACGCACCTAAAGTGCCGATTCCCCACTGCCAGGGCCCACTGAACCTCATCGGGGCTCGCTGTCCTCGTTGCTCAGCCAGGTGTGCTGCCTCTCCTGCCTGGCTGGCTGCTGCTCCCCAGCTGGGCACTTGCTCACACACTTCAGTGCCAGAGGTACTGCACATCTGCAGACAGAGCTGCACGGGCTTTTCACGTGCTCCAAACCAGCATGGAACCAGCAGAAATGAAGCCAAGGCTTATCTTCCCTGACAGCATTTTGGGGGCTGATCAAAGAGAAAAACAGGCCTAAAAAGTGAAGGTTACTTTATCACTTGGTGCTCTGTGTGTTCTCCATGTGTTTTTCTTACATGTTTCATTTCAAACCAACCTCATGGGTGAAAAGAAGCCTTGTCAGCCCCATTTTTTCAGATGGGGAAACAAGTAGTGGGAGGGAGGAAAAATTCTGTGGTTTGCAATAGGCTAGAGTAATCACAAAACCCCCCCTGTAGAGAAAATAAACTAATGATCTTCAGAGAAAACTTGTATGGTGGACAGCTAATTAAAAGTATTGCTCAAATGACCATACAGGTCCAGAGCCAGTAGTTTGGGGTTTTTTTTCCCCCTTGATCTATTGTTCTGAATTTTTCCCATGACAGCTGAAAATACCTGCCCTCTCATTTCCTGAACCAACCTGTTCACACATGTAGGACTGGCTGTAAAAGGGCATGAAAGCAGTGCACCGCTGAACGCTGGATTGAGCACTAGGATGTACAGAAGCAAATGTCATACAAGGTCATGCAGGTACTTTTAAAAATCTCATCCTGGCACAAAGCCTGGGCTCATTGATATCCAGAGGCTGTGTTGTCATGCTCTCCTCAGCACCAAAATGTCACAGAACTAATCACGTGAAACAACTCTTCAGTAAGAAAAACACGTCTAAAACAAAGAAGATGCCAAATGACTGTGGGATCACACACTCAGTTATGGTCTTTTGTGCCAGTGTGCACTGGTAATTCTTGCTTAGGGATTCATGGTGAAGGCAGCAGGAACGCTGCTGTGCTTGAAGCTGCCAATACCCATACACTGGTGGTATCAAAATCAAAACACATTCTAGAAGTGCTTCTATATGAACCCCTTGCTGCACTTAAATGTGTTGCATTAGATATATCCTGCTGTTCTAATTTCAAAAACATGTATTTTATTACCATTTTAAGACTTTATATATGATTCATAGGGCAATATTTAAGCTGGCCTAACATTCTGCAAAAGAGAAATCCTTAACCCAGAACCACAATCAGGAGCTTTACAAATTAATTTTCATTTCTTCATAAATTATTCTCTTCCAAGATTAGGAACACACAAGTAAATCACTGAGTCCACTCTCCTGATTTGCCACATATTTCTGAACAGCAAACAAAATCATTTCTCTCTGGAGACTGAAATATCAACAGCCATATTGGTTACCTTTATCCATGAATCAGAAACCTGAACTTAGTTTGGAAAAAGCACATCTATATCCATGCCTATATCCTTAACACATGTTTAGGTTACAATATTCCCTGTAAATATTGTGTGGCTCTATTTTTAGCTTATACATGTAGGCAATTCAAACCAGCTCATAATTAATCTTAATAAACAAAACATATGAAGAGTGGACAGACTGTGTTTGCGTGTGTTTAACTTGGGTATGTAGTAAGGAGATTAACCCCACAGCCACATCATGGGTCAGCAGCACTACCAAGCACAGAGCTCATATTGTTCATATTCAAGTTCACACTGGATCCCACAGATACCTCTAGAGTAACTGGTTGTTTATTTAAATGAGTAAAATATTTCCTAAAAAAAAATTATTAATGTTCCACGTTCTTAGTTCCAATGCTTCATTTCCCAGCATCACACTTGCATGGATTACACAAAAATAGACAGGGCCAGAAAAGCTTACTTCTTTTTGTATTGTCAAGATAGTTTGATTTGTTTCTTCTCCAAGGAACTTGGAAGCCTGTAAGAAGGAAAAGTGCTGGAAAATAAGAATATAATCTTATGTGCAGAAGAAAAAAGTGCAAATAATAATGCTGGCCTTTCAGAGTCACTCCTAGAGTTTGCACTGGACAAATGCTGCAATACAATTTTGTCACATTACCACAAGACTTTCTGATTTGGAGTAGGTATAAGGCACTACTGTGCCCACTGAAAAAACACCACAAGACTAGCCTCCAGAATGTCCAGGCAAATTCCAGAAAACCCACTAATCTTGCTGCAATTCATAATACCTCCCTACAGTTCTAGGTACTTCAAGTAGAATGTGATCACATAGTAATGGCTGAAGATAAGTAGATCCAAATAAGCTGCTATGTTTGGGTTCAGCATGGCTGGATCTCTGAATAGCATTCCTTCATTGCATTTCTTTTGTTGTTGCTTTGGTTTCAGTGTTATTTTTTGTGTTTGGGTGTATTTTGTTTGGTTCGTTTTTTAGTTCAGACTTATAATAGAGAATTGTAGGCATGGATTTATGTGAGTTTTGTTGGTTTTTTTTTTTTCAAATTAAACTGGACATAGGACTTGTCACTTTCTTTTCTAGATCATCAGCTACTCATCACTGGTGGACAGCTTTCTAACTGACTGCAGAAGTCAGTGTATTGATATTATTACATAGAAATGCATATCTTGCCATGACTCTGCAGAAGGAGAGACAACGCTCTAAATGAAGTAGTATGAGAGCCTATTTCTGCTACCATTTCCACAATGTGTCTGTACCATTGCTACAAAAAATGTATCACATGCTTTGTGTGTTGCAGAGGGACAACTGCAAAGGGAATAGGATTTGGTAACAGAAACCTTAACTTCACCACAAGAAATAAAGCTTACCTCAGTCTTCACAGATGGCAAAACTAGTAGTTTTAACTGTAATGAAACACATAAATCCTGGTACCAGGTCAAGGACCCCTGAGGTCACTTTTTTTCAAGTATGTAAAGAGACAAATTACCACAGAGGATTTACAGTGTATATGTACTGGAGCAGAGACCAAACAAGAGATGCCCCAGTAGAAGAACTGAAGGAGGTACTGTGGCTTCAGGAAGCCTGCAGCCCCATCTGCTACATATGGCTTCAAACCCAGAGGGGGTTAATAAAGAATCACAAAATCTAGCTCCTCCACAGAGACAAAACTACGGAAGTGACTGTCTGCCTGTGGATATTTTAAACAAAAAAGAAAACATATGGCCTCTGGAGCTATGCTTGCTTTTTCTCCAGCTGGTATGACACAGAAAACAGATAGCCTGGGCCTACAACTAAATGCAAAAGCTTTATTCCAAGGAGCAATTAGGGAACAATCTAGGGAACATGCTTCAATTTTAAAAGTTCTGAAATTAGGAAATCAGAAAAAAAAATTGAGAATGCTCATGTATACGGTATATAAAAGCAATGTAATATAAGTATACTGTATATAAAAGCAAAAACTTTTAAAAGCACAAAATATCTTAGCTGTTTCTTATCTGTGTGACTAATATTTTTGCAAACTACTAAAGACAATTTTGAATTAAATAATTAAGCCCAGCCTTTTCTGTCACAGATGTTAATTTGTAATTCTACACATACACTAATAATGAGCAAAAATTAAAACTGAATAACAGACTTCATTCAGAAGGCTGAAAAGAAAGATCAGTAATTTCATTTATAAAATCATAAATTTCTTTAAAAATGTAACCTTGTGGATTAAAACCACAGTTAAATCAATAGTCAACGGCAGGCATTATGTACATCTTTAAATTCAAGTCTTGAAACACGCTGATAAATACTTCAGAGTACAAACTCATTTGGTAGTCTGGGCCCAAATGCTGAGCCAGTGTGTGCAGACAAAGCCCACGGATCTCTGAACCCCTGCAGGAGTGCCTACAGCTTGTAGGGAGCTGGAGTTGTGCACTCCCCAGGGACAGCAGGGCCAGGAGGGATCTTAAGAAGCCATCTAGTGCAACCTCTGCCAGAGGATGAATGTGCCTTAAACACTGCCAGTGTATGAAATCTGATTTAATTTTTATACAAAAACTTAAGTAAATTATTCTATAATGTTCTCAGGAAATGTATTGCAGGGCTTTGCAAAGTTACCATCAGGATTATTTTCTCCTAATGCCTAATCAGAAGGTAGGCAATTACCTCTTGTCCTGTGAATAGGGAATTTGGAGAACAAGGTTTGGGGTTCTTTTTTTTACTGTCTTCTCTGCCAAAGCTTTTTACAAATGTGAATACTCCTTTAGTCCTTGCTCCTGCAGACTAAACACACCAAATTCTTTCTTGTTTTACATGCAAAATAATGTTGTCTAGCACACTCATCTTTCTTGTCTCTCTCTCCACTAGACTCCTTCCAGTTAGACCACAACCTCCCTCAAGTGTGGTGCCTGAAACCAGATACAGTACACAAGCTCAGACCTCATTAGAACTTATTAGGCCTAATTAGAGTAAAAGGTTATTTTGTGTGAATTTAATGGGGAATGTTTATTTATTCAGTCTAGTATGAAATTTGTTTTTTCACAAAAACATAACATTATTGATCCATTATTAACTTCCCACTCACTGGAATCTGCATGTCCTTTTCCATAGAATTACTATAAGCCAGGTCTCCTCCAATCTCTTTCTGTTAATTACCTCAGTTCAAGACTTTCTATTTGCCCTTAATTAAGTAAATCCTACTTACGTCACGTAATTTCAGTAATTACTTTAGGTAACTTCTTGTTCTAGTATATTTCTCCAATACACTTTCAGCTTTTATCAGCAATAATTACTTGTAAATGAAGTATCTATTGCATAATCCAATTTATTTTATAAAGGATATCAATTAGCATAAAATTGATCTTAGGAAAGGCCTCCTTATTACATCTTCCTAGGTGACATTGAATTGCTAACAACAACCCTAAGTACAAATCACTCTTGTAGATTCTTTTAAACTGTGCTTCCTGCATTGGCTATGAAAACATCAAAAGCAGACTACCAACAGCTCCTTACCAAAATCATGATGTGTTACCTTTACAGCTTCCTCATTCACAAGCCAATTACTCTGTAGGAATCACAATAATGTCATAGAAGGAACTGTTAGGATTAATCTTTCATGGTATTTTCCCTTTTCTCTGAGATTATGCATAAAAAACCCAAAGAACTCTTGAATTGAGAAAGACATATAGAAACTATTTTTTCCACAGGATGAACATTCGAAAAAATTAAAATGCTTATTTTAATTTGTGAAGATCTCCCTGTCTTTGCCAAAAAGTGGTCCACATTATCTTACACATCAAATAGATCAAGGAAACATATAGTTGTCCTTACTCAATTCCATGTTCTTTATCAGAAATGCCTATTTCTTCAAGATACATTCCCTGTATCTAGATTAAGATCATGAATTAAGAGCCAATCACGACTGGCCTCTCTTCTTCTACAGACTCTGGTGTATTCTGGATCACTCCAGTAGTGAATAGAAATTCTTTCCCTATCTGCTACATTTTATTGAAAAGACTGTTGTCCAACACACTCAGAAGTAGTAGGTCTTTAGTAGTCTATTTTTATGTACAGCTTATGTTATATAGATGATATAAAAGGTAAGTGATGGCCACATGCTGCACTAGGGTCTTCAAAGACACTCTGATGAAACCACATTAGGCAACTCTTCAAATTCAGACAAAGAGCCAGACGTCACAAACTTGATGGAGGTCCTGATACAATTAAATATCACAGCTATAATAGATTAATCTAAACCACTTTATTTAATTTGTCTTATCTTTAATATCATACTTGATGTTACAAATAAATAATAATATTTAATTTATGAAATTTTCACATTGCTTTGTAAAACCAACAATAGGTTTAAAGTAAAAAGAGTTTTGTTGCGGCAACAGCTTTGTTTAACTTAAACAAGATTGTAATTCTTTTAATAGTAAAGAAATGTGTAAACATAAATATTCATTATTTTCTTCTGTACACATCTGTGTAAATTAGTTGATATGAATATAATTTACTATAGAAACATTTCTTTATTTGTTTATGCTACACGCAGTTCTATGCTGGCATCACGTACTAGATGTTGAGTCATCTTTCAAAGAGTGAGATTTATTCCTTTTGCATTCAAAGCCCCTGTATGTTCATTGTCAGAAGTGGACTTCATGTTCAGAGAATCAGACTCACAGTGTCAGAAATCTAAAATTAACCTTCAGTACAAGATTATAAGTAATCAAAAATGAATGTATTATTTTAATACCATAATTGCCAGACACTTAAAGGCCATGATCAAAGTCAACCAAAATCAATGACTGTTTTTCCATTGACTTAGCTGAAATTTACCCACAGTTTCCAGTCTCATTTTAGTTTTTCAATTTTATTACAGCATGAAGAGTTAGAAGTACGCAGTATCAGAGCTTCAGTGTAAGAAGTAAAGCCTCTAAGTCTTTCTGGGCCTCTTTATCCTGAAAGAAACAGACAACCATGCATCAATTCAGAGAGGATAAATCCCTTCATTTGCCTAATACGTGTCTATGCACATTTCTTTACTAACAACAGACATAACACACAACTGCAACAGCCACAAAATGTAAAGACTGCATAGTAAGTTAATTTATCAGTGAATACAAAAATAAAATTTGAAGTGAAAACAAGAGCCAGATGGCGGCCCTCCCTTTACAATTCTGTTAAAGCACTTAAAATGTTAGCCCACAAATAGCCTTCTCAGCAGACCAGTAAGCCCTTCAGCTTGGGATATAATTTTGATTGGTGTACTTTGCATAAAATATTGCCTTGCCTTATACCTGATGTAATCTTGCATCCTGACCACATGCAATTTCTCTAAAGGTGTTCTGTGATGTTTACTAATGATTTATTATGCAACTAAGAAGAAAACATTGGGAAGTGTAATTAATGACAGAGGTTAGACTGTGGTTTCAGTGCATACAGCCATATCTCCCTGTAATAGACACCATGGACTGTTGCACCCTCAGTATCTTCCAGACTGGGCTCTGCCTATGCTACTGGGCTCACGGCAGAGTGAAGCCATTGTGGGAGCAAGAGGCAGGTGACCTG
The DNA here is from genome assembly GCA_003676055.1 of Chloebia gouldiae. Lineage (NCBI taxonomy): Eukaryota > Metazoa > Chordata > Aves > Passeriformes > Passeridae > Chloebia > Chloebia gouldiae. Next base: position 1,923,378 of record QUSF01000038.1, read on the forward strand.
CTGTGCTCAGAGCCAACACTACACTGTATTCTTAGGGCAGCAGGAAAAGGCTCCTTTTAGGCCAATGTTTTAAGTGCACACTTTGCATTGGGCTTTAAACCTAAGCCAGGCCTAAGACTGTCTCACAGGTACCCAGGGACATATGTTTTGGCTATTCCATGTATAATCTGCTTGGAAAGGGGCACATGCATATAGGCATGTAACCACAGTACAAAAACTGCATTATTCTACATATTTGTAAATGTCTCCTGGATATAATCTGCTTCCATTAGCTGCTGCTGCAAAACTACTAGCTTGCAAAATGCACTTTGGTTTAAAATCACATTTCTAAAATGTCACCACCTCATGCCTGAAAGCTCATAAGGGTCCAAACACCCAACATATGCACCCATGGATATTTAACAGTTCAAGTGAAAAGTGCCTGCACATCACTAATTCTGTGTAAGTATTTCTAATGACAGGGACCAGTAATGATAATGCCATGGGATATTCTGAAGGAAAATACTGTAGAGAGTCAGTGAAGTAATCACTAGATTTCAGGATCACTTCATTACTCAATCAACCAGAGAGCTGGAACAAAATGCAGAACATTTTAGAATATATTTTATGGGTGAAGAAATTCCTGCTTCTCTTTATTTTGGTTAGTTGTCTATAATGTCATGGAGGAACAGAGAATAATATTGAGATGATAGAAACCATATGCCAGACATGTCAAACTACATCATATTATTGGTCTGGATTAAGGCATTAATAAATTAGCTGGACACTTCTCTTGGAGTTACTGCCTTACTCCTACTGGCAGCAATAGGCTAAACTATCTGCCTAATCATTTATCAGAGGCCTTTAAAGGCACACACTCAAAGCCAGTAAGCTCTTACCAAAATACTCTAACAGAAGGAAATGTCATACAGCATTGAACTCTCCTTAAAGTCCACGTCACTACAGGCTGTCTGGAGCACCATGCTGTTGCTTTCAACAAAAATTGAAAACCTCAAAATTTTCCCTTAATTCAGGGAAAATACACTCTTTTCTGTATTGACTGTGGTTAACTTGTAAAAATGATTCTAAACTCAATTAAATAAAAAAAGTAAAAAGCCAGATATTGTTCTTATGCTAATAAGAAATGGAAACTTGTATCTGGTATCTTAATTATATCTGGTTGTACTCTTATGACATTTTTCTAAGTTGAAAATTATAAAGGTGCAGGTTTTCTCATATCTGAATAGTGTTCAGCATTTCATGAATTGATGGGATTCTCTACTCATTTTACAGGATACAGCATTTTAAAAATAAATCTCCAAACAACTTTGGATAATTGTCTCTTTAGAAGTAAAGGATTATATTGGCCAATGAGCTGTACAAGTCACAAAGGTCCAGAAATCATTGGGCAATCTTCCTGAATCTTCCTCTGGGCTTAGGAAAAAGAATGGAACAAAACCCAAGATTGTTCTAAGAACTGTCTGGAGAAGAATCTGCAAACGTGCAAAGCGTTCTATCTCTGGTTTGCCAGTTCTAAACAGAACTACATCAGTTAAAGCAGGAATTATTGTTGCACACTGTTCAACGGGTTGCATTAATTGAGCCAGCAGCTTCCAGTCAATAAGGACTCTTACAGCAAAAGCATTGAAAAAAAATCAGTAATGGCACTAAAAGCTGAGAATGGTCAGTGAAGGGAACTATTATGTCACCTTTGGAGAGAGTCCATCCAGACCAAAAGGTGTGCCATGCTAAAAGGAGAGAGAAGCCACAACTCTGTTCAGTGTACTAGTTTCTGGTTTTAATGGTGAAAACTTCATTATTGCCCAAAGCTTGGCTGCTAATGGAAAGAAAAAGCCATAAATCCTGTCTTGGGCCAATTCTCTTCCTTGTTGATTTCTGAGTCTGTGGCTTTCTGGAAATGAACAATAAGGTCAGCTCTTTTTTTTTTTTTTTTTTTTTTTTTTTTTTTTTCCCCAGACAGCAGAGTTTCTCTTTCAGAGTGTGGCAAGCAGAAGAAGAAGTGCAAGTTGTAGGAGGAATGCAATATACTTGCATCGGTCCCATTTGTTCACCCTGAGGCTAAACTCTGCACTGACTGAATACACAGCCATTTTCAGCTTCGTCTTTCTATTGTCAAGGCTTTTATTTATTAAACACTCCTTATATCATTTTCAGAGTTGAATATGAGTTCAAAATGTTCTGCAAACTGCTATACAAAATGTATTCAAATTACAGGGTCAGGGACTGCATTTTGCCTTATTCCTATTTTGTTGCCTTACTTTTATGTTTCATCATTCACAGGGGATATGCACAGGAAAAAGAGACCTGGGAGGCCAGGGACCGAACAAGGGGAGAGAGAGAGTTGAAAACAAGGGCAAGAAGGACGAGAGAGCTGGTGGGAAAAAGGGAATGTTGGCTTAACTGGAAGTAGTCCACATTTTGACAGTTCATTTTTGCTGAAAAAAAATTTACTGATACATATACACGGAGAGTTACACATATAAATGTGCATGTAAAAATTAAATGGTAATTAAAGCAAGACAGAAAGATAATGATTTTACCTTCCATCTCTGCTAATTATTTCCTTATGTGCTAATACACTCAACCCAGGCACTGCACATGTGTGTACTTGTTGACAAAGTCCCAACTGTCAACAGAGAATGATACAGCCCCATGACCACAACTAAAATGGTTACACCAGCCAAGGAAAACATAATTGTGTGCAACCATTGCCAAATCCCAAGTTGACATGCATCCTGTAGGGTTTCACTGAAGTCAGCAGGGCAGCATGGTATATTCAATGAGCTGGGCTGCAAGGGTGGTCCGAAGCCGTACTCTGACATGCAGTAACAGCAATGAGGTGCTGAGAGACATTCCTGCTTTTGGGTACAGCTGTAGAATTCCCTCACAGCTCCAGGAGAAATCCTGGACTGTAGCAGAAGAGACTCCCAAACATGCACAAGGATTGTTAGAGAGCAATAGCTCTTGTGGACAGTATAAATCATGCAAAGCTAAATGCTATCCTATCCCTTCTTGGTTTCCTGACACACTCTCACAGATGGTGTGACTGTAGCGTGCACTAACAATTGTATAATACCGTGAGTTTTGTCCTTCGGTATTGTAACACATCAATGCCATCACCCACGTGCCACCTTCTACATGACTGCTGTATGTCACAAGCTGGTGCATTCTATGTTCTTTCATATTATCACTATCTTTTCTGGGGATTAACCATAACTTCTCAAGGCTTTTAGGATCAAGGCAAGCACAGCTTTAAAATATGCAGCTGTCAATAATTACAGATTTTTGAATGTTACTTCAGGAAGAGGGAAAAATACCCTTTCGCACCCAGAAGAATACAAACAAACAACTCAGCTCATTCAAGGACTACTGTTGAAAAATTACAAAACAGCAGAATACAATTCAGAATAGTTAGTAGTAAGGTAAAATGTCTTGTTCTTTCCTGACTTGAAAGACTAAATTTTCACCTATGATCTGATTTTCTTTTACTACTGTACACAATGTGGAGCATATGGTGTTAAAAGAAATTCTTCTCTTTCTGTCTGGCTGCTGCCTCTCCCATTATGGGACCTATAGCTTTTCTTTCTGCACTGTCATTACTGAAACAGCCTGAACACAATCACACCCAGTTATAGCCCCTCAGATCGGTGCCTGTCAAGGCTTTCCTTCACTCTGTGTATTGCCTCCAAGACAATATATTTCAAAATCCCAGGAGTTTGACTTGGTCCAGCTTCAAATGGTTTTTTGCCAATCAATTTTGTAATCCTGGAGTGTACCATCACTTCTGCAAATACTTCTTCCACTCTGCCCCTGCATCATGAGAATGCCAGTGGAGGAGACACACTCCATACTTTGAGGAACTGGCTGCTGACCATTCTTGCTGGACTAAGAACTATGCTAAAACTGTGTTAGCTTTGACAGGATGTTAAATACTGTGTGATAGTCAGTTTCATCATAAATATAATAAGCTTGGCATTTATCAGGATAAACTTCATCTCTATGTATGAAACTGCGACACCACAAAAAATATCTTCATCACTTTTTGGAATCATTTTCAGAGGGAGAGAATAAATAACTAGACAATGCAAACAAACCTTTTTTCAAGGACTTAAAAACACACAGATAGAAAATTGATCTGATCACTACAATGGAGAAAAACAGACTGTTCTTTGAAGTGCAAACTAATGTAAAATATGGGCAGTCTCAAATTATTTTAATAACCTTTTCACAAATGTCTCACTTTCCCCTAGAATTTTAGTTTGTGTCCTGGCTTGTAAGATAAGCATGTATTCTCTTGCCATCTGTTGGAGGTTGGGCAGTTTTCTTCCAAGAACAATGTCTCCCTCTGGGGAGATATCTTCTGTTAATATACTATTGAATGACTCACTCCATGACTGGTAAAGTTACATCATTCCATTGTGAGATGCTCCACCCAGAGGGAGGAGCCAAGCATCCCCACCTGCATAAAATCAGCACTTTTTGGGACACTGAGCAGCCCCTTCGCTGGATTCCCAGAGGAGCAGCTCTCTTCTCTGCTGGATTCCCAGAGGAAGACCAGGCCCAACTACTACCAGACCTTCAGAGAGAACTACACCCTTCTACAGATCACCACTTCAGCAGCATTTCATCTGCCACTCCAGGAGGAGCAGCCACCATTTTAACTGGACTACTACCAACACCCTGACTCCTCAGGGTGTCAGGTTTCTGACTCCATCACTAGTTTTGTTTGTACTGATTACATTATTATTATTATTATTATTTAGTTTTTCTCCTAGTAAAGAACTGTTATTCCCACTCCCATATCTTTGCCTGAGAACCTTTTTTAAAAAAATTGTGGTAATTTGGAGGGAGGGGGTTTACCTTTTCCATTTCACAGGAGGCTTTTGCCTTCCTTCACAGACTCCTGTCTTTTCAAACCAAGACAGTTTGAAATTTGATTTCTTTATAATGAGTTTTTAAAAAGTGTATTCCTTCAGCTTGAAGCAGTCACATTCATTGTATACAAAACCACTAATTAAGGAATATTTTTTTTCAGCACAGTCCAAAAATATTTTAGCTTTGAATTGGTGGTAGCTATTAGGAAATTCTTGTTCAACTCCACAAATAGTACTAGCAGGAAAACAATCACTTAGAATTTAAAATGAACACAAATCTGAACACTTCCATTATTTTTCAATTGAAGCATCATTGATTTTTGCTGGCCATTTGGAGGAGAAATGTGCAAAAAAATCTAAAGCAACAAATATTCTCTGAAAAGCAAGACATTTTGTATTGAGCTGAAGATGTGGAAAGAAAATACTCTGGTTGATGAGAAAACAAAAACAATTTGATTATGTTAGCCCAAATTACTCAGTTTCAATTGGTAGTTTTCTTCAAAAACAAGTCTTAATTTGCAACCTTCACTTTAAAAGCAAGAGTAAATTACTTTTTTCTCCTCAAAATCTTACTTAGAAGGACAGATTACAATAGCAGCTTCACATAAGATCTCTTGGAAAATCACAAGGTCTGCTCATACGACTAATCCATGGCTGCTGGAGTGGGTATTTCTTGGAAAAACTCGAAAATCCAGACAGACAAATGGTCTGTTGGAATGGAACAGCTGATGGCTGATGAAATTTATACCTCTCTTCCATCCCTCTGCAATTCCCACATTTTTCCTTATAAACAATATTTAAAAATGTAATTAATAGCCAGGGAAATCAATTATGATGTTGTACAAAAAAGTATAAGAAAACTGTATGAGCATGAGATGTCCTAAGCAGCTGCATTCTTGTGTAAAAATACAGCAATTGTTGCTGCTTATTATTACATTTATCACCTCCTCTACATGAGTTTCAGACATCACTGAGGATTTAACAAGTCTCTGCTTCCTGGCATTCTCCACCTGTAAGAAGTGAATGTCATAACCATGAATTTCTGTAAAATCTAAATCTCTCCCACTTGTTAATTTCAACTCTGAATTGCCATCATTTCTAATTACTGAGAAGGATGGAGTGCATAAAATCACCAATAATTTTGTAAAACACTTTCTTAGCCTTGGGCAAGTTTTTATCTACATTTTAAGTAAGACTTTCAGCAACTCAGTAGAAATAGATTTCCTTTGCATTTTTCCTGTTTTCCTGTCTTCATCTCTTCCAAGACTACACTTTTTGTAACGCCAACTACTGCTTTTGAGATTCATTTTTTTTTAAAAAAGTAGTAGAGACTATAACCTTGAAATTTTAATCTCTTTCTGTGCCAGGCTGTTAACTCCTTTGTGGTGAGCTTACTGGTCCTACAAGCACAGTTCATTGTCATGCTCATGCTTTTCTCCAGACACACAAAAAAAAAATAATTCTGTGACTATTATACTTTATAATTCTACATTGAGACTTGAAATTCTATGAGTTCCCAGCCTTGAAAACTTCCAACAATCTTTATTATAAACAACAAATTAGGGTCTTATTCCCCTTACAAGCAAAGGACCATGTGTTTAACCAAAGATACACCCACCCACACACACCCCCTACCTGTTCTGTCCTTCTGCGTGCAAGACAAATGCTCATGATTTCAAAATTAAATTACATTTTTATCTTCAAATTTTAAAAAGTAATTTTATTCCATCACAATAGTCCACCACATCTGGTTTAAAGAGCCCTTCACATAGTCACACTCGTCAAGGCTTTGAGCACACTACAAAATAATGAGTCTCAGTAAGGGTAAAGCAACATCCTCTAGATGAACAGAGCAGCTGTTAAGCACTTAACTATAACTCACAGCAGCCCTGAACATCGGGATCTCTTACTGAAGGGGCAAATGTTTCCCAGGACCCTGAGGTTATCCACCTGCATAGCAACCAGAGAAAAATTGGACAATTTCATGTCCTATGCACCTCCAGCAGTGAAGTACCACTCTACACTATTTATGGCCAAGGAAGGACTGTATGATTCATTGGAGGTTTTTTGTTTAGAAAGGATAGAGGAAGGTCTTTAAAGTTGCACTGTAATATCAGCTATGTTTTTCCAGATGTAATTTGAACCAAATCTCACATATTTCTTTTTAAAATAAAAAGAATGCATAGACTGATAAGTTAAAAATGTGCCAAACTATTTTTAAAAACTGTCCTCTTTTAAAATATCCTCCTGTAACTCTTAATGTACAAGACTCACTCAATCAGAACTTGTTTCTTTTTTTGTAATTTCTCTTTTTAAGATTCAGATTACTTTGAAACTAATCATCTGATTAATCACGCCATCTGATTTTTTTTTCCTTTAGCAAGAATTAGCTATGTTTGGAAGCCCCTTTACCCCTTGAATTAAACTCTATAAATGGTAGAACAGATGCAGAAGGGACATTTTGATGTAACATAACACTCAAGACAAAAATAATATCACTTAACTTGAAATGTTATGTGAAATGAATCCTAGAAAAAGTGTCAAAGAAGTGTCCTGAGTTACAGCAACTGAGAATTTGACCTGGGGATTAAAATGAGCTATGGGCTACTTTACTGATGCCAACTGGTTCCCAGAAGTCACTGGAAACTGTGGATGGTCAGAAGCAATAAAATTATTGCTTTGTCTATGATAATTTTTCTGCAGGATGATTTTTATAATTAAATACTATGCATTTCCTCAATGTGGCACCTTTCCAGCAACTTCATCTCTCAGTCTGCTCCTGATTTTATGCCTTTATACAAATACATGTTTCACACTAGAAGCCAAAATTTAAAAACAATAAAGGAGTTCCCCTGCTTGAAGAAAGAGAAAATTCACATGACAAACTATGATTACACTTGGGAATGATGTGTTTCACATGACTGTGACAAAACACCACACTGCTGACAACCTTGAGATCCTGAGCTGTGGCAAATGGAAAGAAATCCTCACACTGCTGCTGACCTGTGCTTTTTTTTTTTTTTTAGACCACAAACCCCATCTTCTACAGAGCTGCAGTCAATTCAGGCACTAATAAAATGCATGTTAGCATCTGTTTATTACTCTCTCCCCAATACCTCTTCAGTCTTATTACAGTCTCTTCCCGCTCTTAAACTAATCTCACTAAATGTTATTCCTACATACAGCTCCAAGCCCTGAACCACTTCACTTCCAACACATTTTCCCAAAAATCAGTAACAGTCTTTCTGTAACATGATAACCAAAACAACATGTAATATTTGAATTCAGATGGGATTTGAGGTAACAGTCAGCAACAGCAGAGTTCATGTTCCAGATCTCCATTTCACAGTAATTTCTTTCAGTGTGCACTTGGATTTTTTACCCTATGGTGAGTGCTTGGTTGTTTTTTTTTAAATTGAATTACATATTACTGCCCTAATGCCATATTCTTCTGGAAGAAGAATGCCATACTGCCCTAATTCCATATTATTCTATTATCTTTTTTTTCTAAACTTAACTCAAAACACATCATAAGTAAACAAGACAAAGGAGACAAATCTGTGATACCTATAGAATCAGACAAAACAGGAGAGGTCAAATCATCTTGTCCTCTTCAGATGGACAGAAGATTTTTTGGGCCCATTTGACACTCGCTCTTCTGATTATACAAATCAGTGTAATTCTTGTTCTCATCACCACCCTGCTTGCCAGAATACATACACGTATCCCTCATACTTCTCTTGAATTCCTGCTCTCACCTCAGAGTTCCTTCTCCTTCTCAGGTCTGCTGATACTTCAGAAATATGATGGGATATTAAACAGATAATTTATAGCATCCTTTCCTATGTTCTATAATAGGCAAGCTGAAGGTATATTTTAACAGTAAGCAAAGAATAAAGAATTAAATCATTATTAATCTCATATCAGTATCAATACATATTTAAAGAAACACTGAACTTAAGCAATGATTACTTAATTTATGATTGGTACATACTATAACTGGGGCCAGAAATTAGGCCACCCAGGAGCAGCGGCTGGTGAGGCATGCAGGGGTCTTTCTTCCCAGCAGGAACACTTGACATAAACATGTTAGTGCTCCACACACAGCATTTATTGTCAATCAAGTTACAGAGTTATTTAATGGTCTTTTTCCTTAACTTCAAAGAATTAAATGGGTTGGGGCCAATTCCTCTCAGGAATCACCTCTCTTTCTCCATACCACATCTGCTGTGTTTAGAGGGGGTCCCTTAGGCTGAAAAGGCTCAAGTTTGAACTCGTCATGTTCTAGGATGGTAAGATGTTCCCAGTCATAGGTCAGTTATGAAACTTGCTTCTACACGAGATCAGACACAGTAAACCTTCTTGCCATGACTTAGTTTATATTTGAGAAATTAAACAACTTAAAATCTCTCAAATATTTGTAGAAATTTTGTGTCCACATACCAAAAATGCTCTAATGGGCCTAAAATACTGTAATGGGCCCTGAGAGGAATCTAGTAATCTCTTAGAACAAACTCTAGGCCAGCAGATGTGACTTGAAGAACTGTGCCTCCTTAACTGGCCTGTGGTTGAAGACAAAGCCAATCTTGAATAATTCATCTGCCTCTGCTGTACTTAACATACTGCCCTTGACAAGAATCACCAACCAGCGGCTTTCAGGAGCAGAGACTGTAGGACAAAAATCCAGAGTGCTTTCAACCAAGAAAAACATAGGTCTGGGGGAAAATTTCAGCACGGCTAGAGTGACACACTCAACTGCTTTGCTTATGCTCAAGATGATCTAATGAAGTGGGTTGAATTACAAAGAGTACAATTCAATTTCTGATATAGACAAATCCCTGACAGTTCCCCAAACAAAGATTTTTTTAAAGCTGTTGATACAGACAACTGTAATGAGCCAACCTAGAGTGGAGGAAAAAGGAATGTTCTGTGTTCAGAAGAAAAACTGAAACATTATGTTATTACCGGCAGTGCAATAATGCATGCCAAAGACAAGAGAGCAGTCACAAGGGAACAAGTTATCACTCTCAATACCCACCTCATTAGTAACTGAGAGAATTGACAGTGCAGAATCACAGCACTTCAGTGCATTGTTTTTCTGGCCAAGATCTTTATAGCACTGAAAAGAAAAAAACATTTTGTTTCCAATCAGACCACTGTAAGAACACCAGAGTCTAAAAATCATTATTTTTAAAAGAACTTGGTTACCTTTGCCAAATACACATAATTGCACTTGGAATATCCTGGATGCATTTCTTCTGCCTAAATAACAAAAAAACAAGAAAGAAAATAGACATGAAACTTGTGTGATGAGATGTACGTGGTCTGCGTAACATTTTTAGTAATGCATTACATTTCCTCAAACATCAGAGCAAATCATCCCTACTCTGTGTAATGCAATCTGTTTAGTAGCACTTAAAAAAAATTAAAGAAAACAAAAAAATACAGAATTCAAACTCTAAACCAAGCACATGAGTTGCTGACAATGAAAACAGAAAATGTTCTGTGTACTGCTTGCTCTCCTCTCTCTCCAAGCACTCTGTAAAGATCTAAGGCCATTCTGTACAAGACCTATAGGATTAATTCACTTACAGGATAGGCTTAAAAATACCACTGTCTATAGATTATTAACATTTATTTCCTCATCAAAGAAATAAGAAAGCAGCCAATCATTCACACTTTGTGTAATGAGTAAGGAACTGTGTTTATAAATTTTACAATTATTTCCCTTCCACAGTTTCTTATCTTCTAGCTCTGGGTTCACCTTTCTTTTCAAATTACCATCTTCTGAAAAGTTCAGGCAATTAAAAAAGCTTAATAGTGTCTTTTTCTTTTTAAACACATCAAGAATATAGAAGCTTGCAAGATGAATAAAACTCTTACTAACTATCGACTAACAAAGAAGAAGCTTTTAATCAAAGAACAGCTATTGGGAAGGGAAAATTGCATCAGTGAAACCTATAGTAGTTGTAATCTTTGGAGCAAAACAATACTGCTTTACTACAACTGTGTAGAATCAAATAACTGAAAAACAAACCTAAACAGTTGTCTTTTAGACAGTAATTTGATTTTTGTTGCTGAAGATGACTTAAAACCACAGTCACTCTGCAGCCCACCACAAAATGCCCTGAAGTTAAATTATTTCTACCACATTTGGAATTTGACCTTCAAGATAAAATCTCTTAAACTGGGAAGATGGTAATGTATTGTACTTTCCAAAATTCAGGAGATCATTCAATCTTTAAATAGACTAAGAACACAGAAAAGAAGCACTTTTTATAGTGAGGAAAAGATGCCTGTCCAATTTCTTTGAAAAACTTTCTGAAAATAATTGTAATGCTAGAAATTTATGCTTTGAATCCAGTCATGTGCTCCAGAAGCAGAAATTATTCATATGGAAAGCAATAAAAGATAGATTTATTTTATTATTGTGGTGTTTTTTCATAACTGTGTTCAAATACAATGCCTAGGAACATGGACCTATATGACAGAGCTTTCTTCTCTACTTCACTACAAAAGCCATTTCATCTCCACAAATAAGAAAGACTTCTACTGAAATTCAATGGAAAAAAGTTTCAGATCAGAAAAAAAGAGAAGTATCAGAATGTCAAAGTTTTCCTTGCCTATGCCAACTCTCTTGCAGAAACAGGCAAATCAGCAACTATCACGATGGTTCATCTGTTTCAGCAGCATATGTAACTAATCTATATCCATATCACATCCAATTCAATAACTATTAACCATGGCAATTAAGGAATTTCCTGAAACTAAATAAAGAAAAAAAAAAGGCGCTAACCACTCATGTCCAAACTAATTTTAAAACTGAAAAAAAAATTAATAGCTCAGTGGTGTTTACAGGAGTCCTGAATTTACAGCTACTGAACATGGTCTGTTGAACAGACATCTTGACAATACTCACATATAACATCTGGTAAAGGGCAACACAGGAAAACCCTTGGCTAGGACTTACCTTAAGGAAATTCTGCAATGCTTCTTCTACTGTTGAAGTTGGTGGAGTCCCAAAGAGAGCAGCAGCTACTTTCTTTTCAAGCCAAGACAACTGAGCTACCTAGAATTAAAAAAAAAAAAAAAAAAAAAAAAAAAGTTCAGATTTCTTTAGAGTTGCATCTCAGTTTTGCAGTAAATGCTGTCTTTCATATTGTACTACCTATACAACATATTTTGGAAAAGAACCTGTAAAGGAATGCTTTATAGTGCCAAGTTTGGCCAGCTCAAAGCAGTCTTTTGTACTTTAAAGTCATAAGCAAACACCAACATCCTCAATATAAGGTTACTTCCATGTGCAAAGCTTAAAGTACATTTTAGGTTTCATAGCATCTTGCCTTTTTTAAAAACCTAAGACTAGAAACAGTGCTTGAAACCTGCTAAGATTTTCATGAGATAGACAGCTTTGCATGACAATCTATGCATTTGACTACTTTCTTACATTATGAATAGCTGTTGCTGAAGTAAAAACGTGGTTTTGGAGCTTGTATAACAAGTTCATTTATTACACAGAAGCTGGTGACAACCACTGTTAAGAAATACGCTTCATTTTTAGCTCTTCCTACCTGACAAGTAACACTTGCCAATGACCTCTTCTAATTTCAGGAAGATGAGCTGCTATAAAAGCACTTTAGGTAACTATCATATTGCTACACAATGCACATGACTTCTTCCCTTACATACACTGTCACCTGACAGAAACTGCCTTGGTTACTGCCATAAGGTATTTGGCTCTAACACCCAACCCTCACATCTCTAGAAAAGGATGGAGATGGTAAGAAATGCAATGTGAAAGAAGAGCCTGTTTAAGTAGAGGAGTGAAGCCACTTTCCTTTTGACACTTCTACCACACCTTTTTTCTTTTGTAAAGAAAAGCCAGGATTTTTTTCCTTCACATCAGTATTTGAACCATAGCACTGATGGCTCCTGTCATGGAACAGACAAGTCAAAAAATGGTAAAAAACAAGGTTCTGTATTTTCTGACCTTATCTATGCAGAGGCAACACAGAGAAGAGGCACAAACAAGCAAAGAAAGTCACTTATCAGAGACTTGGAGAGAGATATGAATCACACAGGAACATCTCTTTTTCAGAAGGACAATTCAAATGACAGAGTTCAGCCTTGAACTCAAGTCTCTCCTACTACTATGAAATTTAAAATGGTTTTGCTTGGTTTTAAATTATTCCTGCCTCATTCCCTGGCTTTTCAATATCTGCAGGGCTGTTGTTGCTCCCCCTACCAGCTCCACCTATATCCAGCAAATTTGCAGATGTCAGACAATAATTGTAAATATGAGAATCCACTCTCTCTTATCTACAGCTACCAACTAGAATGCTTCTCCTTTGAACAGACATCAAGTTCTACCTACTTCTTGCTTCAAACAAAAAATATCATTGTAAAGACCAGAAATACAAGTCAGCATGCAGCAGGAAAACGCACAGGGTCATGTTTTCTCATCTGGCCCCAATGTCTCTAGCCACATAAGAGCAGCAATGCACTGAGACAGAAGGCATCCTGTTCAAGTCTTGCTAGCTGCTCAGCAGGGTCACAAAGCCTTACTTGTTACATGTTGTCAGTGTCTCACACCCAAGAACTAAATGACAACCCAGAGAGAAACAGTATTACAAAAATAAAGCTTTTGTTTTCATTCTCTTTCACATACCTCACCATTGAAGCTTCATTTGAGAATATAAAACGTTTTTTACAAAACCTCTTCAGCAATCATGGAGTTCTTACTCATTGGAGCAACAAGATGTTGTTGCCCCCACAGTGCTTTCCCACTGTGTTACAAATTGCAACATGCTGCTTAAAACTTCTAATTGTAGGTATATATATAATTTCCTCCCCCATTTCATTTCTCTCACTGTTTTATAGTTTCTGAGACATTTTGCAAGAGTTATTAAAAGAATTTTTGCCAAAGTGCTGTTTTTTCCACATCAATCTATTGTTGACTTGTTCGCTCTTCTCTTGGAAGAGGAAGGTGGTTTCTATATTTCTAGGTCGATCACATCAAGTAGAAGGAAGAGAGAGGGTAAAAATAAAGGGAATGTGCTACACTGTTCTCTGCAAAAGCACACAACACCCTGGAGATACACACTGCACAGTCACAATTACCACACTCATGTCTGTTATGCAATAGTGAGGAAACAAAAAAGCAGTTTTTCTGTGTGGAGTTATAGTTAACTATTGAAAACACAAGTTCTTCCTGGCAGTTACTTTATTTTCTTATGAGATTTAATCAGAACTGATTTGCTGAGGTTTTAGTCTTTATTTTGTCTGGCTTGGGTGCTGCTTTGCACTACTCAAATTTCTAAAAAGCCTAAACATATATGCAGTTGTCCATTTTTATTTCACCATTCCCATCAAGCTAAAACAATGCTTAAAAGTGAAATGCATGTAAGCACATGCACATTTCACACAAAACCACCCACACTGAAAGGAGGTTGTAGCAAGGTGGGGGTTAGTCTCTTCTCCCAGGTAACGAGTGATGGGACCAGACAAAGGGGAGGTTTGGACTGGATCTTAGGAAAATCTCCTTTACTGAAAAGGTGGTCAAGCATTGGAATAGGCTGCCCAAGGAAGTGATATAGTTACCTCCCTGGAAGTGTTCAAAGAAATGTGGGTGTGGCACTTGGGGACATGGATTAGTGGTGAACAGGACAGTGCTGGGTTAACAGTTGGACTTGATCTTAAGAGGTCTTTTCCAATCTTAATAATTCTGTGATTCTATGGCAACAGTGAGGATTTTTTAATGTGCACTCTATCCAGCATTATACTTTGTGACTATTCCAGAGACAATCTGAGAATTCAGTGAGACTTATATGCCACTAGCTTTATGAATTTGTTGCAGCAAGCCTAGCCCTCCATATACGAAGTACCTAGTTCACACAAGTTGTCCAGGTTCCTTGCATGGTCAATACAGAGAGGCACTTCCATTAGGCAATTCCTCTTCCCCTACATTAGCCTGGGATGAACACTCCTATCTTTCTTTTTTTCAACTGCAAAAGGAGCACAGACCCTGGGGATAGCTAAAGGCAGCTGAAGTAAGTCCCATCACAACAGCTTAACTGAGCCTGAGTGTGTCTGCACCCCTCTACAACTGAAGTGGGGCAAATGGAAAAGACCTGTTATATGCAATACACAAAATTGTCTCCCAGAGCAATAATGATGAACAGGAACCTATACTCTTCCCCTAAATGCACATGCAAAGTCTTTAATTTGAAATAACTTTGAGTAGCTCTTACACCATGTTCAATGAAATGGAAACATTATTCCTACTATACCAAGTTATTAATCATTCTCTGTCTGTGAACAAGCATAGGGAATAGAACCCCTGGTGTAATGTGCTCTAGCGTAGTGCAGAATTGACTGCTACCGTCAAGGTTACTCCAATAGTGCAAAGTGTATCTGGAGGTCCATACAAAATCAAGTATAAAGAGAGGGTAACTATCATCAACTACAGCAGAATCATGATTTCACTTAGTGAGTGTTCCAAGAGTGGTAGAGTGCAGCAGGTAATAAGGTAAACTACTACTGTTGCAAGTAATAGCTACAACAACAAAATTAAGGAATGAAGATTGGTTTTGCCTACAGATGATTTCCAAATGTTAACTGAGTTTTGTTTTTTTTAGGTCTCCTAAACCCTGATATCAGTCCTGAAAATTCAGAGAAGCACTGCAAGGAACACTGTGTTTTCACAGAATATCAGGTTTTAATGTACTAGGCCACTCAAGGCACATCACTCCCCAGCTGCCAAACATAAGGAGAGCTACTCCCACACACTCAAGAGCAACAAACAAAGGCCTGAGGAGCATCAACCAACTCCTGATCTCCCTTAGAGCTGAAGGGTAGTGGGTCATCCTGACAGCCTGGCCTTTGCCAAAAAGCAGAGGCCACTCTTCAGTATCCCAAAGTAAACAGAGATGCTTGTCTCAACCAACCTCTCCTACAGATCTGTCAACAAACTACTATCCATTTGCCTATACCAAAATCTCTGTTACATCCAGAGATGGGAGGAAGTTACTTCCAACATTAAACTGCAGAACTGCAGCTGAACGTTAAGTTCATACTCGGCACTCTTCCATCAGGCCTCTTGTATCTATGACGGCCAAGGCAAAAAATGTGGTTCTCCCCTATATATGAATTCCATTTCTTTTCCTTAGCCTAGGATCAGCAAAAATCATATATATATAGATATATATATATATACACAAACATATATGGGCTGGATTTTTGTCTTCTGTTTATTTTTTACAAGAAGCAAACCCTGCCCATTGACAGCTCCTTTCAAATTCCAGTATGTTGGTACAAAATAAAGTAACCTGCCTGAATTGAAAAGCCATCCATGATCACAATTGTCTTCCATAAAGGCAAATCACAGCATTGATACAGCTTCAGTAAAATATTAATGGCACCTAATTAAATAGCCCCAGAGAGTTTATTTTTATTTCCTATTACAATGTATTAATGTAAAATTTTACTAAACAATTTTGCAATGTTTTGACTTCTGGAAGAGATTAAGTAACTGGACACCAATTTTGAAATATTGGCTTCCAACAAAAACATTCTCTTACTTGCCAGCGGAGGAACCTGGACAATCAGCACAGGCATTTAGATATTTATCCAACTTGAATTAGGCTTTTCACTTTCCAGTAAGGAAAACCCACTTCAAGAGCACACAAAGGAACTGGGAAAATTTATTCCCAGATGTAACCCAAACAGACACTAGGATACACCAGAGACAAATCCAAATCATGGCATATAACCTGCAGAAAGAAAGTCCCAGGAGATCTAATTTTTAATACACTACTAGCATTTACCAGGGACTCCGATCCCGTTTCACAAGTACATGCTAGCTGTTTTGTGCCTGTTCTGTAAAGGCAAGCATACATAAGTCTTAACTAGAAAGTTTTATAAGCTATTTGAAACATTAAAATACTTAACATCCCCTCCCCCCCCAAACATACAATTGTAAAGAATTATCAGAAAATTGTGCCCAAAACTTTAAGGAAATAATTCTTATATACCATGCACCATAGATCCATTTACTCCTTGTATACACAGCAGGTCTCATAGGCAAAATTTTGCCCACCATGACATCTATGAAATGACTGGTGAAAAACTTGACTACTTGATTGTGATACCAGAAGTAATTTTCTAACAGAGATGATAGGATTCTATGATCCTGCTCTTTTGTACAACTCTGATTTTAAATAGTAATAGAAATGAGAAACAGCAAAAACTGATTTTTAGACAAGGTGGTGCACAACTGTCACTGACTCTGCATCACAGACAAACCCCAGCTGATGTGAGGCAGTAAAAACCCTTCCTGCTGGAAGGTGCTATGACACCTTGCCTCATTTCTTCAGCTGCACACCTTGCAGCTTCATTTCTGGCCCAGCAAGAATAACTGCTGAGCAAAAACTTGGCAGCACTGTACCACTGCTCCTTGCAAAGGACTGCACTGCACTAAGGAAAGTAGAAAATGGCAGTCAGGCCAGATTAAACTCCACTAATTAAATAGCTTTTACTTTTACAGCATGCAATATTTGCATACAGATTTCAGTCTTCAATAAATCTTCTGCATCTGCCTCCACTGGTTTAGAGGTGACAGGATTGACAGTTGGACTTGATAATCTTGAAGGTCTCTTCTAACATTGATGAGTCTATGATTCTATACCTTTTACCTCAAAGTTTTCTCAATGGATTTTCATTTGTGAAAATGAACTGTACCCCTGAGTTACACTTGAAGCATCCCCATTTACAGTATCTTATGCAATTCCTGTTTGTCATCCAAAAAAAAAAAGTATGCTAGACAACAGTAATAAGATCCCCTAACATTAAATTAGGAGTGAATGGGAAATACCTAACTATACTAGGAAGACTTAAGTACATCAGATTTCACAAAACAGCTATCAAAGCCTATAAAGCATCAAAAACTTGTTATCTTTTTTTAACTACACTGCTTCAATAAAAGAATATGTGACCAAAATGACACAAAAATACCTGTGAAGAAATACCTATGAAAGAACAAACATTGTGGCCAATACTAACTTGATCCCAAAGTCAGCTAGGTTAAATGTAAAAACTAACCTTCTTGCCTGAATCATCCCTTTTCTCCTTTAATTATCTCACACTGGACAACACCTTCCCAGCCTTAAAAACAGTGAGATTGAGCATTAAAAACAGAGCATCTAAGAGGAGCATTATCATTCCATCTACAGGTACCGGTATAGATGGGTGACAAAGGAATTTTTCAATACTCCATCATAATCTCTACCCTGACAAAGTATTTAGGTAAAGATGCCAAATAGTAGCCAACAGTCTTCTTTTGGGATAATTACCACAGCATGAAACTTCACAGTCTGCAGAACATGAGCATGGGATTTGGCATACCTTCCAAAAGCTTCTATGACTACCTGTATCACATGCATGGCCAAAACCTGGGTTAGTGGATCAGTACAGAAACAACGCACTTTTCTGAAACTAGTGAGGATATCTCACTGGGCTAGGGTTAAAACTAGTAATGCCTCAAAACTAATGTTTCCAAATGACCTCATCTTGCTACTGAAAGTGTGGAAAAACAGTAAGTTTTTAAGGGCTGACAGCCCCAGAAATTGAACAAGATGTTATTCAGTCCTATACTTGCATTTGTTTAGAGTACAAAAATCTGTTCTGTGTGTTTCAGGTTACTATTTTGCTATGGCAGTCACAGAAGGCAAGAATTAACAAAAGAAGACCAACAGAAATCTGAATTGAATCCTTACATATTTCAGTGGCTACATCTGTTTAGGTAGATTGTTTCACTTAAATAAATGCAGGTCAGGTCATAACCTAAAGCAAATGCTAATCTGTGGTTTCAGTGTTTAGTAAGGAAGCCCTGCATAGATGTTGCAAGTGTGGGGTATGAATTTGTAATGATACAGTACAAGAAACCACATGTATTACTCAGTCAGGAAGTGGTGATTATCATGAAAATGAAATGAGTGAAAAAAAAGTGCAGTAAGAACAAAGTGAGGTATACTGAGATTGTGTGTTTCCAAAAAGCAGCAGCTCACATGAGAAATAAGCCATGAAAAACATCTGGGAGTATTTGGCTTAAATGGAAGCTGCAGTTAGCTGCTGGGCACAGCACAGTATAGAAGTGCTTAAGGAATCATTGGTGAAAGAGATGCTTTTCAGAGGCGGGACAGCAGGCATACTACAGAAACATCTTCCGCAACTTATTTTTGCATAGCTAATGCTGATATTCAAGAGTATGCTGTGACAAGCAAAAAGCCAAATTCCTTGAAAAAGCTGGTGTCATTCCTTATTCAAATCAACTGAGAAAAAACATAGCTGCTGAAAGCTCTCTGGAAGTTAAATATATGAACTGAAAAATTGCTGAAAGATTACTTTGCATTAAGTCTTGTTGCAGATAAAGACAAAGTCTGCAATGTGTCACAGCAAATCCTTCTTTCCAATTTGCCGGCACTTTGTAGTGACTTGCATTGGAAGTATCCGAAAGAAAAAAGCTTGGCTGGAGTTCACTGTGCATTAGCAGTCATTATTCTGAGAAGACTCACAGTGACCTTTCACAGCATAGACAATACAAGAATGTTTTCTTCCAACAAAAGATTCCTCAAAGTACTAGAGATGAACCAGTACTAGCTGAGCCCTCAAAGATGTGGATTACCAAAAAGACAATTCTCTTATTAAAGCATAAGCACAGTTTTTCTAAAAAAATTATTAACAGTTAATCCTGTAAACCAATTACTCTATTTTTTCATATATGAGTACTTATCACTACAGAATCTACTACAATCTATAAAAAATATAAATAAAAAATATATAACTAAAACAATCTTTAAAAACATCTGTTGTACTGGTATGACACAAATTGCATTTCTTGCAAAACTCATTTGTGACTTACAGATTTTTATGCATGAATATTTTTTGGACATTCCCTTGGAATTTACCAAGCCAGTATGGTAGCCTTGCTGCCACAGGCATAATTCTGTAAGTGCCTTTAACTTAAGTTATGGATGGGAAGTAAAGCTACCACAAGGCTATGTTACCAGCCTAGGTTCACCCAGAAAGTTTATGGCAGAATAAAGAAGTAAACTCAATTCTTCCCTTCCAAAAATCAGTTACTTTTCATTCATTCATTCAGATAAAAAACCTGAATACAACAATGAGGGTCATACAAGCACAGCTTACCTAATTACATGGCAGGAATGGTCAGCTGTGAGCATCATGCATCTGGTAATGAACTCAGGAAATGCTTCATTTTGCTCAAAACATCTACTTAAATAAACAGCTACTTTGTCTTAAGTCACACTATTTCGTTATTAGTTTTTATTATATTCAATCCATATGTTAGATAAATAAAACACAACTTACTGAATAGCACCACCTTCCATTTAGGTAATATAAAAAGGGATCTTGAGGCTTAAGTTCAATTGCCTTGTCTAGGTGCTCCTATTGGAAAGAAAATTAGTATTGCTTTAGATGTTTGTTTGGCAAGCGTGTTTACATTCTTTCTGCTGCAAGTCAGAAACAAATTCAGAAATTCTCTACTGCAATTGTCTTCTAACAACTTAAAATTTTAACTAGCAAATCCCTTCCTCATGGAGGGAAACCACAAAATTATTTAGCAACATTACACGCAATGCAAGAAGGCATGCTGTATTTAGACATGACTAAATAGCTCTGAAGTTCAGTCAAATAATTCAAAAACTTTTGTCTTTAAAAGGCAACAAGATAATTTCATTTACAGTTAGTAGTAGGAAACTATCGCAGATCAGATCAGTGAGGAAGCAACTACTCTTGAACAGATCTTACATGCCAGCACCCATTACTGAAGCATAGTTCCTTCCACCCTGGAATGTGACAGCCCTAATGAAATGGTACTTGACACAACCAACTGTTATTATAATGTGAAATTCAGAAAATAAAATAGTTCTGTTTATAGTGAAACTACAAAACCTATAAAGCATCTAATGAGGTCCTTCCAGAATCATTCTCACTTCAGGTCATGAGTACCTTTATTTCTCTCTTTAATTCACCAAAGAAAGCTCTTATTGCTCAGCCTGAGCTGAAAGAAAAAATAAATATTTCAGCCCTACCATTTGCCTTTCAAAATAAATTTCACTTGAACATTTCTTTTTCCCCCCACGTGTGTGTCTTTCTAATTAAGCCAGTCACAAAAGTATTTGACTTACACATATATTATCATATCCACAAACTATTCAGAAAAGAGCTATGTTTTCATATTACTGTTTTCCCAAATCAACAGATTTCAGGATTTACTTGTGAGGAGCAAAACCTCCCTGAAATGGCTACTGCACACACCACAGACTCTTTTAAAACTCCATCCTTGAACAGCTGCAGCACTTGTGTTATTTGTCATTTTCCCTTTGTTCCCAGCTTGTCTCAGTGCTCGGAGCTTAGCTTGCTTGGCACAGCTCAGATGTAATTAATGCTCTCTCATAGGGGAGCTCTGCACACTCCAAGTCCTAACACAGACATGATGTGAGAGGAGCCCATCCCAGGCATTCCCCACAGACTGGAACATGTCTGTTGCCTTTCACTGTCACCCAGAAAGGGGGCATGCCAGCTTGGAGGGCAAGGCATGGATGGAAAGTGTCTAAGCAATGCTGAGGACAAGGAATAGGAGAGTAGCACATGTAACACAAACAGCTAACTCTAAAAAACAGTTACCTTTGCAAGGACAACGTGTTAAAACAAACATTACTTAAGGGCAACATGAAGGATGACTACAGAACTGTGTTAGTTCATCACTTACTATTTCATATGTTTTGGTTTTCTAAACAGAATCATTATTGCCTTTCCTCCCCCCTTTGACTACAAAAGAAATGAGAAGCATTAATGCTGTTCCCAGAATCCTACCTCAATTCTTATATTTTGCAAGCATATACTTTATTTTCATACATAACAATAACGTTTTCAATTTACCTTCAGCACCAAAATAGACCTGTGAGGCTGAATTACTGTGCAGGAAAAACCTGTCTTTGACACTATATAAGGAAATAACTTAAAGGAATAGCTTAAAAAAGACCAACCCCAAATCCTACAAAAACATACCTTAAAGAGATAACCATTCCTGATTTTGTTTTGTATACTTTCAAACTGAGACATATAGCCACACATAATTGCAAACCTGAGAGGGGAAAAGAAAAACACACACACATACTTTTTATGATTTAAATAAACCTTTGAATCAAATTATAAAATATTTCAATACCTAATGCACACATTTACACCTTTTTTTTTTCAATCTGAATGGCTGGGTGGAAGTTTGGTGTGAGCTATACATATTCAGGAACGGACAAAAACAAAAATCAAAACAAAACAACGAAAACAAGGAGAAGTTTAAATGACACTATTTGGGTTGTCAGTTAAGTGAAAAAACAGATTTCTCCTCCAAAATTTCAGCCATTTAATTCAGAGTGAAGCAGTTCTAGACTGGCTTTACCATTGACAGTTTACCTTGACACATTGTGCTCTGCACTTCACTGGGAACATGAGCACCACCAGCTGCAGAAACTCACCCACGAAGGCAAATGCTTTGCCTTCTACCCTTCTCAAGTACCCCAATGCATTCCTGCACTTCTGACATTATTCTAGTATCTTTAAAATTCTACAACATACACACATATTCTGCTCTAATAGGATCACTACTGTTATTACTAGATGTCTAGTGCTAAGATCATTATTATTTCTATTATTTCTATTATTATTACTATGGTTCTCATAAACTGGGGACACTGAATGGTAAAAGAAATGTGAGAAAATTTCTCTGAAATATTTGTATTTTTAAGCAGGTATAAGTGAAAATATTTTCAGAGGTAAACCTATAAAGATTCAGATCTCCTAAGCAGCACCAGTATCTTATTGACACTTAACCTAAATTTCTATTGCTTTCTTCTTATTTCTTCAACAGTTATAGAACCTCTATGCATAAGGGATTTCTTGCACACATATCAATAGCAGTTTTCTTGGACCTATTTTCATTGGTATTAAGACAACTTTACACCTCTGTATAAAACTAAGAGAACCACCAAAGAAATAGTTAAACAGCAAAACTTCATGTCAATTATTTTTCTAATATTTTTCAGAATTTTTCTTTTTTATCAAATATTTTACAATGCAACAGCAAGTGAAAATAAAAAGTCATCCTAAAGGAAGGAAATCAAGTTGAAGTCCAGAAGAAAACGTGACTTATGCAAGAAGCTTATTAAGTTTATTATGGTAACAACCACAATCTGTATGGCACATACAGTTTTAAAGCACAATTAAACATCAGCTTTCTTAAATTTCTTTATATAATGTAATTATTTAAGCTACAGTCAATCCTCATTAAAATGTCATTGCTAACACAACCCAAGAAATTATGTTATTGTTTACAGTTATGGTTTTAAGTTAGAAATGCTCATGCTACAGGTTGTTTTGGTCAGTAGTGTTTAGGTCAGTAAGCGTTTCCAGGTAAGGCACGGAGTCAGCAGAACAGCAGTTGAGCTCCAGACAGACTGTCAAACACTGTTGAGCAGGGTGTTTGTTGTGACCAATGTGCACTGGACAAAATCCAGCTAATGGCAGCACTAGTGCTGACAGAGCTGCAGCCAGAGCACATTTCCTATGGCAATGAGCTGCAGTTGAGGGAAAAGGCAAGGGGTGGGGGTGTGGAAAGTTCAGGTATTTAGAAAGAGGGGGGAGGTAGTGAAAACTTTATTAGGGTTAAGTATCTCAGGCAACACTGCCCCTATTCCCTTCATTCATTAAGTGCTAATCAGATAAACTCAGCATACCATAGCTAAACGGATTGCTGCTACAAAAGAAAACAATGAAAAGCGAACAAGCTAATCCAGCATCTTGCAGTATTTCCCTGTCTGTGCGTGACAAGAAAGAGAGCCTTAGTTTAAACTAGTTCAAAGAAAAACTTCTATTTACAGCTAAAATCTCTTGGAAGGGAAATCCCAATGAAAATTTCACCGAATTAAAAGTAAGCTAACTTATTAACTTTAAATATCCATTATTTTTCCAAAGAAAAAATAAAAATATCTTTCATATCTTTATTGGGTTGTTGGTTTTTTTAAATTTCTTTTGGTTTGGTTTTTTAAATTTTATACTTTTGAAATGGGCTACACAGCCAGCTGATAAGAAGTAATTATTTCATGTTTGAAATTCTATGGTGTTTTGCATATTCATTTCATTTCTAAAAGATCCCCCAAACAAAACAAAAAAGGTGTCTTTTCTTTCCTGAGAAGGATTTTTAGACATTTTAAATAATTTTCAAAGAGTTCAAAACACAAGGCAAATTTCTATTACCATAGTGCAAAGTGTTAATCATTGAATGGCCTATATTGTAAGGGACCTTAAAGATTGAGTTTCAACTGCCCTGCCATAGGCAGGGACCCCTTCCACTAGACCAGACTGCTCAAAGCCCCATCCAGCCTGGCCTTGAACCTCCAGGGACGTCCATTCTCTGGGCAATCTGTTCCAGTGCCTCACCACTCTCATGGTGAAGAAAATGACCAAAGAAAATGAGGCAGGGAGTAACCAGAAACGCTTCCATCGGGTTAGTGTCATTCTTTCCACGGCCGCCTGCCCCATCTCGTGGTGACGGGAGGAATACTAAAAAGATGATCATACAACATGCAAATATCTAATGAAATGGGTAAAAAGCACGTCTGTTAGAAATGCAAGCAATACTGGTTCTCTGCACAGCCATTACCTCCCTCACACCCTTTGAATATCAGAGTACTGCTTACAGAACTTTCACAGACAAAAATAAAGAGGAAATCGTAGCAGCAAAGAGCTGCCATGAATGACCACTTTGCTGAGCTGATCTTACTCCTGAGCAATGTAAAATATCAGCCCCAGACACATTCATCTAGATAAGCACAACAATAATTACCTCATTAAGACAGACACAGTACTTTGGTTAGTGTAAAAAACTGTTTTTCTCAGATGAAATAAAAATTACTGAACACAGTGTAGCAGCATATGATTAACTGCCACAATTAACAAACCTTTATTAAGCATAAACACAATCAAACAAACTCAATATAATAGGTCAGTGCCATGTTCCTCCATTACACATGATGCCCTGAAACTCAGACTTGCAAGAAACTCTAGCTGACAGAGATGGATGCCAAGTACCTAGGTAGCCATCATGCAGAAGGTCCTAATCAAAGTGAATTAACATTTTCTCTTCTGGTGCTACATGTGTATTCAGGCCAGGGAAAACTGCAAGGGGCATATCTTACCTATTGCTATAAAAAGAGAAGAGGTTGATCCAATAATTTTATCAAGCCAATTTGAATTTTAATATCAAAAATGATAGCTACACTTAAGACTCTATCAATCCACAGCTTATTCTACATGAAACAGATTTACAGAAAAGATTTTTAAGTCTCAAATGAAAATTAAGCCACCTAGGGCATTTAAATATAGAATTATTTATATTTTCCCTGATAAATTTCAAATGGCCAAAATCAGAAATAACATGCACCTTCCCAGACTTGTTCCTTCCTCTCCTATATACTCTTTATGTATCCCAAATCTAAAAAAACCTTTTATGTCATATAGACTTTGGAAATGTGTGGGTACAGGTTACATTTAGAAATCTAGATCTCCATTTTGGCATCTCAGTATCAATATGAAAGGAAAACATCAATTTTTAAAAATTGTGTCTTACAAGACTCTGCAAATGGGAGGAGAATTTGTGATATATTGTGTTTCTAATATAAACACCAAAGTTTAATTAATGTGTTTCATAACTGTTTTTCACTCCCTCCTCCTTATCTGAGAAATATTTAACATGCAGTGTGAAGCAAAGGCTAATGTGTGGGCAGCACACAAGAGGCCCAGTGAAAACAAAGCTCATTTCCATTCTAGTTCTAAATGTGTTCTTGCATCTCCCCACATCTGCATGGCTCAGTTTTGTGCATGCCATTTTATGTTTTAGCCCCCAACACCCTCACTCACCAGTTTCACCCACTTATATATTCTGACAGTCTCTGCAATGCAGTGAGACCCACAGGATTTCTTTTTGACGTGATTTCAATGAGATACCAATTTCTGTGTAGGGAGATTTTGTAACTGAAATTACTGATTATGTGATCCCTGTTGCATTGCCGTTCCTGAGATCCTAGTTTTGCATACTTCATATTGTATCACTTTGCTACAAGATATTTAATCTACAAAAATGCATCCGACACAAAGTTTCTACGGAAAGGTATTGGCTTGATATGATCATCCTCATGGTTATATGGAAGCAGTGCCTGAGAATGTCTAACATTGCCAACACACCAAGTAAGATGTGCCAAGGTGTAAAGTGAAGTGTTTAGGTGATTTTCTGTTTGCAGAGATTTTTTTGTTAATGCGGATTTCGTTTCCCTTTCCTTTTTCTGGGAATATAACTGAGTCCACACTGAAGAAATTGGCAGAAATATACTTTTCATATTGAAAATTCACCAGAGCATTAAGGCTGAGCTCCAGAGAAACATCAGATGTAGCATACACTTTTGTAGGTAACACTTGCCAAAACATAAGAAATGAACCCTTACTTTGGTTTAAAAAAACTCAAAGGTAAGGACATAAAGAATTCTGGCTTGATTAATTGCAACACATGCAGTATACCAAATCAAGGGAAAATACTGCTGTTAATGTGTATTCACAGAAGTTCACTAGTAGAACATGTGGATGCCATGTTCAGCATTCCTTAGGCTGTGAAACCCACAATTGTGTTAAATTCCTGTTCCCAGAAATTTAACCTTTATTTTTTTAACAGACAGTTGTTACAGATGGAAATAAAATCTTGAAGAAATTAGCAGGATAGTCATCAAAAGTGTAGAAACAATAGCTTTCAGAGACAGTAACACAACAGTTCTCCTTGACAGAAATGTAATAGGCATTATTAGATTGTCAGAATTATTTCCTCTGTGACTGTTCTGGCAAAAAGGTTCTAATAAACAGATCTTTCAAAATGTCAAACCTTCCTCCTCTGCATTTCCTTGAGTATGCTGCAGTGTTCCACTGACCCACTAACTTCAGGACAACTTGCAGCTTTTGAGAAATGGCTTCTGAATTTGAAAATTTTAATTATTAAAAAAAAAAATTATGTAATTCAAAGATTACTGACTAAGATGACACATAATCAAGAACAAAGATTGCTGTAAAATTTCTTTGGTCTTTCCATGAATCAAATACAGGGCAAACAACTAAGAGCTGGAAACCTTATATTTCTGTATAAACTACCAATTCATGAAAAATTTGACTGCATGATAGAAACAGATGCTTGTCCACTTGCAAGTTATCTACCTCATTTAATTTTAAATAAGGGATCATTAAGGGCAGCAGGTAACAAGCATTTATTTAGAAACAGCTGAGGATTTAATTTTAAAAGTTCTTGGTAGTATGACCATATCCTACAACATATTCCAAAATTTTGAAGATTTTTGTTTCACTGGAAAATTATTTTCATGCAATTACATCTTACAAACCTGACAAATTATCTGTTAGAATTCTATTACTGAGACGGAATGTTCACTTTTTTTGTGGGAAGTTTGTGTAAAATCACCAAAATACCCAAATGACAATGATTATTCATGTCTTCGATGGAACCAACCTGTACTAGTCTTCTGTAATGTTGCATGCCAGTGAGAGGCCGTTCCTAAGCTCTGGAACTCACTTCCATGGAAAACTCAGGACTTGTGAAAATATCTGTGCTTCTGATGAACACTCATACACAGGACAAAGAAAACTCTTGGCGGGAGGTGTGTTCAGAAAGGGTCTTCACTTACAGCAACTGGGTTCTTACTTGCTAACTTCACTTGCATCTAAATTAGACGTGCTGTATGACTCACCAACAGGTGAGTTTAACGTAAACTCGAGAGCAGCACCAAGTTTGCTTGTGGCAAACAAACCAAAGCTCAATGCAAAGAATGACCTTTTTAGGTAACTTTTTAGGTCCTGACAATTTGCCATAACAGTAACCTTTTTGTTCTTTGCAAAGCCTATAACAAGTTCTCATCAACAAAAAAGTGTGGGGATCTGTGCAACAGCAGAGAAACTTTCCAGACCTTTTCCACAAACTCCTGAAGTAGAAACAGCAACAAACCTCCCACAAAGATTAAAATTCACCGGTTTTGCAAAAGTGATTGTTTAGTTTTAAATAACAGCATGTTCATATGCATCTATGTTTTGTCTTCTGTCACTATAAAGTTGTAAAGCAGCACAACTATAAAGCAACTGTAGCACCAAATTACTCACAGCACTTCTAATTAATATCTGGGTGATAAAGATACTCCATGATCCAAGATGAGCTTCCAGGATTCACAGCTGTCCTTTGGGAATCACTGACCCACAAAATGATTTAGTTTGAGGCTTGGAAAAAATAAGTGGACCCTGCAATGGCTGATGATAACTTTTGCATGCGAGTTCCTCCGCAACTTGAAAAATTGACATTGGCTGAACAAAGCCACAAATCACTTAGAATATTTACTCTCTCTTTCTTTAGGGTGCTCATACAAATAATAAAGCTATGTTTTTCCTTTCCAGCATTGCCATTTACTTAAGTAATTTAGAGGTCAATATTCAAAAAGCCTGAAGGTTTTTGATCTCATTGGCAACTATGAAATTAAGTATTATCACATGTTTTCAAAAATCTGCATTCAGATATGAAAACTATTTGCAGCTGCAATTGATTACCAAAACCAACTGGACTACTTCAAGATATTTTGCCTTCTTTGTTCTGCATATGTTTCTCAAATTTAATTTGAGGCTGAATACTGTTAGTATTCCAAACAGTAAGTTGAACAGTTGGAGTGTTGATCATTTTATCATACAGTTTTACAGACATACAAGTGAAACACTAAGAAGATACATGGCATCTTTTTGTTCTTAAGTGAAGTAAATATCAAAAGTAAGGCAAGCCTATATTATCAAGTTTGCTCATGGAACCATTCCATTAAATTCCATTGGTGGACACAAAAAACGTGTTCTGTCTCACAGACACCTTAAAGCAGTTCCACAAAACAGAAAAATACCTGCTCTGGATAAAGGATGTTTTTGCTTGTATAATTCTGTCTACACTAGGACAACTATGTTCGTCAAGGTGTCACAAGAACTTGTTTTTTTGTTAAACAGAGTTTCAAGCAGCAGGGATCAGCTTCCAGAAGAAAATTCCAAACAGGTCCGTAGACCTAACCTCTGCATTGTGGCAAGCACATTTCTCTCACTCTCAGGATTTTTCCTAGAGGTGCACAGAGAGAAATGGAAGAGAAAACAATTTCTATTTCTACTCCTTGTTTTTCCTATGTGGAATGTGTTTGGAGAATTGTTTACTTGGAGTGAGTGCTTGATTGGATTCTGGTGAGGATTGTTTGAGCCTGATGGCCAATCCAATCCACCTGTGTCTGGACTCTCGCAAGCAGGGTCACGAGTTAGATTAGAGACAGAGTAGGAGGAAGTAGTATGTAGTTTTTAGTATCCTCCTTTTATATAGTATATTAATGTATTTTATCATAATTATAATAAAGAAATAATGCAGCCTTCTGAACTGAATCAGACATCGTCACTTCTTCCCACTGGGTTCACCTGCATCCACAACACTGCATGACAGGCACAGTGCACATTTTTAATGGAAAAAAATGAAATCGTTAAGAAATGCCATATTAGAAAAAGTTCTATAGAATATTTAGTAAGAGACAATATTCAATATGACAATGACAATTCAATGTGCAAATGACAATATTCATTTGCACAACTGCAAATGACCCTTTAGTCATAGCAGGGAATATTTTTAGATCAATTCAGCTCCAGTCAGGAATTCTCAATTAACTTAAAACCCAAAGGAAATTTACTCTAAAAATGAAAACAAGAGTACACATCTAAGCAAGGGATATTGGTAAGATAGTAAGAAAAGGTTCTATAAATACACCAGAAGGAAAAAAAAAACAAAAATGAAAGTGCGGAACAATTAGCAATGAGAAAATAACGGCAAAAGATTAAACCAACAAGGCTGAATTCAATTTCTTCCTCACTTATATCCTCCCTGCTCTACAAGGGTTAACTGCAAGTAGAGAGCAAGGTACAGGGCCAGGAAAAGAAAAGGCTATAATTTAATCCTCACTCATTTAGTAAGCCATAATATATTAAACAGTTTAAGAGAACACTAGAAATAATGTATGACTGGACAACATAGATAGCAGCTATACCAAACGTGAGTGAAAACCTCAGTTGTGCTGACTGGAAATTTCAAAACCCCTCAAAAATTAGTAAGAAAACAACAAAAACTTTCTTCAGTCAAGGTCAGAAAACCAGCTTGGTCACCAATAGCTTATACAAACTGACATAGCCTTACATGTAACAAACAGATGGGTTCATCTTACATAGGCTAGGATTATTTACCTTGCACAGCTTTAGAAAATGTTATGCTGGCAGTGAGATGAAAAGGAAGGATTCTAGTCTGAGATAGCATTGCTTTCACACTGACCTTGCACTCATGCTGAGCTTTTCATTTGTGTATCTCATCTCCGACTACAGCCAGCAGAGATCCTGTTCAATTCACAGGATCCCTGCATGGACACAGGTGCCTATCGCCACTGGAGATGTCCTAGGGTTTCTCACCACTTCTGGATGATAGCCTGGAAGTGTAGAGACCCCAAAGGTCCTGTGTGATATCTGTCATGCCATGCAAATATCCTGGCACATCAAATGGCACATGCTGCCTTTCAGCTCTCCATCCTCTGTAAGTGCAGGATCAGCCCTTGCTCACATGCAGGCTCATATGACAGAGACAGAACATCCAAGTGTCCATCTGGAGCTGGATACTGCCCTTCAGCTCCCATCTTTACCACCTAATTGTGATCCTAGCATCTTTTTGTAAGAATATTTGTTCTATTTTTTTCTTTTCAGTTGTTTTCTCTGTTATAAATATTCTTATTAACTATGGATTTCATATTACTTTCACATATTATTTATTCATAACTTAATTGTATCACATTGTTAACTGTTTATACACAGTCTTTTCTATTTATAACCTTAGGTAAAATTCTGTTTGTGTACAACTTTGAGAGCACAGTTTTTACGGGGAAGATTCCCTGAAGTCTTATTTCCTGTTCACAGTGATTAACATGTGAAATAATGTTGATAAACTGGAAAAATTTGCATTAGGCCAGACTTGAACAATATACATCTGGCACAGAGCTGACTACAGAAGTCTTGTGAGTAAAGCAGAAAGCCCCAACAGCAAGTAAAAAGGCAAACATATCAGGGAGAAGGAGAACTGTTCCAGGCAAACCAGCCTAACCTGAAGACAATCCAGGATAAATTAGACTGGAAGTGCATAAGCACACAAAACAGTTAACACAAGATTTTCGTGGAAAACACAGGATAAAAAAGCCTGGGTAAGAGGAATGCAAGAAATGAGATACACCTTGTTTATGTGGCCATTCACTTTGTCCTACCTGATGTTCCTTAAAAATCTAACCGTGGAAATACTGTTTAGATTAAATCACCTGTAGAGATGGTTGCAGAACCAAGTTCATGTGAACCTGAGCATCACTATAGGTGTCACCCAAAGTTTAGTGCTGGGTCCATTATCTTCCAGTAATTTCATTAAGTTAATGATTTTAAAAAGCCCATACAACAAAAACCACTTTAGAAATAAAATATTAATCCATGAGGGCATGCATTTACAAACCTAAATGGCCTCAAACCTGAGAAATGGTCAGAAATAAACATGAAATCAATTAAATGTGTGTAAAATAATTTATAAAGAATAAAATAGAATAAAACAAGTTTAAAAAATAAGTTACAAAACAAGCCCAACTGGTCAAGTAGCAGCTCACCACAAAAATATCTACTGGGACTATAGATAGAACCACTATTGTTATGCTAAACAAAAATACACCAACATCCCTCTGGAGCATGACAGCCCATTCTGCCCAGTATTTAGAGCCTCAGTTAGATTGGCACAACCACTACACTTATATCACACTTTAAAAATCATGCAGCAAGTCAGAAATATGTCAGAAAAGAAAGACAAGCAGATAATATATTAAAAAATTACAGTGAACTATTTTAATCTATAATGTCTATACCTCTAGAAAGACATCAGTTGAACGATAACTGATAAAACCCTCATGTTCACTTGCAACCCAGATACATGAAGGATGAAAACTTCAAACCATACAAAAATCCACTGCCTGTTACAAGAAGCAGTAGCTTAAAAAATATAGGATTTTCCTCTTAAATTCGGCTTTCTGAGCTAACCTCTGGAACACATCTCCATACACTCATAATTCTTCCCCTGCTAGATGTTCCTGCCAGGACAGGATCTCACATGTGAAATCCAGCAGACCACCTACATCTCCCTGAATAATATGTAAGTGTTTATCAGCATAGTTTCTGCCAGTGAAGCTGTATTTCTACTAGGATATTTTGTCAATCTTGTGGGCTGAGGGGGAAGGGAGGGGAGAGATTCATACTTAAATGTGATTTTGTGGTTGTTTATACACAGAGTTCTAGCTGAGAGGGTATACCAGCATTACCCTGAGGAAGTGGCCATGACTGTGGTCAAGCAGAGGGCAGAAATGGCTTTAAATTTCTTCCAGAAAGAGAGAAAGCAAGACAGAGAATTACCTAATTAAATGACAATGTCTGTGTCTAATCAAGTATCTAAACCTGAGATAGCTGACATGTGCTCCCTTTGTTGTCAATGGAGATGTTGTCAGCTGAGCCCCAGGAGAAACTTATCTCACCCTCATGCAAGACTAAATGAGCAAAATTTACTCCAGTGAACTGCACTCCAGAACTGGCTACTTCCTTTAGAATGTGAAAGGAGACTGGGGTAAAAGTATTTGGTTTAGATATGCAGAAGTTTGGTGAAATCCCATCCCACAAGTGCAAAGACAAAATTAATGAAGAATGTAGAAACCAAAATGGAAAGAAAAAGTTAATAATATTAGAAAAGAAATCAGGAGCTCAGTAAAATTTACTAATAACATACTAAGGTGAGGAACTATCAGCTAGAACTCAGCAGAATTATCTTTTACCTGATAATGTTGATTTGATAAAAAAATATTTACATTTGCGGAGTTTGTTAGTTCTGGCAAGACCTACAAAACTAAACTAAGAGTCACGCTTGGAGAAAAACTGTATAATAAAAGAAAAATTGAGAAGATAATTCAAATTTCCATAGTCCTCTATGTTTATTTTTAATTATCACAATTTAGACTATTACAAGAAAAGGAGAAGACAAAATTCAAGGTCAAATTTCATTATTTTGTGAATTGTTGAAAGGGAAGGTAAATGGAAAACTATGGTTTCTCTGATCAACAAAATAGTGGTTAAGCAAATACTCTTAAGTACATTTCTTAGTACTTATTCAAGTATGGTTATTGAGTTGTTTCACATGCTATAGTAAATGCTTCACAGAATATTTCAATATAATTTTTAGCAGCAAGTGGTGATAATGGAGTTTCATAAAACTATGAAAAAAACATTAATGCCTTATTTATGAAACTGATGTCAGACTGGTTTTTTTTTTCTTGAACTTAATAAATGTACACAAGTTTGCAAAAACTTTCTCAAACTTACCACTGGTGACTCTCAGCATTCCCAGCATCCAGCTGAACAGCCTTTTCAGCTTTCATCTTTCCTGTAAATGGAGAACAATATAAGAAAGAATCTATTGTAGTCTTCTATGTTTTAGGTGACTCCCAAGAACAAAGCAATCTGATTTAGTCCAGCAGCAAAGGAATTGCTTCCTGTTCTTAGAAACATTTAGACAAACAATGTAAGATCCTGGCTTTACTTCATTTACATAGTCATACACTTACATATAAGTATATATAAGCTATATATGCAATTTTAGTATTTTCCTTTAAAATCCAATTCAGATGCAGTTAAATCAGGGAAGGATTGGACTGTACTGCCAAAGGAGGCCATCATGTCTGTAAGACTGAAGAGCCCTAAAAGCAGGTCAGACAAGCACCTGTCAGAAGAACGAGCAAAGCCATTTCAATGCCTTGAGAACAGGAATAAACTAGTTGAAGTTCCTTTCTAGCACAAAGCCTTCCCTTAAGTTCCACTTTTAACTGAATAAAGATGAGAGTAGGTGATTTGATCAAACCCAACCCCCAGTAAGAAGTTCAGACAAGACGCTTGCTGTTTGCAGAGTTTCAGCTGCAACCAATTAAGCAGCACTGACCTTTCTGTATTCTAAGTTAACTTCATAAAAACAAAGAATAGCATACACAGTCCTCCTACCCAGTGGAATGAAAAATAACCATGAAACTACTGCCAGCTCTCCTGCAGTCTCAAGCCCTCTGCAGCACTTCCAAGACCTGAGATGAAAAAGGCTGCCGCCACCCCCACTTCATGAGAATGAGCCAAACTAGGCTGGTTACTCAACACCTAAGACTCACTTTCATTCCATCATTCTTCATCTCTCCCTGTCTTTTGCTATCATTCATCAGCTGAGGTTACATGTAGACTCACAGAATATGCTGAGTTGGAAAGGACCTACAAGGATCATTGAATCCAGTTCCTGGCTCTGCACAGGACCACCCCAAAGAATCACACCATGTGCCTGACAGAATTGTCCAAATTTTTCTTGAACTCTGTCAGGCTGGTGCTGTGACCACTTCCCTGGGGAGCTGTTCCAGTGCCCAACCATACTCTGGTGAAGAACCTCTTCCTAATAGCCATCCTAAACCTCCCCTGACACAACTTCAGTCCATTCCCTAGGGTGCTGCCACTGGGCACCACAGAGAAGAGATCAGTGTCTGCCCCTCCTCTTCCCCTCACGAGGAAATAATAGCTGCAATGAGGTTTTCCCTCAGACTCCTCTTCTCCAGGCTGACCAGACCAAGTGACCTCAGCTGCTCCTCATGTGGCATCCCAAAAAGGTAGTCCCATCCCAGGTACAGAATCCGATACTTTCCCTTGTTGAACTCCATACAGCTGGTGATTGCTCAGCTCTCTAATTTGTTGAGATCTCTTTGCAGGTCCTCCTTGCCCTTGAGGGAGTCAACAGCTCCTCCCAGTTTTGCTCTGTATTCCTTCCAGTCCTGTGTCCAACTTGAAAGATATTGAAGATGTTGAAGAGCACAGGGCTGAGAATAGAGCCCAGTGGAACCCCCCTAGTGACAGATCCCTGGTCTGATGTCACCCCATTCACTGTAACCCTTTGTGCCTGACCTGTGAGTCAGTTGCTCACCCATCCCATGACGTGTTTATACAGCTATGTGCTGGACATTCTGTCCAGAAAGATCCTGTGAGAGACAGTATCCAAAGCTTTAGTGATATTCAAAAATATTATATCAACTGGCTTCCCTTGATCAGTTAGGTGGGGTACTTCATTATAAATGGAAATCAGGTTTGATAAGCAGGACCTTCCTCTCATGAAGCTGTGCTGGCTGTGACCAGTGGCTGCATTGTCTTCCAGATGTTTTTCTATACCATCCAGAATAATCTGCTCCATAACTTCACCAGGCACTGAAGTGATACTGATAGACCTATAGTTGCCAGGGTCCTCCTTCTTGCCCTTTTTGAAAATCAGGAAAATGTCAGCCAGCTTTCAGTCAGCTGGACCTCTCCAGATTCCCAAGACTGCTCAAAAACCATCAGGAGAGGTTTTGACATGACACCAACTAGCTCTTTGAGGATTGTTGGATGAATCCCATCAGGCCCCACAGATTTTTAGGAATCCAGCTGAAGCAGCAGATCCTACACAATTTCCAGGTTGACTGGGAATTGGTCATTCTTGCAGCCATGGTACTCCAGCTCAGGGCACTGATAACCCCTCGCTCCATCATCCATGTTGAAGACAGAGACAAAGAATACATTAAACATCTCTGCCTTGTCCATGTCTCCGTCTGTGAGAGGACCACCCTCATCCTGTAATGGGCTGATGTTATTTTTACACTGCCTAATGCCATTAATACATTTTTAAAATGTCTTTATTGTCCCGCACAGTCCTGGCCAGCTTCAAGTCCAGTCACTGGTAAAAGCAAAAGCTGCAGCAGCAGAATTTACTATTTTCATTTACTTTGTGTCGTAATCTGCACTGCACTGTAGGATTTATGTACAAAGCCAAGTGCTACTAAAGCAAAGACAGTATCAATTATGTTGCTAAGACAGTGCAAGTTTTCAGGAGTATTTAGATGACAAAAGGATTGGGAAAAGGAATGACCTTGAACAAACTGAGATTGTCTGTGGAATATGTTACAACAGCATGAAGGCATCATACTACCTTTAAAGATGACAAAGGACAGCTGAAACTGCTTTGTCAGCGACATTGTCAGTGCCAACACAACAAAAAGTCAATTAGAGGTGTCACAAAAGACAAAATAACCCAAACTTGGGTTACACTTACAAAACCTGATTTGGTGTGGCAAAAAAGGAAGGGGCAATGGTGAGACAAAAGGAAGAGAGAACTACTCCAAGACAAAGGCAAAAAGGATTATTTTAGAAGCAGTGCCTTGACTGGAGGAGAGTGACACAGTATAGAGATGTAGGTTTTAATGTAATAAAAAGAAGGCCCAAAATAAAAAGGGAAACATACTGTTCCTCTAGCTGATATCTATCCAGACAGTGAAAGGAAGGGCAATGCTCTTAAAAGGGACCAAAAAAAAGTGCTATGACAAAGAAAATTAAAATCTTGTAGAGACTAAATTGTCGAACAGGACACATGGGAAGAGATGTTTGGAAGCAACATCAATTGTCACACACCACTTCTGTTTCTGGTCAACAGTTCCTCCAGATTCACAAAGTTTCATCCCCATCATCACCACAAAACAGACTGCTAATACACAGGAGTGCTCCCTGACCACAGGAAAGTAGCAAAACAAACCCTGACCCAGCCCCAGCATTTATTTATTCCTCTTGCTCTCCCAGAGATGTAATTAAGAAATTGTGCTGACTGCATCTGGGAGTTTTCACATTCTGTATCCATCCATCTGTTTCTCAACAAAATACAGGATTTTAAGGCAATCTGCAGAGACAACAGCATCCAATTATGACCCATTATACTTCTCTGCCACTGATTTTGGATCTCTCATTGAGGAAACAATGAACTGAAGTTGTAAACTGGTAGTTTACTGCACAAAACATTATCATTACAGTACAAATGCTCCCATCTATTGGATTGCAAATTCCTTATATTGGAAAACTTAACCAAAGTTCAAAGCATTTTTCACTACATTCTTATGGCATTCTTCATAAACATTTTTCCTCTTACCATCAGTTACATATTTCCTCTTCTCCTCAGCATCAGTAGTCATCTCAAACAGATCCCCATAAGCACGTGCAAGCCTCCAAAGAAAGTCCACAGAGTTTCCATACTGAAAGTAGAGGACAGCTACATAATTAAACTGAGCAGAATGTGATTTAAACAGTTTACTTTCACAATGCTTAAAATTAATAACATGCTTAAAGCAAGTCAAGAAGATGGCATTTTTTTTGTTAATTTTTCATCTTTCTACATGCTACTTTTAGTTCATGTGAGAACCAATTGACCAATCTCCCGTGGACAAAAGAGAATACAGCTTTCAGAAATACCCTGGACTGTCTAAAGAGATTTTATAAATCAGTTTAAATTTCTTTTAATATAAACATTTACAAGGTAATCCAGCAAAGCACAACAAATCCCTGAACAAAGTGATGCATATTTTCTTTAGGGAAGCCATAAGCACCACACTCACAATATCTCATTTACCTTCCTTGGTACTCCAATATTCAGATGAAAATACAGTCAGAACTAATGCTTGCCAAATGAAAATAAAATGGTACACTGAATGGAGCAATGCAGATCAAAGTACCTTTAAATTTTATCTGGAGTTACATATGGGCCCAGTAAAGTCAAAGGAAAAATTCACATGAATGGTATTAGAAAGGTATGAGCAGACTAGATGCTCACAGTTTCAGAACAGTAGGTCTGGTTACTACTTAATTCTACAGGATTTTCTCACACAGAGTATTCTATAACCCACAGAAGTAAATGTAATTTATATTGAAAAAAGCCCATGAATTTTCTTTTTTTTATGGAAGAATCCCTTTGTCAAACAAAGCCTCAAATTATTAAGTTAGAATGGGATATAAAATAGGAGAACTCCTATGTCCACACAGCATGAATATTGATACCACTTTGAAATACTGCTTTTTGACTGTATTTTAAAAATATGCTTGAAATTTCATAGTCCATTTCTATGTGCATTTTAAAACTTACATTTAGTTCTCAAAAGCAGGGTATTTAGTTCTCCAAAGCAGTGTATTTAGCTCTCAAAAGCAGTATAAGTTAATAGCAACATAATATCAAGTTTACCCATAATACCTTGTCATCTTTCTCAAGCAGCAGACTGAAGCCCTCCTTTTTATCATCTTCTGAACCCTTGTGCAAGTTGTCCACCTTCTGTAAAAAATTAAGTAAGTCTTCATCTTCTTCTGATTTTACCAGGGCATCAGGTGATTTCATACATCTCTTTTCTTCCTCAGAGTTTCCTTCAGAATCAGTATGAGCAGTAAGGTAACTAAAATCACAGAAAATAGTAACCATTTTTTTCTTAAGAAAAAAAAGGGCATTGTTAAATTAAAAAGCCAAAATTTCAGAGTACAATTTATCCTGGTTGTCCAACTTTAAAGAATTTTTTATTAAGGATATCAAGATTATTGTTATTGTTACAAAACCTTTATCTTCAAAGGGACAGCACAGTCATATTCCAAACATAATAGGTAAGTAATTATACTGCTGCCTAATATTCCATTAAAAAATGCAGATACATATTAGAAACACATGTAGCCTTGTGTTTCAAATGCAGAACACTTGAAATCATTAATGTGTTTCAAGACATGCTCCGTAACCCTGAATAGGCTTTTTCAACTCTTAACCTCAATTTCCCTATTTTTTGAACAAGGAATGAGCTTACTAACCAAAATATAAGTGCTATTAACAATCATTTATACAATATTTTCTTAAACACTTTTAAGATCTAAATACAAGCCTATAAAAATAACACCATTGTTATAAATTCCTTATTTCTTCTCAGTATTCCAAAGTTCAGAGTATCTGAAACTGGAAAAGAGCTTATATTGATTCATGATGCTTAGTGCACAACTCAGCACAAGGCGGTCAAGGGCAAAGAATTATTTGCAAAAGCATAAATATCACACAGAGATAAGGAGGTGGCTTACTGTCCAAAGTGCTGAGAATACATTAAGGTACTCTGATTTCAAAGAGGAATAGCTGATGGCAATGTTTTAAAAAGCAGCCTTTTGCTTTGCTTGAACTAAACGTGGACAGAGAAGCTTGGTCTTCTGCATTTCCTCTTTTGAAAATATTGTTCTGGGGAGGAGTAATAATGTAAACCTATCAGCTGCCAGGTTCAGAGGTTTTCTAAATGGTTACTATGAGTACAAAAAGCATGGAATGTAGTACACACATTAAGTAACTGAATAATCAAAGTAGACGATAACAGTCAGAATATAAAAAAACATCTATTTCCTTTTTTCAGAAATATAGCCAAGAGAGAATGCTAGCAGTCAAAATGAAGGTTATGAACTGTGGCTTTCAAATATTCTGTTTTCAATATGTTGGTTTCAGAACAGATGAGTGTATCTGTTATAACAGATGAGATCAGATACACTTCCAGCCTGTAAATGAACAAGTACAAATGCTTATGGAGCTACTGAAGTGCCAGATGTGCCATGACAGTTTTGCTGCAAAATTAACCCAGTGGCACTGGAAAGAGGAGTCAAAAATACATTTGGATAAAATATATACACAGACCATGTGTACATGTTCAAACTGAAAAATGTAATTGAGGAAAACAGATAGGAAACCTCATGTGTTTCTAGAGATTTGTTTTACATAATCTTGATGATGCTGAAGTTGATGACACATCCTATGCCGTATCTTGCAGAGACTATATTCAGTCACTGAACACTTATTTTCATTTTCTGAAGCATGTTTTAAAAGCCAGCATATTGTTCTTTCATAGTTATTTTGAAGTGGGCACAGAAATATATCATGGCTGCATTTGTAAGAGCCCAAACTTAATCAAATGTATAAGGGAGTTCCTGGGTAGTGAGACAACCTTTTAGCTCCAATACAAAATTCTATGATGTGAAGTATGTTTGGAAAGTAGCTTTCCTCACATGGTTTAGATGCTCCATTCCCCCTAGTTAAAATATAAATGCAATGAGGATCTGGGCAATTCCCAAGCTAAAATAAGGGCACTAGATAATACAAAAGAGCAACAACTGAGCAGTAAAGACAATATCCTTAGTTACAGGAATCTGGGCACTGCATCAAATGTTATCTAATCAGGTAGATATGAAAGTGAGGAATCAGTGTTGGGAAGTCAGTGCTGGTGCTGTATTCTTTACATTTGCTGCATAAACATCTGCTAAAATATCTATGATCACTACTGTTCCCGTGTTAGATAACAGATAAAAATGATTATTAGAAAATGCTATTCTCCCAGCAAAAATACAATGGCCGGATGACCAATACAAGGTTGGGTTGACATCCAAGCCCATTGGGCTGTCAGTCCAAACAAGCGCAGCAGAGATTTCTAGCAGCACTATATCAAATGTCATGGTAAAACATCAAATTGAGGCCAAACATAAATTCATATGCCATCAGGTAAGTCATATATTTATTGGGAGACTCATAGAAAAAGTGTGAAGTAGGTCACTATCTAATAGACCATATGAACCCATAAGGGTCTAATTACAAAACAGCAGAAACAGCAGGGTCATGTCTTACCCATTCCCTCTCATCTCCACTGTACTTGCAAATTCTCTCCTAGCTCCTCTAGTTACCTGCTTTATGAACCCTCAAAGTATTTAAATGTGGAACAGACCGTCTTAAACATTGATTAGAATGTCATAAACTTCAATTTACTTGTTGGGCAATATCTGCCTTCAACAAAGTAGCTAACAGTCTTACACATCTATGCATTCTAAAGTTCTAAAATCAGTACTGACACAAACAGAAGTGGAGGTTCTTCTTAACACAGATTAAAAACTCCAGGACTTTAGGGACTGATAACACTACTCCAAAAAATAAATAAAAAGAAAACAAGGAATAGTAATTATGGTTTGTTTTACAAATATTTCATACATCAGAAATCTGCAATTTTACCTGATATTTTCCTGTAAGAGGTTTTATCAGATGATAAACAGAAAAATTATTTACAAGTGATAAACACATTGATCAATATTTGAAAAAAGTGAACAAAGTTTAAAAATGCCTAGTGCCAACTAGTTTTCACCTTTATTACCAATCGATTTTAAATACAAGAGAAAAACAGCTATAAGAATGTGAGGAGCAATGATCAACCAACAGGATCAACAGGACTCAGTTGTATCAGAATGGACTGTTCAAAGTTCAAAGAACAAACAGAAACTGTGCTGGAGACTCACATCTCTGTGGCTAAGCAGTTCAGTAAATCCCAGCACATAGAAACATTAAAACAAGCTACATGGTATAAAACACCCCTGTGGTATAAACACAATTGGGTGGTTCAAAAACTGTGTTGGGGTGTCTGTAAATTGGCAGACATTGGGCCTAACCAGGTATCATTTGTTCACAACACTTCAGCTTTTAACAGATCAAATAGAATCTGTTGTCTCCCTGCCAATTTGGAAGAGCACAAGCTGACACAAACACCCTCTCAACTGCTCTGGCTAATTCCACAGAAAGGTGATTTTATGTCACAGATGGATCTGGATCAAATTTGCACTGTATGATCCAGCAAGTGCATATCCATCAGTAATTATAAGTGACTTTCAAGGAACAGTTTGGCAAACTGGATTCTTAAGCCAACTGAAGGTTGCATTTAAAATAAATGAACAGCAAAATAAATTAAAAAGTGCTAAGTGAACTGACACTCAGAATCAGGTATGGGAAATTCCTTTCCTGTTGACTAAACTATTTCAAGGAAAAATTATAAATAGAACATCTGTCAGAAAAGAATTTACTGCAGAGAATCTTTCTGGTGCCTGATGCCAAATGCAATTTGAAGAGCTTGCATGCTGGGCCAGCTGAAAACAGGTACCAAAATGTCATTGATGTCCAGGGTTCATTACTGCCATAATCAGGGAGGAAACAGCTTGAAAATCACAAAGAAGAGAATTCACTGACATGCTCCATTCCAGGCGATCATCAGGACACAATTTATTGTATTTGTAAATAAATGAGCTTTTGTTACACATTCTCAAATGTTAAACATTGAAGTTTTCACTAGGACATTAACAGAACTGAAACAAACAAACAAACAAAATAGAATAGAGACAAGCACAGACTAGAAACCACAGACTCTTTTCAATTTAATCTCTCATCCATTCAGCGCACTGAATTCCATTTTGACTCTCATCATGTAAAAATACAGCTCATTTATTAAAACACACGTGATATTTTTCCACTTAGAGAAATACATAATTTTTGAAAGGCAAAACAGAAAGCTTCTCTTCCCAAGGTGTTAAATACCAACAGTGACATTGAAAACATGCTCAGAGCAGATCAAAGCAGTGAGGGCCTTATCAGACACTGTCAGCTTCCAGTATTTAATGAAAAAACTAAGTAGTACTAAATGCTTTTCTGGAAGAACTTTACAAACCTGAAACCAATGTAGTCATCCAGAACAAATCCATAAAACTCTTCAGATTAGTGTATCTGTCAATTCCCAGCATCTACCCATTTGTCAACTAAAAACAGAAGTGCTTAACTCAAGCAAAATCCTGTCTTCTAGATCATGAAATTACTCCTGAGGCAGTGAAAACAATCCACTTTAGATGGGAGTACAGAAAGGTGAAAAAATGTTTTATCAGCAACAAAGAGCAAATTTTTTTTCTGTAGTGCACAAACAAGCATCTGAATGCACTATTGTGTGTGGAATGAGCCACAGAAGAGTATAAAACAATGCACATGGTGTAATGCCTACAGCATATGAAGTAGTGATGTAGAGTAACTGTGTTGCTGTTGACCCTCCTGGCCACGCACCAGTCATTAAAGTTACAGAAGACCTCCGAAAATGTGCAACTGTACACATTAGGATTAACAACCTATTTGCAAGAGGAATAAAAAAACTACTATTTACTTAAATGAAAATAAATTATCTCACATTTAGAGAAGATATGAAAAACAAACACATCAAGTGCAAGGTGTTAATAGGAAAAAAAGCCCACCTCTTTTCATAATGGATTGAAAAACAGCATTGGGAAAGAACATAGCCGAATGACTAATGCTAAGTATAACCTTGAATTATCTTCCTTGCATCTGACTGTACACAAATAGTTGTCAGAGAAGGCCTCTCTTAAGGACACATTCAATGTTCTTGCACACTATGATCACTTGTATTGGATCACCGCATCAGCTTCTTCGTCACACAGAAGAACCTGAGCACACAAGTTTCCTTGGCTTGTTTTCGAAGAGCAAAACATCACTCCTGATCAGAAAACAGGATTTTCTCAAATGTTATACATGGAATAACCCCTGCATTGCATCTGTGGACTTGGTAATTCATAAACTGGTCCCTTTGCCTTATCTACATCTCCAAATATTTTATTCGTAACATGAAGGCCTCTGTAAACCAACCAGTGGATTAAATACTCTAAGAAATTAAAAGAACCAGGATAGTTCCACACCAGATGAAGGAGGAATGTCATTGAATACTTATGGTAATCCTGAATACTTAAAATAAAGAACTGGTTCATAATAGAACTGACAGGTCTTAAAATATGGTATCAAAATATAAGACTTGTGAACCATGTGGGCTGGGATGTAACACAAAAAGAAATTCTGCTCACAGGAACTGAAAATGAATGTGGAAAAACTTAAATATAGAATTCCATTAATATGTAGCATGTTAGCTGTCTTCAGAATATTAGTTAGTTAAAATATTTTTAAAGAGAAAAGGTGACATAAGATAGGCAATTTACAGACATAATGCTGCCTACACAGATGTGTGAGACACTCTGAGAAGTAGCTCAAAAAACTCAGTTGCTATAAATATAGTATTAGTAAATTGCATGTAAGCATCTAATCTGATTATACCAAAACAAAGTTGTAATTACAGGAGACTAATGTCAAGACAAAAATATAGTGCCTCTCCTGGACTCCTGGTACGTATTATCTCCCAGTGTGTTCCTCAACTCATGAGGCTAAAAGACCCCATTAACTACAAGATGTGATCAAAACTAGGAACTTTCT
Organism: Chloebia gouldiae; assembly: GCA_003676055.1. Taxonomy (NCBI): domain Eukaryota; kingdom Metazoa; phylum Chordata; class Aves; order Passeriformes; family Passeridae; genus Chloebia; species Chloebia gouldiae. The sequence goes on from QUSF01000038.1 coordinate 1,967,484, forward strand.
ACCTCACTGAGTCAGTACCCTAAATTCCTCATGGTCACTTTTTGAGCCACCAGAAAGTGTATGCTACTGCACATATACCTAAGCATTGCCACTTGTACAGAGGTTCTGCTCAGACATAGCTTCCATAGTATACAATGCTTCTAGGCAGAACACTGTAATAACTCATCTGTGAGACTGATAAAAAACAATTATCAGGAAAAGCACATGAGCATTTGTACAGTTTGAACAAACTCTGTTAAAGACACTTTGCACTAGAAGAACTTTTAAAATTACACCATTATTCTGAACTTTGCCTCTCATTGCATAGCTATGTAGCAATACTGCATCAGTGTTACCAAACACACTCTTAAAAAAAAAAAAATCTGTATTATGCCTGGCATTAAGCCAACTTCAGTCATAGTGCAGACTCAGAGATGGTCACCAAGAGTCTTTGCTGATCTAAAAACCGTTAATCTGAGCGTTTGTACTTATTTTTCCAGAAGTATAAAATCTGTACCAAACTTTTTAAAGGCTCCTGTTTACAGTTTCATATAGGTAATGATGCAACTTGCACTGCATGTGTACAGTAGAATATACAAGTTATTATTAACTCACCCTCCTTCACTTTCAGCCTCCTCAGAGCTGGTAGTATCTCTTGCACTAGCAGTTGTCTCTGCTTTTCTCCGCCTTTTTGCTCTGTGTGATGGGCTAACTCTCTGAACACCACCCTTTCCTTGAAGCTCATTTCGAACAAGCTCTTCAAGTTTTGGAATAGCTTCTTTCAGAAATTCCACCTCTCTCTTCAGTTCATCCACGCTTAGTAGCAGGCCATTCAATTTTTCCAGTATCTGCAGCTGCCTTCCATGTAAAACCATTAGTGCTCCATGCTCATCAGGAGCCTCATTTGGCAAGCCCACAGAATTAATTCTGTTACCTATATCCTGGAACGCATGAATACGCACAGCTGTAGCAGGCCTTCGGCTCTTGCGATACCAAACCAGCACCAGGCTTAATCCAGCAGTCCCTGCCATTATGCCCAGTATTAGTCCTTTATTTTCGAAGGGAGACATTTCTGCACGCTCCTAGAATTACGAGACAACAACTACAGTTTAAGATGTTTCCCCCTGCTCTACGCAAGCGACTTGCTCAGCTCTGAAATCACGAAAGCATAAGGCAGGAAGAACTGCAGACACTAAGTTACACTTTTTGCAGGTTCTGCAATGCGAGGCAGCAAAAACAAGACCAAAGTAGGTCTAGGGGTGTGAGGGGCGCTGGCACGTGGGCAGGACCGCAGCCTCCTCTCTTAACCGTCCCGGCATCCAGGGATTTGTTTGTTTTAATGCGAAAAACTCATATAATCGAATTTTCCGCCATTGCAGAGGCGGAAACCCAGCTGTCAGGCTGGAGGGGCGTCACGCCGGTCCCCCAGCCCCAGCCCCAGCACGCCGAGAGGCTGCCAGAGCCCCGCGCTCAGCTCCTGCCCGCCCTGGCGCTGCCCCAGCCCCGGCCCCGGCCCCGGCCCCGGCCCCGAGCCAGCGCCGCCCCCGGTACGTACGTACGGCCGGGCCGGGCCAGGCCGGGAACAGCAGCGCGTCCGGCCCCGGAGCCCGCAGCTCTCCCGCCGCGGCACAGGGGGCGGCGATACCCGGATCGAGGGGGCCGGGCCTGGGCCGCGCCGCCCGCCGGGCTGCCCGGGTGACGCGCGCTGCCCGCCGCGGCCGGGGTTCCTGCGGCGCTGGGAGTCCCGCCCGGCCGTGCTCACCTGCCACGGACGTGGCTCGAAATACGCCGTTCTAGAGCAAGTGTACCTGTTCGTGTGTCTGTCCTCAGTCTGGTGGCCGCTCGATTTCACTGATTTAACCTTTTGCTGCTTCTAGGCCACAGAGAAATTTTGTTTCCACTGCATTGGTGGAGACCTGAAGGGGTAAAATCACGGGGAAACCCTGCCCAGTTGTCAGGAAGACGGGCAATCCCGCCACGAAAGCTTCATTGCAATTTAAGGCATCTAAGGGCCTAAAGCTGATTTCACCAAAGTCCATTACAGATTGCCCGAAGTCTGGAAGAACTTACCATAGAATCATATAATGGTTTAGGGTGGAAGGGAACCTTAAAGGCCATCTAGTTCCAGTCCTCCTGCCATGAGCAGGGAGACCTTCCACTAGATCAGGTTGCTCAAAGTCCGTCTAGCTTGGCCATAAACACTTCCAGGCTTGGGGCATCCACAGCTTCCCTGGGCAATCTGTCCCAGTGCCTCACCATCCTCACAGTAAAGAATTTTTTACTAGTGCATAATCTAAACCTATTCTCTTTCAATCTGAACCCACTTTCCCAGGTCATGTCACTCCATGTTCTTGTAAATGGTATTGCCCCATCTTTCCTCAAAGTTCCCTTCAGGTGCTGGAAGGCCACAATCAGCTCACAACAAAGCCTTCTCTTTTCCAGGCTGAACAATCCCAGTTCTCTCAGCATTTTTTTATAGGAGAGGTGCTCCATCCCTCAGTTTAACCTGGTGTTCCTCATCTGGACTCATTCCAACAGATCAGTGTCCTGTGTTGGGGACCCCAGAGCTGGATGCAGCACTGCAGGTGGAATCTCACCAGAGCAGAGTAGAGGGGCAGAACTTGGATTTATCACAGTGTGGGGGGTATTGCTCCTGTGCCCCATCTGAGATCACTTTTATTGGTGACTTTCACAAGACTCTGCTTTGCCTTTTATGACAAAAGGATCTGGCTCCTGTTTCTGGCCTTGGATGGAAGAAGGATCACCACAGACAACTTACTCTGACCATTCATCTTCCTGAAGGCTTGTGGAGAGCCTGTGCATGACATCCTGCCAGAATTTAAAGGCATAAAACTCATGTTCTTCTGTGTGAGGGCTTAAGGAAACCATCATGGAAACCACTGTGTCTGTGCAATGGAAGAAGCTTTTCAGCAGCTGAAATTGTCCTCAACCATATCAATCAGAAACAAAGAAACACGGTTCTTAAAAAACATACTAATTGCCTTTAAAAGGTGAGCAGCGTGCTGTTCAAGACAAAAACGAAATACCTAAAACAGGTACCAAGAACGCAAGATTTTTCAGTCTTAGTACAAATTAGCAATTGTAAATCAGTGTAATGTCTATTTATCATCAAAGAATTGTTTAAACCAACTACAGCTCTAAACTAATTCTTCATTAAGATCCTGAGGATGAAATTACCCTTATGAGACAAAACTACTATCTGAGACAAAGGTAGAATTTTATTAGAGTGAAAAAGTGAATACTGTTTCAGTATTTTGCAGGTTTCCCAGTTACAGTATAATAATAACAAAATGTATAATCTGTTTGTAATTTGAAATTTTTTAATAAAGGATGGAAATCTCTTTAATTTTCTGGAAACCTTACTAAACTCAATTATATTAACAAATTTCACAATAAGTAATGGTTTTAAGATACACAATCCCTCAGTGTTTTAAAATGGAACAAGAAAACATAAATCTCCATATGCTGATAGTGCTTCAAGTGTTCAGGAATGGTAATATAAATGTGTTGGAAAACCTTTAATTTTTATTTTCATATTTTTTTCAGTATATTCTGCCAAAATCTTTCTATAAGCCAATTAAAACAGGAAAGTATTTTTTAAAAAGTATTAACTGGAGGACAAACATGGCACAGAGCTGAAACAAAATACTATGGGTGCAAAAAGCTAAGTGAGTATTTTTGAAGATTTTCCAAAGCGACTGTCTTGGGCTGGAGGCCTTAGACAAAGAGAACTGTTTCAAAAAATAATGTCCCAGGAGAACTACCATCTACAGCTGCCTGGATATGTAGCAACTGTGAAAATCAGGTCACCTGTCTGGTCCCAAGATGTTATTGCATATATGTAGAAACTTGCTGAAACACAGCAGCTTTCCAAGCTGGAAAACTAAACACCAATTTATCTAGATTTGACGTAATTCAATTGGCCTAAATATGTTCTAAAAAAAACTGAAATAAATGCTTTTAGAAAAGCACTATTCTTCTGCATATGAATTTTTCCTAGTTCAAAAGAAACTTTGTACCTGAAGTCCTAAAAAACAAGTCCGGACAACCATCTGTTATAAAATGGTTAGTCCCAAATATTTTTAGTGTATTTTCAGCCTTATTTCCTAAGAACACAAAGTTTATATCCTCAGGTTGTCCGTGTGTTGTCCTTCTCACAAGCCATACCATGACACTTTCTCAACCTAGTAGCTCCTGAACATGGAGCTTAATTTCAGCCAGTTCTGACAGAATACGTCAAGATCATGGAATTGTAGAATCATAGAGTTGTTGGGGTTGGAGGGCATGTTCATGATCATCGAATTCCAACTGTCCTGTCATGGTCAGGGACACCTTTCACTAGAACAGGTTGTTCAGGCTGCATCCAACATGGCCTTGAACACTTCCAGGGATGGGGCATCCACAGCTTCTCTGGGCACCCTGTCCCAGTGCCTCACTGCCCTCTGAGTAAAGAAGCGCTTCCTAACATCTAATCTAAATCTCTCTTCTTTTAATCTAAACATACTTGTCCTAGCATTATTTGCCCAAGTAAAAAGCCACTTTCCCTCTTTTTTGTAGACTCTTTGAAGTATTGAAAGGCCACTCCAAGTAGTTTCAAGGAGGCCAGCACTTTGGAGTGGCAAGACCTTGTGAACATCCTGCCTCCCTCCACCCTGGCCCCAGGCAGATGCAAAGGAATGAACTTAGCACACCAGTGCTGCAACACTGACACACCTGCATAAGGCACCAGCCTTCTTACAGCACTATTTTTGTAAAACCAGGACAGGCAGTTTACTGGTCTTTTGGGAAAATTTGAACTTGGACAACATTTTTATGCCATATTAGAAAAGTTAGCACATTATTGAGTGATTGTGTTCAATGGATCAGAGAGCCATTACATAATGTGTACATAACTTACACAATGAAAGTAATTGATGCATGCTCTTTCCAAACAAAGTGAGCATAATCTACTGGTGGTTTCACTTCTGTGTGGAAGGCATTTGTATTTTACAATTTTCATCAATTTCTTTAGCTGTAATTCTTCTGTCCATTTTCTTTCATAATAGGCTGTTCTTTCTGAAATGCCCCTTCCTCCCCCACCCCCTAGAGATTAATCTACTGCTTGTAACAGATACAGAAGCCTTTAATGAGCTAGTAGGAGTTCATACTTATTACTTCAGCAGTTGTCTTGTAGGTGTAAAGTCAAATGTTGTTAATATTTCACCAAACATTGTGAAAGCTTAAATACCTTTGACCAGACTTGCAACCAACCTGCCAGAAATCCTTTCTGGATGTCAGAACAGTCAGAAATCACTGTTCTGTCAAGTTTGGTTAAATTATTCTGAATTTTTTTGCTATAAAAATAAAGTTATATCTAACCTCATAGGGAAGCACTCACTGTCAGACTTGTCAGTACTTTCTACTGCTTTTGGCCTGAACAGTTATCCAGTGCCTCTAATGAAAAATTAATCAATTGATGTTAAAAGGAGATGGGTAATAGCACACTGATCTTTTCTGTTTTCTTGAAATAAAGATGTACTGCTTAGCACAGTTCCCTGGGTAGATGAGGCTGCCTCTGCCTTTATGTCTCAATGCATGAAAATATAACCATACCTCTCCCTCCTCCCCAGTATTTTTGAATCTTTGGCCAGTCTCAGTCAAATTCAACAGAGAAACTCTAACAATTTTTGTTGAGTTAGTTGATCTTTTAAAGAAGAAATCTCTGAATTAGAGTCACTGCTATGGGGAAGATTACTTATCCCTTGGTGCAAAACTGAGAATCCACACAGAAGAAAAGCATTTTGCAAGGACAGGAAAAGCTAAAGCAGAGCTCACATTTTATCAGATATGAACAAACAGAACTACAAGTTATAACCTGATAGGAAATCTGAATTCATCAGTTCAACTGCACTCACAATCATCTGTTTATTTATTTATTGATAGGATTGATAGGATCCAGTGCTGCAATTTGAGCTAAGTACAAATTATCACTGATGGCACAGCTTTTCAAACAGCAAAAGAAAAAAAATTGTACATACTGTTCCTGCTTCTTTGTGTCTTCAGGAATTTCAAGGACATTATCAAAATACATTTATACAAGCTCTGTTAATTTTTTTAGGCCAAGGTAGATTTTTTAGTTTCCTTGATGTAAGGCATGAGAGTTGGCAGCCCAAAAGAGTTTGCATTTGTTGTGTTGACAACAATAGGAAAAAATAAGCAAGGCTACATCCGATGTAGTTCGACAGCACTGCCTGATTTCTTCACAAAGAAGAAATTGTCCTTTGAGTGCCTGGGTAAAAATAGGAAAAACATATGAACAGTCATAAAAAAAATAATATATGTGTATAAAAAATTTTTTTACATATATATGTATATGTTCCTTGGAAGTTAAAAATCAAAAAGAATCAAAGTCTTTATAAAGATGTGTGTGTGTACACAGTGTATTCCACATCACTCACTATATTTTCTTTTATTGAATGAAAAGTGTCCTTTTTTTCAGCTTCTCCATAAATACGGTATTTCAGAGCATACTGAAGTATTTTAAAGAGCTTTACTGTTTCCACCTTCAAATGGCAGCATGCCCCTTCCTGAACTCCAGTAAATATTGCCTAATGGCACTAGGATGTCTACAATTTTACATTAAAAAATCATCATCTAGGTGACATGGTCTGTTCTTCTATCATGTCTGTCCATCTTCTCTGCTACTACTTGTGAGCTTATAAAAAAATTTCCTTTATGATTTCAAGTTTCCATCTAGGCCACTATGGCTTTGTATACATTAGCAAGCAGCGGGGTCTGACAGGAGTGGGTCTCTGGGCCAAACTGGTGCTGATGCTAAGACATCCATGCTGTGCCTTGGGTTAACTTTTGCAAACTCCAGCCTGATCACGGGGGCTGTGTGCCCGTTCATGGCTGCAGTGCCTCTGCTGTGCTTCTGCAATGGATATTCCCAAAGTGCAGCCAGGTGTTCCATGCCTGGTACATGGTGAAGCAAAGCTTGCCAAGCTGGGACAGTTGGGAGATTTGCCTGCTAGGTGCACAGCTGACCCAACCCAAAGCACTACTGTATACATACATATTTACACTAGGAGAGTTTGATGTGGGTTACACAATCGTGCAGGGCACAGTGAATACTGCAGGGAGTTCACCTCCCCCTGGCAATTGCTGAGTTCTGGCAAAGGGGTTCCTCCTGCATTGTGGGAGCACTTTTGAACAATGACAATCAGTAAGTACAGCTAAAAGCATAAGGAAAAGTGGTGAAACCAGGTGAGTTAATGGGAAGCATAAGCAAACACCTAACCACTTAAAAGAATTTGGCTATATACAGTAACAAGATTATTACTATATGCAATGCACCCACACACACACTCACACAAATATATTTATGTACACAGCGCTTTAGGTTTGCAGATGGTTTCAAGACACCTGATGTGCTTTTTCATAAGGAGATAGGTCTGTTAAAGTAAAATGCAAACACAGAATTTATTCTTTTAATTGGTGTTTGCGCCCCATCCTGGTGTTTAAGAAACCTTCCTTGTGATTCTGAGCTGCAGATTCCTAAAGAGTAAATAAACCAAATGGCCTTTCTTCATTTTGGTGAGATGGGCTCACAAGTCCTTTGCTCATTCATAGTTACAGTGCTGCTATCTTGTGGGAAAAAAAGGAAGCAGCAACTGCAACACTTGCAAAAGTTGATATTGAGTCATTGTCAAGAATTGTAATGATGGCCTTTTAAATGTTTACACGCTTCTTTCCAATTTAGAAATACTGTATCAGTGTGATTAATCCATTAGGTTATATGGGGGACCATTTTTCAGTGTGGTCCAGAATTTTGTCTTCATTTTAGCAGAAGTAAAAAACCTCTCCCAGGACATTCTGGAGTACAAGCCGTACTGCTGTCCCTGAAACCACTGAAACTGTTTCTTCTATTGCCACTTGTCAGAAACACTATTTAAAGCTACTGCATGGCCATGAAATATGCAATTTCAAAAATCCATATCTAATGAAAAGATAGAAAAGCATCTCAGATGACATTATAGTATTTCTATGAAACAGACAGATTTTTGGCCAGAGAAGTTGTTTTAGAAGCATTTTCATTGGCATGTGCTTTGATAGTCAAACTGAAATACCAGGGTTTTTTTTGGTTTGGGTTTTTTTTGGGGTTTTTTTTTTTTTTGGTTTTTCTTTTTTTTTTTTTTTCCTGGAGCAACAGAGTAAGATTACAGAGCCAGGAAGAAACTGTATGAACAACAGAAACATGTTTTTATTGGATTTGTTTGTTTGTTTTCCAGTTTTCAAAAGCACATGTAAATACAGATTTGTATGTCAACAGGCACATAGAATATTAGACAGACTTCTATTGCATACAGTTATAATCCACTTTACCAAGTTACTAAGCAGCTTTTCAAGATCATCTGTTTCCATAAAATAAATATTTTATATTTTACTCAACAGTCTTGGATTGTGAAAGCAGGACTTAAGCAACCAAAACACCTACAAGAGTCAAATACAGCCTTGCCTTTCCAAAGGGCAAGAAAATAATTTCCAAAAGTATTATGATATATCAGTTATATACTAAAATATGGTTTATCTTCCATTTGTGAAACAATCCTTTTTTGGCATTCTTATTTTTTAAAAAACATTCTTTATATTTAAAACTTGTTTAAAGGAGTCTATAGATAAGTATTCCTCAGACAGCTACAAGTCCTACTGAGCAAGAAGTTTGAAATATGAATAAAATTCATATTCACTACACCCTGTGTAGTGAAATTCATGTTCACTACACCCTGAACAAGTCTGATATTAATCAAGAAGACCCAGGAGCATGGGAGGCATCAAATGATGTAGATAAGGTATCCATTGCACTATTTTGCATCAGAACACGATTCCAAAGTACAGAAAGAATGCTAAAACTGTGCTTATTTTCTAACTTACTGCAGCATTATCTCAGATGAGGGTGGAAATGGAATTTGTAAATGTGCAGAATAGGATATCTGTTTCATCTCCGGGTACTGTCTACTCATTTGTGTAGGGCTGCAAACCAATGTTAAGCAATAATCTTTAAAAATTGTTTGATATTTTCACTAAAAACAGTATCATGCCAGTATCATGATGCAATTATGATGCAATGCCTCTGGACCATGATGTTTAGAACTGCTGTTGCGGGCTTGCAAGTGGGAGTTTGGAGGGCAGGGTGGGCCTGTGCACATCGAGCAACACCGGATCAGGGAGGTCAGGGCAAAAGCCGGGTACTGGCTGCCGCCAAGGCAACGCATGGATCAAGTGGCTCCCTATAACCAGCCTGGTTCCCTCCCAACAGCACAGAGCTTTCCTAGGGCTGGTTTGAGGCACACCTGGCCCACAGGATTTGCCCGAGGCCACACACCGTCCTGAGGACAGCACCTGCCTCACGGCCACACCGCCTCGCCATTTGCCGCCGTCTCCTCATCTCGCCCCAAAGCGGCAACAGCCACGTCCTGCCAGGGCTGGGGTTTCTCCAGCCCCGACGCCACCTCCTGCCAGGGCTGGGCTTTGTCCAGCCCCGAAGCCACCTCCTGCCAGGGCTGCTGCCGCCAGAGCTGGGGCAGGGCAGCCCCGCTCCCACGCAGCAGCAAGGCCCGGGCATGGACAAGGGGTACCCGTGCCAAAGCACACACCTGGCGCAAAAGCAAGGCGGTCCGTGCTAGGCAGGGGCAGGCACAGCCTGCAGACTCTAGAGGAGAAGACAGCCAAGATAAGCTGTCGGAGGAGCCCGGTTACATAACAGCCTGGCAACGGAGCGTGAGAAGCAGCGCCGCTGCCTGGTTTCAGAGGGGCCGTGGAGGGACAGGCCCCTCGGGACAGCAGGGGACAGGAGCCACACCGTGTACTGCGCCACACATGGCGTGCGAACTCTGGGGCGGGAGGGGCGCGGAGCCCACCACGTCCCCAGTGTATCCCCACACACCGCAGGCTCTCGGAGCCGCCCGGCAGCCACACGGGTCACTCACTGTCCCTGAGGGATCGCCACGCAGCCCTCCGCCATCCCCCAGGCACCCTCAGACGCGGCCGCGCCCAGCGGCACCACTGGGAGGCGCCCGAGCGCCGCGGCCGCCAGGGGCGGGTCGCTCTCTCGCCGTCGCTCCCGGTGTCTTTCCCAGAGGCCGGCGGCGCTTTTGGAGAGATCGGATGGCAGCGGCGTGCCACGGGTTCCTGATGCCGTCCAAAGCACTACTTTTATATCCTTCCTTGCGCTGAATCCAGCAGTCGTTAGATAGCGCAGCTCACTGCCTCCGCTGAGAAAACCGCGGTTTTGTTGCCGCTGTTCTGCCAGGTTGCTCAAGGCAAAGTGCTTTGTGAGAAAAAAAGGCAGGAACGCGTGTCCAGGAGCTGAAGGAGGAAAGTGACTGATTTGGCTCATCTTATGGAAGTGCATCGCTGATTGCAATTGTTGTAGGAGAAAGGGTACAGAAGATACAAATTGAGAAAGAAAATACCTTGTATCCTGTACCTGTACCAGAGGCAGACATTTGATATCGGGTATCTCAGGACTAGTTAAGAGAGCAGCATATATTTGTAGCATATGCTCTTGTTTCTAGTGTAGATCTGAATGACAGTATGTGTAAGTTGTCCCTTAATAAGAAAAATTCAGCTCAGAGTGTTGTGTCCTTCAAGTCTTAAAAAAAAAAACACCCAAAAAAACCAAACCAAACCAAAAACCAGCCAACCAAAAAAAACCCCTCAAAGATAGATGGAAGCAGTAGAACAGATGCTCAGAAGTAGAATAACCACAAATGAAAAGTAAAGATAGAAGCAAAGAAGGTGGAGAAAGTCTCTGTTAAATTTTTAAATGCCAAGAGAGCTTGTCTCTGCAACAAAAATGGTCATGACCTGGATTCCTACCTCCTAAATTTACATGTGTCATCAGGGTACGTAGTTTTCTGTAACTTCTCTAGAGAGAAAGGCCCCTTGAAAAGGGAACAACTCTTCAAGTTCAGTGTCAGTAGTTGTCCAGCTGCTTCAGGCTGTAGACTTCAGTCTTGCTCTTTATGTGCCTAAGGTATACTGACCTCTGCCACTTCCAAGACATCCTTGTCAGGGAAATTATTTGAGACATATATTAGATTGCATGGGAGGCCAGCCCATGTGATACTCACTATCTCTTTGGTAGTAAAAAAGGTGACTTCATTTACAACCTTTGGCAAAATGTCAATCTATTTTGAACTGAAACAGGAGGACAAGCAGAATATCATGAAGCTGTGGTGACTTCCTTGCTTATCTTGGCTGCCTTCTCCTCAAGAGTTCTACTGATCAGCAGTCTGGTGCAGCAAACAAGCTTGGCCAGTATTTATAAATAAACACGAGTTTCTCAATGCATTTTTTTCTTATCTGCATCTTTCTTTCCTTTTTTTTTTTAATACTTTAATTTCTCTGAGGCAATGGCCATCTTTATCTGTGATGGTTCTAAGACCACAATCACTGTTCTACTGTAATGCATAATAAAAATTAGTTCAAACTGAGCTAGAAAACAGCATCATTATAGGCACTTTAGTTAACCGGTCAAGTTACTATTTAACTCCTACTTCATTTACTAATATCTACTTCTAAATACCATGAGAAGGTAAAAAAACGTAGTGCACTAAGAAGATATTTTCATCACATTTCATCATAATTTTCATATTTCACTTTCTAATATATGGAAAAAGGTAGTACATGAAGAGTTATTATTTAAGAAAATAACATGATAATTGATTTGTTGTATAAGCTGACCCAGCCAGTAATAGTAACACTTCCACAATATTACCCATTGGGAGCACTGTCCCAATTCATTAGAATAGCTCAGCTTCAGTGGTAATAGTTTTGGACACAGTAATTTTTGTAGTTCTCTATACTTCATATATACACCATTGTCCAGCTTGGCTATTTCAGACAGGCAAGGTCAAAATTGCAAGTTATTAAACAGTTTAATTTGTGAAAAAGCACATCCTTCTTTATGCCAAAAAAAAAAAAGCAAAAAAAAAAAAACCCAAATCCAGAAGAATTCACTTTCCTCTTAAATTCAAAGAATATTGACCAGGACTAGGACTCTAATAAGAAGCAGAGCTTTTTGTCAGAGGACTACAGTGTTGTACAAAAGCCTTTGAAGTCCCTGGCAAGGCACACACACTGTTTTGGCGGTCACACTAGAGTGAATATGCATACGTAATTCTGGAGGGAACATCTGACATTTCGGAAGTGCATTCGTGGTTGGATTGTTCCAGCCAGGACTGGAGACCTGCTGTCATGCCAGGGCTCCCAAGGCCCTGCACCTTCCCTGTGTGATGCTCTCTTTGGCTTTCCCATCTGAAGCAGCAGTAGCAGCACAGACCAGAGCTGGCTGGAAATTTCTGACAGCAAATTTCTCCACTGGGAAAAAAAAAATCCAGTCTGTAATTGACAGGTTTCTGAGTAGCACATTGGCTGTGAGAGAAGCCAGGCAGGATCCCAAGCTGCCTGCTTCCCCTGCAGGCTTACTTGGATTTCTCCATTGGCAGCTCACATGCTTTCTGGGCTTCTTGACAGCTCAATAGGGAAAGTGAGGGAATCTGTGAACCTGAGAGGTGGGAATATGTTCAAGGTCACATTTCCACTTTGGATGGGTAGTCTTTTCCAGAAATGTGGGAGACAAATTCCGGTTCTCCAGGTTTCTTTGCTCCAATGAACCAAAGAGCAGTTGGTCTCCTATTCCAGAGCACCTCAGGCAATTCCAACAGCTGAATGAGCACCCATCTTTCTCCAACCCAGAAGAAGCATCAGGGATAAGGTGCTACAAGGAAATATAGGCATCCTCTCTTCCTTTCCTGAGATGAACTGGCAGAAGGGACCCACTGACTTTTAATCATTCCATCACCTATATGGGACTACTGTGCTTTTCCTCTCCTGGCACCTAACATTTTCTGTGGGGATACAGTTAAGGGCATTTAACCTCCACCAGGGAGTGAGGGGAAGAAACACAGAGAGTGATTCATAGTTCCAAATTACTGTTCTCAGGCTAAGAAAAATGTTAGTGCATTCTGGCTACTAGCTCAGCTGTGGTCGTGTCCTGTTAGAAACTTCTTTAAAATGGCTAGACATCTACAGATTATTTCAGCAAGCAGAGAAATATAGCACATATATGCCCTTTACCATAAATGCAACACAACAGATAACCCAGACAACACAGGGTGATTCCGCTTCTCTTCAGCAGAGGTTAGAAACTGCTCTACAGGGAATTTAAAACTTAAGCACAGGAACACCCAGTCTCACGTAGCCTTCAGAACAGCTCAAACCCCAAAGTCTTTATTCAGGCCCTGATTATATAAACTGAACAAGCATAAATCAAACTTACATCACGCCTTTGCTGAATTCATATCCCAAGCCTTGCTAAAGTAAACTATTCAGGGAAGTTAAAACTGGGCTTTAACTTTCGATTTGCTGTTTCAAATTAGATTCCTTACACCTGTGAATGAAGCATATGGCCACTTTTTCTTCTCATAACTTTAAGTTGTCTTCATTTTTTTTGCAGTCATCTGTAATTTATTTTCCCAGTTAGAGGTATTTGTTGGAGAAAATAGAGCAGTGCAGCCTTATAAGACATATGATCAAGGAGGGGAATTAAACTTGTCACGATGAAGCCATTTGACAGAAAATAGTGAAAACCACATAAATCTTTCACTGGTTCCATTTTATTTTGTGAGGAGAGAGGTGAATATTTTTTAAAATATGTCTTCTGTACACAGCAACAAAAAGGTTATACTTGTATTTTCTTCTTCTTTATAAGCAAGTCCAAGCTTCTGGCTAAAGTCCAGGAGACATTTTTCTTTGTCCATTAAGGCAATCTCCTACACAGTTTACCAGGGGAGGATGAAATTCCTCAAGCTGTGTTATAAACATTCATCAATGAAATCATGTTCCTAGTAACAAGAACAGCAGACAAAATTTAAGACAGTGCTACATTGAGTGTGCTTTACAGATGGAGACTATAGAATCAGGAGTGAGCCAGCAAAGCCAAAGACCAAGTAAGCCACTGTGAAAAGATTAAACAAGACAATTTTCTATCACAGAGTTTTGAGGTCCAGGGAAAGTAGGAAAACCTGGTTCTGTCACTCCAAATATAAGACAAAGGAATATTTAGATGCCAAAGGAAATGGTCTGATAAAGGATCTTTTTTGCTCTGTTGAAAAACCTTGATCCTTCCCTGTAGCAGAGAACTTTACAGAGACAATCTACAAGTAATTTAGAGCCACACAGCCTGTAATTTCTTCTGGATGAACTTTTTGAGAATTCTGTGGAATGTTCCTATTGTCCCTCTGTCTTTGTATTGCTCAAGCTCATTCCTGTTGAATAAAATCTCTAGAGATGACAGCTGAAACGATGGTCCTGTTGAGACCATGACACGCAATGGGCAGCATTGATTTTAACTTGGTAGATCAGCATGGAACAGAAAACAGGCAGTGTTGACAGCAGTGCCTGCAAGCTGCTGGTCAGGGACATTTTTTATCAGTTCACTTTCCTGTCTTCTTTTTCAGCTGCAATTTACCCCCTCCTCTGCCAACCTCTCTAATTAGTGCAGAGGATTTGTTTGTGTATAGCCTTAATAAATCATAATCACCTTCAATATAGCACTTCCCCAGGCTCTGATCTTTTGCTCTCTGACCATGTCTATGCCAAGTACTGGGTGGGAGGATTGGGCAGGGATTTCCTATGCACTGCCATCATCAGCAACAGGGAGCCGAGACTTCCCTTCCTCATTTAGGCCTGTTCTAAAGGCTACCACCACTAATGAATTATTTCCTTTATGAATGCATTTCACAAAATTAGATAAGGATAAAGCCAGAAACTGAGCTGAACAAATTACTGCAGAACTTCTAAAGCATTTTAAAAGAAAATGAAAACTTCTCGGGGTCTTATATTTTGTGACAAAACCTATCCAACTCCATGAAAGGCATATTATTCCAGAAAAATAATAATTTATAGGAGATGCTGAAAAGGTTTCTTAAAATGCTGATGAGGGGGGATTTTCTGGGCATGCTGTGAGAATACCAATACCAGCCTTTCTGCTGCTGCAGACTGCATCTGGTTTTCAGAGAGTTACATTTTTTGCAGCATTGCTCACAGGTTTCTGGTGTATGACTCTAGTGAATTGGGGAGCCCCATTGGGCTGTAACTTAGGCAAAAGGCTGCACTGAGTCCTGGCAAGTGCAGGCCTCTGGAATTCAGCACTGCAAGAGAAGGAAACATGCCAAACCATCTACCTGAACTGCTACTCCCTCAACACATTCCTCTGTGGTGTTTCTTGGCTGGCTGCTTGATCCCTCAGCTCTAGGACTGAAAAAACCCTAGTGCTTGAAGTTACATTTCTCACCATCTTTTACATAGCATATGTAGCAAAAATACCCTAGAACACTATGAAAGTTCCATTTTCCAAAACAAAAAAGTCCTGAGAAATAATTGTCTTTTCCTAATATTTTTAGTTAATAGTCAAGAGTAGCAGATGGGTGCTCATGAATTAAGATTGAAATATTTAGGTTTCTAATTTTGTTTTGAGTAAGATATTGTAAAATTAAAAGTGTTAATAGGTTGACTTTTAAAACATTCATAATTAGAGAAAGGTTTTTAGACTAATACTACAAATCTAAACCCACAAATTTATCCTGTTGTGTCATAACCACATGTTGAGGTGGGGTTTTTCTCTTTAGTTTCTTTAAGGTCTGCGTGTTTCCCTCCGCCCGTTCCCTGCCTCCTCTGAGATTCAGGTATAAAATCTGTGTTTGCCCATCCTGAGGGGTCTTGGGGGCTTCCAGAATAAAACCACCCTGTTCCCCTCCCAAGTCCCATGTCACCTCCATCTGTCCCCACACCTGGACTGAAAGCGCAGAGCAAAAAGGGGGAACGGCTGAACTCTCCTTCTCCCCTCCTGCCGCTGAATCTCGCCGCCGCTCGGGGGAGAAAAGCGGTCGGCATGCACCACAACAACCACACACAATTCTTTCTTCATTGTGGATGATTTGGTCAAAATCCCATCAGGTGCATCCCCTTCTCTCCACACCAGAGGATGTCTATTTATATGATTGTTTAAAGCAGATATACAAGTGGAGTGAAATTGAGGTCCTACAGAAAAAGAGAAGCTTAGCACAGGAAAAGATCCAACATACAGCTAGCAAAGTATTATAGAGCATACTTAATTTCTGTTTCTGTATTTTACATATGTAGATGACTACAATCTTTGCTACAGAGAATAGAGAAGTTTCTGTGTTTGTCACAAGAAAACAGCATGGGTTAGATGGAAATGAAAGTCATTCATGTCAGCCAATGGGAAAAAACAGGGCAAATTTCCTGGAAATGGTGAAACTAATAGTTTTGTAAATTGTGGAGTATTTCAGATTCGAGTATATGGAATTGTTGCACATCTGTAATTCTTTTGGTTACTGTCACAAACATGGAAGGTTGTTTCCAACAGGAGTAGTGTTTAGCATGAATATTTCTTAGCTGTATGGTATCTACATAGTGAACAGCACGTTTCAACAGGGTAGCAGACTCAGCACAGTGGTTATGTGCACAACATGCTGCTCTACCTATTCCACACACCATACAAGCATCCACTCAGCAAGGAGAGACAGGAATTTGGTAGTAGCTTTGCCCTATGTATTTGTGAGCTCTTTGTGTTGATGAGACAAACTAAAACAAGGGTTCCTATTACTATTCAAGCAATGATTGCCACTGGTAACTTCTGCTACACCACAGACTTATGTCAAGATTGTCTCATATATATAAAATTGAAGTTCTTTATTGTTGTTTTCCATAAAGTAGATAGTCCTTCCAAATGTCCTGTGTCCAAATGACCATAATATGTCATAACATTTTAGTCACAGTTCCCCATATTTCATGGTGCTATTGGATGTTGCAGAGTCCTTAGATTCATGTCCAACTGAAAAGAGTCCTTTCAGTGCCTTCAGCAAGCCTTGGGTCTACCTTGGCTTGCTTAGCAGATTGTTTTGGGAAGTCATTTACTCTCCTAGACTTCACCCTCTCTTTATTCCAGAAAGCTTATTAATTTATAGATCTTCAGGATCTCAACTATTGTCTTAGATTTTGGAATTTTTTGTTTGGTTTTTTTTTAGATCTTGGCGTTGGAATATAAGTTGTTTGTAGACTAAGATGACCCTCATGTTTTTCAGCCTCTGGAGACAATAGAATCACAAGTCTTCAATAAAATCTAATCATGATTTTAAATAACTCACAGATATGAGAGTTTAACTAAACAGAGAAAATACCCTGGTGTCCCACCCCACAGGGGTCTTATCATGGTCAGTTTGGCTTCTGTACTACAAAAACATCCTCAGTTCTTCAAATATGCCAATAAACTTCCCCTGAGAGGTAGACTTCAGAAAATAAAGCCCTCCCCTCATGCTACATGACCAATATTTTCTTGATAGACTTCAGATGAAAGAGTCAAAAATTTCTCTACTGACCTAACAAGCTGCCGGAGGAGCTTAAACTGCTGTGAGTATGGGAGAGCAGAGCAGTTTAAACCAGAAAAATGGGATTTGGGACAAGGTGATGTCACAGCCCAGCAGTTGATAGGAAAACATTCAAACTCTGGAATCCTTCTAGCAGCCAAGGAGTTCTGCACTAACATGGATGTCACAGGGGAGTTTTTTAATAGACTTGCTATACTGAGCCAAACAGAGGTCTTCAGAGAGTTATGGGAGAAGTAGAATTATGCACATCTGGGAATGAAACCAAACCAGCTCTGATACTTTAATTGCACAAGGTTTTCACTTGCTATCACCTATAAAGGAGCTTGTACAGTGTTTTAATTATTTTTAAAAGTTCACACTGATTCCCCAGACAATTGAATTATACATGGATATGTACAGAATAAAAGGCTTCATTGATGGATATCAGATGATAACATCAATAGCCAGAATTAAAAAAAAAAAAAAAGAAAAAAAAAGAAAAAATGGGGTCCCTATCATAACATATTATTTTTCTTTGAATAAAAGTAAGCTAGAGATTATAATATGCTACTAGCCCCTCTTTCTGAGTTGGTAAAAAGGTGATTGAATACATCCAGAGTAATGATGTTCAGATGGGATACTGGGAAACAGAACTGGTCAGGAATGAGCAATTAATTTGAAGGAAGGAAACATAAAAATGATGTTAGAAACATAGAGAACTTTCTTAAAACTGCATTTGTTTTATCTTAAAAAATAATCTTGTGAAAAAGATATTTTCTTTTTTAAGGCATAGTTCAGTCTAAGAACAGAAGAGTTTAAAATTCTAACAAAGGTGTAATAGCAAATGCATAACTGCTATTAGATACTAAAATATATAAATATGTTACAATAACAGCAAACTAATGATTTATGAGAAGGAGAATTCTGGGGACCCTCTCAAGACTCAGGGAACTTCTGAGGTAGAACTATGCTGTGCCCAGCAATCTCTTTTTCCCCTCATATGCTGTGCTGGCCATAACACAAGTGCCATTCTGCCACCATTTCTTGTTCATAAATCATCAAAAATTATTTTAAAATAGCATTAATTTCTCCTTTGGTTTAAAACTGCAGAAATATTTAGAACTTCAGATATGTTTGCTACTTATTTCCAGAGAAAGTGATTTGAGGAATTAGTGAGCCTATGGCCTATTGCATTTGGTTTTCAAATGTAAGACTTTTTACTCTGTCTTTGAATATCCTAATCAGCCTAAGTCTATATTTAATTTTATGAAAATTTCTAATTCTAAATAAAATCCAAGGGATGTCTGTACAACTTATTAATGATCATTACATTTACAAAGATGCTGAATTATGGAAAACCTCAGGATTTGTATTATTCTGCATTTGTTAGTAGGACCTGTACTCTGTATCCCTGGACTTACTGAATCTGATTGTATGCAAAACCAAAGACCTGCACCATCGTGTGATCTCCTACTTCAGCCTAAGACTGACTTAGTACTCAGGTCTGGATCACAGCCGAGGCAGGCAGCACTTGCCTGGAAACCCAAACTATCTGAGTCAGTTCCAGCCACCAGGCAAATCTGGGTCTTTCATACATTGTGCAAAAATGCTCCATTAGCAGAATGTAGTGGTAGCTTATTTAGGTGGCACCTTTTAACAGAAGTCTTTCTAACTTGATATTTTGCAGGGGGGTCTGGTGTTGACAGATGGAAAATAATCCAACAAATTCAGAACAAAAAATTATAATGCATGGTTTCTTCTGGTGCTGGCTTTTACAAACCAGAGGCAAAGACTGCCACACTGATGAGAAATATGGGTCAGGAAAATACATCTAGAGTTGGATATTTGAGGAGTCTGAATGTGCTCCATGTTACTGCATAAGCACTGGGGCAGATCACACTCAGTGGAGGGCAGTGGCAGAGCTCCATAAATCTGTCTCTAAAGGTTGTGCTGGATACAGCTGCCTGGGCTTGTGGCAGAAATCACAAATAATTGTAGCAGTCTGGGGTTTTTTCGCTTTCAGTCATGCAGAAAAATTTCAGTTTCCTACTCCGTATTTAGCAACCCATGGGAGGATCAGGCCCCGGAGGGGCTGAGGCACCCACCTGCCACTTCAGCTGCCTGAATTCAGCCCTCAAAATCTCCAAGTGGTTTTTCCAACACAACTGCCTGGGGAGGCAATGGAGCTCTCTGCCTGCCTAAATTACTGCATCTCAGCATGTCATAACTACAAAGTGTGGATATGTCCATGCTGTTACCTGTTTAAGCTCTTCTTAAACAAGCTGTTAGCAGATCTGCATTGCCTGCAGGTCTGCTTCTCTAGGCATTTTCTGTTCATGCTCTCACAAGGTCTGACACACAGTGATCCTGGCAGAGGTGTTTGTTTCCTCATGATTCATCTAACAAGTGAAAACTGGAAAACATGAGACTCTTCCCCCCACCTATCCCAAAAAAGACATTCAGTATATGTAGAAGAAATAATAACACTACTCTTTTCTCATGAAAAGGGTCTGATATGGCTTTAGGACCTCTGTTGAGGATAAGGCCCATACTGATGAATATTGGGAGGTAAATGCATGCAGCCAATAGAGTTAAGTCTCACTGGCCCCAGAGTCTTGCTCTGTCTCCCAGTACATTTCACTGGCTTCACAATCAGCACTTCAGCTTCCAGAAGACCCAAGGACTCCATACACAGTGTCTGACAAGGTATCCAGGTACTAAATGGGAGTAATGGATCCCCTCTGCTGTTAGTGCAGGACATGAGAGAAAATGTGGCCAGGGAGAGCTGGGGACACACAGAACACCACCCCTGACAGCCTGAGTTAGAAATCTGAAATGCATGCTTTGCAGGAGACTGGTTTCCTTCCCGAAACATTGGAATAAAGACTCCTTAGCAAAGGATTATGTTTAATGTAAGTACATTGCTCAGGCTGTGGTGT
This sequence comes from Chloebia gouldiae, assembly GCA_003676055.1. Classification (NCBI taxonomy): domain Eukaryota; kingdom Metazoa; phylum Chordata; class Aves; order Passeriformes; family Passeridae; genus Chloebia; species Chloebia gouldiae. The sequence continues at coordinate 1,987,858 of QUSF01000038.1, forward strand.
ATAAACTATAATAAGGTAATGCAGCTTTTTGTGTGTACATGTGTGTGACAGTTCCCTCAGTGCACAGTGGCCAAGCCTTTAAAAAGGCCTGTAGCAATTCCTTTAACCCAGGTGAAGTTATAAAAGTATTAATAGAAAATTTCCCTGCATTTTCCCCAGGCAGCAACAGAGGTAGCATATCACAAATTTTCTATCTTGAAAGAAAATGTTTCTTCTTTTCCAAATCAAAATCAGGAATTTCTTTCCCCTCCTTTATCTTCTTTAGGAACAAGCTTATGCAAAGAAGTTTGTGAGATATTTGGATTTTGGAGGCTGATTCAGGCCCATTATGGGGCCTCTTGAGAGGAGTTTCTCGTAAGCATCTCATAAAAACCTTGTCAAGTTTTTGGAATGTGGGCGAGTTTCCTGTCTCAGATGAGTTCCTCTCCTCTTTTCCATTCTGTGTTTCTAGCATATTACCTAAAAAGATGCTGTTTGCTTTACTTTTTAAATGTTCTGCCTCATGTGTGACATGAGTGTGCACAGCAGTCAGGAGTAAACTGCAAATTAGGTGCCCTCAGGTACTTGTGCAAATATTGAGGCATTCACACCTGGAGAATATTTTTCATGCTGAATACAGATGTACGGGAAGATTGATCATTTATCTTTTCCAAACTATTGATAATAGTTTAACCTATGTTTACTGAGGCACTGTTCCACAAACTACTTGTAGGTTAATATGGGTACTGTCCATATAGTCTTAGGGCTTTCTGGATGGAAGGAACCCTGGCCTTGCCCATAGGTGTTATATGACCTGATGTGTTTGTGATGTTGTGTTAACCTTCAAAGAAACTGTACTAAAATCTTGGAACTGTTTCCATTACAGCCTTCACCCGGACTGACATCACAGTCACACGTAATAAACAAGAGCCTCACCCACTAAACTGTTTCAGGCCTCATGTTTTAATGAAGTTTTGAGTTTATGTACTAGTTTTGGTGAAAATCTACTTTGAAAAAATTACACTGTAAATGACTTTATGTTTGTGGGTTTCCCCTTCCCTTGATCATATTTTATTTTGTTCTGTTTTCTTTACTAATTTTGCCAAAACTAACTTACACATACTTTGGTTTGTTTTACTCCCAGGTTTCTATTTCTAATGTGATTTTTAAAGGATTTAAAATTTGGACTCAAGAATAAATGTCTCAAGTTTTCAGAGCCAGAGTAATTTGCTTTAGTGATATGGTGTATTACACCTGTATCAGCTTAGTGGCACAAAACATCTGTCAGGAATTTTCATTAGAGTTTTTAAATTTTATTTTCATCCACACAGCAGAATGAGAGCCTAGCCAAGAACTTAAAAGACCAACTAAGCTTCAAATAGTTTTACTAATAATACTGAGAAGAAATGGACTGCCTTTGACAAGGATTTGTTTGCTGTGCACTTGGCCAGTCTGAGTGCTCCACCACTATTATGAAAATCCTTCATACTTGTGATCAACAAAAAAATTAAGTGTCAGAAGTTTTATCTGAATCAGGTATGGGTTCAAATTATGACCTGAGGAAAAATGTGGCACTTTATTAAAGCTGTAGGTCTGGCTCATATATCTGGGAATTATAATTTACCAGCATTTTAAATCACAGACATATTTGGTGATACAATTGCTTACATAAGGATACATGTATCCTTATGTGCTCTGAAGATGAACTTTGTGCAGTATTTTGCTTGCTCAGAGTCAGAGATGTCCTGCTCACAACACTTGGTATTTCTGTTCATGACCTAAGCATGGTTTCATGTAGGCAAAACTTATGGTTTCTCCTGTTGCTGCCATTTTAGCAGGGATGAGTCCCTTTAATATACAAATTAAATGAAATCAGTTTAATTACATTTTATTTGCCCAGTCTGACTGAGCCCTTTGCCTAATTAAATGATTTGACATGTAGGCAGAACTGTCCATTTTGAACCTCTTATTTCTCCCCACATGCTTCTCTGCCAAAGCTTTTACTTGTATTGGGAAGGCAAAACCAGACAGAGACTGCAATGGTGAGAGAAACTAATGAACAGGGTCTGCATTTGACAGCTTAAATGAGCTGATGGCATTGAACAACTAAATTGCCTTCTGATGCCAGTTTGTCTGAAGCTGGTGCATTTGCAGGGAAGATGCAGATCTATAAAATGGGCTCACAAGCCTGTCAGAGTCAAGCTTCTGGCACAGCAGTGAAGCAATTCATTCATCCTGACCATGAGCAAAGCAAGCACATGTCTCCCTGATGGAGTAATAAAGCTATAGGCACAGCCTGCTGCCAAAGCTGCAAATACCTTGGTCTCTGATTGGGTGTGATCTTTAAGCTACTTCATGGGAAGGTCCTGAATATTGTGTGTGTCAGCCCTGGTTAGTTTCTTTTCTCCAGGCCTCCAAGGTACTATTTTCTGGCACAAGGACACAAAAGAGACCAGGGAAATGGATATGCTTCAGCCTATCTTTCTGCCATCCTTATGCTGGCTATTGAGGAGTATCTAAGTAATTATGCCATGATTGGTAGGCATTAGATGATCAACTGAAGCCAATTGGGAGGAAAAATGAGAGAAGCAGGTGATGACCAAAGCTGAATGAGAAATCACTCATGCCAGACCCACACCTGTTCCCAAGCAGCTTAGCATCCATTTGGGCTGGACACAACCCTGTACTCATTCAGGAGAGGTAGGAGGACTGAGGCACACAGTCGGAGCCAGCCATATCTCCACAGCTACTGTGCCAGCATGTAAACCCTCTCCAAACAGCCTGCTGAGACTCCACCTGCACTTCTTTTCTCTCATTCCAGAACCCATTATTTGATTGCCTCCTGGTTCAGCCATCTGTGGAGGAAGACTCAGAGTGCTCCTTCAGCTGCTTATCCCCTTCTGGTGTGAGCTGTCCAGTCACTTGTCCAGAGCACTGTTCAGCAGCATCTCCTTGCTTTTTGGGTATCTTCAGAAGTAAGGCAGCCAGATGTGCTCTGCAAAATGTTCCCCTTCTTGTGAATTGACAATAATTTATCTTCAGCTTGCCATTATTATGGTGGATTTTTATTTAATTTTACATCACCACAAAGTAGTTAACACTGGGAGGGACCTGTCATGATCATCAAGGCAAATGATGATCCCCACCTCCCTTATCCCCCCACCCCTACTTTGTTCAATGGAGGGTCAGCTAAAGTAGGTTGCTCTGTAACCTTCTGAATACCACTACAGATGGAGACTCCACAGTCACTCTGGAAAAAAAAAACTATGTATATGATCACCCCTACAGCAATATATTTTTTTTAATGTTTAAATGGAATTTCTTGTATTTCAATGGGTACCAGCACAGTGTCTGTTCATGGCCTAAGTACCTTAGGATCCCCATTTACTTTTTTTGAATTTCCTAAATTTCTTGCTGTCTGATTTCTTCAGCATGTCAAAGTCCCCAGAATGACACCAAAACCATCTGGTGCATCAACCACTCCTCCTGGTATTGTACAAACTTGCTGATGGTGCAGTCTGCTTTGTTATCTAGATCATTAATGAAGAACAGTCACATGTTTTAAATGCTGATAGCTTTTATCCACCGGAAGCTAATTTTCTCCTTTGAGTTTTCTATTTATGAATATCCTACTTCCAGAAAGTATATCCAAATGATTCTTCATTATTCACCTTGGTGTTTTAGATGGAACACAAACCCATGGAATTAAGTGAATCATATATCAATCAAATTTGTAACAGAATATTTCCAAGAAAGTAGTCTTGTTTTCAGAATTAACCTCATGGAAAAACATCCAGAGGAACACTTGGACTTATTTTTTATAAAGTTTCTCCACAGAAACAGTCTGTTTTCTAAAGAGGTTTTTGTGGCTAAAGCACAGAAAAAACATATGAAAAAAGAACAGAGAATACATTAAAGGATACTCCCTAGCCCTGAAATAAAACTTAAAAATGCTGGAAATAGGATGTTCCTACACAAAGAAATGCATGTCTATGTGTATATATATGTGACTATATATACACACACACACATATATAATATATGTATAAACAGTGAAAAAATATTATATTTTCACTTTCCATCCAGCATGAACACAGCCTGGCTCTGGTGACTGCTGAGTATTGAATATGTTTTCATGCTAAATAGCTTCATTCTGCTGATGCAAATTTGTGCTAAAGACAAGAGACAGATCTGAGGTGAGGTAGTTGCAGTTTCATATGCGGACGCAGATACACTTCTAAAACTTCCAGTGTAAGAGGTAGAACAGCAGCTAGAGTTTGCATCAAAAGCTCCCATCCTATTTCCTAGCAGGAAACAAGGTCCAAAGTGTCTCTGAGAATGTTGGTTTTCATTTTTGTCCTGCCACAAGTGCCTCTTTTTTGTCCTGTGTTTTGTCATACTCGTTACTGTTCTCAATCCTGAGTGAGAATTGGGCAAAACATAACACTTATTTGTTCCTTTTTCATGTTCCCAGGCTATGTTCCTGTTTGATTAGTGGTGTTTCCTTTTTCCTGTCCTTTGTTTATTGCTATAACACATTTCCTGTTTGTTGGTTTATAGTAGCCAGACAAAAATAATGTTGTTTAGAGGTCTATCTTGGAAGTGCTGCAGGTTCAATGACACGTACCATTTGAGTCTTACATGCATTCCCATATCTCAGGTTCCTCCTCCTCTCTATTTCTCCCCACACTTCCCAGTCCTGCTCCCTTTGTCATCACACACCCCATCTTTGCTTTTCACTCACCCCATAACCCTTCACTCACCCCATCTTCTTATTTCTGGCAGGGAAACCTAAGTACTTGTCAAAAAAGAGGGAAAGAACCACAAAATTGAGCCATGGTGCAGCCAGTATAAACATAAGCTCACACTGACACTGGTAAGAGAAGTGAGGTTGGACACTGTGTTCCAGTGGCAAAACATGTGCAGGGAAAGCCAAACAGCTTGTTGAAACTGAGACTATTTCTGGGCATCCACCAAAATCTGGATTAAAAATTCTAGTTCTAAGTAAACCAGAAGTATTGACTTTACATCCTTCTGGTTTGAGGTCATTTAAGGTTTGCAGTTTCACTATCTTGTCATCATATTGAAGACTTGTTTTACATTACTATTTTCTTCTTTAGCAAAAACTCACATTCACAGGTATCAGCCTAACAGTATCTGAAGCTTTAAAATAGCAGGACAATACAGATGTTGCCCCAAATACTAGAGGACCCAACAATCAGAGTGGCCAGCCTGCCTTTAGCACAGTGGAAGGCCACTGTTGATTCTATGCCTGAAATTGCCATAAAATTGCTAAAAGTTTGGAAGCAAGTCTTGGTTTCTTCAAATATCAGGTTGTTAATTTGCCAGTCACACCAGCATCCCCCAAATGTATAAAGGCAGAAAAACTGGAGATCTTTAGGCCTGCCAGCGGCATATCTTACAAATATTCAGGTCACAGTTGTCTTACTAATTCATGTAAATATACAGATTGCGCCTCCGTACCTAGCCCTGACAGGATGGTGCATTTTAGGAAAATAAATTAATATCTTCAAGCCTAATACAAAGGTTATTCCTCCCATCCACAGACAGTCACACTGTAGACTGCAAAGCCAGAGACCAGCAAGTTGTGGCCTTGTGTCATTGGTCACTACTGGCAAGCTGCTGATTGCTACGGCTCTTATGGCCTTGGACACCACAGGCAGCTTCCCACTGCTGCAGAGTCCCCGAGGGTACGTACCTCCACTATAGCCTGCTGCTCCTCTTTTACTCCAGGCTTCAACCTGGCAGCAGAGTTCTGTCTGGTCTGGAGATGTAATGAAGGATTTTGGAGGTTAGAACTGGAGAGTAGCATAATGTCTAGCAGTGAACCTGACATTTCATTGCATGAAATGAGACCTCATAACCTGAAGGCTTAGTTTGTAAAGTGATGTCAGGAGCATGATTTTCATTTTTAATGGCTGTAAAAATAGCTTTCCTTCTTGCTAACGACTTTCAGTCTGTATAAACAACTGTATTAGCAGTTATAGAAAGAATTAGGCCTGTCCAAAAAGTGAACAAGATGCCCTAAAGACGGAATTTAGATCACATGACAAGGAAGGACTGTACCAAGGAACTCTTCTCTGAGAGATTTTGTTATTTATTCAAGCATGCAAGGAAACACTCCGAAGGGCTTGGGTAAGCTAACTGCTTGGAACCAAAGCATGCTGCAGATCCTTTTGGGGTATAAGTCACACCAGAGTGCCAAAAAATATTTCTTAATTAATAACCTGACTCCAGCATATGGAGTTTTACAGTGGCAAAAACCAGCTGCAGCATAAAATGTCATGTAACAATTCCTCCAGCTAAGGTAACTGAAGGTGCTGGAAAGCTCTCAACACCATTGTCAAGGTTTTGTACTTTCAACTCACCTAAATTAGCAGTTTCAGTTAACTTTTCTAAAGAAGTTTTCTCCTTATGCACTTATTCACTAAGATAATGATGCTAACTATTTAGATGCCTAATTACAAATAAAGTGTCTAACCTGAGGTGTAAAATGTTGTACTAAGTTCCTTGGCAGAGCTTACAGTCAAGCACTGAAAGAAGGGTGACTGCAAACCAGAGCAATGCATTCCTAGCATTTGGCTGGGTATTTGAAAATATAATAAAAATATAAAATGGTAGAGTAATAAATTCTTGCCTTGAGTATTTTCATTTTCATAAGGATTCTTGTCTTGAGTGTTTTCACAGGCATTGATTTCCCTCAGGTAAAAATGTATGCATCAGAGTCACATTTACATTTTTGTTGAAGTGTTGCCACCCTCTGTTTTCCAATAAGTTTTTATGCCTTTGTTTAATGATATGTAATCAGTATCAAGTTTTATGCTTCAAAGGAGACACATAAAATTGTGTTTATTATCCCATTCTTTATTTGTCATTGAGTTCAGTTAGTCCCACCATGGCACAGAATAGCCATTTGCTAACAGCTTAGAAGATAATCAGCAGTTTCATCTCCAAGACTTAAAATAGTTCAGGGTGGTGCTTGTGAATTTTTGCATACACATGCATACCCCTCTTCTGCCCCCCAACAAGCCACAGCTAACCACAGACAAATCTCCACATATCTAAATACTATTTGTCCTTGCACAACAGTGGGAATATGTCCTGAGTCACCCCAGCAAGCTGTTTTTCTTTTTTCTAGAACCATACAATTAGCATCTGTTTTTAGTACTTAGCATTCGGACTGAAGGGACAAAGTCCCTGTTGTTAGCTGTTCCTATGCACTAATTGGTAGTAGTGTGTAAAATTGCAGAAAGAGCTACAGGGCTCACTCTTCCAAACACATCCCCACATTTTTAACCTATTAGCCCTTTTTCCCTGGGCACAAATAAAGCCTTTTGGAAACAGAGAGTTAGGAGCCCCAAAAGGGGGCCAAGCCATGATCTGTTTATAAGCTGTGGATGACAGGAGAACAGAGAAGGTATAGGAAGACACAATATTTGTATGTTTTATCCCCTCACAGTTAGATACTATAAACTCAGGGCTTGGGTCCACCAAGGGAGAAAGGAACACACACCTCCACCCCCACACAGAGGGAGCACACTTCACAGAAATATTTGGGTTTATTCCTTAGAAAGTTTGTCTCCATTACCACTTGTAATGCACCTGAGCGTCACTGCAGGAAGGGTGACACAAGCACTCTAGGCTGATAACATTTTGTTATAGTTTACAGGGCTGCACAAAAGACATGATTGAGCATGAGGAGAAAAGTATCATCTTAGGAAATTAACATATATCGACCCATTTTAAAGTCAATCATTTGATGTTATCTGCAAGAGACTCAAAAGCAAGATACAGCTCTGACATTGCATCTAATTATCACCTAAAACTCAAGTCTGTTCATGTTAGTTACGAATTGCAAAATTCAGATTAAAGAACTCCTCCCACCATTTGCTGGTTTCCAGTTAGGTTCTTTGAACAAGTATGGCTCAGGTGGCTGAGGCCTTTGTGCAGCTCATTTCTTTACCAAATCAAGTACGTTATGTAAATGTTTCGGTGTGGTGACACGGTCACAAACATTCTGCAATCCAGTGAGCCTCAGCTTAATGAGAGGTTCTTCCTCAGAGAGGTGGGCAGTGAGTTCTGCCCAGAAGTAATGTGAGCATAGAGTGTGACTGGAAGAAACAGCAGCACAGTGGGGAGCACGGAGCCAGGCACTGGGCTTTGACATGGTTCCTGGGTGCTGCAAGCAACCACAGGAACTGCCTTGGAACTGACAGGTCCTGGAGAACAAGCTGGATGTATAAATTGGTGAAGACCTGGCTGAAATCTGAAGGCCAGTTTGCATACTCAAAACAGGACATAATCTTATGATTCTGCAATATGTGCTAAGGAACAGGAAGAATTAATCTTAACTGTTCCATATGTTTCCCTTCCCTTCTTTCCCCTTCCCATCCAATGAAATATTTTTAACTATGCAACCACTATTACCTTAACTATGAACTAGTGGCAGATGAGTTTACATTTTTTCTACTGTCTAGTCAGATCTAGGAGGAAGTGTTTGTGTATTTGACTACATACCTTTTTTGAGAGGATGAGCTATTTGCTGTCAAACTTCATTACCAGTTAGATAAGATGGCATGTCCATGATTCTCTGAACATTTGACCATGGAAATTGTGGAAGATTAATTCTTAAGTCTATGACTTTGGACCAACTGGGCTTGTCTCAAACATATGTGCAAATATACATCAACTAATCTCCTGCATGTCTTGTGACAGGAGAGACATAATCAGACTCTGAATTTCTCATCCCTATTGTTGTGTGAAAATAGGAGAAATCAAGGTCATTTTCAGTGGATTCCCTCCATACACGTTGCTATGACTTTCATTGAAAAGATGTTGTGTGATTATACCATGTCAACAAGAAAGATGTTGCCTGTAAATTTTATGACACACAGTTAAATTGCAGGTGTAACTTGTTCCAGTTTGCTGCTGAATTCTGAAGTGGAATCAGAAACTGCATGCTGGAGACTAGTCAGACCCCATTCTGGAATGTATTTTGTGTTCAAGATTTTACACTTGCCATGTGGTTCACTGCTAGGCTTTAAGATTTGGCTGTTCTGGATTTGATATCAGCCTCAGGATCTGATATTGCACTCTGTTATGAGGTCCAATCACATGGGTTTTAGTAGGACTCTGCAGTTTATCCAATGCATTCAAAACCAATTTTTCCAACCAGTCATGAAAATGGAAACGCAGTTTAACAGGAGTGTTTCAGCAGCCTTAGAGTCCATAATGTGGTGGCTTTTATGTTGCAGATGGAATCTGGCACAGCAGGTAGATATTCATATCAAGCAGTGATTGCAATCTCAGTAGCAATTGCCTGCAATTTCAGAATGATTGGAACCAATTTCATACATGATTTCAAAGGATTCAGGATTGGTTACCAATAAAATGTATCCTCTATCTACTGCAAATGTGACCTAACTTCAGAACTGTTTATATTAAGGTAATTTTTTTAATCCCATTTATCTGAAGAACCCTTCCTAAGAAGCTTAGCATAGCAAAGCTACAAGCAACTATCTATTATTTGGGCTGTTCAGAAGATCATTTTTACCAAGAAAAAGCTTAGTGTTTACCCTGCTAATTAATAGCCATCTTTCTAAAGATCAAAGAATGGAACCTGACCAGGAACAGCTGCTGTTACGTATGGTTATTTACATTTTCCTGTCTGATATCCTAACATGCTTTTAATGATTTCTCTTCCTTTTGCAGAAGGTAATTCCATTGTTCTATGAAACAAAATCAGTGTCTGTTCCTGGCAGATGCCTGCATACCTATGATTGTGCAGCCATTGATCTGTACATGGAATTTTCCCCAGTATGAATAGGAATTTCATACAAAGTATATGACCACAGTCCAAAAAAGGAAAAATCTTGCTGCCCTAAGGGATCTGTTTCTGGGAGTGATGGGACACCAGGAGTACTCCACTAGGCAAAAGGACTAAAGGACTCAGGCATACACACTGGAGAGCACTCGTAAGAGGTTTCCATGTTTCCACTCCTGCAAGGTTTATGTTGGAAACATTTGTGTTACATGTCCCTACTCTCCACATCTGAGTGTCCACAGGAACATCTGATGTTCCAAGTGCTACAAGGACAGTAGGTGCTGTTGGTTAAGTCAGATTGCATAGATGACATGCCCAAGCAGTAAGAACCTCTTATCACTCTGTTTATGCCAGTAATCCAAGTTCAGACACCCACCTCCATTAAGGAAAAGTACTTAAATGGAAACTGGACAATCTGTGTTGCAGAGATCTGTGCTGGGGAGATCTAAGCTCAAGTTTCCATTTAGAGAAACTGAAAATAATGTCCACAAACTTAGTTTTAAAAAATGCCATAGTTGATATAGCTCAGTGAGAAGGCAGAAAGATGACAGAAATTATGGCAAGGGAGTAGGTGGTAGAGAGCAGATGGGGAGAGGAAAATTCTCTTACTCTAAGCTAGGTTTTGTGTGCATGCATATCCTGCATATAGGCCACCCACCTATGACACATGGATTTTGGAAAGGTGTTATTCTAGCCCTTATACATAGAACTGGTGTTCCCTGTAACTAGGAAAACATTTATTTTAAAAATTGAATCAACCCTCAGTAAAACATGGGTTTCAGTTACAGAAAGAATAGGTTCATGAACTCCAGCTAGATTTCTGAACCCTACCATCTTAAAAAAAAAAAAAATTGCCTGTATGCTGAACTCTTAGGGACCAGGAACTTACCTCTCTCTGGATCACCATCCAAGCTATCCAGTAAGGTGTTTCAAACTGCACATGAAGCAAAATAGCTACTAAGTATTAACCAATACAAAAGAAGTAAAATTTAAAAACAGGAAAATGGTTACTGTGACAGACCCAGGTAATAGAATTACAGCATTCTTCTACACTAAGGCATAGGTAATTCTAAGCATGGCATCCAAAAATGTATGGTATTCTAGAGAATTATTAATGCTAACTTGGGACATGTTCAAGTCTTACAAAGAGGAACTAAGAAAGCTCTTCCTTTTTTTTTTTTTGTTCCTTTGAAATCTTATTGTCAAGATTTTTAGTCCCAATGTAGTTTCCTCTCCCTCACATCCCATAGATAAAAGGTTATGCCAACCAATGCAACCTGCTGTCTGCTGCTGAACCTCTGCAGCAGCTGGAGCATGGTGTGAACTTGTGGGATGCTTGGGGAAGACTTCAGCATCTTCAAGAGCAATTGGTGGTCCTGCCCTGGCAGGGCAAAAAATGTTAACAAAATAATCTCTGGATAACCAAGTGGGCAAGATGTCTTCCTTGTGGGTGTCTGACTCTCACAATATTCCTTTCCATACTGTTGTTTGTTTACAGGTGCAGTTTATATTTTCCTTATTGAGTGAGGCTATTTCTGTGACGTGCTCTTGCTTCTATATGCCTGCATGGCAGTTCTCATACCGGGGTAGTCACTGATTCATAAGAGTTTAGTTCACAGATGTATTTTACTTCTGCTTAAGGTTTTGCAGCTTTCTGAATACCCATGTCTACATTCTCAACTGCTATTAAACGTGGTATGTGTTAAGTTTCAATATAAAGCAAAAATAAACATAATTTTAATCTCTTAGGACTTTTAAATGATCACAGCCTCACAAATTCAAAGCCTTGAGTGACTTAAATTCTTGCTTCAAGTCTGTATAGAGTTAATAACTCTGATTTTCATTAAATTAATTTGGATTGCACCTGAGAATAAGAAAGAAGAAGTCTTGTCCACTACATATGGAACTTTCATTTAGGGGTTTTTAGCTTTCCCCCAAACCCTGAGATATGACTTTTGACAAATTCACTTCTTCCACCTCTTACCTGCCCAGACATTCAGGGTGCACATAGCTTGACAATACATTGGCTTAACTTGGGCATGAACAAGCAATTGTTCAGCTGGTCATATCTGAGAATGTCTGGCATTTTCAGTATAATTTGTGCCTATGAATTCAAACTGCAGCTGCGAATTCAGCAGCTGTGGCTTCCCTGCATAGTGAGACCCATCTCCTGCATATAAAGAGGGACCTCAGGAGGTCTGCCACGTTCAAGAACAAGGCTGTTCTGTTTTTTGTGGATGTTTACATGACTAGATATACTATGCTGAAATGTGCTTGAAAAATATCCATGGCATGTGCTTCATCCCAACCACTCATTCCCTTTCCTTGACCTGCCCTTTGTGGAGACCATGGAATGTTAAACATTCCTTGTTGGTCTGCCCAGCCTCTGCTTTATTTACACTTACTCTCCCATTCCCTTATGCTGGGGCACTTTTTAAGTTATTTTCTTTCCTACTTAATGTAATGGAGTGCCAGTAGGGCCAGATCCTTCAGCAGTAAGGAAGTGGATCTTGGCCATTAATGCTGGAGCCTGCACCCACTGAAGCTGCATGCAGAGAAAGAAGTAAGAAATAGTAAAGAAAATTAAGGCCTAAATAATGCTTTGTGGCTTGATGAGCAACACATCCCTTTTTCTGCTGCTCCAAGAATAATTATTTTTAAAACAGTAGGTAAAAATCACTTCTGTGAAAATATTTCTTTTCAATGTAAACAAATTTTGGGCTTCTGAAACCCACTACTTCACTAGTCACAGAGCCATCTCTGCTACATTTAGCAGAGATTACATAGTAAATAACAATCAAGACCCTACAGCAGAACAGCCAAGACCCTACACTTTCAGTCAACCTAGTTTACAGATTTTATTTTTAACTATTATAGCCTATCTAAACTACCTGGAAACTTACCTAAAAGTCAGCCAGTTTATTCCAGTTTCAGCATGGCCATTCAGAAGCTACCTTAAAATAAAATAAGGCAAAATAAAACTCTGGGCCACTTTTTCTTATGAAATTTCTCTGTAGATAATCTTGTAGATATGTGAGACAGGTAAAGAATCAGGTGGAAGCTTTTGGACAGGAAACAGGACAATGTCCACTGCTGACAAATTCCCAGTTACATAAGAATTTGAGTCTTCCCACAGACTTCAGCTATTGCCTCAGAATTCAGCTGCTTTCAAAGCTGTGTCACCTTATGTCACCTCTTTGAGAGGTAACACTCATACTTGTCATTCATATTTGTCATGCCAGAGTTGCCATATATGTTGTTCATCTCTAGTTTCAAATGCTGTGTATTTTAAAAGCAGATACCATCTTTCCTTCTTCTGAGTTATCCTTTGTATTAAGAGCAAAGGGAACAGGAAAGCTGTTTTCAGTAATGAGGTTCCAATAGAACAGCAATTTTAAAGAGGAATCCATAGGAAAATATGGAGAAGCTTACAAAGCTTTTTTAAAGCACTTTTCTCAATGGAAGTCATGTCAGATGTGAACTCCAGTAAGCCCACCATGATGGTCTCTCATATAGAAGGTGCAGGATGGATTGTAGTCACACCCAAATTGCATTTGAAAATACATACTCAAGCCTAGAACATTGTTAATAGATTGCTGGTAGTGGATTAGGTTGCTATCCTTATTTATTTTTAATAGAGACAACTTGCAGACCAAAGCCCTCCTGTTACAAGTAAATAGCCAACTGACATCAGAGCAGGGGTAGAAGTGGACCTCATTTTGTCTCTGCAGTGTTGAAATTAAGTACTTTATATATTTAGAAGTCTCCAGCCTAGCCTTTTCTCTGTGTTAAATGTTCTGTGTGCCACTGACTTTACAGTAGATCAAAAATTACTTTTTCAAAGTAATATTCTGGCCTTGATTTTGAAAAGTGTATAGTAAATACAAATGCCTCTGGATGACCTGATTTACAGAATATGTTGAAAATACTAACATTCAACCTTCCAGCCACAACCAGGAGACTAAATCAGCACTTCTGCAAGTGTAGTGTTTGACTGTGGAATTCAAGATCCTGCCCAAGTTCTAAGACTTGCAATTGTGTTTACTAGCTTGGTAAAATGGATCAAAAAGAGGCACACATGCCAGTGTTACAGTAGCTTAGTATGTTCAGGTCTGAAATACTGCCTGTCTGCCTCAAGTGGTCTTGAGGTTTAGATCCAGCTGGCAACAGCCTGCTAAGCTCTGAACTGAGCCTGAACACAGCAAAGCTGTACCTAAAATCCTAACCAAGACTTGGCTATCATTTCTTGGTGATAATGGGGACATTTGCCTGCAGTGAGAGATACAAAGCAGATACATAGATTCCTCATCCTTTCATCTACAAAGCAGGATAAGAAAGATCTTGGCAATGGCAAAGGGTTGCACAGTTAATTTATTCACTTGTGCCAGAGGAAAGTCTGAAGGGAGGGAAAAAATGTAGGAAAGATCCAGCCAAAAAATATATGCCATCATATTTTTTATTGCAGATGAACAAGCAATTAACTACATTTCTTACTAATAAAGCCATCAGTCATTATCTCAGCAATCTGCTGAAAATATTCTTTGGGGACATCTGAAAATAACTTTGATTCCAAGTGTTTATCAGGAGAGATGGTAGGAATTCTATGCAAAGCCTATGTTCAAAGCACTCAGATTCCATGTGGTTTCTCATCTTCCTGGAGGTAAGCTCATAAGAGAAAAAATGCGTGCCAACTTCTATGTTGTTGCACAAGCATACTGTAAGATGATCAGAGAGGCTTACTTGCTAAATGCGATGAAGTTTATCTAAGGTGAGGCTCTGCCCTGCATGGGGGTACATGAGGAGATGGTGAGGTTGCACAACACAGCACTCATTGCATGAGTAAAGAACAAGAGCAGCCCCAGCACCTTTCTAGCACTAACACAGGAGAGGGGAAATAACCAAGTAAGTTATGGAAGCAACCTGGCATGTGGGAACAGGGGGGTTTAAGCCCCCACTGTGTTTCTGTGGTGACTTGGAATCATTCAGCCATTTTCTATATCGGTTCCAAACTGACCCCAAGTGCACAGCATTTACTGTGGGAATTGGGAGAATTGTGAATGCTGTGCACTCCTCAAGGCTGGTGCTGGAAGTCAAGGTAATTCCACCTCCACACTCAAAAAAGTGTGCAAATGAGTTAGGAGTGCAAAGGCAGGCCCAATGAGTGGAGCAGGAGAACAGAGTTGAATGGCAACACAGAAAGCAATACTGAGTGGAAAAAAGCAAAGTCACTCAGGCATGAGGAGGTGTCCCCCATGGCAGGGTGACTCCAGTCACTCTCCTCAGACAAGGACTGGGGCAGGTTTATGCAGCAAGACAATGTGTTTTGAACACACAGCTAAGAGGGAAAGAGCAACTTCAAGACAGGATACAGGATAGAGGTTTAATGGGCATTATAATGTGTTATGACTCTCACACCTCCTGTTGTCCATGCTGAGAGCCTGAAAGAAGACTGTTTTCAATTGCACAGCTGATGAAAGAAATTAAAATAAGAACTAGAGGGTGAAGAAGAAAAATCCAGACAGACCCAATTCTCCTCACTCCTGTATAAATCAGGAAACACATGTAGGCTTGTATGAAAGGGGAAACCCTGTTGTTTATATCATGATCTCTCTCTTTTTATTATCTGCAGACTGAAGCTTTTGGAAGCCAGTGATTAGGAAGCCTCTGTGACAAGAATGGGACAGTCACCTTAGCTGGAAGAAAATACAGCTTTTGCAGCTGATTTGATAAAAAGCCTTGGAAAAGGACCCTGAATGACAAATATGAATGACAAAGTATCCATATAATCAACATGAAAGTTAAATGATAAATACAGCATTAAACAAAAAAATTAAAAATTTGAAAGAAATAAAGCAAAACAAACATATAGTCCTGGTTTTATATTTGTTTGGTAAACAGTTCTTGAAATGCGACCTGTCTCTTCTGTACTAAGAGTTTGTACTTTAATTGAAAGGCCACATCTGAAGCAGTCATTGTGAAATCCGAGATATGCAACTTTGTTTACATAATGATACAGTTCTGATAAGTCACTTCCATGTCACCACATGCCTTTGAGCTAATAGTTTTTTAATATTTGCCTTAATAACTACCTTCAAGAAGTGGGTTCAATCAGTACTGTGTACTGTATTTATTCTCCCAATAGCAACAAACTGTATGAACACACCAATTTCTAGTTCAACACTTACCCTTTAGAGCCCACAAATTGTTCTCCAGACCTTTTATGGCTAAGTTTATCTGCTGGTGTAGGCTTCTGAGATATTTCCTTCCATTTTGTTTACTTGTACTGCTGCATTTGCACAAGCAGCTTGTCATTCTGCATTATATAAATTTAAGCTTCACAGCAAAAATAGCAATACCTGTTCTTTGTCTTTGCAGATCTGGCATTTTCCCTAGAACATTTGTAAGCACATTAATCTAAATATGAATGTACAAAGGAGGAGGTAAGGAGAGAACACATAAATCTAGTCCTTCCTTTAGGACTGATAGATGATTGGCCTCAAGACAAAAGCTTATCTGGGCTACAGCTATCCACACCAGGGAAGAATCAAACTGATTTACTTTTAACTGGTTTTGCTTAAAAACTCCTAAAAATTTGCAGCTAAAATAAAGCAATTATTATATTTCACTTAGAAAGAAAAATATTTGCAAGACATTCAAAACTAAGAACAATATCAAAACTGCTGTAATTAAATGCAGTGCAAATCAAACCACTGTGAAGTGACAATAGAAACATTCTTGCCATCATCATTTTGAGGTGAACTAGAACAAGGAATGTAAAATTCTGATCAGTTTGGAACATTTGAAATTCAAAGACCAGTGACTACTCTACAGCTGTTTCACATGAATTAGTTTCATTTTGTGATTAGTCATTTCACAATGTCTTGCATGTGTTTTAGAATAGCCATACACCAGATAGATGTGAATAGTCTAGTGAGGTAATTCCTTCACAGTTCTATGCACAGAATGAACAGTCATACCCATCTTCTTGTGCTTACTGAAATTTAAATACAAATGAAACCAGAATATTTTTTTTTCAAATAAACATTTAGGAAGAAAAGATGAAGTGATTAGATTTTTAGTTTCAGAGTTTCTCTAATCTTGTGCATCAGTCAGATTGGTAGGCATGCACTCCAGGGAAGTGTGTTCTAAAACTGTGTAAATATACTGCAAATAATTCATAGAAAAATCACATTATTTAATCTGATTCAGGTTACACAGTTCAATGTGCTTTTATTCAGAGCTGATTGCTTCTTAATTGTTTTCGACAGTTTAAAACCACATCAGGAAGGGAGAGCAAATGTTCCCTTTTTGTCTCTCAACTTTCACTTTTTTAATTTGTAAAGTATATAACTTTGTAAAATATTAAAATATAAAATCTTGATAGCAGCCTATTGAAAGACAGACTTTTTGTGCAGGGAATGGTGTCCCATTAAAGGTGAAACAAGAGCTGCTCTGAAGAAGGCAATATGTTATTGAACACATTTGAACTTAATTTCCAACATTTACAGACTTTTCCCTGCATAAATAGAATCAGGAGTTAATCAAAGAATTTCCAAGTTAAATTCTCAGTTTTCCACATTAATAAAATAAATTCTTCAAAACCCACAATCTCCATATTTTCACTTTGCATTGAAAGAGTGAAACTGGTAGCCAAACCTCAATATGCTACATATTCAACAGAATAGCATCCGTTACATGGGTAATAAATTGCCTCTGGAGGAAGAATTTTCCAGCCCAAATGAGCTTCCAACAGCAAAGCACAGGTGTTCCAACACGCTCCTTGGTTTAGATGTGGTGAGAGAATTTTACACATGATAAATCTTAATTATTACTTTAGAACAACTACCTAGCTTTTACTTCTGAATTACCCATTTGCATTACCACTTCCTCATCTCTGTGTACTCACTCTGAAATGTGCTTTCATTTGCCAGCATCGCCGGCCACCCAGGTGACAGAGCATGTTCTGAGTCAGAGAGAGACACCAGGAAAGAGTGTGGGAGTGCACAGCTGCCCGTCGCCAGAGTGAGCATCCGTGATTCATCCTCCCGAGTATGGCAGTGAGTTCAGATACCATCAGACTGAAGTGCAAATCAATTTCCCTCTTTAGATATCTAAATCTACAGATCTCAGTATATCCACTCTGCTACTAGCATCACAGCAAAATGAGGGAAGGTGTTTGCAGCTGCATCAGCATCAGCAGGCAAGGACAGAAGACAGCCAAGAAGAATCGGTAGCCTGGCCTTTGGGACATGTTAAAAAGCAAATTAACATGGCTAGGATTCTTGGAAAGTTATTAGTGTGGTTACTGGCATATGCTAATATGTTGGAGATTTGAGTCTTGATTATTACTTTTACACGTGCTACTGGATTTTGCCAGCAAGGTAGACCCATCTATATAAAAACAATACTTTTCTTTTCCTGCATAGACATATCAGGAACTGTCATCACCAGAGCTAGAAGTAGAATTCAGAATCTTGCTTTGAACATCTCAATCACATTCTTTAACTTTTGTGAGGTTTTCTGGCATTAACAGATGCCACAATATTTGGAAAGAAATTTTTGTGGCACCTTGTTGCTGAGTCAGCATTTCAGGCCAGGTTATGCTCTTAATATATATTTTTTTTTTTCTGCAAGATAATGAGCTTCTATCTGTACTTCTGCTACCTTGGATTCCACATGTCTTGTCAAATTACCATCAAATTCACACACTGGAACCATTCAGGTCTCTAAGGTGTAATAATAGCTCAGTCAAAAGCAAAAATTTGTTCAGATGACTGCCCTTTGAGTTCCTAGATCAGAAACAAAAATAGTTAAAATCAGCACTTTTTTAATGTACACAAATATATATTTAGTTTAAAGAGAAAATAAGTTCACACTGCGTGAATGTTTCTGCGTGCAAGTTTGAAATGAACTTGTCCTCCTCTCTAGAACATCTGCAGTTCACCACATGCAGACACACAAAGTAGGTTTTTGTTGAAACAGAAAATGCCATGAAGGAAAATGACAAAAATCATAGCCGCAAATAGCTTCTGTAGAGTCAGATGACTTCTTGGAAAATAGCTCTTCACCATATTTTCTTCTGGACAAGTTCAGTTTTCCCCCACAAAGACAGCCACCAAATACCCCACACGCAACAAGCTGCACTCATTGAAAGCCAAGCTCCTGTTTGATGTACCAGCCCTTCTCTGGGTAATCATAATCTGGTTTGACATGTTTGTTGATGAACATTTCACAGATAATTTTTTTGTTTTGCTGTTCCCTGGTTTATACCTCTTTTAAGACCTTGTGTGACTCCAAACCACCATGAGATAGAACTCAACTTTTACCTCCTCTGTATGCTTGTGCATCAGCCCAGGGTCAGCCAAGCACCACGCTCTTTGCACCACCGCTGTGCAAGGGACAGGCAAGAACTCACAAAATTTGCTCATCTAGCTACAGACCTGAGCAGTGGGAGGAGCAGCATGCTGTTAAGCAGATGGTATTACACTCCAATCTTCTGCCTTGCATATTTGAGAACATCAGTGGCTACATTGCACAGAACAACCTTCTATGGTACCCTTGCTTTTCTTCTCACACTTCTTTACTGCTCCTTCAATGAGTCTAACCACTCCCAGCCTCTGAATAGGGAATAGACTCTGCTAAAAGCCCTCATCTCCAACAGCATCTCATTTTCCCAGCCTTTCCCTGTCCTTTATATAGAAATCCATTTTCTCCAGTTACTGCTGTGTGCACCACTGCATAATCCCTGCCTTTACAGATATGTGCCAGCCCCTCTTCCTAATTACTGTCACCAGGTGCACCATGCTGCTCAGGAAGCAACAGAAAGCCTTTTGAAGGACTGAATTGCAATTTTGCCTGCAAGAGTCTTTGTCCAAAAGCACTTTCTAAAAGCAAAGCTTTGAAGGAAAAGAGAGTCAGTGCATCTGCTTAGGATGCAATGGATGACTGATGTAGTGATGATGTACCAGATGACGATGTCTTTAGGTAAAATAAAGAGCTGCTATCATAGCTGGAAACTTGCCTGTACCCTTCTGGTTTGGAGTATATGTCCAACCCTCATAGTTTATATAAGTCTACCTCACCAGTGATATTCCTAGCTGCTGCAGCTGCTCAGGTTTCTTTGTTTCATCTGTCAGCATTTTAACTGGCTTTCAGCTTTCCAGTCTGCATTTGAAATGCATGAACTATAACAGAAGTTATTTTTTCAGAGGAAACTAGGCTATGCATAGAAGCAGCCAGAGGCTGACTGATTGTCTTCTCTTCATGATTCAAAAGTAGTGTCTTTCTGATTGCATTTTTCAACCATTACCATTTTTGCTACAAGGAGACTCTTGTTACTGTTTTGCAGACTGGCCATATACATGTTACCTTGGCTAATAGACAGTCAAGAGCATATTTTTGGCTAATAACCAGTCAAGAGTATATTTTATCCACATATTCCATAAGTTTTTAATTAAATGACCTCAGTATGCTCACTCTTTGAAGTTGAATCTATCCAACATCATTAAAACTTACTCACATCCTCTTACTTTGTTATTAAATTCTACTGAATACCTATGAAAGTCTTTCATTCTTCACCCTTAGCAAGAATTGTTATTACCTTACTATAACAAGCAGAATAATTAACAACTTAGTTTGCCAAAATTTGTTTATGTACCCATCCCAGCAGGGTAGCTTCCAATACTATGCATATTTTCCCAGAAAATAAAATAGACATCCAGAAATAAGGGGGAAAAAAGAGAGAGATATTCTTGAAAATTATCAGTAGAACCATGTAATTAATAAAAATTAATTTTTTTTTCTTCTTACAATTTAGATAGCACTTTTTTGAATAAGTGATTTTGGATTTTCCAGTAAAGTTGTCAAACACTGCATACTAGTTTTATTGATTTTTTTTTCCAGGATAGTAATTTAAATTTATTTTATTGCTGCATTGTTGTCCCTTGGAGACTTAAAGTTCTAATTCATAGCTAATGAAGCATAGTCAAAAGCAAGGCAAAAAGCCAGTTTTTACAGGTAGCTAGGAAATAAAAGCAATTCAAAGCATTCTCTATATTCATAAGTCTTTGAAATGACTTTGACCACACTAGTGCCAGTGAGCCCTACCTGTACAGTGGATGGTGTGCTTGAATGCTTAAGCAAAACTTCAGATGAATTTGTGGTTTTAAGCATAGGTTCAAATGCTTCATCTAGGCCTACAGGCTCAGTTTCCATAGGTCTCCAATAACTCCTATGTACCATCAGACAGAAACAGACTCAAATATCCATTCTAGGGGTTAAAAGTAGCATTTAAATATAATAATCTGCACTCATAATTTCCACAAATGGATGATGCTTTTTGAATGACTCCTGTGTTCCCACAAATACTGTCCTAAAAAGGTGAAATGATTTCATGTAAGACAAAACTTTTATTAAGTAAATTATTTTAAATTTCTATTGTACATGCCATACTCAGGAGAGATATCATTGTGTATTCTGACTAAATTATCTATTACAGCACATTTGCAGTAACTGTAAGAAACTCAATTTTCTTTGTGACTGTGAACAGTCCTCTGGAGTAAAATGATCAGTTCATTAAAATGTTAATAGGCAATGCTATTGAATATACTTCAACTTCCTAAAATCCCACTTGATATTAGTGTTGACTGAAGTGGGCATTATGTATACTTTCTGCTCCCTGCAGAATCACAGACAGTATTCATGTGTGCTCCTTTGCCTTAGAGTGGGAGGTGCATGGGAGCCTGTTGAAAGCTGAGACACAGATCTTCAGACTAAGAGAAGGATATGTTGCCACATTGAACAACAAAATGTCCAGTTAAAAGTCAGGGAATAGTAGTTTATTAAATTCTGTCAAATAAAGATCATAGGACACTTCACAAGTGATCCAGCCCTAACTCTTTACCTGTCACTCAAAAGAGAAATTTCCAACTTTGCTTTCTTCCCAAAGGCAGTGTTTTTCATGCTCTCCCAACAGAATCTTCTCAACTACTCTCTGATTAATGCTGTTTACTAAAAGAAAGCTGTTTCAGGTGCTCTTATGTCCTGCCAATCTACAACAACATGGAGTTGTCATTAGGACATAGCTGTAATTACCCTGCCTCGTTAAAGTGTTCAGGTTCCCAGCAGCAAGACAGTGTAGCTGAATTACCCAGAAATTTGAACTTGGCTGGAAGTCTGCAAACAAGAGACTGGATGCTTGGTTCTTTGTGTTTTCTCTGGAGAGTCATCCACTATTAGACATTTAAACCAGAGGGGAAACAATACAGAATACATCTACTAGAATAGTTACTTCCCTGCTACAATAATGTGTTTTGCTTACTGAGCTGTAGGATTGTACCTCTCAGCAGAATCTTCTTTCAGGTTCCTCATCCATCTATCCAGTGACTACTTTAGCAGTGGCAGGGACTTTCACCAGAGCTGGAGTAAGACACCACTGGCAGTACATGAATTCCTCTGAAAGAGTGCATGAAGAAGACTGTGGACCAGGGTCTGACACTGCAACCTGCTTGTGAACCACAACTAATTCCCCCTTGTAGGTGTGGGTTGGGGCAGGAGGGCCAACACCTCTTTGCAGGCACTACTGCAGAGCAGCTGAGGAGACTCTGGGCTGGCTGACCCGTGGTGTGGAGTGAAGACTCACTAGGAGTCCTTCCCCTGCTGCCTATTCATCCTCCGGGTGCACAGATGTCCCCATGCTAACCAAAGGTAGGAGTGTCAGCTCTGGATTATTTATAAATACTCCTTGCCACAAGTTTTTTGCTTTATTAACAGGAAGCTACATTCCTTCCATTGTAATTCTTGGATGAGTTTGTTGATATGCATGGAAAAATTCCATCCTTCATGTGTGCATGTGGGAGGCATGTTTTATTCTTCCTTAATCTTGTTCTGGGCTCTGATACTTGCATATAGGACATATTATGCTAGTACCAGCAAAAGATATGTATGATGTGTAAAACACTGAATGGGAAAGCAGTAGGAGTTTAAATTTGTTACTACCACAGGCCATCTGCTCAGGTATTGAGTCTCAGAACCTTTCGATCTCTTTGATTATGCTCAGACCCAGGAATACCACCTTCATTTAATGTCACATTTTGATTTGTCCCTGGAGGATGTAAGACATGGTAGCTTGAAATAGCACTTTGAACTGCACTTGAAGACCAAATTGTAACACTGTCTGACACACTGAGTTGCAGCCCTTAAAAGAACATGATTATCATTACATTTGCAAGTCCTGGCCAAATTCCAGATTTAGCACTCCAGCTGTGGGGTTTCTTTGTTTTGTGTTTTCACATGAAGTTCTAGGATTTGTTCTACCTCAGTTATAGATGCTACTAGTAAATACTTTCATGCAAATTTCACTCTCTGTCATTCAAGACAAACACTTAGCAATGCTTCCATTTCTTATAAATGCAAACAAGTAGTTTGTCTTTTGCCAGAAATGTGATGCTATCAATGTATCACAAAATCTACAAGCAATTCACTCACCCATATGTTCACCAAACACTTTTCAGATCTATCTGGGCATGTTGGATCTGCCTTAAAGCCATCTGGAATCCTATGTTGCCAACTTCTGGTCTTCAGTTAAGTACAGTAGCAACTTTCTGAGCTTGTAGTTGCTAAAATGACTAAATTTGGAAGCATGGTAAAACTACTGAAACGGAAGAGGCTGATGAATGAATTGAATGTTTTAGAACCCCAAAATCATACACCAGTGTTTTCTTTTAGTCTTTTTAAAGAAGTACATAAATGGTAAACAGCTTGATCTGTATCAATTCCAGAATAACTTATGAGAAAAACTTTTCCACGGTTTTAACATTTTCTAAATCTGCTTTTGCCCATTCTTTATGAAATGTCTTTTCAAATAATGTTACTGGCTCTTTTAATTTAAATCCTTTATCTCCCCAACCTCACTTCTCATCCAGTCTTGCTTTACCCATGGTCTGTTCATCCACTGACATCTGTATTAAACTGCTGGCCACACATATGGCCATTTCTATCAATCAGAGCTACAGGCATTAACTTTGGAAGATGTCTCAGGTACTTGTATTCACCTTGGAAACAACATTTTCCAAAATAATTTACAAAGCTCGCAAGCCAGTACATGTCATGAGGAAGTACAGCTTGCTGGATTCCCCAGTTACAGCCAGTAACTGAGTTATCCTGTCTTTAGCATCTGGAGGCAGTTGTGTTTACCACAACAGCATAAGCAAGCACTGATGCTAAATTATATTTTGCTTAAATTTTGTTCTCATAAAACCAAGCTGAAAACTTTGAAATACCTTTCAAAAGGCATTGCCATCAAAAAGAGATACTGCAAGCTTATGCCGCAAAATATTCATTTTGTCAACATTTTGCTGATACTGCAATTAAGTATAATGTTATTTATAATGTTTTAAAGAAGTAACATCTGTGAGTAGAAAGTTGTGTATAGAAGTATTTTACCAATGGATTTTTATTACAGTATATTTCTTTGATCAAGTTCTATGGTGGGGAGACTATATCTTTCTCTCTGTATTGATTCTGTGAAGATAGTGCTGTAGATATGCAAACAAAAAAACAATAATTTATCCAAACATGTCAGTAGCACATTATATTATATGATTTTTCTCTACTCTTTTTTCATATTCTGAAACACTAGGAAAACCTCATTCCTGACTGTCTGGAATACCTTTGGCAGACTACCTCATCAATTAAACAAATGCTGAAAATTTGCAACAAAAAATATTCAGCTTGTTTAATATATTTCAGAGCTCACTCAATAGTTATGCTTGAATTTGAATTTACTCCACTGGCAGAAAAGGCATCAAACAGAGTGGAATGTTCCTCCACTGTAGCAAATCAGGAAGTGCTTTTAATGTCAGTGAGTTGCACTAATTTACGGTGTCTGCATGTTGTGCTCCAAATTTTCTTTTCCTTTTTGTTTTCATGTCAGAGTTTCTTAGGACAATAGACATTCAATAAACCCAGCCCCAGATCTGTCTCACTGAAGGATTACACAGAGCTGCTCCAGTCAGAGGGGTCCAAACTTATTTATCTAAAGTCTTTTTCAAAAACACAGTCACACCTTCTCTAAATCAGTCTTATATTTTAAAAAGAGTATTGTGAAATTAGAGAATAAAAGTCCAAGCTTGTTCAGGAATGTAATTTTTAAGGCACAGATCTCAGGAAATACATCCTGTCTCAACTTCCAAAAGCTCTTTTCTGCGTTAATATCTTCTTAAATTTCCTGTACCTTTTTTCCCTGCCCAGATAACCTCATCTTGTGTTTCCATTACCTCATGAGTTCGGTTTTACTCTGACCTGTTTTACCCTTCATTATGTTTTTGTTAGGGGACATGTATGACCACAAGCTCAATTACAGAGCTTCTAAATGGATGATTTGTACTGTTTCTTATTAGAATTAAAACCTATTTAAGCACCAGTTCCGCCAGGCTACTCTTTAGGTTTACTATGTATGGGCAGCCTCTTGGAGGATTTTAGTTGTTTTCCGTCTTCCTGACTCTTTCAAAGGCTGTAGGTAATGCAGTGCCCAAGTGATGGACAGAGCACGGTACCAGTAGATGGTGCTGAAGAACACGCAGCATTTCCCGAGCTTTGGGCGTCGCTTCCAGCAAGTGGCTGCTGGTGGTATACACAGCTGAAGAAAAAAAGCAATCTGGATTTTCATCTTGTTACAATAGGTTAAAAATCATGCTATCTTCCTGCAATGTTGAGTGAAGAACTTTCAGAAAAGAAAAAAAAAAAAAGAAACAAAACAAAAATTAAAAACAAAAACAAATCACCTTGTCATCAAAAACAGGCTGTTTCTTCCACTGCAGACCTTACGTTCAGACCTTACGTTCAGACCTTCACTACACTCTTCTTTCCTTAAAAAATATATAGCTTTTCATATCCTGGTATTTTTATGAACAAAAGGACCTTCCTGGTTCCCATGGGGACACTGCTGGATTGAGTACTGATATTGAAATGCTAATTAACAATTGCTCCTGTGAATCACCTA
Organism: Chloebia gouldiae; assembly: GCA_003676055.1. NCBI lineage: Eukaryota > Metazoa > Chordata > Aves > Passeriformes > Passeridae > Chloebia > Chloebia gouldiae. Next base: position 2,013,681 of record QUSF01000038.1, read on the forward strand.
CACCCTCCACCCACACTGCCATTCTCGGACTGGGATGCAAAATAGAGGGACCACTGGAATCATGGGAGGGGGTTTTGGGGATGAAAACACCCCTGAATGGAAGGCTGGGCACAGCAGAGGGGGCTGGATGGGTGCTCTGGCTGGGGAAAAGGGAACCACATCCCCAGTCTATGTCTGACCTGTCACCATAGCCTCCAGAGCAGACTGGACTGGGCTGTGGGAAGCAGGAGCAAAGGAGCAACTCTTCCTGGTGTTACCAGGAGGGAAGGAGAGGGAATAGCTGCTGCTGGACTCCGGCAACAGGCTCTGCACATCCCCTCACCCTTCGGCTACCAGAGTGCCAGCAGGAAAGGAGAGAGGACGGTCTGCTGATCGGGACTTCAGATACAGACTGCGCACCTCTTCACCTCCAGCTAGCAGGGTGCCACGAACAGCGGGGGCAAGCTCCGTGTCGAGCCCCCTGCCCAGCTAATCTTTTTAATAAAGAGCTGAACATTAATAAAGGCATAAGCCCTGTTCATTACAGTATGGTTGGTTTTTTTTTTTTTACTCGACCACTGCTCCTTCCTTTTTAATTTCTTTACATCTCATTCTAGGAGATGAGACTTCTAAGCATGGGGCAGCTACTGTGCACAAAATAATTTTGAGAGAGTCATATATGCCAAGAAGTCAGGAAATCCCAAGTCCACCTTGGTCAGATCCTCATCCCTCTCACTTTAAGTGAGAATTAACACTGAAACCCTTACCTTTGTATGACTTTCACTGTGTGGCCTAGTCAAGGCTAGGACATGCTCATGAATTTTCACCCTATACTGAATTGGAGACCTTCACTTTGATAGACAACAGATAACATCACTATTCTTTATTCAAAACCTAGAAGTCTTGAGGCAGAGGGTAGGTTTTGGATGAGGGTGAATGGAAAAATGGGGAAGAAGCACACTTGAAATAATTTAGATTGCTGATGGTTAAATACATAAATTTGGTGAATGTGATTGAGGCAGTTTAAATGAGGCACTCCTGCTTTGTCTTTTATTGTATTCATGAATAAGAGATTCAGGGAGCCATTTCACCTGCATCTGTGTTTTTATCCTGATACAAATGATTCTATAATGAAGGAAGCCAGAAATGCTGCCAATAAAATATTCAGCTCCATGAGACTTTTCTGTTGTCTCTTAGGGGACATGGTGTTATTTGGCAAATTTAGATCAGTTAATTTCATAAAATTCCTCCATTCCTGTCTGACAGAGCTGCCCCCACACACACACAGAGCTCTGCACCCCACTAGGGAGATAGCAAGGGAAAGTGTGTCACTAAGTTCCCAACAACTCACATGCTGGCTCAACAGCACAACTCCCTCGTCCCAGCTTTAATGCATTAGCCAGGAATATGACATATTGCAGCTGAGACCAAGGCACATGTTTATTTCTGCTTCAGGGGTGACAATCTATGGAAGATTCCCCAAAAAGTGTCTGCACAGTATAAGGATCTCAAAGGGCTGAATTGCCTTCATTTCAGAAGACATGTTCAGCTGTAGGAGTGAGGATTAAGGGGACAGACACACAGCCAAGGAAACCTCTTTTTTAACTCCTTCATATGAGAAGAACCATCTCCACCAGTGGCTGCCCACTGGGCACAGGGCCAGGCACAGCTGCTCTCCAGTTCCACCACCTGTGCTGAGCATGCCTTGAAGTACAAAGAGGTCTTAGCTGAGCTTCAGACACTCATCTGCGCTGCTGTGCTGCAGCATTCCTGGGTGCCAGGGAACCAAGGATACCTAATATTGAAATGCTGTATCTCAATATTTAGCTCTTGGGATATCTCAGGAGTGCTTGAGGGATGTAGCAGTGCTACACATAGCTTCTAGTGCTGTTGGGAATGGCACATTTCCCATCCTAGAACCTGCAGCACTCCTGGAAAAGTTGCTCTAACACTTGACAGTGATTTGTCAGCACCACCCACATCTAGCAACCCTTCTGTGTAGTTCTGCATGTGCAGTGTTCACACCATTATCCTTCATCTTAGAGCCAAAAGGAGGGGAGCACTCATTCAGACCGAAGACCAGACCTGAAGATTAACAGCCTTCCACATTCCTCACAATTTTGCAACTGCTAAAATGTCTGGGATTTTCTTTTTAAATACTTAATTTATGCTCTTAAGAGAAGAAATAGGTGTTTCACCTTTTGTCTAAAGAAAGTGACTTTACTCTGTCAAAAATAGTCCTCTCGATATATGGAAGCTTCTATTCCTGTCTGGTTTACAGCACACTGTAAGGAAATTCTGCAGTGGCAAAAAGCATGGTCTTATCAAGAAGCTCAGCCCATTAATAACACACAAAGATGCACTGTGTTCTGCCAGGCAAAAAGACCAGACAAGCTGGAAGCCAGTATGGAAATATTTAATGATTTTTTTTTCAGTAGAAGAGCCAGCTACTGTATTTCATTAAAAGGGGGTGGGATTTTAAGTGAAATAACACATAGATTTTGTAAAATGTGGGTATTATAGTTTACACAGAAAATAATTTGGGTTTGGGTCACTGAAGTTAAGCTATTATTGAAAAAAATGAATGTATTTTCATATATGATGGCTCAGAGAAACATGTCTGGATTAAGCTCAATATAGCATTTCTCTTAAATTTGTATACATGTGATCTGATGCTGTTCTTGTTCTATAATCTATATAAAAGCTCAGGTAAAAACATGGAGAAGTTTGGAAGAAAGTGTCAATTTGGTCAAGTTTTTCTTCCTTGAATGGATTTTAGAAGATACTGTGTTTTAGCTAGGAAGATCTACTGACAGCCTTTTTGACCTTTGGCAGTAAGAGAAGATACAGAGAAACTGAGCCAATCCTATAATTGAGAGCTATAAAAGTAATCTGAGTCAAGTTGTAAACTGTACCGGGGGCATTGTATTGCCATCAAAGAGTTACTGCTCAGAATAGCAGAGACTAAATCTGTGGGAATTCCCTGGGCTGATTGGAATCCTGCCTAATCAGTAAGAAGTGATGACAAAATATGACCAAGCCAAAAGAGTCATACCTCATCTCTGCCTTCCACCATTGGAAGTGACCAGACAGTGGATCAGAGTTGATGTCAGATTTACAGAGCTGGATAGATTTGGCTTTTACAACATTTCAGACATATTTAGAGCTTGTTCTACAAATTCCATCTGCACGTACATACACAGATACACCTTGAAACATATTCGTCCAAGCAGTCATATATTGTCATATGAAAGATCTCTCAGCTACACATGGAATAATGCTGGCTGCATGATTTGGCTTAAGTTATATAGTCAAATGGTGTAACATTACACTAGAAATAACCAAACAACCTATATACTTTTCTTACTAGAGGCAAGTATCTCTAAAATGGAGGTTAATTTTGTTTTAATTAATTTAATAGTCTCATTCCTCCCACACTGCAAGTTGAGTTTATCTTTTACTGTGTATTCTTCTCTTATGTCTCAGGTATGCTTTGGGGTACAAAATATGAGGGTCATCCCCATGAAGATGATTCAAAGCACTCTGTATTCCTCTCAACATATTTTGCTCCTTGGGAAAATCACACTTAAAAACTGTCTAAAAGACAAAACTTATAGTTTCAGGTTAACATGTGCCAAACTCATTTGTCTACAAAAATGAAATAGGCATACAGTGTAATGGAAGAGGATTTCCAGGCAACCAAGTGTCATGATAACTGAGTGCCTTATGGCACAATCTTAGAAGCATTAATGCACTGCAAGATAAAGTCCCACCCTTCATAACTCTCAGGAAATGCGTATTATATGTACTTCACAATCTCTGTCTGATTTACTGCTGTTATTATAAAGTGCTCTGTAATCTACATCCAGGCTCCAACTGTACTTTAGGAGTACCATCAAGGAAATTAGCATTAATTAGATAGAGGAAAGATGAAAGACTCTAGGAAGCATTTAGGACACAGTAATCATGTTTCCTAAAGAGAGAGACAGAGTGTGGTCAAATAAAATCCCTGAATTATTAGGTCAGAGGCTCCTGCTTTGCAAGGGCCAAATGCAATGAAAAACACTGCAGCCAGAGCTGAGAGAAGGGCAGCTCTTCTTACAATTTCCATCCAAACCTGCTCCCTCTTCTTCCCCTGCCTGTCCTTACCATAGCCATGGCCACAGCCTGCGAATTGGAGGCACCATCTGGCTGAGTTTGTGTTCCTCAAAAGAAATGCTTCGGTCACACATAATCTCTGAGGTGTCAAAAATCTGGGAAATAAACAGCAGAAATAATTGCTTTCCCTGGAGTTGTATTCTAAAGGCTTAAAATGCAGTATTTCACTGTACTCAGTCCAGCTGCAGCCATGGGCTGGAGGTAGCTGTATGGAATGGTGAACAAAGTGAGCACCAGTTCACCAGAGTTGTTCCTGCAGCAAGAGGGGAATTAAACATGTACATGAAACAAGATTTTATTGACACTTCATTCGGTAGATTGTGCCTACAGTGTTATACAAGCTGTCCTATCACCAGAGAAATTATGAGCAAGCTGGAAATATCCTGCAGAAATTACTCCAACACTGATGGTTAAATAGATACAAGTCATATTGAAAGCAGAAGAAAGGAGAAAAATAATATTTACAGATGCTGGGATGGCTCATGCGAAGAGTCTCCTACTCAATGTAACTGACCTGAGCTGGGGATTTGTCCCAGCTCAACAAAGAGAACAAAGAGAAGAGTTAAGCGTTCAGCTTTCAGTGCTCTGCCTTGGCTTTGGTTCCCAAAGTGTCCCCCCACCATCTGCAGAGCTGTTGCATTTCTGGTGTGTGGTGTCATCACTGCCAAAGGAGGCGAGTTGGTGGCTCTAGAGATGACATGTGTCTTGCTCTCGTATTCTTTGTTTTCCAGAGTTTACATTTAGAGCAGTGCTATGTATTCTGTCTGCCTTACCACATGAGGTGCATGATGGCACTACAGCCTGAGATTAGAGCATGAGGATGCAAGTTCAGAGACCCACATTACTTGTGGAATCACTTCCACTTGTCTGGAAGTGCACAATGAATGTAAAATGCTGCACTTCAGGCTTGAAAGCAATTTATCTTCCCTTTTCTTAACAGAAACAACCATGTAAACCCTTGAGAAAATCCAAGATGCAGGCTTCCAGGTCAGATAGATCAAATTCAATCAGTACTTGATTAATTAAAAGTTGTCATTTATAATACAGGTTGACTACTAAAATGTTTGTTCACATTTACTCAGGTACATAAATGCATCAAATTATTAACTGCCAGTGGAAGACAATGTTCTCAGAAAGTTGAAGTCTGATCTTCACTGTATCATTGAATCAGAATGTAGTGTCAGGTAAATCTGATCTATCCAAATTACTATATGCATAAAATGGAAGTCACTTCTATGTCAGAGAAGATAAATTAGTAAATAATTGATAATCAGTAGATATTCATTGATAATCAATTGTGCTTTGAATCAAAAAATGCAAAGTATTATCAGCATTAAACTCTCCAGTAGGATATGACTTGGCCTTCAATGTCTAACAGTTCATGTCACTATATTTGTTTCAATATTTTAATATAATTCTTATTTTGATTTTATTAGACAAAATTAAAAAGCCCTTTAGCAGCCATAGTTTGGTCTAACAATAAAAATGTAAGTGACTTTGCCACCAAACTTTAGAAATTAAAAAAAAAAAATTCCCATTATAGTTTTAACATAGAGGCACTATAAATACTTGAACACAGTATTAGAAATCCTAGCTGACTTTGCCTGTTTCCATGGTAAGCATGCCATTCTAGGAATTAAGATATATTCTGGAAATTTAACATATATTATTTTGCTTTTTAATATTTTTTTCAGTCCACTATTCCTTCACTTATATATGTCTTCACTATGTTTTAAAGTGCATACCAAAATGCAGAATCTACATTTAAAATCGCAAACTTTTTTTTTTTTTTGCAAACTAGACACTGATTTTGTGACAGTTTCTCAAGCACTTTTTAGCCAAAATGCACTGTCTTTCCCCCTGCATCACTTTGGATGTTTTTATATATAGCTGCCAGGGTAGGAAAGCATGAACATTTTAAATGGTGCTAGAAATGATGCTACAGTATAGCTGCCAACATAGCCTTTCACTCTAGATCTATGAAACTTACTACATTTCATAAAAAATGGTTCCTGTAATTCTGTCCTGCAAAAAGAATGAACACATAGTACTATTAAATAAGTTATAAAAAAAAGACACACATAAAAAAGTACATTTGTTTATTTTTTAATACCACGATTTGTAGCCTCACCTCAAGGTTTAATTCCGATGTTGCAAAATGTTGGGGTTGGTAAGGCTAAATTAAGAAACATGATACTAACTTATGCTTAAACAGCATTTAGCAAAAAAGCCTCACAGTAGCTATTGCTGATACATGTTTGTGCAAACAGACATCACACTGATGAGAAAACTCGTAATGATTGACTGAATGCACATATGGAAGGATTATTACAACTATTTTTGATGCGAATAAAACTGCACAGGAACTGATGATATGTCAGAGAGACCTGCTGAATAGCCAGGGACATAGGCAACTTTTAAGAAGAATGAAATACAATATCATGTGCTGTTTTTAGAGCAAGGTATGACATGGACTAGGTAGAAGGTCACACAGAGTGTATCTAACATTGAGGAATAAAAACAGCCTCAACATTTTTATTACTTAGATTTTTATGATTGGGGGAGAAATTATCTTATTATTTTTGGATGCCTGAGTTCTGCAATTACATGAAATAAATTGCACAGTAAACCAGCTCCTGATAAAATTTTAATTGGTATCATCTGTTTTTCTGACTGCTTTTACAGATCTCAAAGTAGCTTAGTTGGGAAGGGAGCTGGTATGCTATAAAAGTAGTTATTACTTTAAATAAAACATTTTAGTCAAACAAACTGACTAAATTCCTCAGGATGTATGATCTTGGCAAAAGATGATTGTCCTTTTTTAATGTTTAACTTTGTTATGCTATAATAGTGTTTCTGGAAAAGAATGGCTAGGGAACCCCTTTTTGATTGAAAATTCAGAATGAAAGAGTTAATGAAGCAAAACCATGTAATGACCATAAATGCAACCATGATTAAAAAGTAATTATATTTATTTACCTTGCTTACATATATGGAAATCATACCATAACAGCCATATCTATGTACAAATCTATCCCATACCTCCATAAGCAAATGACATTGTACAATCCAAAATGCAGAGGGTTTTTTGAGTTTTTTTCCAGCCCTAGCTCACCAAGCACCAGACAAACACATCCTCAGTCATGAGAAAGCCATGGGGCAGCATGTGCATTTTGCACAGAAGGCTGCATTCCATTCATGCACTGAAATTAAAGCTAAATAGAAACCGGAGTTCCTCCAGGCAAGAACCATAACTTCTAATTACCAAAGGTAAAAGATAAACTGAAAAAAAACAAACATTCTTTCAGATACTGCTAAAATTATGATGTGAGTTTCAGAAATATTTATCTTTCCATCCATGAGTGAACATTCTTCTGGTAACTTTTAGTTTTTCTTGGATTCTTGTTGCTGTTTCACAATCATCTAAGGCTTTATTTGTAGTCTTAGTGGTGCTTATATAATTACATAAATCTAAAAAAATAATGGAATGGTTGATTATTCTGAATTCCAGTTAAAATAAGTCAATTGAAAAAGGAACTATACCTCAGTGTTTCAGCTACATTTCAGAGGGTCATATATTCATGTGCTCAGCAGGCCACAGAATGAACAATCGTGTCACAGGAGATAATTGGGATTTCTGTGAGATCTCAAATATAATTAAATGTCTAATATGGATTCACAATAAGCCACAAAAGGCAGCAGTGTCTAAATCTCTGGTAATCCTGAAAAAACCTTAGAGCTGGGTCAAGTGAGAAATGAGACTATCTCCAATGAAAGCTTGTCTTTGAGAAAGCACTCAAGAAACCAAGTCTAATTAACTGGAAGTACAGTATCAAAGTTGATTAAATAGGAGCAGATGAACTCTGATACAGATGCTTTATCTCTATGTGGCACCAACATACATATCTTTGGGGTTTCCTACACCTACTGCCTCATCACAAAGCCCAGTAATTAAAGTTAATTCTTCCCATAAGTGTCAAACTGATTGCACAGGTCCAAGGTGGCTGTCTAACACTTGCGGGGTACATCCCGAGCTTCCCAAACCAGCAGGCATTGGGTGAGTGAGGTATAGATCCATACTTTGTGTCCACACAGTACAGAAGTCTTTGACCTCTGTACAGAAGCCAGGTCCAAAAGCATCAGCTCACATGTCAGTTCAGGGCATGTGCAAAACACCACCTGACCTTTCACCATGAATCTCTAGGAAGGCTGAAAATCCCAGATAAATATAGAAAGTGATAAAATTTACCCAGGCAAGATTTCCAGGTAGAAAGAAAGGGGCACATGTTGGGAAAGAGAAACAACAAAAAAGGCAAAGTGCTAGGAATGGCAGTTTTGCTGGATCATTCACAACTGTTAATGCATGCTATTGCTGTTGGAAATGAATAAAATTTTCAAAAGTCCTCCTGCAGAAGCATGTCCTCCTAATGGCTACTTGTCATAAATGAGTGTTTTAAGGTCACGTAAAGAATCATGTTAACGAATTGTGTAATCAAAAGACTGTGTTGTATATCAATGGACAGAATTGGATCAAACTCCATTCAGATTAATTGAATATTTTTACATTATGGCAGTCACCTTCTTCTGACATACAACTGTAATTTCTTTTGTTTTGGATTAAATAAAACCTTAGGAGGAACGGCATAAAACATGCTGAGAAATTCTCTCAGTAGCTGTTCATAATGAAAACTAAACTCTCACAAGATATGTAATAAAAAGCACAAGTCATAGTAAAAATGCATGCTGTTTAAAAGTAGAAATAATTTTCAATCTTTTTGGAGTAGTGGTGGTATCAGTAGGGTAAATTGAATTTTGTAGGCAGAATCCTTTACAGAGCACAACAGATCTGACCCCACATTTTCAGATTACAAACTGAATAACAATAGCTCACACCTTTTGCACATGCTTTCTGCTGTGCTCCACAACAAATTCTTGTAGGTGAGAAGTCCCTGATCTTTTGGCTGGTTTCCAGTCCCAGGATGTTCACTTTCCCTTTCAGTGTAGGCTTGAGGCAAAATGGAAAAAAAAAGAAGTGTAGGAAAACATTCAAGGAATCTCTTGGTACTAGGTCCTGCTCACTAGTGTGTTATTGTGTTTAGACTGCTAAAAAAAGAAACAAAGGCCCAAGGTCAAAGCAGGTCAGAAATCCCTGTACTTCCGTACTGTAGTATGCAATATATGCTGCCATGGGTAGTTTAGCTACCATCCTCTTCTCCTTTGGAGAAAACATTCTCCACTAGTAAGAATTTGCTGCATGTTGAATGCTTCCCTACCACTTTTGAATATCTGGGCCAAGAAATGTGCACCTGCGGATCCCAGTACACAGCTGGAGCAACATTCCAGCAGGCTCCTGCAATGACTCATCAGCTCTGATCCTGTTCACTGCTCCAATTAATGAAAAAAATAATAGCTGCAAAGTCCAGTTTTAAGCCTTTTATCCAGAACCACTTGGCCACTGCTAAAAAATGAGTTACTTCCTCTGATACACATGAACATTCAAACTTTTTTGCAGAGAACACTTTCAAATCATATTAACCTTCTCTTAAAAGTTGATTTTCATGTCAGTGCCTTAGCTTAGTGTGCTACTTAAGGACTTGCTTTTAAAGTACAATGTTATCTACTTAGCTCAGACTCTTTCATTTCCTTTTGTATTCATTATTTCGTGCAATTGTCCAAATATAGGGTAGATTAATATAAGGGAAAAAATATATATTTAAAAGAAAACAGGAATTAAGTGATCACCATCAGTCTGAGATTTTTGGTCTGCACCTTCTTCAAACTAAACTGAAGGGCAGACACAAACAGTGTTTCTTAAAAATATCTACGATCTTGATATTATCACTGATGTTTTTACATTTCAGCTCCCCTGAAGCCTGTGGAGTTTCCTTCTAATTTGCACTATGCTTAATGAAAGCAGAATCAACCCTTTAAAAGTTCATCATTATATCAGAATGTGGCCCGTACCCATACTTACTCCTTTTCTCCTTAACTTAATAGTAGCAAAGAAGAGCTCTGGGTAGAGGCTTAAAGCATGTGATTTTCAATTTGAAGGATGATGAAATGGTAAATTATCTCAGCTTTTCCCTTCTATAATTAAACAATACAAAATGCCATATTATTTGATTATGCCATTTTCCTTATAAGACCTGTGTTGTGGAAATGGATACTGATAGTCACATTTGATTGCTGACAAGAAGCACATTAGTGAAAGACACAGTTACTGTTGAAGTCTTGTCCCAGGAAATCATAGGAAATTCTCTTTTCACTCTTTGAAACTTGGAAAAACAAACAGAGGGTTGCATACCATCACTGCAAGGAGTTCTTGTGCAGCAATCAGGCACTGTTCCATGTGACCTGTGCCCTGTTCCTACCCACCTGTTCCCAGTCTACCTCCAGTTACAGGCACCAGCTGCAGAGAGAGGAAGGCTGGTACTAGAGGGTCATTTCTGCTGGAAGGTCATCACCATAAGGATGCTGCAAAGAGCTTATATGTCTTGAGAGAGATGCAAACAAGGGCAAGGTGTGGCTTGTGTTTTGAACCTACAGAGGGGTGACTCTCACTGTCAAATCAAACAGTTGCTGTAGAACCAGCCTCAGGCCTGTCTGAACTGGTGGATCCAGAAGCACTTCCAATCCCCTGGGTCAGGGCAGCCCAGGCACTTCCCAGCTGTGTACAGGAGATAAACTTGGACACATGCTGTCTCCTCTCTGCCCTGGTTTCTGCTGGAAGCAACATGGAAACTGAGCAGAGAACTGCCATGTGCTCAGGGCAAGATGACAGCACTGTGAGGAGATCAGGATCCTCACTGGATACTAATGCAGGCATCTGCCATCTGCCCTCAGCCTGGACACAGCCTAGATGTGTCAGATCCATTTACCATGGATACTTGTGTTCCACAGGGAATGGAAAAGATCCTTGAAAATCAGTGGGGTGAGGGTGGTTTGTAGCAGTTTAGAGCCCAGGGTGACCTAATGGTGCTGCAATCTCACATACTCACATTCCTCAATTCAAGCACACCATGAGCTAATCGATGATCCATTTGTCTCCCCATTGGATAGCAAATAATAGGGGTTTAGATGCCAAATAGGAATGTGGTACAACAGGGGAAATTTAAAGCTTCTATTTATTCTATTATTTAAAGCTTCCCATATTAATATCAGCAGTGATAGGAGGGCCAATGGAGCAGGAAGGATATTATGGGCTGTTGCCTGCTTTCTGCAAGCAATTCCTTTCAAATCTGTGCAGGATGTAACCTTGTCATCCTGTTTGAAAACATTCTTCGCATGTTGGAGTTTTCAATGCTAAGAGAAAAGGTGGCCAAAGGGTTTCTTATGGCCACAGGGATCAGGATCACATATATTTGTGAGGATGAGCGTCACAGAGTAATACTTTATGTCATCCTGCTGGCTCACTGCACCTGTGCAGGCATTGTGTTTTTTAGGAAGTGTTTCAGTTTACAACATCCTGTTCTATGCTGCTGAAGCCACAGCTATTTACAGCACATGGAAATACTACAAGGGCTGGAATGTAGAAGTTCAGTGTTTCTTGATTGTTCCCTAGTGTAGATTGTCATGTCTGCACCCACAGGAATTGCTCTTTAGCTGGAAGGTGATTCAGTTCAGATCAGTATTTATCTCTCTGGTCAATAATTTCCTTTCAGGTAATTCCTGTTGAGGAGTGTAAAACTCTTATTATACCTTGCAGAAAAGGAATTCCCACAATAGCAAGCCATGTATAATAATGTCATTGGCACTATGTTTTGGTGAGAGAATCTCAGCATGCGAAGTATCAGCACATTACACAAGAGTTAATAATGAACTATAAAGCTACTGCTTGAATGCTGCATCATTTTAGCTGCTTGGTTTTAATGGCATTTTCCTTTCTACATTTTTATTTCTAGTTCACTTTGAAGAGACAGCATATTTCAAAAATTATTTCCCTAACTGTTAATACTGTTAATTTGTCGATATTGTGGAGGTTTATTTATTGTAAACAACAGTGTAATTTAAAATTAGTTATAAAAAGCTCACTAGTCAATGTGGTCCAAACTTGTAAATCTTATTAGCCAGGCAGAGGGCTACATGAAATCATCAATTTTCCTTTGAGCTCAAGTGGGATGTTAGATTGCCTCTCCCATGCAAAATCCCTGGTACTGTTCCAGAGAAGGGAGTGATAGACATGGTGACTGACTTTACAGACAAAAACTTTAATTTCAAAGTTTTCATTTTAAATATCCAACAGTTTTTCAGATAAAAATGACCCCTTGTTTCTTGTTGGTCAGTGTGTGTGAAGGGATGGGCTCTGTGAGGCCTGAGAGCACCCCAAACACACTGGAACCCTGTAGGGGGGTAGACTGATACTCTGACAGGCTGCACATCACAACACAGGCCTTTGACAGAATTACAGTAGAAGGATTTGTCAGCACGTGTTCTGTTTCACAGCTTGGAAGTGCAGTTCCATGCAGAGGGAATTAATAATCAGCATGCAATTTCTGCAGGATGTCATGAATCACAGATTGCAGGACATCCTCCTGAAAGGCTCCATAAATTCTGACTCATTTTTAAAATAAACACAAGACAATAGCAAGCAAGATCAAATAAAGGTAAATATGAAAGCACTGAAATGCATAAATAGGATCCCACCATGTCTCCTCCCAGCTGATACCTTCCTCCCTTCTCCCAGCCACTGAAGTGCTAAGAGCTCCACACCCCTTCAGGAAGGATTGTCTCTGCATCTCCATCTGCCATCCAACCAAACTGGAGCCTGAGTAAAATCTTTGCTCAGGACTTCAGGAACTGCTTGGCTGTGAGCAAACACTGAGTAAGACCACTTCCTTTCTTGATGGAATTCACTAAGGAATTTATTGTAATCAGCTCTGGCATTTTTCTTCAATGATGCATTTTTTTAAGCTGGACATGTCATGAAAGAGTCATCACGTGACATTTTTCTATGGTTCCAAGGTCTTGTTTTCCAAAACTGCATAAAATATACAACTGAGATTTGCATTTCTGTTAGTAGTCCAGATAAAAATGGAATAGATTGAGTAGAAAAGTCACCTCTTTGTGGACAGAAACACAAGACAACCATGCATGGCTGGAAATCCAAACCTGAGCACTAATACCCTAGCTTTAAGTTGACGTAGCTCAACCATTAAACTGAAGATTAATGGGTCTATTTGAAATATTTGTAAGGAACTAAAAGGTGATGGGAAATAAAGACACTCTCACATCTTAAAAATCAGATCAAACTGGAGGAAAATTAGATACTGGAAGCAATTTCATTTTTTTCTGACTTATAGCCTTAAACAGACACGCAGAAGTCAAATACAATGATTCATGCAACAAATTTTATAAGTATTCAGAGAGGCTGAATAAACAAACGGTTGCAGTGTGGGTTCTCTGTTCTCTATGGAGTGCTAGCTCAGATCTGGGAGGGTTCATTATATTCCATATTGTCTGCATTTACGGAGGGCTTGTAGCAAACTTCTGCACTTTAAAAAAAATCATCAGACATTATCAATTCAAACCTATAATCTGGTTTGGGTTAATGCATACCTCTGTATAGCAATCTGAGAATGGGTTTTAGAGGTTTCAGAGCACTGCCCACTGCAAGTAATGAAAATTTTGTAACAAAACCACTCTTTGTGTTTCTAGTAAACTGGCAGATGTTACTAACTGACTATTTGTTCCACTCCAGAAGTTCTGGCAGCCAGAATTAAGTTTAATACACCTACAGTAAATGACATATTAAAAAAAAAAAAAAAAAAAAAGAGGTCAACGTTTAACATACCAGGTCCCAAATAAAAACCTCTAAGTGTTGTGGTTACTTAAGAAAAACAAACTACGTCATTCAGGAGAAAGACTGTTGATTAAAGTTTGATACACATCTTCTTTAATAAAATATTTATTCCAGTCAAATCAGTTTTCTTAAGAGGTTACTCTTAAGAACCCAATAATTTTGCTAAAACAGAATGGGATTTAAAATATTAGCTAAGTGACAAAATTCCATTGAAACATAAGCACCTGATTCTGGACTAAGCTAGTACAGACAAAATTCCTACCTGAATTAACTGGGTGTTTTCTTGTTACACTAACAGTGCACCATTGGCATGTAGTTAATGGCCAGTTTGTAGGCTGTTTACACATTTAAAAAGATTAGTCCCTTTGCTTCCCAAATGATATTCCAGGACGGCAACATATTTACGTACAAGTGGGATGGCAAGGAAAGGTGAGAAAGAGTTAATGATGGTTAAATTCTTTACATGAAAGGACTTTTGTCTGAGGATCAAAACCCAACACTATTTATCACCAGCAAATGAATTTTTCCAGCACTGTCATATTTTTAACTGATTGAATTTGATCTGTATTTTAATCACATATGGTGTGTTCATTTAGCCAGACATCAGGCCATCTAATTATATAACAGAAGAATTGCAAAAAAACATTACCATAATTGATGTGAACATGATGAAAATTAAAACACACATACCAGTTATATTTGTTATTAGGTTTCCAGACATTTTTCTGCAAATGCACTAAGTGTCTTATGAAGTGGAGGTATCTTTAGAAAAGATATTTAAGATTTTGCCATGCTAACTATTTTAAAGCTGTTTTTTTGTATTTTGTTTCTACACTTTTGAATCTAAAATAAATAATAAATCTTTACGGTGTGTAAGAAAAAGATGTGTACTGGGTTAGCTATTTCCATCTTTCTCAAATTGCAAACTCCTAAAAATTTTCCTGTGCAGATCCATACCTACTGACAATAAGCATTCTTTTCTTAATTATCATCATAAGACCCTCAGAACTGGGCACCAGGACCCTACAGATAACAGGTTCAAAACAAGTGCTTCAAAAGCAAGGTAGCAATTCACTTCTCTTAATCATTTTGAGGACACTGAAGAACAGGAAAAAAAGTCAGATCTTTACAATCTTGGGGGTCTTGGTGGTTTTAGGCTTGGTTTGTGGATTGTGTAAATTGTGATTTAGATAATGTTTGTGGGACTGTGGAATAGGTAATTTTATTTTGCTAATCCCATTTGTGAGAAGAAATAAGTAGAGGCAGACTTGTTTCCAATCTACAAGGCAGGAGACAGGAGTTGCACACCCATGGTAACATGAAGAGGTGCAGAAGTGCACACTGCAGTAAACACATAGAAAAGTCAACCTTATGAAGTGCATTTCTTTAAGTGATGCCTGCATATAATTTCGCACCAGCATCACATTATTGATATTAATAGTTATTCTCAATTTACAGTAAAATCAATTGAGAATCAATTTCTTAGTCCTTAAGCAATGTACAAAAGCCAACACATGAAAACATTAATAATTTCCTTGTTTCTGGCAGGAACAGAATCTCAAAAATATGTTGATGGGAAAGAAAATGCATAATTGTTGATTTTTAGTCAGTTCTAAGCACATGAACAGCTGAGCTCTGCTGAAGTGTATCTACTCTGGTACTGTATTCAGTTATGGGCAGACCCAGATGTCTGAGGTTGTATTTACTGGTTTTAACTGAGTGCTCAATTGCATGATTCTGTGGTGTGCTGTGGGAAAACTGGTCTGGCCTTTGTGAGTACCTGTACAGATGAGACTTTGTCCCATAAACACAGTAAACTACTTTCAGCTTAGCATGCTGCAGTTTTCTCCCTGCAACCTCTGTTCCAATCAGTGGTAAGGCAGGAATCCAACTTGGAGCACTGATCTGTTCCAGCTGTTGGCATTAATGCAACCTTCATTATGGAACCAAGAGGTAAATGCAAGGCATGAGACACGTTTGAAGGCATTTTCTGTGTCTTCTTGTTAGCCAGCAGCATACCTAGCTAACAACATGCAGACATGGGGGCAGATGATGCAGATTTTCATAGCTTTGAAATCCCATACTGCTGATCAGTGATTCTGTGATAAGGCAGCAAGCAGAAAGCAATGAAACAGCCTTGTGCTGCAGACTAGGAAGGGTGTCAGAAGAATCAGATTTGCAAGAAGAAGAGGGTTCCATTAAGCTGTTGGAAGAGCTTTCCTCTTTACTTATCTAGTTAAGATGAAACTCCCCACCTCTCTCTGCGACTTCTTCTTTCCAGCACTATAAACCAGGGTAGAGCTCTATTTCTAATCCGTATGAAAATAAGGACTATAACCCAATTTGGGTTGTCCTGCTGGATTTGCAAAGTGTTTACAAAAGAGTTTCATGGAAGTGAAACTTGGTGAGCAATTGTTTAGCTTAGTGGGAAGGGTATGAGGAATATGGGATGTACACATGATACCTGGATTTGAGACTGAAATCTACACTGTTGCCTTTGCTTTATCCTCTATGAACTCTCATTTTCAGTAAGCGAAGGTCATGTAAAACGACTCTTCCCCAGCCCACATCCACACCCAGCCGACTTCAGCATTTCCTAATTAGGTTATATTCATTCTTTATAATGTGCTTGTAATAGATGTGGCACTGTAGTGTAATCTCGACTGATATTATTCACTTCCCAGGAATGTACTGCTGAAGCTGCTCTGCAGGCTGACTGAAAACAATGGGTGTGCAGCTGACAAATAGAAGTAGCTATTTTACATGCCCTGGTCTATTCGGATGCCATTGTTTAAGTTATGACTGCTGAACAGGTATTCACATTAGAAAAACAAGCACCATTTCAATTTTCTGATGTGGCAGCTATTTTTGAAACTCATTAAAGCTTGCTAGAGCTTTTCCCATGCAATGAAAAACTGGAATTGCCTGTTGTAATATTGGCTGACAGTTATGAATGGTTTCAGCTCACATTTTATAATGAAGAAGTGAGCTCATGCTATATAATTGTGGGCTATCCCCAAGAATATTTTATTCAGCGTTATTGTCAGACTAAATTAAAACCGCCAAAGAGCACAATTTCTCAAGATGCCAGGTACTCTCAACTCCCACAGCAGTTAATGGAAGGCAACTCAGCAGTTTTAGAATTAGTCCCTAAATGCTTACAGTGATGATCAAATTTTTATATTAAGCAAGATAATATGCATAGCTGTTGTTCTTCTACTCTTATATTTCTTCGTGAATATTCATTGCGAAAACTATTATTTATTCTATTTATTCTATCCATTTATTATGTTTATGTGAGCTATTGCCATATCCTTTCAAATGACTTGTGGTTTACTTTTCCTCTGTAAGTTTAAAACAAGCAATAATGTCCTTTTATTGAAAATTACTTAGTGATGTATTTGAAGTTGCTGTTGATCACAGTGGCACACGTCTAGCACTAGATGCTTGTTTGCATGTCTTCTCACCAAACACATTGGAATTTTTGTCCTCTTCTCCCTGAGGTGTTCTGCAAGGAAAAGTGCTCTGAGCTTAGAGGACCAAGAGAGCAGATGAAAAGAGAAAGGAAAAGCTCTTTGAGGTAATCAGTGAACTACCACCTTCTTTCACTGGCTGAGTCACCATCACTCCATGCACTCCTCCAGGCATTACTGAGCAGCCTGGGAAGGGAGGGAAGATTAGTCCACACCCCCATCCTTCCACTTGGCATTTCACAATGCAGTAGGAAAATGTAGACTAGGAAATCCAAATCTTGTGCAGTACTGGAATAGCAAAAACAGTTGAAAGTCAAACATCCATCACTAATGTGTACAAGGTCAGGCAAAACCCTTGCTCAGACTGTGGGTCAATTAGTCCTTCTTTTCCTCCCTTGGTCCAAAGTGTTATCGCCACAGAGGACAATGAGTTAAAGCCAAGCATGGTACTCTGGAAATCAAAGGTCACAGAACAAGAGTTGAAAAAAAGGGTTCTAAATAGGATAAGTCTTTCAACACTGTTTTCTAGGTATTTTGTTAAATATCCCACTGGGAAGCTTCTCTTCATCAAACTAAACCACATTTCTTTGGACTCCCTTCTCTGAGTGATTTCAAATATATAAAGAATTTAGATGAAAAACAGATCTGTATTTTTTCATTGTTTAAAACATGGTAGTAAATGTTCACTTCTCAGAAGAGTGATAGTGATTTTATTTATAGAAATTCCCAAAGTGACAGTTACAGAATTAATCTGTGGAAAACAAGTTGCAGAAGAATTTTTCCCTCAGTCAGATCATATCCTTGCTTTCCAATGCTGTGTAATAATCTCCATGAAAAGAAGCTTTATTATATAGCTCTGATCATTGTTTTCACTTCTAAGAGCAAACACTGAACATGAAGTTGGGGAAAACAATAGCCTCCTAATAGGATTGTTATAAATAAGATGGTCTCACTGTTCTCTGGGGTCACTGAGAGAAGAAATTAGACTGATTTGCAGCCAAGAAAGATGTAAGTTTTATATCTGTTGGGAAAACAGGAAAAATACAGATAGTGAAAGAATGAGACTGTGAATCTACCTCATGAGGTTTTGGATTTTTCTGCCAATGGATGAATTCAGGAACAGAGGATAAATGAAGATTTGTACCATATCTCAGGTATGTGGTTGACCAATTTGCCCACAGTGCCACATGGATCTGGGAGAGACTGTGAAAAGTGAGATTTGTATACATTATGCAGTAGCCCATTCTAGGGAACTTTAAAGGGGCTGCATCTACCCTGGAAAAGAGCATGCCAATAAGTGCTTGATCCTCCATCAGGGCACAATGTGGAGTAGATGACATCAAAGTCCCTTCAGTTCTGACCCTATAGTTCTATAGTAGTCTATAGTACAGTCACTCTCTGAAGTAAGTTATCAGAAATGCTTGGATATGTGTGCATTGGTAATCCACATGAATTACTAAAACAGAGACAAATATTTAGACCATTCCTGGACAGTATTGCTAAATGCTATTTAGCAAGTGTTTCAGAATGCAATCTTCAGGAGCCCTGGGAAATGGAATTTTTGAAAAAGGTTTTAGTCACATGTTCTTGTTTGTGTTGGTAGTATGAAGTTTTCTACATTAAATGACTTATTATCTTCCAGAGCTTATGTTAATCATGTGTACTTTAGGGATCATAAAACCTTTTAAACAGACAATTTCAAAGCAGAACACACTGCTTAACAATCCTCACTAAACTCATGGTCTAGCTCTAGCTGAAAGAAGACA
Organism: Chloebia gouldiae; assembly: GCA_003676055.1. Lineage (NCBI taxonomy): Eukaryota > Metazoa > Chordata > Aves > Passeriformes > Passeridae > Chloebia > Chloebia gouldiae. The sequence continues at coordinate 2,032,856 of QUSF01000038.1, forward strand.
AAAGCACCACACACTTAAGCTGGCATATATAAATAAGCCAAATATTATGACGAATAGAAGTTCTCCTGATTCAGCAAAGCACTTAAACAGATACTTTAAACTCCAGTTTTAATTCCTAATAAAAGAGGTTTGAAATGAAAAGGAGAGAAGGCATAAATCTGTGGTCAAAAGAGACTTAACAACAGAAGATTGCATCACTCCTTTCCAGTGATCAATTAAAAATCTGCACGTTTTTAATAATTCTGATACTTTAGCTGTTAAGAAGTTGAGGAATTAGTAATTGAAGTTTTCCTAGGAACCTTGGTTCTGTCTCTGGCCCCTACATGTGTATGCTTCAGTGTTTCCCATAACATGCTTAGCTGGGAAAGAGATTGGTACTTTTTCTGCAGAGAAACTAGAACTTTGCTCTAAACCATTACTGCCTTAAAACACAAATGCTATTGATGTGTACACATATCACTTTCCTATTAATATGTCCTTTGCTCCTACTTAAGAGAATAAAGCAGTATCATTATGGCCTATGATGGTACACTTGGGCACAGTGCAGAGGGCTGCAGCCTGGCTTTGATGACCTTGGGATGGCTAACATGGGACTTGAAAATGTAAGAGCAATGATACAAGACACCAGAAATGGCATGGCTGTATCTTCAGGCCAAATTGGCTTTTAGGGCTGGAGTAAAGCAGTGAAAATGTGCATGGGATAAAGACAAGGGGAAAAGAAGGAAGGAAGAATGAAAAGCTGGAACAGGTGCCACAGATCAGAGGTGCAAGAGGTCACAACGTGAAAGGGCACAAGAGAGAAACTTGAGTAAAACCAACTATGGCACAGTACAGTGGCTCACAGGTTTGAAACCCAGCTCTGGAGAGAAAAACCAAAGAAGTATTCAGAAGAGTCCGGGATGTGTAACATGACTGGAACAAGCTTTTGAGTGATCTACTGTCAAGTGTTGCCAGCCTGTTATTATAGCCAATGACTCCATGTGTTTCTTTTGTCCTCAGAAACAGTTGTGTGGATTTTCATCAGCTTCAGCACATGGCACCAGACACATGCATGCCCACACACGTCCTTTCTGAACTAAAAGGAAGTAAGAGCAATGTCATCCCTCCAGTGTCCCTTTTAAAAAGTTTTAAACCGCTTAAATTAGGTTCCTAAACTAGAAAGTAGTCTCAAGTATAGAACTGGTAGAAGAAAGGTAGCATAGAGTGCATTCACACAAGATAAAAAATTGAATAATTGCTAGGTTGGAAATGTATCCAAAGAAGCCAGGAATTGTTACAGAATTCTTTTTTTCTTTTGCTTACACAAACTTTATAATAGCTGTTTTCTCTGACTGTCCTTTTATATAAACTGGGAGCAGCCTCTGGGCTGCTCTCAAATTTACTTTGGCTTCTACAATAGCACTTAAGAATTACTGGAACTGTGCAGTCCCTGGCCATGCCTCCAGTACTGTCGGAGGCCAGGGCACAGAGCCATCCCCATCCCCAGTGGGGCTGCTGCCTCCAACCACCTGCTGTGTCACTGCCTGCTCCCACCTGGGAGGCAGCACACTGGGCGGGACTGTTTGCACAAAGCCCTTGCTCCCATGGAGCAAGCAACTTCATCCTTGGCTGTTCAATCACATATTGTGGGGTTTTTTATCATCATGATAAGTAAATCAAATGGTTAAAAAGATTTTCACAGAATTGAAAGAATTGAAAATATTTCAGCAATGAGAAACTGTGAAAAATGTGAAAGGATACTTTCCCCCCCATAAGTTTCATTTCAGATAGCAGGACTGGGCCATGCATGGCATGATGCTTCTTGCCCAGAGACATCACCCTGTATTGCATAAGGGCACAGTGTTCTGCTGGCACGCTGAATATTACAGTCTCAACATCTTGAAAGGAACGTGTTCTCTGAATTTGGATACTGTATTTCAGAAACAAAAAATAGAATTACCCTGTGGTAAAGTGCTTTAGGGTCAGAGTGCTCCAATGAAAAGAGAGCAAATTGGAAAATTCTCTCATCCCAGATGTGGGTATGTAAACATATTTTAAACTAAGTATACACGTTTGCATACAATGCATTCACTGTTTATGCTGATTTTAAAACACCATATGTAATGAAAATTATGCAAATATTTAGAAAAATACTTTAGCCTCGGTAAGGTATATACCACACTTAATATTTCAGTAAAGGCACATGCAGTGCTTGTATGGCAGAACCAAAAGTAACATTTTGAAAAATGACCTTTTGGTAAAACTGCCAGGCACAGAGCGTTGAATCCAGGTACCCGCCAACAGAAACCTTTGTGAGGATGTCACTGCGAGAGGTGGACTAGTGCCGGGGTCTCTATCTGGATTAACCAGAGAACTTGTAAAAAATTTAACATCAGCGCAGTATTTATGGGCTTCCTAGTCAGTAATCTGCTGGACTTCCAACAGCTATTTTAAGCTCTTTCCCGTTCTGGGCAAGGCAGTTTCACTTGTATAAAACAGACGGGCAGGTGCCCTTAAATCTGTCATTAACGGGCTCTTGGCCGTCGCTGAATGATCCGCGCCCCGCGCAGCACCTCCGCGCCGCTGCCCCGCTCCGGCCCCGCCGCTGGGCGGGAGGAGACGCCCCTGCGCCTCGCCGGCTCTCGCAGTATTTGCCGGTTACCTGCAAATCGCAGACCGCCGAGTCCTGAAAGCCCGAGCGCTCCTCAACAACGCGTAAATAATGGAGGGCAGGCGGGATGAATGAGTGCAGCGGGCGGAGAGAGGGCTGAGCCTCACCCCTGACGGATCGGGGCACCCAAGAGGTGAGGGGCGAGAGGGTTTGGGTGAAAAATCATTAGCTTTAAAGCACACCTCGGAGCTGACCGTGCTCGGGGGACAGGGGGAAGGGGGTTGCTCACCCGAGGGTTTCACCGGGACACTATCAGGGAGTACGGAGGGCCTCCTGGTCTGTCCGCAACGCCCCCAACCCCGCAAAATAGCTCAAAAAAAAAAAAAAAGGGGGTGAGGGGGGAGCTCTTTATTGTTATTGTGGTTGTTCCCGGCCGCCCTGCCCGCCTCCCCGCCGGTGCTCCGCGGTGCCAGGATTTCTCTGCAGCCCGCCCTCCCCGCCCGCAGCGCCGCCGGCAGCGCCGCCTCCCCGCAGCAGCCGCTCGCCGCCCGCGGCCCCGCGCCGCGCCCCCGGCACACGGGGCGCCGCCGCCCGCGCACTGACAGACGCTCGCAGGTGCCGCGCTCGGCCCGGGTGGCGGAGGGGCGGCCCCGCTGCCCTCCCGGCTCCGCACCGGCGGGAGGGAGATAGCTCGGGAGGGAGGAGCGGCGCGGGAGCAGCGGCAGCGCCGTAAGTGGGGGAGCGGGGCGCGGAGCGGGGGGCCGCCACCGCCGGGCTGCGCGACCGGGACGCGGCACTGCCCCTGCTGAGCTGCGGAGCGGCGGCGGAGCCGCAGCGCGCCCGCTCGGGGGGCTGGGAGGCAGGGTAAGCATTTCAGGATAGCCAGAGAGAGTACCCATTAATGATCTTGTTTGGCTGATTGGGAGGTTCCCGAGCTATCGCTTAGAACGACTCGGGGTGTAATATACAGTAATACATTACTGAAATTCCGAGCTGAAATTCGTCCCTGTATCGGTTTAAATTTCCATCACAGTGTGTTTTGGCATACCTGATTTTATGCCCTTGCCTTGGAGGCAGAAGGCATACCCAGCCTACATCCCCCCCGAAACAGGCTGCGTTCCTTTTTGTGCGGTGCGTCGCCTTGCGCCGCGCCTTCCTGCGTGGGGCTAAGAATAACCGTGCACTGAGTGCGCTGCTCCCTGCCCGGCTGGGGCTGGACTGGGGGCAAGGCAGTAGACGGCGTGATGCTGGCTGTCGAGCTAAGAGCTGAAGTCGGGAACTCAAATTTGAGAATTTGAGTTGGGCTGCTGATGAAGAAATGCGGGCTGTAGATAATAGAAAAGACTTGATTTATTTTCAGTTGAAATTTAAAAGAGACCAAAATAGAGGAAGCAATTAATTTAGGACTTGTGTCCCTGTAGATTGTTGCTATGTTTTAAAAATAGGAAGAAGGCTTATTATGAAATATTTAATGTAATAAGTGTGATCCTGATCTCTTACTTTCCTTTGAAAAATATCTGGGAGGAGAGGCAAGGACTCGTGCATAGACCATTAATTTCAGTTATATATAGGTTGTAGGGATGTAACATTGTTCAGGAAAGTGTAGATGAAAAAAATCAGAAGGTTTAAGGTATGAAAATCTAAAGCTGAACAATTCTTTAGATACATACTGCCAAAAATCTTGTAATCTATGTGCCATGGCTCAAATGTTTAGAGGAATGACAGAGATACCAAAAAAGGCATCATGATACTCAGCGCAATTCTAGAAGCAGAATTTTCTCGTTCCCGACAGAAAAGGAAAGCGCATTTCTGGAAGCAAGAAGTGACAGATGTGGCATCTTAGCAGCTGGCTAAACATAAAAGCATGTATCAGCAGGTGATTACTGTTGCAAGGATTTATTTTTAAAGTGTCTTGTACTGAAAGGCTTCAGCCTTTTTTAGCATTAGCAGTAAGATTTACTTGCACTCTGCAGTATGTTACAAATAGTCTTTCAGCAGAAACATTCAGAAAAGCAAGAGAAGACTCCTATGTTCGAGGCACTCCTTGCTTTGAACATTTGTTTTCCATTAGAGCATGCGAAAGAGAGGAACTGAGCAGGTTCTTTGGTCGGTATGATAGTACAGAAGGGAAAGATTTTTCCTGGCCTCAGCAGAAGCCAGCTGTATCTGGAAGGAAACAATAGAGTTTATCTTCTTAGATTAAAGGTAATCACAGTTACTGTTGTTTAGGGAGCACCTTTTCTTTCCACAGAAGAAAAACCAGGCTGCAGAAACTACCTCTGCCCCTCTTCTGTGGTTGGTAAAGCCAGCCTGAATCACCAGGAGGTGGCCTGGGTGAATTTTAGAAAAGAGATGGTTATCACCTAAGAGGCAGCCCAGAGCCACTCTTTCCTTGAGGCAGTAGCAGTGTGGGTCTGCACCATCCCTATTTGACTGCTGTGGCTAAATTTCACATTGACTTGAAAGAGGCATCTAAAACTGTCCCAAACCACTTGTATCAGCTTTACTCTAACCAACAAAAGCCATGCTTTGTTCTCAGCTTTTCATAATTAGGGAGGTTGCTTTGGTTTATAGTCTTCTGACCTAGATGGCTTCTTCTAGAAGAAATTCTGGTTCTCTGCCCAAGTTTTTACAAATAGTTTGGGGAAGAAAAAGGAACTTGCATTTAAAATAATTTCTTTCTGCCATGCAGAATTTGCTGTCAGGTTCTCCTTTACTTCTTGCCAGTGAGACCGTGTGTATCCCAGGCACTCAACAATGCTCTCTGACCATTTCTTCCTCCTTTTCCTCACCCTAGTTAACAGAATTGCTGTGGATCAGGTCACCTGATGCCTGTTTGGCCTTTCATAATGATATAAACCACTACAGGCTTTCACTTTCCTGCATGCAAATTCTACTTTTTGGAAATAAAATAATAAAACCATCACTTATTTTCCTTTTTTTTTCCTCTTATGATTGTGTCAGAGTAAATATATTTTCTCAAGATCCGAACCATCTCATGGAAAACTCTCCTTCCCCCAATGGTAAAACTGCACTAATCGGGTGGTCTGTACCTAAAAGCAGCAGCATCTCCAGGAGTGCAGTGCTTACAGGGAAGGCAGTTGGCTGAAGGTGTTGTCTGTTTGTGTGATAGCAAGGTGAATTTCCCTAATAACCTGAAGTCTGAACTTAAACGAGGATGTGGGAAGAATTGTGTTCTGCTGTTGGGTAGAGGACTGTTTTTAAATTATTTCCTCTCACTAAGAAGCAGACGGGTTAATAGGCAGTGAAAGCTCCTTGGGGGTGCTAGGGGATGTGTCTGGGTGGAGCAGTGAGAGCACAGTCCTGGCTCTTCTGCTGAGTTCAGTACATCCTGTGTGAAGTGTTAAGCAGGATGGCAAATAAGGTGCAACTACTCATGAGCTTAAGTAAAACTGATGCTGAAGAAGAGACACACTTCTAGTGCTGTGTTAAAATAGGAAAGACTTGTGGTTGACACCTTCATGCAGATAAGCATTACTTACAATATTTTACAATGTTCTGTATTTACACTCGTAATTGACCTTCCTAATGTTATTGAGCAATGATGTTGATCCAGCATGGTGACTGCCGGGAAGGTGAGTCTTATGGGAGCAGCTGGAACTGGCTGACAAGACTAACTTCCTCATAGTTCAAGGGTTAAATCAAGACCCAGTAAAGCCTCAGGAAGCACGTTGCCAAGATAAAATGGGATGATTACAAGAGGACAGAGTTGGCCAGGGTGACAAGATGTATTTATACCTTTACTTAGTTTCATTGTTATTTGTGGAATAAATACTCAAGTATAGAAACAGATGCTTGTCTTGTTAGTCAGTTAGTAAATAATCTTTCTAACTGTGAGATTTTTCTTTTGAGAGGCTAGTGAAGGGCTGAATGTATTTTACTCCTTTTTATGCTGTGCTTTTGTTTTTTAAAGAGGAAAGGTAAGCCATTTGCAGGCCATTTACAGTCTGAGCCTACAGCCAAATAGCACTTTTAGTGCCTAAAACTCTGAAAATGTCATACTAAATTGCATCATCATGATCTTAGTAGCTTTTAATGCAAGATAATTTTACTGAAATATATATTTAGTACAAGCAATTTGAATTACAGTTATTCTTATCTTTGAAATTAGTGTTGCAATACTCTTAAAATTTGCTGACCTAGTATCTCATGAATGCCAGGGAGCCACATTAAGGGTGTCAGCCCCCACTATGTGTGGTATAGCAACAACATACAACTTAACTATGTAAATGTTGTGTTCATGCTGTTTTTACTTGCACGGAATAATAGAGAAAAGCTCACTAAATCTGATACCCTGCTTTGATTTCTATCATAAAGGTCAACGGGGAACATGTTAGATAAGAAATTAGAAATTAAATGGACTGATACTGTGAGTTTTTGTGCTGGCTCTCATTCTGAACAACCTAAGTGAACTTTTCTGTGATTACATGTAAACAGCAGCTGACCTGTAGAGATACAAGAGCTGATGACAAGCTGAGACTAGGTATGACTTGCTTAATCAAGTCTGCAAGCTTGTTTAGGTGCATTTACATGGCAATTAATTTTTTTCAGTCATCTGTAAGAACTTTCTAAAAATAAATACTACTTCATATCTTTGCTTGGAAGATAAAATGTAGGGCTTGGCGTATTTTTTTCCATCCCTTTGAAATACCAGGTGTTTCAAGTCAATTTCTTCCTATTTTGCTGCAGAAACTTCATATGTATCTGAGGATTTGTGTTGTGCCTTAAACAAAGGAAACAGTTGTTGAGTCTTCATTCCAAATATGGGATTTTTTTTCTTTATGAATATTAGGCACTAGCATAAAAATAGTAAATAAAAGCAAACTGTTAGTCTGAAATTTCCTTTTTTCTCCCCCGCTAAGAAATTTATATAGTATAACATTCATGTCAGGCAAACCCAAAACTGTAAAGCCTGTTCTGGCAAAAAACAAGTATCCATAAGTTGGCAAAAGCCTGTAGAAAATGGTGATACATATATAAGTGCATTAATGTATTGTTATTTTTCATAGCCCCCTTGCCTTATGTAGTATGTGGGGTGAATTAGGTGAGCAAAAAGAGGATCTGTTAGAAATTCTGGGCTAAAGCTGAAGCCCCTGCTCTGTCATAGTCATTTTGGGTGGTGCAGATGATGAAGGAATCAAATAATGATTCCACAAATAATCTAAACTTGGGATTTTCTAACTTTGTGTTCTTTGAGCTTGTAACCTTAGTGCTCTACATATGATATTTCTAATTATGGGGTTTATAATTTTCAGTGATACTCTGCAAGGAAGATCAAAGGTGCTTTGCTGCTACCACAGTCAGCATCTCTGAAGCCTTTGTGCAAAAAGGTTGTGAAACCAGCTCCTTAGCCAGCAGAGCTCTCAGTCACCATCTTCACCAGGAGAAATCCTAATCCCTGTAAGAGTATGAATAATAAATCTTAATGAAGAAGAGGCTAATGGATCTTATTGCTTTGATAAATACTTGCTCTGTTTCTCCTCTTCAAGTAAAGTTCCTTAAGCTCTTTATAAGGTAGTGTTCTCAAACTATGTGAGTAGGTCTGTTCCTGTATAGTAGGTTTTTTTGTGGGAGTATTTTTTTTTAGTACTTGAGCGATGCACTAGTACCAAGTGATGTACAGGAATATAATGCTGGTGTAGCTGGGGACTATTGCTCCACATGTATATTCTTGCACTTTTTTATTTTTCTCGTATTTCCTTTATATTTTCAAGAAATCTATGATAGCATTTTTGGCCTCTTCTCATTCAGAAAGCTTTTTAATTCTACCACAAAATGAATACTTCAGTAATTTCAAGCCTTAAAAATCCTTTATGATGCCAGAACAATTTTAAAAATTATCTTTGTTCTAATACTTCCTAAATCTAACATTTTAAATTTTATCCATCAATATATTTTGATCAGAAATAAATTCCATTCTTTATTCTTTCTTATGTGTATTTCCAGTCCCACCTAAGTAAAGCCTGAATTGTGTATGCTTACATACATCTTTTTGATGAAGGCCTACATATTTTTTAGAAATCTCTAACTTTACTTTTTCACCATAGTTAATATGGTTGTCCATATTTTGATTTAGTTAAATTCTGTTTATTTGTGAGATGAGATTGGGTAAATTAGATCTGAAACTGAAGCACAGATTAGTCCAAGATGTGTTGAAGTTTTGGTGAATGTCCATGGTGAATGTTTTGGTTTGTTTTTACTTTTCCCTTTGCTGTGCTGAAGATGCACACCATAAATATCTTGTCCTCATTATGACAGGATCTTTTTAAGGCACTCTTGCCACTGCTTTTAATGAAATTCTAAATGGGAATGGCCATCAATATCTTTTTTTAAATTTATTTTTGGATTATTTGCTAAACTGTCTTTTGGGAACTAAAGCATCGTTTCAGTTTCATTAAAATTTCTTTCCAGAGGATAGTTAGATCAGTATTCTCATGTTCAGATTTCAAATGATAGCCTAATCAGTTGAAATTGTGTGAGATCCCTGTCATTTGAAGCACTAATGTGACTCATTAGTCCTTTGAGAGTAAATGTTTCTGTAACCACAAAGAATGAAAACAAAAGCATCCTGGAAACTGGAAGTTGCACATGCCACAGTGAGGATGAAAAGAAGGTGCAGGTTATGCCTTTTGTTATGAGATGTAAAGGCCAGCCATGCCATTTCTCCTCAGCACTGTGGTCCTTGCAAAGGCACTTTTCTTTAGCTTTTCCATGATTTGTCTCTATTCATCTAGAGGACAGTTTGTGGCTGTGTAGTCTTTGGCATTTCCCTTTTAAGGCTACATTGCTCCTACAAATAATGTTAGGGGTTAGCCCAATTTAAGGTAGGCTTGAACACTGGGAGAACTACATTGTGAGTGAAAGAGGGACAAGGAAGGAGTAGTGCCATTCATTGTCCTGCATGTCAGATGCAGCTCACATGTTTCTGCTCCAGATACCATAGATTACTGCTCTTGAACAAGTTTAGGCTGGTTCTTTGCTTGCTTATTGCTCCTGTAGCATGTGACCTTGGAATAATAACCATGGTTCGTAAGAGGGTAGATGTAATGCATCTGGGGGTCTCTTCTGTTTGATTGTTTGAAAACCAGATGGGAATATAGAAGTGAAGAATGGAGTAGCATGTCCATGCATAGGCTGTATATATGGCATACAGGATTATACTTTGCTTCAGTCTAAAGAGTTGGAGTGGAAAGATGAAACAGGAGGAAGGTGATGTTCACAGCAGCTACAATTCTGTTGGTTTTCCTTGCCTCAAGACACAACAGCTGAAGAACTGTCTTCTGTGAGATTTAATTTCTCTAATTTTATGTGTGCGTAATTCTCAATATCCTAGATACCTGGCTTGTGATTAGGGGTGTGATGCTGCAGTAATACAAATTTTTAGTAATTCACTGCTCAGTTTGGTCATCCTGCCTAGAAGGCAGGGGTAGCATCTACTCAGGTTGATGAAAGATTTGAATGAAAACATTTGCTTATTACTGGTACCATTTTTGCTTAACTTGTTTCTTATACATAACATGCAAAATAATCAGTGGCACACAGAAGTCCTCAAGACTGAATAGCAAATCTGTTGTTAGGAACAAAGATAGCGGACTGAGCAGATGAGTAATTTGTGTGGCTGCTCCTCTGTTTTTCATGTCCCTCCCCACTTGCTTGCTATGATTTTAGTGGAAAGAGAGGCTGTATTTCTTCTGGTTTTCTCTTTGTGTATCTTCAGGCAGTATGAATACCCATCTCAGCCTCTGGAGTCTTTCAGATAAGATCCCCTGAGGACAACAGCAAGGACAACAAAGTAATCCATTTGATAGCAGTGGACTGTACAGCTCTCCTCTCTTAAAAATGCATACTTATGGTCCCAAAGAAAAAAAAAGTTAGAATAGCAAGAGTCTGAGAAGGTTATTAATCTGTAGGAATTCCTAAATAATTTGTGAGGACAAAAATAAATCCTGCCTCTTCAAATGGAAGTGCTGAACAATCATGTAATTTATGCTGTGGACAGTTTTCACATTTTTGTCGGAGAATTAATTTCACTGTTAGTTGCAGGAGTTATTTTGCCTTGAGAGTACAACTATGCTTCTACCTTGGCAGAGAGATAAAAATTGTAAAAAAGGTATTTTGTGGCATGGTATAACATTTTGATTACTGGGAGATGCTCTGATAGCTGTATAGGAGTAAATAATGGAATTGTTATCTAATGAAGCAACAACAGAGAAGTTGGAAACTTTTTTGACATTGCCTTTGGTATGAACAGTATATCCATTCAAGTGTAAATCTTTAAGTGTATCCAAGTAGTCTCTGAAAATACAAGTATATAATCTGCATATAACTGAAAAATCGGCAAGGAAAGAAGCCAAGTGAGCAATCTAAACATACAGATTACTCCTGTTGCTAAATTCCAGCCAATTTTCCTGCATCAAGCCTGCGTAAATGTCTTTGTTCCTTGCATCTGTGAATAAACTTTAATCCCTTCCCAACATCCAGTGTCTTCCATCTCCTGATTCTACATGCCTGCTTCATATGCAGAGGTTCCATCACTGATCTGAATTTGGGTTAATGGTAATCTGATTCTAGGTATTAGACTCTAAAGCTACTGAATCTTATAAAAAATTATACACTTTAACACATTGACATTGCCTATCCCGGTAATTTAGAATGACAGGAAAAGACACATTTGGAAGTACAGAAGTGCCAGAACCTGTTAGCAGTATTGAGGATTTTGATAGTTTGTGTATCAGTAGGAATAAAGGACATTATGGTACAGCTGGGGAGTAGAATTAGATAATTTTGTTTTATCTCATTAGCAAAACAGTTTAAAAACTTTGGTTAAAATTTTCCCACCTCCTTCTAGTCCTCCCAATAAACAAAGACATACAGATGGCTGCAGAAGAGGATAGAAAATGTTGAATGGCAGTGTCAGATATTGATAAACAACTCTGAAAATAAGCCTTAAAATGGAAGCTTTCAAGACAGCTGAAGTGTAGGTGGATGTGTTAAAAAGGCATCATCTGAGAAATTGTGTGCATTCTTTCTGTAATAAAAGTGGTATCTGCAGAAGTAGGAGCAGCTGTCTGTGTATATGTATAAGATCCATGACTGAAATTGCTGCATCTCGCCCTCAAATCCCCGTCCAGCTGGGCGAGTCGGGCAGAAAGAAGGAGCTTCTCCTTGGACCCCGGGGGGCTCTGAGAAGCTCCCTCGTGAGTCCAAAGACGAGCTGGTCCCACAAGCAATGAAAGAAGGTGCTCTTCATCTCAGGAATAATTCTGAAGTTTAATGAAAGCCTGTAGAGATTCCAGGCCACATCTGTCCCCGAAGGACATCCAGAGACAGAGAGGGATTCTCCCTGCCGGAGCAGCCAGATATAGGGGGGTGGGAAACCCGGGTAGCCAAGGGGGGAAGGACATGGGGGTGGCTCTCTGGGGCAAGGGCTCAGAGTGACCACTGGGGAAGGGGGTAGGGGAGGAGCCCCGAGCCAGGGCCCAGTGACCTGGTGACCCTGACAGAAGGCTCTGGACAAAGGGAAAGGGTCACAGGGTGATGGACACATCACCCGGGAGGAGACAGGGGGATGGGTCAGGCATTTTGGGGTTTGATGGACATACAGGTACTGATGGGAAACCTGGGATGAACCAAATGGATGTAACACAACTCGACAGAAATGGTAACAGATGATTTTTTTAGGTGCTCTGATTCAGTGCGTTCTTTCAATCTATCTGCTGAGGTAACTGGTGGTAGTTACTGGGCTTTCCAAATTTCAAAGTTTGTAGTTTTGGGATAAGTATCCTGAAAGTACAAATATGGTCCCAAAGTCAAGTTTTGCAGTAATAACAATACATAGGAGATGTGACTTGAAAAGAAGTTACAGTTGTATTTTCAAATTCAAGAACTGTGTGATTTTTTTTTTTTATTGAACAAAAGTGAATGAAGCTACATATATTTTTTTTTAATTGTGCTTCAAAACTGAGTATCTGTAGCTGGACATGGATTTCACTTGGTCATGGATCTTAGATATCCTTTTTGGACAGTTGTACTTTAAAACTTTGAGTTTTTCTTGTTTTCTTTGAAGAGGCTAAGTTGCTGTGAAATGGGTGCCCTTCTGCTTGCAGAGTGTGCAAGGAGGAACAGCTTTTAAAGCTTCCACATTTCAAACTGTTAATGATGATTTGACAGGACAAAATTTATTTGGTTCTCCAAGTAGGATTTGAAGTAGTGTCCAACACAGAGATCTACTTCTTTTTTTTTTCTTTCTATTTTGTGCTGAAAGATGAGAATTTTGTAAACACAACAGTTTTGATGAGAGGTCTATTTTGGTAATTTACAGGAGATCTGTCCTTTCAACCTTCATAATCATCCTGATGGCCAAAGAAACACAATCTGTGGAAAGAAAGGCTCTAAAAATGGAGTGTGGCTTTACTGAGATAAAAATACTTTTCCAAATACTTAATTCTTAAGAGAAATGTCATGAATTTAGGGGAAAATACTGTTCTTACCTTGAATGATAGAAGTCAGACCACTGGGAACTTGTCTTATGACAAGTTGTAGGCCTTTCCTGAATTGTTACCCAGTTTTGTGTCTGTATGACTCCTGGCTCTGCCTAAATTGTTTGAATTAGATAATAGTATTTTCCTAAAAAAAAAAAAAAAAACCAAAAAAATTAACAAAGATTGAAATGAAAGAGAAATCTACCTTAATCCTGAATAAATTGTTCTTGCTGTTCCAAAAAGGTCTGTTTTCCTTTGTGCTTGCTTTGACAAGCTTCAGTCTAGCAAACTGAAGCTAGGTAGTTGGACTTCATAATCTTAGAAGTCTTTTCCAACTTTAATGTTTCTATGCTTCTATGAAATGTATGTGATAATATCACTCTTTTGGCTCTGCTGGAACTTTCTTTTGTTTTGTGATATCCTCTTGGAATTGCGCCTACAGGAACTGGACATGATGATGGCCAAATATAGAATTACTGGACCTCTTCTTCCCTCTCATGCAGCAGGGAATTGCACTACCCCCTTATGACTAGAATGCAAGAGGGTGAGGTTCAGCCTAGTTAACTCTTCTGACGTCTTCTGTTTCTGAGCACAACCTTCCTTTCTGAAACTGTGGCCTTTGTGATTTAGTCTTCCATTTTAATCTTGAGTACATGACTTGGGCTGCTGTTAAAACTCAAGTGGCTTGCTGGTATTCAGATACCAGCTTGAGGTGGTTGAACCTGACAGGTCACTGGACACCATACAGCTGCTTGCTCACTCCTTCCTCACCCAGTGGGATATGGAGAGAATGGTGGGGGGGGAAAGGTAAAATTCATAGACTGCGATAAAGACAGCTTAATGGGACAGAAGAGGAAGGGGTAATCATAAAATAATTAGAATGTACAAAACAAGGGATGCACATTGTAATTGCTCACCACCTGCTGACCAATGCCCAGCCAATTCCTAAGTGGTGGCCTGTGGCCACCTTTCCCCCCACTAGTTTGTATATTGACCATAATACCATATGCTATGGGACATCCCTTTGGACAGTGGGGGTCAGCTGTCCTGGCCATGTCACCTCGCAGCTTCTGCCCAGCCTACTCACTGCTGGGGTGGGGTGAGAAACTGAAAAGCCAATGACTCTGTAAACACTGCTTAGCAACATCTAAAATATCAATGAGTTATCAATATTATTCTCACCCTAAACCTGAAATGCAACACAACAGTGTACCAACTACCAGGATAAAAATTAACTCTATCCCAGCTGAAATCAGGACATAGTTGATCAAGGTCACTCTTATCTACCCCTCAGTTTCATTATCTACCCCTTGATTCTAAGTCTTCCAGTGCAGATCATCTTAGGGTAGTTCTCGAACTGTGAAATGGATCAATTGAAGGCAAAGAGTTTAAATACCACTTATTGGTAATGCAGGCTGCAAGTCCTGTTGAGCAGAAAATTCACACAATTCCACATGCCCATAGGAAAAAAGCTACAACTTTTCTGTGTATCATTTGTCTGACTTGGGAGTGGCACTACCTTTTAGGGCCTGCAAATGGAGAGCAACGCCTATGAAATCAGGCATGTTAGGCTGCTGTGGAAGGGCTCATAACTGATCTGAGATCCTATGACAGACAAAAAAGAATATTTTTGGTTTTCAGTGGATGTCCTGAGCTGAAAGAAAAGCTTCCAATAGCAAGTTGTCCTTCCATTGCTGATGTACCAGTTTTGTACCTTGTAATCTATTTAGTAAAGCAAGAGTTTTGATTCTGATCTGGTTTGCAGTACAGCCTCCAATACTTACACTGATTCAATTATTGTTGAAAGAGAAAAGATGTAAACTAGTGACTCAAAAAGTTATCTTAGTTGTTTTTAAAGCTATTAGCAAAGTGTTTGACCCAGGAGAAAATGGCTATTTCCGGGTACATAGGAGATTACAGAATTTCAATGGAAAGCTCAAGAATCTTTTAGTGTCTGATAAAACAAGTGAAAAAACTTTCTGTATCTTCTGCATAAGAAAGGTAACTAGCAAGAGGCATTAAGGGAGTTTTATTATTTATTAGCCTTAATCAAGTTCTAAAACAGCACTCAGCTTATCTGTTGGATAATAAGTCACTGGGAACGCAGTAGTCCAAATGCAAGTCAGACTGAAGAGTCTCTGGATTTTTCAGGTACAGAGGGAAAGAAGGAATGCCACTCGGGTGATACTTTCCCTTTAGAAGTTGCTGTACATGTCTTTTGCTGGGACTGTGTTTCAGAGTCTTTTGGTTATGGTATTTCTCTTCCTTCCCACAGAGTCCCTACATTATCCAATAATTTTTTCTGGTCCAGTACTGAAGCAGCAGTACTGAGATGTTGATGCCCTACTTGGATGCAAGTTTCCTCTTAAACTTCTTGAGCATACGGTCTCTGCTGTTGTGTAATTCAGGGAGTTATAGTTTGTTTCTTGCCTGTGTTTCCACAGATACTATCTCTGTTAAAAGAACCATATGGACAAGAGGAGAGGCCCACACTGTCCCTTAAATTAATGCAATCCTAATGCATTGTTAGAGTATTATATGTTGTGGGGGTTTTTTGCTAGATATGGTTTGGATTTGTGCTCAGGACAAGGAAATTGACCTGTTTCTCTTCCTTTGCCTACAGTAAGAAAGTCAGGAATACCTGTCCAGTTACTTAGGTGGTTTGGTTTCTGACCATCTTTACATTGTTTTTGTTTTCTGAGGTTTTTTGTTGTTGTTGTGTTTTATTTTGCTTGATTTCCCTTCTCCCCCAGCAAAAGTTTTTTTTCAGCACTGTAGCTGTGTGCCCTGGACTCTAAAACATGTCATCTTTTCTGAAATTTTTGAAGGATGGTAAACCACAGTAAGCAACATAGTGCTCCTCCCATGGCTTGAATTTTGACTCCCTGGAGCTTGCAAGGACCATTAGAAATTTGCTTCAAATGGCCTGCAGTAAAGGTAGTATTTCATCTTACATACTTATTAGAGGATTAAGTAAATAAATATGCCCTTTACATGGGAAAGCAGGTCCCAGAATAATGTTCTTTTATTTTTCTGCCTACACACCACTGCTTTCCATACCAGTTGTATGAATTGGTACATGAAGGACTTGCAGCATGTGGTAACAGCTCATTCTTGGTCAATACCGAGGTGCATACATGCCCAAAGGGGTTGCTACACCTCATTTCTCTGCTGCTGAAGTTGTATGAACAAGATGAACAGAGCTTTAACAGTCCAGCAGCAAGTGTCACAATGCACTATAAAGCCTTGGTAATGTGTGTGTGCTCTGTTTCAGAACCAGCTTCTCTCAACTCTGAAGTAATTACTTCAATCTTCATAAAGTATAGGCTCAGTACACTTAGCTGGTATTGGCTTAGTCAGACCTAAACATGACTTCTGCCTTGTGTAACACTTTGCTTCTCCCACCTGTCGTGCCCCAGTACTCTGTTTAATGTGAGGGGCAAAAGGTGAGCTGAGGCATTACTAAAAAGACAGTTGCTAAATTTGGGTTGAATTTGGCTGTCAGACCTGGTATAGGTCTCTTCAGTATCCTGAGAGTGGAGTGCCACTGTTGATCATTCTTAAATCTATGGACAGTGGTTTTGACAATGGATTATGTGTGTAGTGGTCAACTTCAGAATCTCTCTCCCCTTTGATCTCCCTTGTTGGAAGTACCATAAGGAACACAGCTGAGGAGCATGTTTAGCACTTACTTGGCATTTGTAAAGGAGTGAAAGGGACATGCAAATGTAGGCTCCCAGCTCTGCTTCTGAGATAGGCGGGAGGGAAAGGAGTTGTCTCCTTGACTTGATGATCTTAAAGGTCTTTTCCAACCTGAATGATAACGTGATTCTATCTGGCCTGTGAGGGCTGCTGCAGAGAGGTGCAGCTGAGGGT
Organism: Chloebia gouldiae; assembly: GCA_003676055.1. Taxonomy (NCBI): domain Eukaryota; kingdom Metazoa; phylum Chordata; class Aves; order Passeriformes; family Passeridae; genus Chloebia; species Chloebia gouldiae. Next base: position 2,049,824 of record QUSF01000038.1, read on the forward strand.
TGGCATCTGTTTCCTAATGTCTAGCCTAGTTTCTGCTGAAATATCAGATTAATTTAAGGGTTTTCATTAATGTGGGTTTTGGAACAAATTAAATGTGACCGAGGTCCCAACAAGGATCTGAAATCTGTTTTCTGCTGAAGAAGTCTTTATACAAATTAACAGCAATTTGCATGATTAAGCACACGCTTCACTCGGGATGATCAACAGGACGGAACACTGAGACAGAAACTGCCTCATGCAGTGCTTTTCTTATAAGATGGGAGACACTTAACCCCAATTCGTGCTTTATCCATTTGTGTGTTCTTTTACAGCCTTTTGGGGGGAGGTGGTAGTTGTTTTACGGCAGAGTTCGGTGTGATCCTCTCCAAAAGGTCCTTGCATCTTGTGTTTCTTTAGATAGTAACTAGCAACTAGACATTCCCCTCCCTCTCGCTAGGCATCCTCCCAAGGATTTACAGTGTTTTAAAGGCGTGTGAGAGGGTTGGTTCGGGTAGGAGAAATCATAAAAGTTGTAACTTGTTTCTTGCAAGTTGACTGCGAGGCAAGTTGTTCTGGTTGGTGTTATGCCACTGTGTTTGTCAGTGTCGATTTATGTCAAGCTTTAAATAGGATGCTCTGCAATGAGTTTGTTTTCTGGTAGTTTGTAATCCTTTCAGGCCAGCTAACATTAACGGCAGCATTGCTGTGGCTGGCTTTCTTTTGATCATGCACAGCCCTAGTCAGGAAATGGGTGAGGAGCATGAGTCATGATTACATTACCCTAATGTGACTGCCCACTAGAAGTTTTCTTTTTGTCGCCAATATGTCTTCCATTGACACTACTTTTGAAAACAAAATTTCCATTTTGGAGCACTTTAAAATATTGACCTTTGAACAGAGAGATTTATGTTGTCTTGTAGTCCAAGGCAAAGCTCTAAGCGGGAGCCCCTGCAAGAGGTGAGAGAAAACGAATGTCTGCAAAATGCTTTTCCAGAAGTTTGCAAAGACAGGACTTGACTTGCAGTACACTGGGTCTGCTTGGCTTCACTGGATGCAACATGCTTTCCTGACGTTTTTACTTATCCTCTCGTGTTGCCTGCACATGCAAGCTCAAGGTCCGGTCTATACAAGGGCTGTCATCTCATTCACCATTTGGCTTAAGCTTTGTCTTAGATCTGTACTTATCTTTTGAAATATGGCTACAATAATGAGAAGATAGGTGCTGAGTGCTGGCTGATGTAAACCCTGAGTGTTGAGAAGGTGGCTTTAGTGGGATTTAAGACAACAGTATTTTGGTCAGTTTAATTAAATACATGGGATTTAGAGTTTGAAAGAAATATCAGCTGCTAATCAGTAAACTAGCTTTAGCACCGAATTGCCACTGTGCTTTCTGAGTATTCAGACAGCACACCTCTTTACAAGTGCTGAGTATATTAATTTTTTTCAAATTGTACTCATTTGCTCTGACAGGTTTTAAGAGCAGTATGTGAAATACAACTATTGGCACAAAGAGTGAATTCTCCCTGATATTACTTGATATATTCCAGAAAAAAAAAGAAGTCTGATCAGTTGAGTACAAGCAACTCAAGGTATGAGAACCACAGGTCTTGGGAGGAAGTGGGGACCCCTGCACTGCTGTCCAGCGTAGTGCATCCCTGTCAGCTGGGGCATGTTGCAAGTGTCACTGCCATGCTGCAGGGCAGCACCAGAATATGACATGTCTTCCAGTTGTCACTTACTTTTCCAGATTCTTAGCTCTGCTCAAATGGTGCCTTCAGATAGTGGTGTTGTTTTATTAGAACTAAAGTATAAACTCACCGTGAAGACGTAATTTCTGGGTTTTTCCTTTTGTTTCATGTAAGGGTGATAAACCAGTTACTTTAGCTGTACTAACAACACACTTGAAACTGAATATAGATAACAACATTTTAGAAACTCTATTTACTCTGGGATTTCAGCCCCCTTTTTTAAAGAGGGCATGAGTTGGACCAAAAAGTAATTCAGTGAGAATTTTTTTAAATCTATTGAAGTGTTTCCTTTCTTCTGTCCACCCCAACGCCATCAACTTTGCTCTCATCTTGATGACCATTTAACTCTCTAAAGGAGGCAGAACTGCAACAGAGCACAAGATTCATCCTTCTTCTATGTAATAAAAAAATAAGTCCTGTGCAACTTTAGATTTTTCTTTATCTATATATCTCTACCTCATTGTTAGTCTTTGCTTATAGAAGGCTCTCTGGCTTTCAAGTTTGTTTTAAAACTAGTTTATCAGCCACTTAAAGATGGTCAAAACTTATTTAAACACTCTAAAAAATGAATAATAGAACTGGTGATTGTGATATGCCTATGTCACTTGTGTGTTTCAAGAAGATGATAAGGACTATTTGACTTAGAGATGAAGCATATTTGAGAATTGGAGGTCAGGTGTTCAGGGTAGGGTTTTTTGGGTTTGGTGGTTGGGTTTTTTTTTTTCTTGAAACCTTGCAGGATCCTCATATTTTAGATTGCTTTTTGCCAGTAGCTAGCAATTACAGAAATTTTAAACTAAGGGTCTTTTCCAAAAATAGTAAGAATATATTAAATAAAGTTTGAAAAACTAATTTCAGTATGCTAGCAGTCTTGGGAGCCCTAAGGCAGAAACAAGTGGAGCTACAAAACCATTTTGCATCAGGAGTGCATAAAGTCTGGATGTAATTAATTCCATGGACATTTTCCCTTTCACAAGAGATGGTTAAGGATTGCCCATCCCTTCTGCCACAACTTCTTCCTTTCTAAGAGTGATGTCTCAAGAGATAGGTTAGCTATTGAAAGGACTTTTTACAGCAGAGAGTAGCAGTCTCACGCCAAGCTTTGTGATTTTAGACCCCTTTCCTAGTTAGTTTTCACCTTGTTGTGTGCTGAACTGGCCTGTAAGGGGTCAAGTGTGTGCAAACAGTAGGGGGGAAGGAGAGAATGCCTTTCTGACAGCAAGTTATATTGGGCTTAAACTCTCTTGAAGCACTGGCATCGGGCAGCTGCAGCTGTTGCTAAGCCTGTCCTGTAAACTGAGTCAGTGCAGAGAACTGCGGCTGTGACCAGTTTGAAGTGTGACTTGTAGGTCCGTCTGCCTGCGAAGGATACGAGGAACTTGCGGTGCAGAACCAGGAACCAGTAATGAGGCATAAGGAATCCAAGGTGGGAACTTCTTAAGCCGGTTTTGAGAGCAGAGTTGGGCTGGGGAACTACACCCTCTGTGTCAAAAGAGAAAGCCACCTATACTTACCTGCTCAGAATCACAGAGGGTGTGGAGTGTGGATTCCTAATCCATATACACTGATCTGAATGCTGGCTGACACCACAGGGGACAGTTGAGATTTCAACCAGAGCAGTTTGCAAGAGTTTTAGGTGGAACATTGGCTCAGGTTGTAGGGGTTATTTTTTTTTTTGTCCCATTTCATGTTTTTCCCTATGGCTGAAGAGAATCAATGGACAAGTTTTTAAGCCTGTCCATTTTATGGCTTGTAGGTTTATGGTACCCAGCTATTTGCTTATCTGGTGTGTGACTTTGTAGGACGAGATGTGTGACTGTGCTTCAGTGTGTACTCTGCTTGACGTAGCATAACCTCATTGTGGCTGGCTGCATTAGCTAACAAGCTGGGCTGCACCTTGTACTGACATGCACCTCTGCCTAAATCTGCATGGGCTTGTGATCATCCAGTTTTTTGAAGCCAATGAACTATATGGTATTAAATGTATGTATGAATGTACCAGCCAACAAAGCTAAGGAGAAGGTAGTAAAGAGGGACCTGTTTCAGTTCATGAAGCTGAACACGAATACAGTGAGCTCATTAAATCCCTGTCTCTGGAGGAGAAAATAAAGAAAGGTTTTTATTGTTCTAGAAAATATGCTAACTTTTCAAAGCTGAAAGCAAGCTGTGATTCAAACCTGTTGAAAGGTTAAAAAAATTGCTTGATAAAAAAAAGCTATTTAAAATATTCTAATGAGTAGTCATAAGCACAGTTGCAAAAACAGACTGTGTAAGGCATTTATTTTCTTATTGCATCACAACCAGATTTTAAAAATGTTAGTCTTCTACAGTGTTAACAAAGCATGTATTAAAAACATCTAGAATCTCAGAGTAAATATCAAAAATAAGTCAGCATCAAAGAGGGATGTATTTCTATTGATACAGTGCAGAGATCTATTTATACAGTATGGGTTGCATAGTATTTTTATGAGCAAATTGTAAATAAGTACAAAATTGTTGTAGTAGAAATTTGCAGGTGATGGATATTGGTGAATAAGTATATTGGTGAGGGAGACAGAGAAAGCTCAACTGATTTATGGATTCGCAGCTTGAGCACATTGAAATAAAATGTTTCTCTTTCTGAAGTATGGCATTGCTTTTTATCCTATAGAATGTAAATCCAGTTTATTTGCTGGAGAATGATAATTTGGAAAGCTTTTTAGTTTTCCTCCCCCTAAGGACAGGATTAGGGTCTTACTGGACAAACAGCATAATATGAGCACTGCCACTGGCTGTGCTGCCAAAATTTGTTGATTAAATTAATATATTTGTATATTGGTCCTAAAAAGAAATAAAATGAAGATGCCCACTCTGAACCAATAAAAGGCAAGGATAACAAATTATTCTTTTTCCGGTATAGTTTATTCTGCTTGGAGAACTTGTTTGTGTTATACCAGCACAAGAATTCTTAAATGGTTTGTAATATAATTCTACCCAGTAAATACAGGAAAATTCCTGTTGTATGAGGATGAGAATAAGAGCAGAAGTATGATCTCATTTATAAATAAGGCAGTGGTGATGGGAAGAAAGAAGTGATTTTTATTTTCATATATGTTGTTAGGGATAATTATATTGAAATATTGTCACTAATTCTGATCTGTTTGAAAAACAATGTTGAAAAATTTGAGGTGGTTCAAAAGAGAGAGAGGGACACTAGAAGGCTTAAAATTATTCCCCTCACTATCATCATATGAGGAATTCCCCCTGTTCAAAATGTTCAAAAAGGATGACTGTGAAACAACTTGGTTAGTGTTCAAGTACCTTAACAAGGATGAAAGTTTCTGGTTGATAAAGGGCATTTGTAATCTCAGGCTGATAAAGAACAAAATAATACCTGGAGACAGAGGCCAGTTGTTCAAATTAAACCTCTTGTTTTTTTCTTCCCCCCCAAATCAGGTTTGCTCTCCTTTGTTTCTTTTTCTAACAAGCTAAAATAAAAACTCTTAAATAGATTAATTACTTCATTAATTTCCATATAATATATGAGTACTTTAGTGGTTTAAAATTAGTTGAAAGGGTTCCCTGGTTTGGTTAACATGATTTACATGATGTCAATCTGTTTGAAAGACTGCTAAGCAGGGTGGCAAAAGTTAAAGGAGTCAATAATTAAAAATCAAGAACTTGTTTTTCCTTTGTTTGTGAACCTACATTTTAGGGAAGGGGGAAAAACAGGAGGGTGCTGGAGAAATGGAAGATACCTGGAGAGAAAGACACTGTATGCAGCCTGTCCCTGTCTGTGCTTACACTTAGTGGCAATTAACCCTTCTTCAGGTGGACAACTCACAGCTGGTGTACTATCTGTCTTTGATTTATGTGGAAAAAAGCTGTTTTATAACAAGGGAAGTCAAAATATATCCTTATGTGATTTTTTGCTTTTTTAATATTTTTTTATTTCGCCACAGCTAGAATAGATAAAATAATTTATTCTATTAATCAGGACCCAGATTGGAACAAGGAACACTTTAGGTTCATATTCTCTGATAACTGACCTCTGTGAAGTAAATGAATGGATGTAGTCTGCATATATGGGGAATTTTAAGAGAAAGGTGGACAAACACCTTCACAGATAGCACATGGCATCTCTGGCATTTCAGGGCAATGTAGAAATGAATCAAAAGCACCATAGAGTCAGGTCCTCTCTTAACCTGTGCTTCTGTAGCTATAGAATGATTTGGGATTTTTTTCCCTTCATTTTCTAAATAGTGTATATGGTAATACAATGAAATAGGTACGCCTTGATCCAGGAGAGTCAGTTGACTGCAGTTGAGAAATTTAGTTAAACTGAAGTGTATTTAGCCTGATTGTTTTCATAAAGTAATTAAATCTATAGCTTTAATCAGGAAGGTGCCAATTCTTTGATGAAAGGAGAAGCAAAGGAGACAAGGACTTCTAACCTGATCAAGGGAAGTTGACTTTAATACAGATGAATTCAAAGGCTGTGCCTTTTATAAGCAATGTAAATTTAGATGAACAGTCTTGAGGGAGAAGTGTTAGCACCTGATATGGTTTAAGCTATTTAGAAGGTAGTGGCTTTATAAGTGGAGAGCTGGTGGCCTGGTCTAGAAGTGGACAGACTTGTGGCCTCTTGTCTTCAGACCCTGGTGGCTGATAAGGAGTACCCAGAAACACAGAGGTAAGCTCTGTGGTGCATCATCTCATGCTTTCCTTGTACCTGAGGACTTCGTTAACTGAGAGTGTGTTTCACTAGCATTCAGGAATTGTGACTGTGTGACTTCAAGCCCCTGTTAGAAAACCAGAAAAATGTATTTTACACTTGATGCTGTTTCAGACATAGTGAAAGTAATAGCATTGACCAGGATGTTCTTAAGAGTTTGTTTGTACTGCTGAAAGCTACTGATAGTAAAACCTAAAATGAAGCCCTAAAGTCTAATTCTTCTATGCTTGCGGATACTTCATCATGTAGAAAAGTTGCAGCTGCTTATTGCCTAGTTTGTGTCTGTCTTTTCCTATGTTACTGTGCTTTCATTTGGATATTGAGATAATGTACAGACTCAGTTTTCTCTTACTGACTTGCTCCACAAGTATATTTTAAATTATGATTTGGAAAGGTCTTTCTCTGAGTTTCACATGCTTCTAGTCAGTGATGTGTAAGGCAGAGCCTTTGCAAGGGGCTGCCCTGTGGAAAGCCCATAGGCTTCCCAGCATACACAGTTGTTTCTGGCTCTGCTCTGTGGAAATGTGGTTTTCTTTCTTTAATTTTTTTGCTAAAGGATCTAGGTCTCTTGGGATGTGTGTACAAATAAAAGTTTGCACTTTGACCCTTATTTGTCTCTGGCTTTGCAAGCTTAGCTGTTGAGATATTTGCTGATAGTCTATCTTTTTTTAAATGGATCATGGAATACGCTAAGTCATCCATGGAAAACTTTGAGCTTTGTGGAAGGTGATGATTGCTGAGTGGACAGAAGGCAGATTGAGAAGCACCTCTAAAAATATTAGTCTTTGTTACCAAGCAAAACACTTATATGAGAGTGTGAAGTAATAGGAATGAAAATGAGCGAGCACTACAGCCAAACTAAAACTTTAATTTTCACTGGGCTGAAATTCCTCTGGTTTGGCTGATGCTTGAATCTTGTTAGGAGAGGGGGTATCTTTTCAACAGGAATGCAAATGCTTTCATGTTGTTTTTCTCTTAAATTAAGGTCTTCCACTGTAGGCTGGCAGTCCAGGATTGCAGACTTCTGGTTTTCTGGTAATTTCTCATTCAGCTTTCCAAGTTAGCTATACAATCACTTAGTTACTGAGCTGAAAAACGAGAGACCTTTAACAGTAAGATCTGAAAAAGGTCTCATTTTAAGACAATGAGAAATTTATTGTGTAGCCTGATATCAAGATTGCATTGTGTTGTGTCCCTTCTCTTAGCCCATGTGCACTTGAGATTGCATTAAATCTTGTTGAGTGCAGGGAGTGTGTTAAGGTGCTAAGATACTTGTGAAAATTTTGTGGACTTATTTTTTTGTCTTCTAGGATTTGAGCTGGAAGCTTAGTCTTGTTAGGTTTTTCATTTGCCAAAGTTTGATTTATAATTTTTTTTACTAAACAAACTATATATATATATATATATATATATATATACATGCATGTGTGTGTGTATATATATATGCTATATGTTAACTGTTTATATAGTATATGGGTTCTTCCTTATTTAATTGTAAATTAAGTATGAATAAAAATAGTATTGTAGACTTAGTGAATATTTCCAGATTTATTTGTTTGAAGTAGCTAAAAATCTGCACTCCTTTAGGCAGTAGCTGACAAAGAGGATAGGTATGCAGAAATAAAATTGCTCTGAAGCTTTGTTATGTTGTACATGGAAGGCCTGTCCATTGAAAAGGGAGCCCTTTTCTTTTATTTCAAAGATGTAGTTTGCAGATTTCCAATACTGTGGGTACTGAAATCTGCAGTAACAGTAGCCTTTGTTTTCAGCAGAGAAAATGGTGCTTGCACTAAGGGTGTAATTATGAAATTTCTTCTCTTCAAATGTGAAGCCTCTTGCACTGGCCAAATGGAAGACAAGGCCTTGACAATAAAAGGGACTGCTGTATAGAGAGGGTTTATAATTCTTCATAATGGAGTCTCTTACAGCATCATCTCAGGTAGTGTGGTTTTACACTGCCCCTTACTGGGGCTCTGTCGTAGTGCAAGAACTAAAGGAGATTTGGATATCCAGAAGTTTGTGCTGCTTTCAGAGTTTTTTTTTATTCCCCCCCCCCACCCCCGAGCTTTGAGCTAAATAAAATACAGTGCTTTTCTTGTATGTCAAAATGGCCTATTTATACTAGGAGTTATTTTACATTTTCTTTTTAGTATTTCCTGATATTCAGATGTTTCATTGTGTCCTTCGGGTTTTTTTCAAACCTCCCTGTGGAGTTTGGTGATATTGGTTTTTGATACAGATCCCAAGTGGTGGAAGCCATGAAAGCTTTGAACGAACTACCATTTGTCTTTCATTTTTAAACTAGTGACCAACAGGCATGTCTTTGGACCACATTGTCATTGCATTGTCATTGATCCAAATTAAAAGACCTTAAAGAATGAGAAATTAAAATCAGAGAGAATTTGGCCTGTTATTTCTAGGAAGTGAGATAGAGCTGAGTCCACTAGATAACTGTAAAACAACCTCTCCATTCATCTTTGTTTGATAATAGTCTTCTCTGTAGAGTTGAGGACATTTTGTTCAGTTAAATGGGTTGCTTGGGCAGAGTGATAAACCAGGGGAAACAATGCAGTGAATTTTAGATTTTAAAACTGCAAGGTTGATTTGTCTAATCAGCTCTGTTCCCATTGCTGGTGGCGCATGTAGAGATCTTATTTAGGAGTTACTTTTGTATCTTGCAGTGCTGTCATGTAGTAATGTGAATCTCCTAGTATATTGTAGACTCCAATTAATTACCTTTTTGTTGTGCAGAAGGAAGATTTGAAGTGCTTTTAATTGATTGATGCAATCAATTGTATTTTCAAAATTGATCTTGAAAGTATAAAATGCCCTCATAAATTATTGATCTTATTTTGTATTTCAGCTTTAATCTGTTTACATCTGACATGTTTTGTGGGGGAGGGCTCTTCAACATTATCAAAGTGCAGTAGATGCCTGGTGGGAATTAAAAAACTCCCAGCTCCCCTTGTGATGCAAAGTACCCAACTGTAGGAACTAATTACTGTGGTTAAAGGATTTGTTAAAATGCTAAAATATTTCTTGACAGCCTGGGTGTGTAGCTGTACAGTGCTAAGTTTTAAACCTGGTGACTCGTACTGGGCTTAATTCGGTGAAGGAAAAACCCTGCCAGGGCATGAGTAAAAGGCAGCAGAAGTAGCCCTTGTTACCAATAGCCAGCTTCCCTCCTTTTATGGTATAGAATAGTCTTGCTGTGTAAAAGCTGTAATCTGCTTTGTAGAGTGGGGGTGGTGCTGGACAAAGAGTGATGGATTTGCAGATGAGTATTCTGAGGAGAGGGGGTGATCTGTGGTGCATGGACTTAATAGAAGAATGTACAAAAATGTCCAGGAGAAAAAAATGCGGAGAAGAATGTACAAAAATGTCCTGGAGAAAATTCTGTGAGTGTCCAAGGGTTAGAAACTGGCACTGTAAGGAAGAAATATACCATTAAAGTATTAAAAAAGAGTGTTTCTTAATAGCTTGTTGACTTAATAGTCTGTTAGCCTTTGTTAACTCTATCAGGCCTTTCAAAGACTACATTCTAGTAGGACAACATGGTGTGCAAAGACTGTTAAAATTGGTTGCACAGAGGAACTCTAAATCACTGTGGCCTTGTGGTCTGCATAATTTGTGAGCTAGTCTATAACTAATTGCTATGAAGAATTCATGTAGCCTAAAGAATGTAGTCACAGCAATCAATCTCCTCTAAAGCATGTGCATTTGGATGTTCCTAACAAATTGTAAAGATGTGGAACGGCTCTTTTTTCTAGTTCCTAAAACTATCTGTTTAAATGGGCACAATGAATGGAAGTGTTATTGGTTACAGTTTGTGAGTGTTCCAGCACTAATTGGAAGTATCTGAAAGCTAATCTGATTACCCAGTTATCTAAATCAAGGGAGTGTACTCTAAATCCAAAATGGTTTTCTAAATTACTCTGTCAGTCTTCCTAGATCTACCAAAAACATGTTGGTTTTGGTAGATTCAGTGTTGTTGAATGTTATAAATGTGTTTTTGCATATGCTCTTAAAGGTCAGCATTAAAGGTCAGCTCTTAAAGGCCACAATAAGGAGAAGAAAGGCTGAGATAGTGATATTTGTCAAATGAATTGTGCTCAGCAACTGTGTCTAAAAAGTGTGACTTCAAAAAAAGCTATGGAGTCAAAGAAAGGTTAGGTAGCCCTTGTTAATTTGAACTCTTTTGTCCTGCCTAATGAAGGGAAGCAATCATAAAGCTAATCTGCAGGCTGGAACTGTCAGTGCCATTACTAATTTTGGGGTTTCGTAAAAAACAAGACTGAATGAACCATGAAAACCATGAAAAATAAGTTAATGATAACCTGATTTTGTATCCCATGCAGGTTTTCTCAAGTTGAGGAAGTAGCAGGGCGTTTGCTTGGTACCTGACCCCAAAATGTGTGCTCTACCTTGAGAAGAGCTGATGTGGGAGACATTTACCTTCACACGCCCCACAGTTCTCTTTATCAGAAGAATAAGACACTGTGCATAGAAGTGGTTCAAGATGATGATGTAACATTGCTAACACTGAAGGGCTCCTGAGAAGAACTGGCTTTGTAAGAGGCTTCACCTTCCCTAACCTTTTTTTTTTTTTAACTACTTCTCTCGGAAACTATAAGCAAGATGCCAGCCAAGACACCTATATACTTGAAAGCTGCTAACAATAAGAAAGGGAAGAAATTCAAACTAAGGGATGTTTTATCTCCTGATATGATCAGTCCTCCACTTGGAGATTTTCGTCACACCATACATATTGGAAAAGAGGGACAGCATGATGTTTTTGGAGACATCTCATTTTTGCAGGGCAACTATGAGCTGTTGCCTGGAAATGAAGGTGAAACCAGAGTTTGCCAGTCTGGTATCCACAATGAATTCTTAAGGGCAAACAGCACTTCTGAATCCATGTTTACAGAAACTCCATCACCAGTGCTCAAAAATGCTATTTCCCTTCCTGCTATTGGGGGTTCTCAAGCCCTTACATTGCCTCTATTGTCACCAGTGACATTTAATTCAAAGCAAGAATCCATCAGGTCATCCAGAAATCCTAGGCTTAGCTGTGAGCCAGTAATAGAAGAAAAACTGCAGGAGAAAGGTAAAGAGATGGAGGATGAAGAAACATACAAAGATGACATATGGGAGCAAAATGGTTCTTCTTCACATTTTACTAACGGTAGCGACAGTCACTCATCCAGCTTTTCTGAACGATGCACTGATTGGCAAACAATTGATTTACTGGACGACAGTCGGCTTTCATGTGAACTAACCAAGACAAAGACTAAGTCAGAAGAATCCCTTTCAGATCTTGCAGGCTCTCTTCTCTCATTACAACTTGACTTGGGGCCCTCACTTTTGGATGAGGTCCTCAATGTAATGGACAAGAATAAATCTTAGAACTGGTACTGCCTTGCTTCTTTATAAGTGATTCATTTAAAAACAAACAAAACGCCACAGTTCAAAAGCAGATGCTTAAGAGTCAGCTGTATTTGTTGTTGTATGATGAATTTTCTAAAAATATTCTTAAAATGCTATTTTTTTACCTATTGTTTTTCATTATTTTTCTTACACTAAATTCTCATATCAGGAAGGTAAACTTTAATAATCAGCTTCAGCAAATATGAAATGTTTTTAAGTACCAGTATTAATGATCAGAAACTTAAGAAACAGCATTTGAGGATTATACTGATTGTGACATTTGCTTAGTTCACTTCTACAGGCTTCTGAATATGTGAAAATCTCTTAATGTCAGAAAGGAGACTGATACCAATTATTCATTTTTATAAATTATTACAATATCACTTTATGTGTAGGCCTCTTCCTAGAACCTTCTGTTTGAGGGTTTTGTAATGTTTTTCTTCATTTTCCATAGTACCATTTCTGTTATAAATTCACCATAACTACTTTCTCAGTCATATACTACCGCTCTGAATTCAGATGTGAACAGTTTGAAGGCTTTTTCAGCTTGAATAACCTGGTTGAGACTCTCAGCTGCTTTAAATGAATATGCACAAATTTACACACGTTGAGGCTTGGGCCTGACATTGTATATGAAATGTTGTGTTGTAAACAGGTGACACATGCAAGATATTATGGTTAAATTATTTTAAAAGTTGAAATATATTTTCTCTGTGCATATTGGCTTTTTACTGCAGAGCCTACACATACAGTATCTCATCAAAATACTTGCTTGGCATTATTGGTGCTCTTCTGAAAATTGTATATTTGTGTGTTTGAAGAGAAATATGTATTAATAGTCCTTGCTTTTTTGTTCATTTATTTCCACAACATGCTTAAACATGCAACTGGTTATTTTACTTTTTGAAGAAGGCACTGGTTATTCACAATGCTAGTGATATGTGCAGCAACAGCCAATGTTTGCAAAGTGTGGATCCTTCAATACAGTACCTACATGGATTGCATAAATACCTTGTGCAATACAATAAAAACCCCTTTAAATTGCTATGTGTTTGTGATTCACTACACAGCCTCACCAAAACACCAAGTTTTGTTTTCTGGTATAAAGTTGCGGAAATATGAGACCAACAGGCAAATCAATTTTGGCTTAATTCAGTTGATTTCTCCAGTTTATTTCCTGAGGTTTTAAAGGCAAACTTCAAGCAGATAGGACCCTCTGGAATATATATACTGATTTAAAGTAATGGGAAATAGGAGAGTAATACTTTGGGCCCAGTGAAGTTAGTGGCAGAGTTCCAGTAGCTTTCATTGAAGTCTTTGGGTAAAATCCCAACACAGTGTGTAGACTGCTCTTCATTAGATAAATTTATCTGTATCTTCCTATAAGAACATGTACATCATGGATTATTTAGTACATTAGTTCATTATTTATCCTTAAAATTTCTAGGGGATCAATGCCAAATAATAATGCTCCTTCAGCATGTTTTAGGAACACAGTCTTTACCCCTGTTAAACACATCTGTTAATGTAGCTGCATGTCTCATTAATGCACAGTCTCCCACATTATTCCTGTAAGTGAGGAAATGAGATGTAGAATACCCAAGAATTGTGTTTATTTTTAAGATAATATTTAATTGCCTTTAACTTCATGTTCTCTGTGTGTAAGCCTGTATCAAATTTCCAATGTAGTCATAATTGAAGAAGAATGGTGATGACTATGGTGTTTTTTCTGTTTTAGAAAGCTGGTTCAAAGCTCTGTTTGGCCACATTTCTTATGGGACCTGGGGATTTAGAACCTTATGGAGAATTTTGGCCAAAACTTTCACTGGAAAAATCTGTCACTCATTAGCATAGGGGAATTTTGGGTGAAATAGGGAATTAAGACATTTTCTGTGTAAACCAGCTTCCAATGCCATTATTAGAACATTAAAGTATTTGCTAAATGGACAGTCATTGTCATTTAGGGCTTCCCAAGAAAGTATTCTCTAGAAAGCAGAAACAGATTATATTAGCAGCTGTTGCAGTTGTGTAATTTTTGCTTTGTCCTGTTTTGTACTTTATTTCCTGGCTTAGGCTGCTCAAAAGTGTCCCACTATTGCAGGATTTTTTGGTCTGTGTTATCCTTTCTATGCTATTGCTCTTCTAAATTTGTAAATCCTTAAGTCTTGTGGTGAGGGTGGGTGGTCTGAACTAAAATAATAGCCATTGCTCCAGGCAAAAAAACTACTGTGTTATGGAGAACCTTTCCTCATGTCAAGAACAGGACCTTTGCACTGGCAAAGCAGATTTCATATTTCTTTAAAGCTTTCTTGTTACTTCCCTAAGAAGCTGGATACCTGAATTGTTCAGATCTCCTCAGTCTTACATGTAAATACCTAGAAGATGCAAAGTCAGTGCCCAGCTTCTGTTCTGACCTGCTCTTCTATAAAATACTGCTTTGTGTAATCTGATCTGGTGTCTCATCTATCAAAATCTTAATTTGTCAGATCAAAATCTAAATTAAAAAAAATTAAAGTTCTGCCCTCCTGAAGCCTTGATATAGTTCTTAACTGAAATTAGACTTTCAAGGAGGAGCTACATGTCAGTTTTCTGAAAACTAATATCCTGCTGTAAGCTGACCTTGTGGTTATTGCATCAATTGGATATATATATATGTGTATATATATATATGTATAGCTAGCTATACATATATATGTACAGGGAGAGAGAGAGTTATCTCCAAGTTGCCTTGGATATTGCACCAATTTTCTGTGTCTGTGGGAAGTGTGCTAACTGTACCATCTCACAGATGGTTCCACAGATGCTTCACAAAGCCTTCTAGTATGTCAGAGAGCTCTTTCCCATCACTTCTAACTGCAGATCTGCAGTGGAAGCCTAGAGATGTAATCTAAAGGTGCTGAAGAAGAAAGCAGAGGCATGTGCCTACTTCCTACATAAGTATTTGCCAAGTTTCACATATGTACAGTCCTGCAAGCTGAACTACACACAGTACAATAGAAAAGTGTACCTGAAAGTCCAATAATCATCCAATTCAAGAACCTTGGAACTCCTGTCCCGGTTCCCCAGCCAGCCTGAGGTGATCAGTATTGGGCTGAGGGTGTCAGTAGGAGGTAGGAGGAGGTAAAATGTTGGCAAGTACACAGCCCCACATGGATATCTGTCAGTTTCTAAGAAGGACCAAATCCAGACACTGAGAAGAAAAACAACTGAAGGATAGAAAGCAGTTTAACAAGGAGGCTAGCAGAAACCCTTAACTTGCATTCATTCTCTTGAATCTTCAGTGTACTGAAGGTGTCTAATTAATTTTACCTGTTTATCCACAACAGTACAAAGTGTGTACAGAATTGCACCATCTGGATTCTCTGCCAAATAGGTATACATAACTGTACATTATGTGAATATGACAGAAAAGGGAAGAAAATATAAAAAAAAGAAATCCAAAGGCAGTCAAAACCTTGTTTAAGGATGATTTTACTTTTTAGTCCTTTTTCATTTTTGAATTTTTTTGGTGTTAACGAGAAAGCTAGTTAAGATTAGATCTGAAGTATGTTACCTAATTTGTGTAGGAAATTCTCAACAATGGGAACAGACTAAGCCAAGTTTCAGAAAAGCATGGGAGATGCTGGCTCAATTTTTTTTTTCCTTCTTGTTAAAATTAGTGAGAGAAGAGGGAGTTAAGATGTCTGCATTTTGAGGATGTAATTCATGACCGGAATCAGAAGCAACTGTTTGAGATGTCTAATATAAATAAGGCAGATGCAAGCCTAGCAGAGAAGGTGCTGGATCTGGCATAGTGATACCAAATAAAGTTTGAATGATGCAAGAAGACTTGTGGACTTCATTCCAAGAAAAGAAAGACTTGTGGACTTCATTCCAAGGAAAGAAAGAAACAGTTGCTGTAAATTAAATAAGTTAGTGACCCAGCTGGTCTGCTTGCATCTATTTGCTTTTCTCTGTGAATACAAAGTGTGGCAATACATCTGTTTCCTATAATACTTTTATTTTATGTGTTTCTTCAGAGGTTTCCTGACTCCAAATATGGGACTGGATCCATCACTAACTGCTTCTCTCTAATTAGCATTTTACAAGTGCTAGAAAATCAAGGAAGTAGCTAATGCTTTCTGTTTACTTTTGAATATTGTAAGTTATTTTCTCCCCTATAACAGCTATAAATGGACTGATTGTCTCCTAGTATAAATTAACATTGCTCCAATAAAATCACAGATTCAGATGTATACCAGGGTATTCCCAGAGAGAAATAAATTTCCCAGAGTATTTAGAGCAGAGATAATGTTCTTTTTCATGGGTACCTTGTAGTATGACCCTGCACATTGTTCAAGCTTTTATCTTGCTCATTGCCTAAGATATTTCTAGCTTGTGCTCAGAGAAACTAGGACTTCAGGTTTGTGGGTGGGTGAATTCTAGCCTGTGCTTTGCTTCTTGTGATAATCACTTATTTAGGAACCATTCTTCTGTTAGAACCTCCTGTTAGGGTGAAACACGAGCCATGGCAGGGGTGGAGACCAGACATCAGCGAGGCAGGGACTGAAGGCCCTGGGCTAAGATAAAATGGACCTCCTGAGCCAGTGAATGGGGTGGGATCTGACTTAAGAACCCTGACAACCTCTGGCAGAATTTCCTGGGTAATCCTTTTGATCTGGAGATGAAGTTTAATTTTATCTTCAGTGAGCCATAGTCACAAAAGCCATCTGACACACAATTAGATTTTGCTTCAGTATAAATGAAAAAGCCTTGGGACATTTGCTGTTTGCTATGTAGGATGGAACCATCAGTCAAAAAAAGAGTCTTTTGAGCCTTTTGCTCACTTAAATTGCCATTGCTATTCCAGAGCACTTAACTGCCCTACTAAAAATGATGCAGTTTTCACTGATAAAGAGCTAATGGTAATACTACTCAAGAAGAAAGTTGCATCCACATATTGGAAAGGTAAAATTCACACCAAGTTAGATACCATATGTCAGCACTTAGCCAAGTATAATTTTAAACAGTCCTTTGTGGCATCCTTTCAGCTCTTAAGTTCTTTGAGGTCACAGTCCCCAGCTATTCCCCAGTTACTGTCACATTAAACTATAAGATGATCTCATGCACTTGTGAAAGGCCAGCGGGCCTGGACCTTTCCTTGCTTTTTTGCCAGACTTCTCCATATATACTGTCAGCTTAGTTGCACCTAATGAAAGGAATGCCCAGACCCAACCCAGAGCCACAACCAGCCATAGTGGAAGCTGCTCACCGTCATTCGGTCCTCGGGAGCTGTCTTTTGGGACTTCAGCTGGAGTCAGCTAGACCAGTGGGGACCTCTGGGAGGAGACACCCCGAAATGGGCCATTCATTTGGAATGGGAAGAACAATGCCAGCTAATGCCAAGCACATATCCTGAGGATCTAGACCCTATAAGAGCCATGACAAGTCCTTCAAAATTCACTCTCAGGAAAGTCACCTTTCTTGAGCTTGAAGGAGACAGTCCTTGAAAATAAAACCTCTCTCCTGAATGCCACTTCTCTCCTAAATTGTATCCCCTATGTTTCTTCTCAGCATATCCCTGACAGGTCACAGTCTGCTCTTCTGAAGTTTAGCGTTGTGACCTTGCTTTTGCCTGTCTCCCTCCTCTCAAGATCCAGATTTTAACCATCTCATGGTCTGCGCACTAAGGCTGTCACCTAATCTTCAAATCCCCAACAGACTGTCATCCAAATGGACTAAAAATGCATTCTATATTTTGGCATAGGATAAGCTCTAGGTTACTCATTAGCTGCCTACAGATACAGTGCATACTTAAAAATGTATATTAAGAATAATGTTATGAAACATGCTCATTGCCACTATGTTTAGACAACTGGAAGGAAAAAACATTTCCATAACTGAAAACATTTATGCCAGGCTCCTTAGAAACCTGTCTAAAAGCAGTATCAGAATAAAAGAAATAATTTTAAATGCTTGGAGTCCCAACCAGATATTCCTGACCTCTATTTTATAATGTAATAACTGGATGGTTTGTTTCCTAATATTTATTCTCTTTGTAGGAAACAGAGAACCACCCAATACTTTCAACTTCTGAGTGATACTGTGACATGTTATCTCTGTCTCTCAGGGCTTCCACCTATTCCTTTTTGCTGAAGCACTGTGCTGCAGTACAGAAGAATTTCTGGGGATATATTCACTGTTTCTCCACTGTTTCTCCTTACTTTCTACTACATTTCATCTGGTGGAAAAATTGTGGGAATATACTTAATCATAATATTTCTATTTCTTCTCCTGGCAGATGCACATATCTGCAGTTCACGGTTCATGTACTTATGGTTAATCATCAAATATTTTCTAAATTTGGAAAAACTTTACATCACCTGCTACATCGTCCAAACTGCTCTCACTAGAAAAATGCAGATGGAGAGAGTAAATTAACAAACCAACTGTAGAGGTTGACCTTCTGCATCCACAGAGTTGTAAGAGCTTTCGTTGCATTTTACATATGAGGTTATTTGAATGTAAGCCTCAAATATGCTAAATTTCAACTGGGATTCTATAGTGAGTCCTATACCCTGTGCAGAGTTGTGGAGGTCCCAGCCACACTAAAGATGTGTATACTGAGGAATACTATTTCTCATACTGAAAGTAATGTGCTTTCCAGAGCTGATAGTTGTGCTTGTACTGGCACAATGAAGGGAATTTCCCCTGGCACTGCAGGGCAGTGGAAAGAGCAAAGGAAAAGAGGAAGATTTCTCTGACTACAGCATTAACCTGAACTTCTAGACTCTCTTGGCTCTAGCATAGACTTGGTCTGTGCCATGAACTTGGGCAAATTAATCTCTCAGCTGAGACTGACATCACTAGATAAGAAAGGTAACATTGTGCTTCTAACTGGGTGAAATTCCGTCACAGTAGGTGAAAATAGTAGGTGAAAATAACCTGTAGGAGGCTGTGGCATTTCTAAAGAAGTCTCAGTGTCCTTAACCAACTTACAACCCTGTAGGCTTTTCCACTTTAGAAATGTCTTCAGACTCTGTTGGCACTGAGCAACAGAGACAGTGCAGGTGGAAGTTAAGAACCCTCAGTGGAACAGCATCATGAAAAAGCTAAGGTAAATTGTTTGGAGGGCAATGCTTAGCCTAATTATCTGGGGTACCTAAGGAATACTGCACGGCTGGGGTATCTAAATAGTACTGCTATATGGAACTGCAGTGCTTTACTGGACTATACACAACATGGTATTATAACTGAATATTATAAATACCCATGTTTAACAGACTGTATAAGATTTCAATGATAAACACCTTAAACTCATATTTTCTCTAAACTGCCATGAAAAACTATATCATTTAAAGGAAAAAAATCTAGGCTTTGCTCTCAGTTTGAACAATAATCAACCATAAGGCAGTATGATTACATAATTTGGGAAAGAGGGCAAAATAAGATAGTGATGGCTTCAGTAAATCTAACAGTGAAGAATTACAAGCAAGGCGTTTAACTTATTTGCTTGAGTATTATTGTTTTTTCTTTTTGGAACTGTGGTGGGGAACTAGGACTATCCTATGCTATGTCTGGAGAACAGTTAGAATAATCTGGCTGTCATCACAGTTCAAGAAATAATACAAAACATGGCTAGCAACAAAGAGGATATTCACTGCACCATGACACCTTAGCAGAGGTCAAATTTGTGCAGAATCAGTTAAGTGTGAACAGGTGTAATCAGACCACCATGAAATGACTCTCTGGTTAAATTGTTCTAAGTGAGGCATGGGACACTCTACTCTAATGGTATTTGTAATTTTAAACTATCCTGGACCCACAGAGTATCTGACTCTATTCCTAAAGCAAGACAGCAAGAGAAACAGAAATCCTTAATTACTGTTGCATCATGAAAAATATTGATCTTGTCAGTATTGTGAATTGCTCCCTGATGTGGTAGTAACCAGAAGGTATTTTCCTTTCCTACAGTTATTGAATGAAAAGAGGAAAACTGTAAGTAGTTTGCATGTGGGGTGGCATCCTTTCACCAAATCATTTCATCAGGATGAGAGACAGTCATATAGAAAGGGGATTACTTTGCACTTCATGCAACAAAGAATTGGATCTGACATAGCTGTCCTATAACCTGTAGGAGGCTGTGGCATTGCTGAAGAAGTCTCAGTGCCCTTAACCAGCTTACAACCCTGAAGGCTTTTCCACTTTAGAAATGTCTTCAGACTCTGTTGGCACTGAGCAACAGAGACAGTGCACATGGAAGTTAAGAACCCTCAGTGGAATCATGAAAAAGCGAAAGCATTCCAAGCTCTCCTCTGCCACATACATTGATTTCTTCTACTGACAACTGAGCATAGGAATGGAAAATTAATGTCAGCTCTGATTTCAAGCAGGATGCTGCCCGGGCATACCCCATAGACAGAAGCCCAAGAGTACACCAGTTTATGCACAGTCCTAAAGTTTTCCCCTGCTGCAACTGTGGGCTTTGCCTCTTTTGCTATGCACCTTATCAAGTGCACCTTGTCAAGATGAAAGGGTGCCCACTGTGCCTTGCTTTCTGTGAAGCTCATTTGTAGGGCTCCTCTTGTAGTTCTAAAAATAGAATATGGATTTAAAAATGTCTCCACTGTTAACTTGTATTTACAAGGTGTCTTCAGAAAGCTTCCTTACTACAATAAATTACAGCCATTTAGCCCTTGGCATGTTGGAAGATGCATCATGCCAGTGGGCAGATCTGATCATGAATTAGTGGCTGAACCACTGGATAATGTAGCTTTTTCTGGTATAGAATGAAATCTAACCTGTATATTCATTTTAAGACATAAGTATGCACACTCATACAAATAAACTGACATTGCTAATGCTTTAGGGTTCCTAAGAGCTTTTATATTTTTGTTCCCAAAGAACAGAATCCTTGTAGATTCCCTCATGTCTAAAAAGGGCTCCTTTCATAATACATTCTTTTCTGCATTGGGAGAGTATAGGCATACTGTAAGAGTCTCTCTCTGTTGTCTAGGAGCTTATTTTCACTCTGACTGAAACAAGTCAATGTTTCCAAAAGTACTCCAGGATCCCATACATATATGAATCCATACTGAGATTTCAAAATTGCATTTCTTTAAAAAGGCTAATTGTATACTGTGTTGCAACCCACACAAAAGTCTAGGAAGTCAGGCAAAGTAAAAATTGATGCTGAACTTGACTTACTGTTTTGATATTCAGATGTGGTAAGTGTAAATAAATTTAAATACTACAGAGCCCAATTTTGGACTGTTTGTTCATTGTTTCTTAATACATATTTTAATCTGCTGTGGCCAATTATATCTCTGCCTTTTAAGAAAATGTCTCAAAGAGGTAATTTAAACTATCTCATAAAAAGTTCATCACTGTCAGGCAGAGATATGTGCAATTGGGCTTTTTCACGGCTATTTTTTGGATTCTGTGAACTATTTCCTTTTAGGGGTAAATTTATTGGCATGGCAAATTTCCATTAGTCTTCATTCATAGGAGGTGAACGTATATTCTTATTGGCATTCTGTACCTGCTTGCTCCATTATACTTTTTACCAGCATTAAGTTTATATTGCAGTTATTAATTAATAGGCCCCAGCTTTTCAGGTCAGCCAGCTTTGTTTGTTCATTTTTGTATGCAAAATATCTGCACATGAAGGAGTCAAAGTAGGGAAGATGCCCATTCTGAAATATTGAACTCAAGCATTTTTTTATTCAATCACATCTCCTGATTAAATCTGCATTTATTTTGAATGTGCTTTCCTGTCCAGTTAGGATCTCCTAGTTACAAATGTGTGTATAGTGCAGGAGAGTTAAAAAAGATCAGACAGTTTTTTTCATATATAGAAAGCTGTGTTACTGGGAAGTATCTTTAGACATTCTAACTGAATAAACCAAGAGTTCATAACTTAAGCTGCCAAATAACACTTTAAAAAGCAAAGTATGGTATAGTTTTGCTGAATTTCCTTCTCTCCACAATGTAAGCTGTTGTTTGAAATAGGATTTCACATACATTCTATAAAACTCAGTGATGTCCAGACTTGATAAAGATAAGGAAAAAAGAGAAACAATTAAATATATCAAATCCATCCATAAAGCTGCAACAACTTACACTTGTGAGCGATTCTCACAGTACCAGTTAGGCTTGAGGAAATAAGGATTTCTTTACTGTATATAAAGTGTTTGGTAAACTGAAAACTGTAGACATGGCCTGAGGATAAGCTGAGTCCATTGTGCTCTGTGAATTTTCTTTTGACTGTCTGTCAACTCATTTTTACAGTGAAATCATATTTACCTCCTGTGGAATGAAGGAAGAATTATCATTTCAATATATATTATCTATATGTCTGAGGAGCTGTCAGAATGCAATCAGAAATAGAGCCCTCTGTGGGAAGCTATATGAGTTTACAATGCTCCAGTGATTCTGGGTTTGCCCCCTTCTTCTCTCCTCCAGTTCCTTGTATCAAGGCCACAGTAAAAGACTAAGCATGTATTTCTTTTGGCCACCACCCTTTGAGCAGTCTAGAGCACAAGGAATGGTTGCAGAAATGAACACTTAGTTGAGAAATATTCACAGAATTCCACAGTTATATTTCCAGTAATACATAGGTGGCCTTTAAAGTTTCCCACTTGGCCCAGTTTAGACCATGGATCTGAAATTTACCCGTGACATGATCCTACTCTGGAATAACATCATTTAGTGTACCTCAGAAAGAATCAGGTATCTCTTGAATGCATAGATAATTACAACTTGTTTTTTCTGGTAACTCACTCCTCATGTTTATCTTGGGGAAATTTCAAGATGATCTCATAAGACTTCTTAATCTCATCCATTTATAGGATTGTTTTCCCCTTCTCTTCTATGCACTGCTGGATCCAACTGGCCCAAATCCTTCCTACAGTAAGTGGTTTACACCAAAGATCATTTTTAAATTGTGTTGTATAAATAAATAGTTTAGATCTTTTGGTAAGATTACCCGTTAGCTAAATACATTGAAAGAGAATAACTGATATTTTTACGGTCTGCCTACAATCACTTACTGTACCAGATGAACAGTTTCTTCTTTCTAATCAGACAAAATATAACAAGGAATTTAAAACCAACAAATCTAAATCTGAGCATAAAGAGATGTGGCTCTAATGCTTTGCTTCTGTGTATTTAAGATTCAAGAAGAGCCAGTCATTTTAAGAAAAGCGACATATCCAAGCAAGGCCTCACTGTTTCATGGAAATATGGCAGCCAAGCAGACACCTCTGGATCAGCAACAGGACAGGACAAAGACACTATCTTTAAAGACCGTTTATGTCTGTTCTAACTAGAGGGTTGGAAGGAATTTCATCAATAGCCTGAGAACACTAGGCCATGAGAGAACCTAAGATAAGAGTCTCTAGGTGTAGAATAACAGAATGAGTATTCTAGGAACAGCCATAAGCCTGCTCATATATAAAGGCAACATCTTTTTGCCAAGTTATTTATTAATACAGCACTGCAAAACAATGTAGCTTTGTAATTATTTTTCTATATTCCTAAGGTGTCTAAGAATATATATCCTAGGAGAAACTGCTCTCAAAGAAATGGTGATAAATCCTTCATAAGAAGTAGGTACCTGCCTATGTTTCTCAAAATTTGTTTTTAAATGACACTTTACAGCAGTTATGAAAACCCCAGCTACACTTCCCCCCCCCCCACTCTCTCTCTCCTCAGTTGTAGAAATAACAAAAAGATCATTAAAATTACAATCTGTCTGTGTGTCTATAACACTTAAAGTAGGAAATCAAGCAAATTAGTTTTTAGTTATTAATGCAATGAGATCTGAAGGTTTTCCTTAGTCCTACAAGTAACAAATTCCAAATGCAGTAAAGCCAAGTCCATTTTTCTCTTGCTCACAAGGGAGCCTGGACTCATTTCATTGTTCTTGTGGAATTCATCTGCTATGTGAAGGTTCTGCTGGAGAGGCAGTGGCTGGAGTTACTTCAGTACGTTTGTTTGTAGACTAGGTCTTAAAAGGATAAAACTGCAATAAAGTGAAGTCCCATGTTATAGACCCTTTCAATAGCAAGGTCAAACCCCATCTTCAATCCTTTGTTTCCACTGCTGTTGTCATAGCTCCAGCATTTCACTCCTGTGGAAGCTTTTTGGTTTTCCCATTGTAAAATCATTAAGGTCAGTTTGTACCCTTGTGCCAGTGCTGTCTTTTACCCTAAATAGCTTTTTCTCCTAGTGTTTACCTCTCTTCACCAGGGTACTTGTCAGCAGTTTTCATTTTCTCCCTTGATCTTAGTTGTGCTAGACTAAACAAGCTGCTCAATTTCAATCTCTTAAAAAGCCTTTCATTCCCTAACGATCCTTCCAGCTCTTTTCTGCAAACATTCCAGTTTAAGTTCATCCTTTCTGTACGCAGATGACTATGCAACTTCCTAAAAGGGATTTCACCAGTGTTTGTGCTGGTAGAGCCTGCTGGAGCCTTGGACCTTGATTTCCTACATCCTGCATGAAGTGAGAAGCCTCTAGAGACTGCAAAGCAGTGAAGTGTGATGCTACTGCTGACTTTTGTTGCAAAATAGAAAGTGTGTCATGTAGTGAATCAGTTAGGGGCTACAATAACTGGTGTGGGTTTTTTCTGCCTAACTGCTCCTGACCTCCTGAACTTGCAGATTTCTGTGATCAGACCTACTTCTGAAATGAAAGTCAAGCCTTAGACTTGACTTATCTGACTTATCTAGAAACCTACTAGCACTGAAATGCTTGAAAGAACCTAAAAGTTGTTAGGCATTTGTGTGAATTAGACGTGTTTCCACAGCACTTCCCTCTTCTGGCTACAAAGCCATGTTTGTGTCCCCCTCATTTCCAGCTAGCTGTTCCCAAAGCAATGGTTGATACTTTGATAGAAAGCTGGAGAGCTGTGCATTTGAAAGGAAGACCCTGTAGACCTGGCTGCTATTCACCAGCTATTAGTACAGGTGCTGCCTTACTGCACACCCTCCTGCACTATGACCCAGCCTACAGCAGCAAAACAATTGCTTCTCTGCTTCTCCTGTTATGGAAGTTGTTATCTCCCATAGATCTTCATGAAGTAAAAAAATGAACCTGAGCTACATTCCACCTGCACATCTGTGGAAGCAAGACATTTCAGAGAGTTTTTATGCAGTTTCCATCTCATCATTTATTGATGAGGTATTGTGAGGTCCCACAGATCTGGGAAGGCTGGAATTTGATACAGCTGAGCCACCACTAAAGGGTCCTCTTCAGGACCAGGGGAAATGGTAACACATCAGAGATGAAGCCACGGTTGCTATGAACAGGTTGTGTGGGTATGATCTCATTTTCTAAGAGATCTTTATTTCCTGACAAAATTTTTCACTTTTCATGCCATTGTGAAAGGGGGAAGAAGCCTGTCTTGAGTATATCTAAGCAGATGAAGTTGCAAAATCTGGTGAAAACTCACTGGTATTTACAGTAATGGCAAAACTCCTTTTGATTTTCCTGTGGCCCAGATGACCTCAATGTTAACCATAAGGTATAATATCAAATCTTCTATTTGTAATCCTCTTTGATAAAGCCAAAAATTCTGACATGGCTTATTATAATGGATTTTAATAGCTATAATGCAAATATTATCATAGAAAAAGTGAATTATAGCAATATGTGACAACTGGGCAGGAGATTTTCGGGTGCTGAGAACTGCCATGGCTTAACTGCAATACTATTTTGTTAGCAAAGAATGTTGCCCACACATTTAGGATATACGAACAATGAAGGTGTTAGGGACTTTAAACATGTGCAAAGCAGCTTCATGACTCACTTTGGTTGAACACTGAGAAGCCCCAGCTTCATATATTGCAGAAGTTCTCCAGAGAAACTGTCAGAGAAAGTGAACAACATACTCAGGGTGTAAAACACATCAGCTTTAAAAGAATTGAAGCTGTTGTATATTACTGACTACAAGCTCAGTCCCACAAGCAAAGGAGTAATGCAGAAAAATTACTGGAAACTCCTATTTAAAACATGACACCTTCCAAAATTATTTCTACAGGCAGTAAGAATTAATGCACTATGAACAAAGCAGTGTTTTCTCTATAAACCTTTAAAAAGGAAAAAAAAGGTTCAGCACAAAAAAGTCTGCAGTTAAATTTCTGATGATTTAGGCATTTTCTCTTTTAACTGTTAATAATTTATCAAGAGCTAAAAGTGTTTTCAGAAGAAAAACTCCATGCTCACTCATTTTGAAGTAACTTCGGGTTTTTCCTTTGTTTTCAATTTGTTCTAGTTGCATTCCTTCTGAGTGGGAAAAATAAACCAAGTATTTCTAAGATATAAATAGTTGAGGATGAGATGAGTAATTATGTGAGAAGAAACCAGAGCTGATTAGTGATAGATCTAAGTGACATTACAATGAAACAATGAAATTATTCTTTCCTACTAACTCAGCATCAAGGAGGTGATGATTTTATGAAACAATGCTCCGTAAAAATACTATGCATTGCAGAACATTATTATATCTCCCCCTAAAAT
Organism: Chloebia gouldiae; assembly: GCA_003676055.1. Taxonomy (NCBI): domain Eukaryota; kingdom Metazoa; phylum Chordata; class Aves; order Passeriformes; family Passeridae; genus Chloebia; species Chloebia gouldiae. Next base: position 2,076,194 of record QUSF01000038.1, read on the forward strand.
TAAAAGTAACAACAGCAAGAACAAAATTACCTTTTATTTTACAAAAGTCATGCAAATTCTGTCACATTAGGCCATTTCAAGAGTTTTTCCAGGTGTTCTTTCTTCAGTTTTTAACCATAGGAAAATAGCCAGCCCCACACTAAATAAGCCTTTATTTTCTCTAACTTTCACAAGCCCTCACTCACCTGCCTTCTTTGGAACCTGCTCCTTCACAGCAGTAGGAATAGTAGCTGGTACTGACACATTTATCACAGTTTGACACCCTTAGCACATCTTCAATATTTAGGTTTTCCCTCCAAGTATAAAAGTACAAAGCAAAAGACCATCAAGGACAGTTTATGTCTCCTGTGTAATTTAAAGGTATTAATGCTTATATTCTTCTAATATAATCATTAAATTGATGTAAATACATGTAAAATGTATTAATACATACAAAATGTATTTATGTAAATTTATATAATTTAATTAATTGGTTATTTAGATAAGTTTTGTTAATCTCTATTAAAAGAATTACAAATAGATAATTTTTGAAATGAAACACATTGGGTCTACATGGTCTTGCCATATTCCATTTTTGCTTTTACTTCCCTGTAGACTGAGTATCAATGCAGTGAAATAAAAGAGCTTAAATGAACTGGAAAGAAATTATTAAGTCTCCTTAATCCTCTTTTGCCATCTGCCTCCTTCACATGCTTATGTTTTCCTTCAATGTGAAAGACCTGTGCTATTCAAGTGTATATTGTAAGCCACTTTCTATTACTGATGGAGATAATATTTTAAAGGTTAAAACCATAAAGTGTGTCCAAATTCAAAGGACCAAAGCCAAATGACAGAAATAACACACCAGTGTTACTGGGGAAGGGAGTCTCACTTTACCTGGTAGGAGAGTGAAACTCATTGATAAAACCTGCATGCCCTTCCTTGGTATTTTAAAGCTCTTTTGTAAAGTTAGGTTCAGGGTACCAGGGAACAGCTGATGGTTTATTACTTCTAGATGAGCCATAGATTGCTAGGGGAGCCTTATTTATGCTAGTTTTACTGCTACAAGCTCTGACAGAATTTCTATAGTGCAGATGAACATACTTATTAAAGTAGAACTTATTTGAGAAGCTGTGTTAGGTATCTCAGTATCTCCTCATTTACATATGGGTTGGGTGTCCACCCAACAGCCTTTCCTGCATATAACTATTTTGATGAAACAGTCCGCTTCTAATCAGAGCAGTAAGAATAGTAAAACTTTAAAAAGTTTATCAGATTTGAATGACCTTTTAATTCTCAATAGTGCTTCAGTGGAAACTTCTGTTTTCCTTTTTAGGAAATGTTCATCTAGATTAATTTATCTCATAGAAAGATCATCACAGGGAAAAAATAGATCAGACAATAGAGGTCCTGCAACCTCAGTTGCACAACTGATATGAATGTCAAATCTATTGATACAAATGTCAACATGAAACAATAAAATTAAGACTGAGAATGCTGGAAGGTTAAATGTAAAAATAGAAATTTTAAGCTCTAAACCAAGCCAAATACTTCTGCTACTTAAAAGCACTGTTGAAACTATTCAGTAAGACAGGAGCACTATCTGGGTGAAACAGCTCATGTTCATTTACACTACCTCCTGTCACTGTAAAAGGATACTGATAGAGAGTATACAGATGGAACTGAGTTTGGAATGATTACCTGCTGATCTGGTAAAGGAAGGACTGTGCCTATCTAGAGAGCTGGTCCCTGGGAAAGTTTGTGCTTACCTTGGATTTCTGCTGGTACTAAGGTCTCATCTTGCCATTCACAGCAACACTTTCTCATCTGAAGTGAAGTTGACTGCAAAGGAGACAAATAGTAAAGTTACCAGCTTTTGTCAGTAGGAACAAGTACAGAAGTTAAAAAGACCCTTGTAAGTAGCTTTCTGCCCTCTATCCCAATAAAGATGTCGCAGCTTGTGTTTCTTTTCTTCATAGTTGCAGAAATATTACATATATGTCAACCAGTCCATCCCATAGCCTCATTGAAGCAATAATGGTTTCCTTAGCAACAACCTTTGAGACACAAAAAGGAAATTTCTCCATCTGTCTGACCTGGAGGCTCAAACCCTCCCTCTGGGGACCAGCTGCCCTCTCTTTTGTCTCTAGCTTCATTTGTAAAACATTTTAGCTTTGATCTGTGTTTATATTGACAAAAAGAACATGTATAAAATGAATGAAGAAAGCTCAGCTGTATAAACCTGCTGGCTGCCTCTGCAAGAGCCAGATGTAACAATGCTGAAGACAGAAATCTTCATCATTTTCCTTTGATGTATAGAGACAAGTAAACTGGTGTTTTCACTTGTCTTCAGGAGTTGTCATAAACAAGATGAAGTAGGCACTTCCACATGGACAGACAGAAAAGGCCACTTACATTCTCTCGTCTGTGAAGACCCATAGTTTTATTGGACCTGACTTCAAGACCAGTCCTGAAAATATTAACTATTGATACTAGGTGACATTTGTAAAACATTGCAAGATCAGGGTACCTAGCATATCTGCCTGTTACAGCCACACCAGCCTACTGCACCATGAGCAACTAGGTCAATATGCCAGTTCTGGTACTGGCTTTTATGTGGAAAAATTTACTAGGTCATTGAATTTCCACTTTTTTTTTCCTTTTTTTTTCCCTTTTTTTTTTTTTTTCCAGTTGCAATGTTAAAAGAGCCTGAGAAAGCAAGTGTAAATCAAAATAGTCACACTGTCATGCTCTGGGAAAGCCTTTTAAGGAGCAGGGTTGAATCTCACCTGTATCTATTTGGTTAGCCTCCAGATGGTAAAAATAAAAGTAGTGCTAAAAGCAGTTCATGCTGCTTATAGAAAAGCTCTAGTCCAAGGAATGCTGACAGGGTTGCAGCCTTGGCTGAGTGACCAAACAGGCTCAAGGTACCCCCTAACAAGGTGTCAGTAGAGTTTAGAAGAAGGGTCCTTGCTGATGCCTTTTGCTAGGATTTCCCTCAATGTTGGAGTGTCTGCTGCTAATAAATGGGTACTTCAGAAAAGGAATGGCACATTATGCTATCTCCAGTTTTGATGATGCATTGCACTGGCTGGTTTACATGGCAATGAGGAAGTCTGGTCCAATGCCAGGCTTGATGGAAAGCTCTTGTGCAAATAGATGTTTATCCTCTGGTTTGCTTTCTGCCCCACCAAGTGACGGAGGGAGCCAATGCCTAGGATCAAGTTTGTTTCCCTTGGTGGGAGCACAGCAGTAACATTCAATGTGCTTCTTGTCTCAATGTGCTATTGCTTCACAGCCTGAGAAGACCAACAGAGCTGTCTAGTTTATGGACCTGCTTTTGCCTCCATTTCTGCCTACACTGTTATTCATGAGGTGTTCCCACCTTTTGCAGCTTTTGCAAATCTTCCACTGTGTAAATCATTCTGGCCCTAAAACTGAATGCTAACATGCATCTGGCAAATTAGAACATCTAAAAGTGATATTGAGGCATAATCACTGCTGCGCACTAAAATGGTTTTGTAAGGATGCAGACACACTAGTATTGACTTGAGACATTTTCATCTGTTACTTTATTTGAAGAAAAAGAAAACATGCTAATACTGCTAACAAACATCAGAGCTAAGCAATTTCATAGGGTGATTATACATCAGAGTTCTGGAAACCTTCTGTCTACTGCAGCTCCTAGATACTAACACAAGCAGCAGACTAAACATTTGTACCCTGTTTGTACTGCCAGCTGACAAATGAAGGTAATTAATGGGCAGCTTTAAGGTGGAAGAGTCTGGAAAATAGCAAAACCTGTGGTCCTGAAATACATAGTGCTGATGCCAGAATATTGATTTAATTCCATTACTGTTGCTAAGTGATCTTTTATAGTTTTACATTATATATTGATGTTTACAGCTTATTATATTTTCTTATTTCTGTTTTATCAAATTTTCCCTTTGAACATTTATTTCTAGCTAGACATTAGAAAAAAGAAATATCCCATATCAGGTGCAGCTATTCAAGTCAATGGGTAATAGGACTTGACACTGTCAGGTCTTTTTAATTTATGTTTCAATTCTCTTTTTTTGGGTAACATTGATTCTGACAGTGGATAATTACAATGAATACGCTTAGTGAAATTAAAACCAATGACATCCCTGTCTTTCCTCTTTGGGAAAATTGCCAAGAGAGCAAAAAAAGATTTTCCAAATACTCTTGGAAGTGGCTGTAAGAGGCCGTCTGAAGACCCTCACTCATTTGCCTGCCTATTGCCACAAGAAGGAACTCTCTTCCCCCACTGCAGTTCCAGTTTGGAGAAGGCAACATGCAGGTGCAGCCCCTGTACCATTATTTTAGCTGTTCCGAACAAGGCCTGGCAAGAACTTGGCAAGGAATTGTCAAGGACTTGGCAAGGACCCAGCGTGGACCCAGCAAGAGGTGACCTGCTGCAATGACCACTTCACTCTCCACCTCTAAGCCAAATGAACTGTTGGGGTGACTCTGGTGGTCTCTCACCGAAGACCCCTCACCTGCCTCATTACCACTGTGACAGACAGAGATCAAGAACCCTCTCCCCAAGGACTGAGACTGAGACCCCTACCACAGGGAGTGGTGGGGGGAGAATGACATGACCTGTTCTTCTCCAGTAACTTCAATGGACTTATTCTTCATTGTGTTCGTCCTGCCTGGATGATTACACTTGTTCCCCCCACAGCAATTTCAATAAACTCTCATTGTTCTGTATGTTCCCCCCTTTTTCCTCTGTGGACTATAACTGGACCCCTGGGTTGGGTAGGACTTGGGAGACTCTCCCAAACACAACAAGATGGATCCCCAACGTCCGGACAAGTGAGGACCTCGCCTGTGTTGGTAGCTATTCCCATCCCCCTCCTCTTTCTCTCTCTCTCTCTCTCTCTCTCTCTCTCTCCTTTTTATTTCTTTTCTAGCCCCACTATCGCATTTATTGTTTTGGCCCCTAATAAAGGTGCTTTTGTTGTGATTAAATTGATAGTCCCCTGCTGTTTGTCTTTTACACTTTGGGATTGGCTAATGAATGATCATGACACCCCGCTATAGGCGGATCGTGACATTAAATTGGTGTCACGGACAGGATTTCTGTCTCGGCAGAAGGGTGCAGGTTCTGTGTAGTCTGTAACAGGGGAAGGATGTTTCTCTCCAGCCGCACCTAGCCTGCCAGTCCAAAAGACTGAATATGGTCTAGATAGCAAGGGGGGAGATTCGAATTTCCCACAAACTGCACATTGCCTTGGTGAAAAAAAAAAAGCACCCATACTGTCTTCAGAAATTTGCAAAAGATCTCTTAGTGCAAAAGGCGGGACACTGTGTTGTTTTGTTGTTGTTACATTGATAGTCCCCTGCTGTTTGTTTTTTGCACTTTGGGATTGGCTAACGAACCATCACAACACCCCGCTATAAGCGGATCGTGACAGTGGCCAGTACTAAATGAAACTGGAAAGCAAAATATTTATGACTGTACAGCACTTGCATTACTGTGGGCATATTACTTTCTGCAAAATCCATAGTCGTGCAAGGTGAACTAAATGTATTTGGCCTCAGCTGCAGAATTTCTTCCAAATTCACAGTTTTCTGCAGGCTGCTTCAGGCATCTGTGCTTCAGTGGAGTCAGGGAATGCACACTCCAGCTTCAGGTTTCAAGTCAGCTTGTTAGAAAACACATGGGTTTTCATAGTTATTCAAGGAAATAAGCCTATGGCTTGTTAGGTACAGAGGACAGTTATAATGTACAGGGATTGTTATAATGGTCTGGCCTGACTTGACCTCCTGCCTACCCTATCTGGCAATTTCCACAGTTACTCTAAAAACTTCAGAAGAAAATATTTTTTATAAAGACAACCAGCTGAAACTTAAGGAGTGCAAAACATGCTGAGTTCTACATGCCTGTGGTAAACTGCTCCAGTAGTTACATACCTCAGTGTTAAAAATATATTTTATTTCCTGTTGTAAATTTGCTGATTTAAAATTCAACCACTGCATTTTGCTATCCCTATGCCTTTATACTAGAAACTCTTCAATATGTCTTTAGCACTGATAAAACCCATTCTGTTTTGGTGTGGGAAGAAGGATAAGAGCAACGCTAAAAGGCAATGTATCTGCTCTCTCCAGTTTTCCAGGAAAGGCATAAAAGATAGGCTGAATTGGTTGCTAAATTTTATCACACCCAAAAGAGCTTTCTGATACTATACCAATACGAACACTTAGATTAATCCATATGTGGATTATAATGCTTTCTCCTGCACAGCATTTCACTCATGGTTTTTGGGTGATTTTAAAGAAAAATATTCACATTCCACATTAGAGGACTTCCAGACATTTGTATCAGTGTGTTGCCTTATATAGGGGAAGGTAACATTGCTCTCCAGAAGGATGTTTCTGAGAACAAAACCTTGGGGATGTGCACATCTACTCACTGTGGCAGGTTCTAGTTTTTAATTCACAAAAGAGGCTCAGGCTGCATTTAAGCCATTGTAGCATAATGGTAAAATCAATTCTTACATTTTATAGACATAATTCCTATCCTAGGAACTTTTTTTTGTCTTATAGAGGAGAAAGCTCATTTTTGGTAGCCCTTGTGAGAAGAGAGAGGCACAGTGATGGATGCTTGACCTAGGTTCCAAAATGCCAGCAGCACTTGGTTAGCACATAGTAGTGACTGTGTCTGACAATGCCAGGCTGATATGGCAGGGTTTCAGAGTTAAAATAGAAGACTGAAATTCAATAAACTGGGAGGAGACAATCTCCTCACCCTCTTCCCATTTGTCCTATTGTTGACTGCACACTTCCTTTCTTACACCTGCTCTAGCACACTTTGGGCCCTGCTGTGATTTAATTTAATTCTAGAATGGCAAAGAACTATTTAATTTTTCATTGTGTGTTTTCCAGGTGGGATTTTTTTGCCATTTTAATGAATGGAGTTGGCACATAAGAAGAGCTCTGACAATTGCCAGCACCAGTGTGTTGTCAAGGAGGGGGGAGGAGGCAGGTGAACACACACCAACATTGGCAGCAGAGAGCTATAGATCAACCAGCTGTGCTTTTGAAACCATACTCTTCAATGGTAATCAGAATGTAAAAATATATGTAATACCTTGAAATGGAAGAACTTGTCATGATCCAGAAGGCAGCAGCATGGCAAGGGGACAAGGGAGAGCTGCGGGAGTCCCTCAGTGTTCCCACTCTTTCTGTGAGGGCCCGGCTGTAGCACTCAATCCCTTCCCAAGGCAAAGCAGAGGCAGCTCCAGAGCAGCCCCACACACAGCAGTAAAAATATTGTAATGGTTTGAGGGTTTGAGTTTTTTTTTTTAATTAATAATTTGAATTTCTGTTCTTTCCTTCATTTGCTTTTGAGCTCTGTCTGCCCATGCCTTGGTGCATGGCGGCTGTACGGCTCATAGGGCCAAAGCACCAGGTCCTGCTGTGGCACCTGTGACACCCACAGGGTGTCCTGTGTGCCACCAGGAGCTCTGGCACCTCCTGTGTGCCACCAGGAGCTCTGGCACCTCCTGTGTGCCACCAGGAGCTCCGGTATGGTCTGCTTGCCACCAACCCTCCCTCAGCCCAGCTGAGGTGCCTAGACAGGAGCCCACTGCCCTGCTGCATCTGTGGGTGCAGCTCCAGGGCCTGGCTGAGGTGTGCCAGCAGTGGGAAGCTGTGTTTTACCATGTGGCAAAAAGCCAAAATTCCTGTGCATGTGTACATCAGGTCTGCAAAAGAACACGTGAGACCTGAAGGGTGCTCAGGCCTCAGGGGTGGTAAATGTGGCAGCCCTAACATCACAGAGGATCTGATAGACTTGGGCAGTGGGTCTGGATTTAATGATAGATTCCAGCCTCGTGTAAAGAAACTTTGGGAATTGATTCAGACTTTAGGTGGTTATTTTTATCTTACCTTTATCATGTTGACCTGCTGGGTAAAAAAAAAAGAGTTAGTACAAAAAACACATAGCTGTATAATGTAAGTGACTCCAAAAGCATTCCATGCTACACATGCTGTTTCAGAAAGGCTGTTGGATTGGATATTGAAAATAGAAATTATTTACACAAATTGCAGTGTGGAATTCTGTGGATCTTCTTGCTTTTGTTCTGTTGCTCTTGCATGTTTAAATTGAAGATGTACATTCCTGGGCATTTTTCATTCCTTCCCTACTCTCTTTTGTGTGCTACTACTTATTTTCTATCAGTCTGTTGCTTCCACAAACTTGATGATTTTGAGATAAGAAACCTATATTATCATTCACTGTCACTTGATATTTTCTTAAATTACTGGACATATTTAAAACTATCTATAACCACAGTTTTGTTGCAGCAGAAGAAAAATCCCAATTATAATATCTTACATAGATACTTTGATACAGTACAGTAGCTCTGAGTCATGTAAAATGACCGCTATTCAGCTCTGTGGGTCTAGTGGTGAAGCAAACCATGAAAATAAAGTGGAACTAAAACCAGAAATGAGAGACAATAGAGTTCTCATGCCAGTTGAGATGAGAAAAAGGGTGTTATTTATGGACTGAAGTTTTTACCCTTCCTTGGATCCTAATGTACTCAGTGTCCTTTGCTGCAGAGCATTGCTGCTCTCACAGTGCATGTTTCACTAGGATTTACAAACCACCTCCATATGTTTTGTAATAATTTTTAAAAGTAGAAATACCAGACCATCATACTTGAAATCCAAATCTATCTCTGTTAAATGAAAAATGAACATTATAAACCCAGAAGCAGCTGGTGAGCAGAGATAAGGTAACATTTATTTTAAACATTATTTCAAAGCAATTTTTTATTTTTCTAAATTCAAGAGTGAGAACATGACTACTTTACGACATTTTCTGTTTTCCAAGTAGTGACAGCACCCTTGTCTGGACAGACTGTGGAGAAAAAGACCAGGTTGATAGAGAGCCCTCTGAGGTGTTGGCAGGCCTGCCTGAACAAGGCTCATGCAAACTGGATTGGGTTGGCAATCATGGCAGCCAAAAACTGGTAATTATTTTCATTTGTGAAGTTCTCAGGCTTTAGTATATGTGTTTTCAAGGTTTTCTCTGCAGTCATAACAGACATAAACATAAGGGAAAGGAAGGTAAAAGTGTAGTTAATACCATATAGGAAATTACTCTGGGACTTAGGGCTGGAAGCACCCTTCATATTTGGAAGGTCTTACAGTAAAAGTTATGACAGTTGACAATGCTGGTGAATGGTCTGTTGAATTCCAAATCCTTTGCAGGAAATGCTGTGCAGGTAGTGGTCTTTACCTGGCTCAAGTTCTCAGCTACTATTGCTATCACCAGGTAGGTAATGTATATGGTGGGAAAAGCAATTCTAAAGAAATGCAGGTTGTAAATGGCTGTTGTTTCTACCAAATGTTGCTGCCAGAGCAGGACCTGTGTACAAAGTCCTGAACATACTTCAGTTTATGAACAGGGCCACAAACCATTTGCTGTGTGTATCATTAGCCATGTTTTTGTAGCCTTTTCCATATGCTGAGTATGTCTCTAGGATACTTCATCTTTTGCAACCTGACATGAGTCTAAATTTACAATTCACTTGATCTTCTAATTATTTGGAAACTAGATGGTGTCTTCAATATAGATGTTTTAATGCTATGTACTTTAAATTCATTTTGTGGTTTTAAAAGGCTCAGTAAATTGAATAGCCTCTGATTCCTGTGTTTTTTCTTATGTGTTCCATGAGGGCAGGTTGTAACCAAACACAGGGACTTGTTGACAGTGATTTGTCTCTTGTCAATAATAGAGTAAGTAAAGGATAAAATTATTTTCAATCTAAATGCTTTTTACACACCTGCATTTAAAAACACAGATACCTCTTTTAGTCAAGATAGTCTCTCAGTTGCAGCTTGTAGGAAGGGGAGGAAAGGAAGCAAACAGTATAGTAGGGCATTTATGATGTGATGCCTTTCCTGCTTTTGTGTTCTTCTGTAGGAGTCTACTACCCTGTGCTGGCAGAGGGTTTCTGTTCTTATGCGACAGTGGATCTGACCCAAAATGTCCATTTGTGAGCTTAAAGATTGAGGGCACTCTGGGCCTTGATAAGACATTTTTTAATACCAGAATAAATACTGACTGCACAGTTAAAGAGTTAAGTTTAATTTAGCTTCCTTTACAAACTGCTTAAAGGCTTTTCTGTTTGCTCATCTCCGCTGGATCTTAGACAGAGACATTTTGCTATGGAAAATAGTGGGCAACCAATAACAAATGCTTCCTCACATAGAAGCAAGCCATCAGCCATACAGATATGACTGAGAGTGGAAAAGAAAACATGGGGTAAAATATGAAACTAGTTCCAGCTTTCATTCTGCCTTAAGTAAAATATAACCTCACTTCCTTCTTTCAGCACGGCACAGTGGCATTCATGTGGTCTTGGAGAAGAGGGTCATTTGCTGATAGCAGTTTCACTGTTTAAGGACAACTGCCACAGTCATGAGTATCTGTCTGAAACAAGAGAGTTTGAAAAACCTCACCAGAGTTACACTTCATATATGCACATTTTACACTAAGCCAAAAAGAATAAGGGATTTTTCTTCTATGATCTTCTTAGTTCCAAGAAAATTTCTTTGTGAGACATATGTAGGAAAATAGTACCTTAAATCCAGTCAGACTTCATCTTGCCTCCAGACTCTGAAAGGATTTGAGAGATATAAATTAGAAAAATTTGACATTTGCCTTGATCTTTGCTTTGCTACCTAAGATGCTTTCCAGGGTCAGCCTTGAAATTCAACACAACACCACTCTGTCAGAATAAAGCAAAAGTTGCACAGTAGAGCTATTTTAGTTTTTAAAGTATTACTGTTACAGCTTTTTAAAAATAGTCACACAGGACTCAGCGTATTTTTAAACAACTGAATCTTTTCATTCCTACGTCTTTTTTCCCTCTATCTGGAATTTTTTCCATCTATCTGGAATTTTCTTTTTATAATGTTCTTGACTAAGCAGAGTTATAGTCAATACTAATTCATACAGCTTACTGAAAATGACAGTTTCAAGGGATCATTTGTGTTGTGACAGGTAAAGAACAGACTAGTTACACTGTTGTTTTTACTGAAGACAGGCAAAACTAGACCAAACCCTGTAGCACATACTCAAGCAAAACTCCAAGAGAAACTTTGCCTCAATTCACTAAGAATAGTCAGAAATGGATTTCAGTAGTTCCATATTTTTCACAGTGAGCTCTGAAAAGCTCAAATCATCCTTTTTGCAGCTGTTGCTCATTCATTATTCAAAACTTTCTGATTCATTATAAATGTAAAAACTCAGCAAAAAGTATACATCAGAAATTCCTTCAATAGAAAGCTCCAACTATATGTGAGATGCAACCTAGTAAACTTCAAGTTCCTCACTAGCTGAAATTAAGCTAATTTTTATTAACAATTAATAGTAAATAAGATGGTCTGAAAAGTGCCCAGTGCCTTGTGAACTTAATCTGCAGCAGCAGTTGCACCACATCAGTCTCCCTGAATCAGCAAAATACCTATTTACCAAAAGAATTAAATAATGAAATCCAGAGTCTTTTGTTATGTGTGCTACTTCAGTGTTTTTCTTGTTCTACATGGTCCTGTACATGTAGATAATTTCATTAATATCTTTCTTCTGTCAGGAGACATCATATATCGTAAGGAATGTAATAATCCACCCATGTGCATAAACGTCCTTTTGTAATACATCCCCATTTCATCTACATTTTTCAAGGACTTTTACTTATTGTAAGTACACTTGAGTTGTATATGGGACTCAGCACACACAATGCATTTTTCCATCCCTAATTTCTAACCTGCATTGCCTGAAGCTGAGGAGGTCTTGGGATATTCCCATGATTCTGGTTTCAGTCAGTATATGAAACACCAGATTAATAAGAGACTTTTACCAACTTAGTCACCACTCTGTATGCAAACAGAAACATTTTCCAGTGAGTGATTTTGACTAAGTTCAAGTTTATAAGCTTGACTCCTTTAATTCCGTTTCCTGCAGCAGAAATATCAATTATTCACCATTACTTACCAGGAAGGAAGTGTACCTGTAACATAGCAAGATGATCCTATATAGAAAGTAATGTAGACTTCTTTGGACATGGAAAACATGCAATAATATTTTACTTCTCCCTTGGCTGTGAATCAAAGAGAGCCTTGGGTACTCCGGTTCAAACCACATCACAGTTGAAGTGTCCAAAGAGAATCTAAAATTTCAGATTCAGCCACTGCTATGTAAAACAATGCCACAGGAACATTCCCATGTCAAAACCACAATTTTTATAGCCAGCTGAATAGCTCTTTCAGGCAATGAGCAATCAGTTCAAATATATACCTTATTCCAACTAAAATAGAGATCCACTGTTTTATCTGTTCATGGAGAACACTTAGCCTAGACTCTAATCTCTAGAAATTGGCATAATTTGAAGGCACTTGAGAGAACAAACACTCAAATTACAGACTGTTGAAATAGGAAATATGAATGGATTTCTACTGGCATACTTTGTTGGACGCTCCTGCAGTTATGCTGCAGCCCAAATAGAAATGCTTTCTGTATTAGCTTGAGAGGCATTAAGGGTCATATTTTCTATAGATGAACTGAGATGAGAGCTGAAGATCTAACTTGTAAAAGCAAAGAGGAGGGGAGGCCTTGAGAGTAGGCTTTCTAATCATGTGTACAGAAGGCTCTTCTGTGGGTGTACCACGATGGCTATAGAGACAGAGCTGGCTTTATACGGGGCAGGGATAAATGTCGTCTTCTGTTGATGTCTTGAGCAGGACTCTTACCTGGCCTAGTTTCTTGCTAGTAAATGTGGTCACATTATTCAGTACTGTGTTGGGTTTAAAAGACTTTTTCTAGCTGTCTCTTACAGTTTCCAAGGGCTGATTTCACTGTGGGTGAGCACACAACACCAGGACTATCTTAGGAAATGGCACCCTATATTTAGATATCCAAATGCCGTAAAACAAAGCTGTTCTGCAAAAAGATAGCAAAAGATGTAAATTTATGCACTTGAGCAAAAAAAAAGCTGAAGAATCATCTCCCATCTAAAAATCCTTTATTTTATCAAATCTTACGCAGCCGTGTCCTTGCCACCAGGACATACATACAAGAACTTTAACTTGCCATGCTATCCTTTGCAAGACTGAAAACAAAAGATATTTGTCCCAAGTTTTCCTTACAGACAGTGAAAATTAGAACACCTTTTCAAGTAACTGTTGTCAAAATTAATATTACATTAGAAATTGGAAAAAAAAATGTGCTCAGAAGGCATTAGTTTTGTTTACATCACTTTAAATTCACTTTATCAGAGGAAATACCTTTCTTTTGTAGACAGGATCTTTGAATGTAAATAGCATACAATGATGAAGAGTGTATTTTATTTTTAAACCTCATGGTTTGGGGAAATCTTGCTTAAAATTTTGGAATTCCTTGAACTTCTCTGACTATCACTGTCTGTAGTTTCTGTAATTGCTTAAAATTTTGGAATTCTTTGAACTTCTCTGAATATCACTGTCTGTAGTTTCTGGTGGAATTCCCGTGGAAGGAAATAAAAGTGTCCATGGCCTTTAATTACTGGGGAGGAATTCAGCAGCTGAATTTCCTTCACATAAAGCTGTGCTCCCAATCCTCATGCCAAAACATCTACTGATAGAAAAAAGCTGTTTGAATGGTGTTTCAGTAATTTTGAATAATTCAGGCCTCCACATTCTGGACTCCAGAGCGATTTGAGGTTTGAAACTCAGACATTAAAGCTAAAGTAATATAAATGGAATGACACGTGTGCTTTCCAAGATCTGGAAGCCTGCTGCCCTCCAGGTCTCTAGCTTATTCAGGAAATGACCATTTTTTATAATGTTGACATTCCCATATACAAATGAAAATCCATAGTGTTTCCCAGACCTGACACTGAAACACACACAAAAGGGAGAAGTGGGCTCAGAATGAAATAAAGTGCTAAAGGAAAGAAGAATAATAATCTTGAAGTTCATTTATTGTGCTTCTTTAAATCTTTGTTTGGCAATGTTTCTGTAGGAAGATTGAAGTTAAATTTTTCACATGTTTAACACCTGGTTAAACACCATGTAAACCCATGGCAGTGGCCAAATACACCTCATTAAGGAAACCTTGAGACTACTGTCCTAATGAAGTTCCACATTTTTCTATGCACTATCATGGATTGATTCTTTAGAAGCTTTTTCAATAAAGCATCTGTCCTCATTTCGTGTGTCCAGATTAAATGAAATACATTTTATTGAATAGCTACCTCTGGCTGTGATTCTTAATATCATTTGAAAATGTGTTTTTAATATTGCTGTTTGTAGGACAGCAGAGGGCAAATGTTTTACAAAGTAAACCAAGAATATTGACATGGTAAAAGAGAATTCCTCTTGACACCTGTCAATATTTGGTCCTGTAGCTAGCATATCTCTACCTTTTTTTGACTTGCTTTGTGTACTATCACCAGCATCTTGGAGATATCCTGGCTTCATATCTGCTGCAAAGTGTTACAGGCCAAGTACCTTTTACCTCCCTGCTATCACCCCAGAGGTCAGAAGTTCATTTGGAGCACTGAAACAGCCTGCTTCTGTAACAACTGGTGAAACGAGACTGTGTTAAAGAAAGCAGTGTTGATTTTATTAGAAACTAGACAGAAGAATTAAATGAAATTAAAGCTGAACAGAAGAAACTTTCCTGTATCTGGCAGCTGCACAAAGTCTAGCTCACCAGGTTACAATCTCATGGTTATTACTGATACATTCAAGCACACTAGAAAAATGTATCAGTACTTATCTGACCTTTCTTCTCATAGTATGCTTCATGGATCTGTTACAACAGGAACTTCAGCCAGCAGCAGCTTCAGGAAAGAACAGTTCTGGCAGTCATGAGCAGAAGGGAAATGCTTCATCTTTTTGAAGCTCCCTTCAGCTGAGAAAACTCTCCCTTGTTAGGATAACTGAAATCCAGCTTTTTTCAGTGGCAGGTTGTGTTAAATATATTTAAAGGACACAAAACCCAAGCAACCTTTTCTCTAACTGCAGTTTGTAGCTAATTCCACTCAGTGATGACAGCGTCTCCAAGCCCTTGTGTGAACATTCCAGCTTTTTGCTAGATGTATTGGAATATGTTGTCCTTATGAACTGATAAAAGGAAATCTTCAGCTTAGCCCACACACACACTTGGATTTCTCTTTATGGAATCTCCACTGATCTTTCACTGGGGAAATACCTTACTCAAAGAAGAGAAACAGAATTATTCTCTCCATACTGTTATTCAGAATTAGGTATATTGTCTTTAAGTATGTTGAAGGTTGCTGCTGCCATAAGGCAGGAAAATATGCAGGCTGAGGCTGGCTGATCAGAGCAGAATTTGATGTATATGTTGCTACATTGTAGTCTTTAATATAAAATGAAACTATACTCTGCCATCAGATTGTCATGGCTTTTAAGATTGGATTGTGATGCTTCACCAAGGGTTCAACAGTCCTTGAATTTCTTTAGTTAGTGAGTGCAAAGAAAAAAAAACGGTTGTCAGAACTAAGAGTGTAAAAGTTGGTCTCATGCTTGAAATCTGACTACTTCAGGTTCAAAAGCCTGAAGTAAAATCAGACATGCAGAAGCACAAATCATGGATAGGAAGTGCAGGGCAGGGCAGCCATTGCAGTATTTCAGCACACACAAGGCTCAAATCTGCTTGCAATTTTGCAGGACTGGATAAAGTTGATGGCCTAGGAAATTCTTTAATACTGACACATGAATGAAACTGTTCAGGACAAAGAAAACCACCTCTAACACAGAGGTGTTCAAGGGATGTGCTCATATTCATCTCATTAAATCAAACTGTCATATCTAGCACCACTCTTACCTACTGAAGGAGCTGTGCTGTCTTTCCAGTGCCTTGTCTCAGAACTGAATTGCAGCAATCTCTTAAAAATATCTTATTTGCCACATTGTGCCCATTGTGAAAACACACAATACATAACCAGAACTGACGGGAGATGGCAGCCATGCAGATAAAAGTGTGGCACACAGAGTTTTGAAAGAGGAATGGAGGGCCAGAAGAGACAGTGAGGAAGAGCAGGGAAGAGAAGGTATGACAGCCTTAAGACACATCAAAAGAAGGGAGGAAAGCCATGGAAACAATGATGTCAGCCAAGGACTGTGAAACTGAAAACAGGGAATAGAAACTATTCACTCTGTTTAGGATATTAAGGAGGCATAGGGAAGAACAGTAGGAAAGAAAACTCTAAAGCAGATGAGGAGCACAGGCAAAAATAAAGGGAGAAAGCCTTCAAAGACAAAATAAGCCAAGAAAAAACCTCAAACAACTTCCTTGTCTTAAGATATCAAATTTTCAAGCTATCAAGGTAGGAGAAAGAGATAAAGTTATCCATAATCTTTTCTTTTGAAAAAGACTGTACAATTCTTTGCAAATTACAGAAATGGCACAGTAACTATAGATACCACAGTGCATGCTGCTGCGCATATAATCCTCTTCTGGATGTCCATGTTAATTTCTGCAGAGATGATTCTGTGATGCTCAGCTATATCAAAGGATCAATAGAAGTGCACCAAATGCATTAGAAAATTTCCATTTATCCTCCTAGTCAGCCTTACATTAGTACTATAATTGTAGCCACTGACACTTGCTTTGTCCCAACCTTTTCACTATAACCTATTCCAGGAAACCATTCCCCAAACTTACCTGATCACACACCTGCATTAGTTGGCATGTTCATGTGAGGTGACGGAGACATAAACATTACATAATCCTTGCTATGTAATGTAATCCTCAGTGTTACAGATGAAAAAGTTGATTTAGAAAGGCATTTGGAGACAAAGGTATTTAATTTTAGCCTAGATATTCAGGCAGATGTCTGTGTTTCTTTAGATTATGATTTTACCATCCACTGGATTGATTGTCCCAGGAAAGTTACTTTCCATTTCAGGTTAGCTGGTATATTTTGATTTCTACATGTTTCTTAGGAATGCTGCAAAATTTTCCTAAAGAGTAGCTTCATGCTGGAACAAGATAAGAAAATGCAACTTTTAAGTAAGAGCAATGTTAAAGGGAGCATTTCTAAGAAGAACTCTCTAATATTTCTGTACATTCATTGTCTATTCAAATCTTTCAAGCTCTCTACATTGACTTTAACAGGCAATGAATTAGACTGAAAGTTAAAGCCTGTCTGAAGCATTCACTTAGAAAAATATGATGCTATCTGTGAACCACTGCATTCTGAACATTGTGATCGGCCACAAAAAATGCAGCTTGAAACAGGTGCCAGACATTTTTGTAGGTAATCAGTGCAATTTCAGATAAGTTTAATGGAGCAGCCATTTCATGAAGCAGCTAACAAGGTGCTCACACTCCTATTTCACTCATCTTAAAAAAATTATTCAAATCTTCAGGGTTTTCTACTGATCATATACAGAACCACACTTACAAACGGCCATGTTTTGTATTTAATGCATTTTTTCTTCAACTGTGCAAAAATGTGATATTCACTGCAGGATACTTACTATGTAGGAAGCCACAAAATGGGCAGTGAAGTTGTGTGGTACCTAGTCTGTCCAAACATGGTAATATTACCTACTGAAAGTAAGCTGCAAAATGAGAAATGGAAGAAAATTACTATAAACTGTAAGTATATTAACTGTAAATGGGACTACAGAGTAAACAGTCTCAAAATATTCCTTCCTCTCCTTAAGAAGCCACAGTGAAATCACTGGGGTAACTCAAGGTAGAGTTCCTAACTGAGGAATCACATCTTATTGTTACACATTCTTTCTCTGCATGGAACCCATTTATTTTTTCCCACTAGAGTGTTTAGTAAACCACAATTATTCAGTTAGCCATCAAGCCTTAATTAGATTACTTACATGCCAGAACAACCCCAGTTACTCGTGTAGCCTACATTAACTTTTAATAATTTAGAAGGAAATCACAGACACTGAAACCAGCTCTCTCTCTCATGGATGGGGAAGAAGCTGCCTGCAAGATCACGGTCATGCCAAGGATACTTTATGCTCTGCAGATGGTTGCCTTCATCCTCAAGTTTGAAGATAGAGATGTGCTGAACAAGCCTTTTGTAACATTCCTGCTGAAAAGTCAGTAGCCAACAACCAAATCTGAACAATAAAACAGGAGTGGAAAATTCCTCTGAAATATGAAAATCTATCTATGACCTTTTAGCAGTAGCGACTAATTTGGTATTTCCTAAACAAGTACTTGATTAATGATATTTGGAAGGGACTATGTTTTTAAATGTTAGAACTGGAATGGAATTAAATCACTGTTGATTGTAGTGCATGCCTGCTCACACGAGTTATCATCCCTTGCCTGTCTGATGATTAATACTCTGTATATATACTGTGAGGGGAGAAAGATGGAACAAATTCCTTTCCAGCATTTTTTCAGTTTACTAAGATAATTTTTTTTCCCTGGTAAAAAAATTATATTCCCAGCATTTTAAATGAAACAACTCCAGGAACGTAAGTTGACAAAAACATAGTTCACAATGAGTAGCACCTTCAATCACAAAAATGGGAACAGTGAAAGCCTGATCATGTGCAGCAGAAATTTTCTGTAATGCCTGATGAGCGGGTCTGTGCTCTCTTGTGGAGGTGTCAGACTGCATCACTGCAGCAAGCTTGGTGTAACTGGAATTTTTAGGGATGGTGTACAGGAGTGATGAAGAGGCCTGACAACAGGATGTTGTTGTCCTTAGTTCCTTTCCCTAAGGAACTAAAAATAATCACCTCCTGAAGGCAGAAGTTGAATTTTAGCAGCTGTTTGTGCAGATTAAATTTTGTCTTCTTTTCTGCTACCCATTTACAAATAAGTGACACTGGGTAGCACCAGCGCTACTTATGGCTTCAGAATTAAACAGGTTTAATTTGTTTTCTAGGAATGAGAAATACACTACAATCACAAAATGTTGTTGCAGATCCTGGCAGCAGAAATGGGAAAAGAAGTGCTCTTTGGCATTCTGATTAAACAACTGCCTCTATAAACTTAATTTATGCTTTAAATTATCACTGGCTTTAAACAAATAGGTGGAGTGAATGAAAGGCACTGGACAGCTGGTAGGGAGAGTGGCAGAATGGCGTGGGAGGGGACTCCCTGTTTATAAAAG
The DNA here is from genome assembly GCA_003676055.1 of Chloebia gouldiae. Lineage (NCBI taxonomy): Eukaryota > Metazoa > Chordata > Aves > Passeriformes > Passeridae > Chloebia > Chloebia gouldiae. Next base: position 2,095,315 of record QUSF01000038.1, read on the forward strand.
TTACTCAACAAAAAGTGTGCAAACTCCAAATTCTGAAGTCCTGCTGTTAGTTCTGTAGTTTACACACTGAAATAGCATTTTGAGGGGTGTTCTTAGAGAGTTAAAATGGGATAATAGTTATAACATGAAAATAAAGTATCCTCTGCTTCTCTGCTACATGTAGACCTAACTACTTTGACACCAGATTCAATCCATCTATAAACACATACAGATGGAAGGATTTCAATTCTCTGTTTTCTTTGCTGGTTTTTTTCCAGATTTTTGTGGATATCCATTTCTTAACAATTACCCATCCAGTGTTATTTCTGATGAGGGCATTGCTTCTGGCATTGCCTATGTACTGCAAGCTTTCATCAAGTTGCCAGAATTACTTTACTCTTCATTTGAGCTTTTTCCTAATCAATTTAAGCAAGATAAAGGCATTAGCTTTCTCATCTGCATACATACATACTGATCTTTTTCATTATTCAAATAAAGAATATTTTTTGGCCTATCTTTCAAAAAAAACTTTTCTGTCAGACCTTAGGGCAACTACAATTTTAGATATCAACTGACAGACATTATCAGTTTGCTTTTTTCCAAATTAAAGCATAGTAGTGCTAAATTTGCAATATATCTTAGGTAGGTTCTTAACATTTATATACATCATAATTTTACTAAGTCTCTAAAATCTAATACCTGCTAAGCCTTATGTCATTGATTTTACTCAGTAACTGTGTTATACATTCCCTTGAGATAAACATGTACTTCATCTCAGGTAAGAAAGGGGATCTGCTTTTGAAATTTAACAATATGCAAAGCAATGTTTTGTCATAGTATCTAAAAAATGTATGGAAATCTCTCCCCCTCTTCATAGCCACAATATAGGATATCCTCTAGTGTTTCCAAGGTCATAAGAAGGGCTTTTGCTAATAGTCCACAAAAGCAAAAGGTATATGAGAAGCATCACCCTAAATCTGTGAATAAGAACCTCACATATTTTGCAGACATTTTACTGAGTAGGCCTCCAAGATAGACATAAACTTTACTTTTTCTTGTTATTTGTGATCTAAGGCTGTTGATCCTGCCAGCAGTCTAACTCTCAACAACTGAGTAGCACCTCCTTCTTTAATAGCACCATTTCTTGACCCAAAGTGAAATTTTGGTTTTGCTTGTTTTAAAAGCATTCTGGCTTTATACCTATGGATGGTTCTTTCAAACAAGCTGTGAGAAGTGGTCACTCTATTTGGTGCATTAATGAACTGCATGCCCTGGGCTTTGTAGGCAATTGTTCAGTCCTGTAGTTCTTTCAGTTTTCTATTTCCAAAACAATAAAAACCTTCAATAACTGGAGGAGGCAGAAATGAGGGTTACTTTAGATAAGCCTAGATTGCTTATGACTTTATTATAGACTAAGTTTTCCCATGTGTAGAACAGCACATATGGGGAGGTTCCTAATAAGTTGCATGCTTTAGAGGAGGAAGTAAAAACATATTTTTTCTTATTTGCAATTTATGTTTATGTCTCATTGCTAAAATCACATCTTTAAATGTTATGCAATGACATATTTCTAGTGTTTATACTGCTGAATGCTGGGTAGAACACTCACCAAATCAGTCATCTATAAAGATACTTGGCAATCACTAAAAATCAGAATAGAAGCCCCAGAGGGTGAACATGCTTCAATTTAGATTATTATTTCATACTAAGAAACACATTCTTGCTCTATTTTGGTTTTCAGGATGCCAAAGAACATGTTCTGGCCATGATTTGTGCTGAAAACCAGAGAAAATTCCACTTTTTCCTATGCCATAAACCATTTATAGATAAGATCATTAGAGCGAGCTCAAATTAGAGTGCAGGATATAAATCTTTGTGTCATTAGTAAGCCATTTATGAAAATGTTTGTTAAAACTCTGTAATAAATAACTTAATCAAGTCTAGCAGTGTGTCCTCATTTTCCTTAATTCTTCCTCTTAAAAAAAGGGAAAAGATAAAGTAAAAGTCTGTCATTTGTAAGACATCAAACTACTTTGCAAACAATGCTTATCGCACAAGAAATATTCCATAAAGATGATTTTATGATAATTATGTAAAAGTCAATTGTTCAGAGCTCCCAGCAATTATCACTCCTATTCTGTGGAACAACAACGATTGATTAGCTAGAGAAGCTTTGATATAAAAAACGTAGCAGCTTTTGCTGAAGTAATATATATGTGCATGCATACACATGCACAAATAGAGGCAAGAAGGAGGGGTGTCCAGCATTTGTGGGTTTAACCTGTGCTGGAGATAGAAATCTCTTGTTTAATTTATTGTGAGTACCAGCCTAAATTTTTGAAAGTGACAAATTAGCTGAATTCAAGGCACTAAGATGATTTTGGTTTTCAGCTCCAAGTTCGGTTTGCAAATTTAAGTTATCAGAGACATCTCTTCAAAGTGCATACATCTGAAATGCATCTGATTCAGGTGTCGCAAAATGAGGTCTGTAACTAAAAGTTCTGATGCAGAAAGACCAGATTTTTGACATAGAATTGAAGATAAGCTGTACATTGCCTACACATTATACCATAGAGAATTAACAAAATACTATTTAATTTTTTGAATGTCATCCAAAATCCAGCTAAAAGGAAAATCTAACTGTAAAAAGCCTTCTACTAGAAGTTTTTTCTTCATTCAAAGAGGTTCTTAAAAATAAAAAGGATTTTCTGGAAGATATCTAGATTAAGAAAAAAGTATTTTCAAACAATTAGTAAATATGCAATTGTCTTTTCTATTATATCTTGTTTTATACACTTTCTTTCTATTAAACAAAATTTATTCTGCACTCTTATTTCCATTCAGCAACCAAAACCAAAACATAATGAGAGCATACAAATCAGATAATATACAACAAGTTTCCATTCTTCAGTGAGAAGAAGCCAGACTGTTCTCTAGGCTACAATATTCCTGACAGCATGTGGTGGGAAGGGCCAGCCCTATCTGCTGCTGCAAAATAAAATGCTGTTAAGAAAAGTTTTGAACAAAGAGAAACATTCAGTGTCCTTCTCCAAATACAGTAGAATTAGTGTAGCAGTCAAAGTTAATTTTCACATGGTCCCTGTGTAAAAATCGTGTGCGTTCTGGAGGATTAAAGCCAAATTCTGATCTCACTGATGTCAGATGAGATACCCCAGTGATGAATGTGGTTCTTGGCTTCCCAAGCAGCCGTCAGACTCAATGTGTTTCTAATAACATGGAGACTCAGTAGGGGCCAGGTGCTCTATTAGCTTAAATTGTTAGAGAAGCAGGAGTTATGTAGAAGGTTTGTAGATGGAAAATGTTTTTTGCCTCCCCAAAATGCCTACTCCAGGTTCAGAAATCCAGTTGCTGCAGCCCAGCATTTGTACTGGCTGAGCTTCTAACTGAGGCTTAAGTTATAAGCCTCCTATGGAGTAGCAATAAAGCAAACACTTAATGTTGTATATTTGCAAGAGAACTCAGTTTCAGATGTTTAACATCTCACTTATTTTGGTTTGGGACAGAATTCTACCTGCTTCCCTCTAAGTAATTATTTTATTTGTATTTTCAAAAGTACTCTTGTACCTGCTGTTTAAATAAATCTTTAGTTCAAAGGTAGCTGATATTCATTAAATGTAGTACTGAGTGAAATACTTAGTGCAAGCCTAACACAAAAACTGTGACTGGGTAATAATGCTGTAATAGAAAATTTGAAGTAGAAAATGTTGTGTTAAAAGGTGAAAATTAAATGAAGCTTCATAAATCCAGGTCTGAATAATTTCAGCCCATTGAGCAGTAAAGAGGCTGCCAAGCCCTGGGGTGATCTGCTGTTGTACTGATGGCTGTCCTGCCTGAGAAACCCTGGTCACAACTTGTAATCCATCCACACGCACTTCTGGCAGCAGTACGGCACCCTAAGGACCGGTGCTGTGCTGTTGCATATCTGCTCTTTTTCCAGAATAGAGGAGGCACTCACCAATATGTGAACTTCAGGATTCATGGTACAGGCACAGCAGAGTGGGGGTTTTTCTGCTTGGACAGCACCTGCAGTAGTGCTCAGCACCCCTGCTCCCTCAGCAGCCCTCCCCAGAGGGCCAGGCAGTGCACATATGGCCCTATGCTGTTCCTCCTTAGCTCATTAATCCTGCTCATTTTCAGGGACCCAGAAGAAAGAGGCTGGGGAGAAAGCTGCAAGTATACCCTTAGGCAACAAAAATTAAGAATGTCTCAGTTACCAGTAAAGTCTCTTTTTCTTTGAAAGCTTATACAGGTATTCACACAGTATGTGACTGCAGGGCAGCACCTCCAGCATACGGTGTAGCTGGAGAGCTGCCCTGGAGTCCTTTAAATGACTCAAGACAGAAGGACTTTCTTTTTCATCACAGAGCAGTTTTGAGCCTAAAAGTATCTGTACTTGAGTAATGTTGTTACAGAGATGGTGAATGGAGTCCAGATGGCAGCTTTGCAATTTGCAGAGATGAAAACACCCTACAGAGAGGTCACTGACACGCTCTGAGCTGTAATGGAGCTTCAGATCATACTGTGCTGCCTTGCCGTACTGATGCTTAACATGTTTTAGCATCATCTGTAACCCACTAAGACAGTTTCTGTGCAGACATAAATGACCCTTTATAAGCCTTGAAAAACAAATTTCAAAAGACAGGAAGAATTCTGTGGTTTTCATCCTTTCCAGATAATTTTAAAAATACATTATATAGAACATGTAAGAGTACTTTAGGCAGAAAAAAAATCATTGATTAATTTTTCAACTAGGATGGAAACTGGACTACTTCTCAGCAAGACACCAAGGAGAAGTCTTGAGCAGAACTTTTTCAGGAAAAAAGGGGCTATTTTCACCGGAGTGAAAGCTCCATGCTGACATGTCAGGGACAGATTCAGCTCCTTCAAGGACTAGGACTGTTATCTAGCAGAGACCCTCACTAACACATCAGTGAATTCTGCTGTAGTGGAGCAAGACAGGCCTTTCTGTGAGAACTGTTTTACTTACTACAAAAATCCACTGACTACTCCTTACCTGGCTGATTACTCTGCTGGTCAGCCCCAGTTAAACGCAGGCTGGGTAATAAAACCATATCCAACAGAACATGGGATCAAATTGTCTTTGTAGCAATATATAAACATAAGCCTTTCAAATGCTGTCAGCTAAAGCAGTTGCCATATGAGGTGCTCATGTGCTCTCCATGTGAGAACTAACTAACCTCAGTACCATCACAAGAGGTGGTGCTGTTCAGGAGTGCAGGCACTGGACCTGAGATTAGAAGGTCTGGTAGCAAGAGCAGGACCAGGATAAGAAACACCTATAATAAGAGAGGACAAGGCACATGAATGTTCTGAGTACAACTTTTGAAATCAGTGCAGCGGCCCTGCTTCTGTGTCAGGAAGGAAGACACCATGTGTCTGGGCCTCACATTGCGCATGTAAAACCAGACAACTGCTTGAAAAAGAGAAGGAAAATAAGAGTCTCACTCACTTGACAAAATATCAGAGTCCACCACATTAACACATGCATCGCCTTTCTTTTTGTAGTCTACTTATATTTTTATGTTTTTTTACTTGAAAGCTACTACTTTTACATGTAAAAGTAGTTATAGAACAAATAGTTCTCTATTAGGAGGGAGAAATTAGTTCCCTTCCAAAACACTTAGCTCTTACACAAGCAAGTAAAACAATGGGGAAAAGCAGAAGGTGTCTATCTATATCATCTATATCTATATCTATTTCTATATCTATCTATCTATCTATATAATCTATATTTATATCTCTTGTCAGGAAGGCTTAGTAACCCTTTCCATTCCACGAGTGCTGACTCTGAAAGAACATAGACATTTCTTTTGCACATACTCTATCAATGTCCCAAATCCCAGTTCAATATACACATTAGAAGGCTGTTTTCTTTCCTTTGCTGTTGAACGTAGATAAAGGAGGAAATAATTTTTTTTTTCAAGATGCACATCTTGAAAATCCTAGGAACCAACAGCCCATACAATGAACTCACTTCATATCCTCTTTTTTAATTGAAAAATATAAAAGTAATTCCCTGATCATGATGATAATTTTTCTGAATGAGCCAATTTTTAGATAGGGCTCACAGTGAGTATTTATGAAATTAACCAAAGAAATTCAAATTGCTTTCTTTCTGATCATCAAGGGGCTAGTTAGAGGCAGGGAAAATAAAAAATCAGAACAAGAACAATTAAAATGAAAGATCATTAATTAATCTTAGTAAAATTCTGTTTGCTTTGGGAACAGAATTTCTATCTCAATATCTTGGAAACACTTGTGTTTATGTTTTATGTGAATATGAACATTATTAGACACTGCTATACACTTTGCAGTTTGTTTAATCTCTTGACTATAAATGCTAATTAATTTTAATTATTTGAAAACAAGTTAAAATATTATTATTTCATTATTTCATACAACTATTAAAATGAGTTTGTTTTCAATACAAGTTGGTACTCTGTAAATGGAACTCTGCACATTTACTCTGTAAATGTAACTATTTGGTCTTTGGAACCAAGCATCTGAAAATTACAAAAAACAAAGGGTAAAGCCTTATGAGCTACATTGGTATTAATTTTCATTGAAAAGCCCTATATAGAATAGTATATTTTCCCTCTGGAAAAGGGTAGCTCCATTACAAGTTGGGAGGAAATAAAACCTAAATTAGAAGGAAAAAATCTACATAGATAAGTCTTTTTACTCACTATGTGATTTTCACAGATATTACGAAATGGGACAAATTTTCTTACCCTTCCTGAAGGACGAGATATGAAATAAGGAAAGATAATTAGTATAATATAATACAGTATCATATCCAATAAATTATTCTTCTAGAGTCAGCCATGGGCTGAATGGTATTATAGAGGTCAGGGTGGCAAGGATTTCAGAAGTAGTTGAGATTGAAAAACAGGTGTAGCTGGAGATGTTTAAGGGAGAGATCAGCTATAAGTTTCCAGATGGCAGAAAAAAAAATAATAGAGTAAGAATTGGTGTCCTTGTTAGGGTATCAAATTAATTAATCAATCAAAAACCTTGTAAAGTTCAAATTTAGGTTGGAGAAGGTGTTTAGTTCAGGGCTGATTTTCACTTTATTGAGATTATTAAACTACAAATGTCAGGATTTACTCTTGGGCTTTCTCAAAATCACAGAAACAACTATATCTCAGGATCACACATACAGACTTTTTTGGTGAAAAGCAGTTGTCCTTTTGTTCAGCTGATGTGAATAAGGTCAAGGGAGTTCAACACCTGCTTTAGAAAAACTTGCTCAATAGTTACCACATTTTTCTACAACAGGTGCTGGACTCATCTAACCTTGGTCATGTTCGAAAAACAACTGTTTTCAGCACTATCTGATGGAGAAGTAAGCTCTGGTATGTTTATTAGCAGTATTTGTACTCTGATTACATCTTTACATTCTTGTGGAAATTAACAGTTAATGGATTTGGCTATTGAAATGCCTTCAAAGGGTTTTTTTTTTTGGCCTCGACCCTCTGTGTTACTTCAGGATGTGTGCATGTGGCTGATAGGTGTCTGTACACACACTTGTGTAAAAGGATTCCTACAACTATTGTAGAAGCAAGACTGCCATATGAAACAACAAAAGGTGCATCTCAGTTTTGTATCATGATTCTCTAACAGTGGCACAGCACATTAAATTGCCTAGTCCCATAAAAAATGTCATAAAAAAGACAAAAAGTGTTGCAAATAAGACCACAAAATTACAGTTGAGCATTATTACAACCAAATAGGTCATGTACAACTTCATAATCACTTCAACTGGTGCTCTTAAATTTCCACATATATTTACTTTACTCTTCTAAAGCACATTAAAGAAAAAGTGTTCTTTGTTATCTGGGACTACTTGGAGTCTTTAACAGTTCACTTAACATATCATACTATCTGTCATAGACTTTCCTAAAACACAAGGGAAAATGCATACCTCAGGAGAGGAATAAATCTCTTAGAAGGTATTAGTGTAATTAAGTAGGTCACCCTGTAGAGGTGAAGTGCCTGTTACTATTGGTGGATATTAGTCCTCATTCAGTAGAGTGCTTCAACAAGGCCCACTAAAATTTGTAGCCAAATATATGTGCAGTAAATGCAAGTTATTTCTTGAGTCACAGTCTTACATAGCTGAGACACGGCTATCACACTGGTTCTGAGGCATTTTGCCTTTTTTTGTTCATGGTGGAAAGCCAGCCTTACAGCATGTGACAGGTGTCCAAACACAAATTGTACCTGTGTGTTTCAATTTATTGCTCTTCTCCTGAGCTGTCTCCGTATAAATACTGTCCCAAACACATACGTTTGAGAGTAGGGTTCAAACCCTTGTATATCTTGTGACAAATCTGCAAGAAAGTTGAGCAGTGAGTTTAACATTTGCAAGCTTGTGAATGTTCACAGAGATTCACAGAGAAGGGTTGATGAATTTGGAGGGGGCCTTCACCAGCTATTTCATCCAAACCTCCCTGCTCAGAACAGGGTCAACTAAAGTAAGTTGCTGAGGGCCATGTCCCGTGGGGTTTTCTGTTATCTCCAAGGATACAGACTTGATGATCTGCCTTGAACTGTTCCCATGTCACACCAGCCTTACAGTGAAAAAGCCGTTTATCTTATGTTTGACTAGAACTTCCTGTATTTAAATATGTGTCCTCTTGTTCTTTCCACGGATACCACTGAGAAGCCTGGCTCTGTCTTCTTTGCTCCATACAACCATATAGTTACACACACTGAGAGGATCCCTCTGAGAGGATCCCTCTGAGCCATCTCTTCCCCAGGAAGAGCAATCCCAATTCTCTCAGCCTCTCCCCATATGTCACAGTCAGGAAATAAGATTAGGCTTTTGCTGTCCTGGATTATGCTGGCCCTGTTTGCCTGAGGGGCCTTGCCCTGGAAGGAGGCATGTGTATTTCTGAGAAAGGTTTAACTGAAACCTTCTGGCATGCAGAGACAGGACTTAAGGTGAAACAGGTTAGCTTTTCCAGAGAATGCTAATTTAGACAATGGATTAAGTCATCCCGGAAGAGGGATTCTAGGAGTGGCCCCCTGAGGCAGAATGTATGATCTGTCTTTTATTGTATAATCTTATTGTGGTGGTTTTTTTTTTTAATGGAAGACAAACTGTGAAGATGATGAACAAGTAATTTTCATATTGTAGGAGAGCATTGGAAGATTGAGTTGTCTTTCACATACTTTACTGAAGATTACTTACAAAATCTGTTTCTGAAGCATTTAATTTCAGTATAAGCTTTGGAAACAAAGAATAAATAAAAGAAAGCAATAAAGCACTGACCATCAAAGCAACTGGTTTGTGTACTGCTATTTTAGCTCCTAGATTCAGGAGTCCAAAGGGTGTTTGCTACTCTGACTCTGACAGCCCTTTGCATGATTCTTACAGGCTCTAACGTGTCTCCTGTCTCAGACATTCCTTGGTCCTATCTTCCCAGACCAGTTCCAAATGTTATTTTGCTATTTTTCATTGCTAAAACTTCCTTATATTGGGAAATTTTGAAAACAATTATGTAATCTGGCTCTGTGATTACAGCTGAAATTAATTTGCCTGCCTGATAATACACTAGAGTGCTTAAATTCATGATGGGATGTAAAGTATAGCTTCCTTTACCTTTCTGTTTTCTGGATCCTCATGGTGGGGGAATTGATGTTTCTGATGTTCCTGTAGATAAGAGTAGCCTGACATAAAAGATGGATCCCAAAGGACTGAACAAACAAACAATAGTCAGAGGAGCTGACAGACCAGCTGCCACCGCACGCAGAGGCCAGTGAAGGAGAAGGTATGTGGTGAACTCTTCACTGGGCTGCAAAATTCTCATGGCTGTTCAGGCAATGAAATTCTGCCCCTTCTTTTGATCCTAAAGATTAAATGATAGCTACTCAAATGCAAACATTTTACAATGTAGTCATCCTAGAAATGGCTGAAGAACACCTTTATACTCATGTAAGGTATACATACAGTCATACAGACAATTCCTGCTAAGCATGCAGGTGTTTCAGCTTCGTGCTTTCCAGCACCTGAGAGCCTGTTCAGGTAGGAGAATAGATATTCTTGTGCACTGAGCTGCCTCTCTGCAGGGTATTTGCAAGAGCTTTGTGTGCTGGAGGTGCTTCAGTCACACAAGGGATTTCACACAGTTGCATGTTGCACTTGCAGTTGAGGGAGGTGTTCTTTGTAGCCCTGTTTTCCAGAATGAGCTCATAAACCTGAGTCAGAGGACAAAAAATTATCAAGTTAATGTCAGTGTGAAAAACGTGAAGTAATTAATCTTGGGGGGAAAATAGACTAAATTGTGCTTATGGGATTCTGAATTTGTAATTGGTAATTATACCTCAAGGAAGAAAGCTAGAAATCATCACCTGCAGTTCTCTGAAGTCATTAACTTAAGATACAGTAGTAGCTGAGAAGAAATAAAAAGTCAAAATTCATCAAAAAGGGCACTGAGAACATAACAGAAAACATAGTTTTGCTGCAGTACAAAATCTCACACACCCTGGGTTCTGTCTGATGTTTGATCCTCACATCTCAAGGAGTCATAGTGGAGTAAGAAAAGGTTCAGAAAAAGGCAGGACAAGTGATTAAGGATATCAAGTAATTGTATTAAAAGAAGAGACTTAAAGGACTTAATTCTAAACTTTGAGTGGAGAATACTCAGTGGGAAATGTGAAGGCAATCAATGAAGTCAATGCAGAGCTGCTAACTCACCAAATCCTTCATCATCCTGAAATTTGTTGCCACAAATTTTGGAGACAGTTTCAGCAGAGGGTACAAGGAACTAGGAACTCCTGAAAAACCAGTCTAATACTGGTTAATTAAACAAAATTAACAGGAATTCCAAAATCAAAGACTCTGGATATGGGCAGAGTAGTAGGGAGATAGATGCCAAGAGCACGTGCCCTCCTTGAATAGCATCTCCTAAGCAGTGGTGGAGGCAGAATCTTGGTCCTTCCTACATTCTTATTTTCTGAGTCCTACTGAGATGTAATTTTCATCTGCTTCAGAGCATCTTAGTCTCCTCCCATTTCCCCAGCCTCATGTACAAGAGCCAGCTGGGCTGCAGATTACAGAGCAGTAGATAGGCCAAGCTCATACTTGTGGTGTGGGAAGTGACAGAGTGGTAGAGAGACTGCAACAACATGCAGGAAGTACATGAGAATCTCAGGCAACTTCTGGAGAGTGAGAGATGTAGTCAAATGATAAAATCATCTGCTCTACATCATGCCTGGCTGTTTAAGGACTTCTGTCAGAGGAAAGTATAGAGAACATCAGGCTGATATGCAGTAATAACAAAAAAATATGAATTATTCCCTCTGATTCCTTATGTTCTCTTTTTGGCTCCTACAACAGGAATTGCTGAGAGTAGGATAATGGGAAGCCATGAACAAGCTTAAAATCTGTGCCCTATTTAACCATCTCTGATTTTGTATGTGGGAAGGAAGTGGCCTAAATCTGACCTATCTAATATATATAGTATATTCCATGGCATGTAATGTTTTGACAGCTTAAGTAGATATACGAGCACTGAATTGGTAACTCATTCAAATAAAAATTGGTATGCCTCCTTATCTAAGTACTGCAAGTCCTGGTTTTATTCAGATAATTGTGTTTATTTTTTCTTTTCCAATGAGATAGTTGTGAATATTACTTCAGTCTCTGGTATGTGCTAGGCTTGTCCAGGCTTTTTCTAATGCACTCTCATGAAATTTTAGATACAGATATCATCTGTGTTGGTAATGGGGAATATAGGTGCTGGACAGGAGCAGGAGATAAAAAAATCTACTTTTCCTGCCTCACAAACACATTATTTTCCCCCCAAGTGTAACACTATGTGGTCTGTGTGAACACATCTTAAATGGGCTGATCTTTATAATGCATTTGCTAAAAACATTTCATTTTATACATCAGGAGCTAAGCCACTGAGAAATTTGTGTTTTGTCAGGGGAAGTCAGTGGCAGAGAGATAAGAAATGGCTGTAGAGTGCCTTAACCACAAAACTGCCATAGATCAGTGGAAATTATGGGCCATGAAACTACTCATTGGTGAGTTTCACACAACTGCAGAGCACTTCTAGGGACACAGTGTCAAGGAGAAAGATGAGTTTTATCTGCATGTCTAATCTCCTCTAATAATGATAAGATTTGTCTCATATCAGATAATTTCTTTCCAAGTATTTAAAGCCCTTCAGCATGCCTCTACCCAGGTAAGTGGTATACCAGGAATTACACCACTGGGAATCTGCACAAGGAAAGAGGCTAGGTCTGTTTTTAGGAAAACTCTCAATGGATCCCTGAAACTTGCACATTCAGTCATTGGTTTTACTCACATGAAAATTCATGAATTAGTTTTTTCTTTAGTGCTCCTCTCCTCTTCCCTTCTTCACTTCTGGCATTTCTTTCTTCAACACTGTTTCTTCTTTGCCCAGTAAATGTCTGGTTGCTCTTGACAGCTCAGCCTCTGAGTTGTAAACAAATTTACATCAATTTACATCCTTGCTAAAGTATTTTCTGACTTCTGAACCCCCACTTGTGTTCTGGCTAGCTGAGAAACCTATATTACATTGTTCTCATACTGCACACAAAATGAACCAAGGGGATAAGGAGTGTATCCTCATCATGCTTTATCACTTAGAACTCTGACAGGCAAATAATTGCTGCCACCGATCACAGACAAGGAATTAACAGCTTGGAAATAGTGCTTCCCACATTCCCACATCGTGTCCTCAGGCCTAGGATCAACATGAATTGTGAGCAGATGTGCCTGAAAGTACTCTATTCTCATACCAATTTATGTTCTTCAACAATGCTGCAGTGTCTAATTATTTCTGAAGAGAAATTTCTACCTGAAATTTGAAAAATGCATCACTTCATAAATAATATCTTTCCCTCTTAAAGTAGCATCAGGAATAGAGGCCAACAATTTACTGTAGAGATACCAAAGGCTGGGAAGTGGACTGTTAACTTTGTCAGTGGGTATCTTGTTGGCCAGGTAAGAAGACAAAAGATATGGACATGACTTTGCAATACTTAATCCCAAAACTTGAGTTCAGATGCTGAAAGGAATCTCTGTCTAAATACAATCTTTGTCTTCCCTTTCCTTCATCTCATTTTGTTGCCAGTTTTATCCTGCCTTTTACCTTCATTCTCTTCTTTTTTTGCCATCTGAATTACCTCTCTTCCAAGAATTTGATACGCATTGCAGTGAAGGTCTTCTGAGAAAACTGGGAAGTCAAGATGAGGTTTAAGAGATGTTCTGCAACAGACTTAACAGAGCTGTGGAACCCACTGCAGGATTCCTGCACAAATGGTTTTAGCCCTGAAAGCTCAGCTAAGATAGCTGTTCCTTTGTGTTGCTAGAACTCAGAGCAGCACTAGAAGTGATTAAATGAATAAAAAGAAAAATAAAAATTATTTGTGTAAAACAAATAGTGGCATAGGTTTCTGAAAAAAAAAATCAAAAAACCAAATCTTGCCATTTCCCAGACCTATGAGAAGCAGAATGGCTGAAGAAACCTTGTTCATTCACAGACTATAATTATGAGTGCACTTTCGTATTGATTAATGGCTGAAATAAAGTTATGTGTCCCAGTTTCTCCCATTTAATGACTCATGTTAGAGTGGTCTATAAACAAGCGTCCCATTGCCTTTAATTTTAACCCCCTATTATGAGAGAATAATACATCTTATAGTATGTGTTGAGTTATTTTGAAATAAATCTGTCCTTTCAGCCCTTAGCATCTTGTAATCTGGAGTTCTGAGGACTCAAAAAGGTGACTTTATTTTGCAAATAATCAATTCCTTGACTGCATATTTGGACACAGTATCAATACAAACACAGAGTTGAGCAGTTCAAAGGTTACAAATTAAGAGATGCAGTTGTTCAATTTCTTTTTTCTGTCAACACAAAAATGAAAGAGTAAGTCCAGTGGGAGCATATTGTACATGCACATAGTTGTAGAAAAGAGCTGAAGCATATTAATGAATTTCTCATGTATTTGTCATTGTATACCCTTACTGCAGACTACCTAAGTCTTTGATTAGGAAAGCCTGGAACAAAAGAGAAGACAAAAATTCCCCGTGATACTATACAAGTCTGGAGAATAAAATTTGTAACTTAAGGCAGAGAACATTCCATTCTCTCAGAGGATCTCTGAAGGAATGGATGAGGAACAATAATTAAGAACTGAAGTCTGCTTCACTATACACTCTCTGGGTTATCCTTGTATTGTCATGAGAACTTCTCTATAGCCACAAAACTACAGAAAAAGGTTAATTCTGACATGCTTGCTAGAAAATACATGACAGAAAAGTTTTTGTTACATATAGAGAAAAGCCAGACACACCATCATTAATGGAAGATCTTTACACCTCATTTCTACACAAGCTTTATTTGATTGCACAGTAAAGTCTAAAAGATCCTTTTGCAGGTTTCATACTTAGAATCTTGTTTGTGTAAGAAATGAAGTTCTACTAGTCATTCAAATTTTAAGGTGGCAAAGGATTCAAATAAGTAGTGTGTTCCTTATTACCTTTTTTTGTTATCATTTATGAAAGTGGTTTGATATTAGGAGGATTTTGGTTATTGCCTCCTGTCAATATTAGGTCTTATGTTATTACTCTCCTGACTTCAGCCTGGCATAACTGCAGCACTATCTCTGAATATGAGAATGTAGATATTTAACATATGCATCCTGTTTGAAAATCAGCAACTGGTCTCCATATTTCCTTTAAAAAATGTCAGAGATCCAGGCACATTCTTACATCAAAAAAGTTTTATTATTTGGAAACTGTTCAAATAAAAAACTATTTAGGTAGAAGAAAAAATAATGTGATCGTTAATGATATTTTTTGAAGTCACAATATGTATCTGGTGTATATTTTAATTAATCTGTATGACTTTTTGATTTTGTGATCGCTCAGACTTTCATAACAGTAATTTGATGTGAACTGGCCCAAATCCTTGCATACACAGGCTTCCAAATGAGTTACAGCAGAACATTCAGATGCCTTAAGGAAACCCTCAGACCTACCCATGCTGCCTGTGGGGCAGAGCAGGGAGGCTCTTTTTAGGATCAAATTCACTATCTGTGCAGACAGTGAACCTGAAAACATGGCCCCAGATATGATGGGGCCGTGCCTAATGGAGCATGCAAGCTGCTGTGTGCCTGAGCACTGAAGGGAGCTAACACAACACTGACATATCCAGGCAGGCTGGCTGCTGCCTGTTTGCAAGTGTCCACAAGTCACCCACGTTGGGAAGAGATGGGCAGGTTGCTGCATGCTCACAGCCACTTCCAGAGCTGCTTTTAGAAGAGGTAGAAACATGCCTGCTAGGGGTGATTCATGGCTGCCCCATTTCAGTGTATCAGTGGCACAGTCTCATGTGGCTGGCAAGTGGGCAGCTGGTTGGCAGCATGAAGAATGAAACTGATGTTATCAAAATGATGAGGAAAAATGAATGGCTAAGCTAAAATGCAACGCCTATGTTATACAGCATGAGGCCAGCTGGGGAGTTGGCATTTGAGAGACTGAGCCTCTGTACAGGGAAGAATGACTTGTATTTGTGCAGATTCATAGTGGTTTGCACCAGAACACACCGGTTCATTAGGATCTCATTAGGAAAGGTGCTCAGATGCTGTAGAATATAGCTTAAAATTCCTGTTATTTGTCTTAATTCTATAAAGAATGTTGGACTTGATCATCTTAGAGGTCTTTTCCATCTTAGTTATTCTATGATTTTATGGTAGTGCGAGGGAACATGTCAAACATGTTCAGCCTTGGGTGGGCAGACAAGGAGTGAAGTGTGTTTTCTGTGATGTATTTTCTGTGTGTCTTGGACATATAGCAATGTCACCAGAAAAGTCTTCAGTGCAACCACTCTGGCGTATTTTTGCCCTTCTGTCACCAACTCTGGAATTCATCCTGCTGTGGCTCATACCAAGGGGAGTTGAGTAGATCCCTCAAAGGTAGCCTTATGCCATTTCCCTGGTTTCATGGAAAAAGAAACAAAGTTCCTCTTTAAAAGAGAAATAAGTTGACTGAACTTCCATTTTCAGAAAACTAACAAACTGGGTACTTAAACAGTGTATTTGTAATTACAAGAAGGCCACAGGGTAGTAAGTTAATAGCAGGGTGAGTTTATAAAGAACAAGTGACGTAGTTCTAATCTAATATCCTTCTATAACCCGGTAATTTGCCATGTGGATACTAGAGAAATAGTACATGGTTATCTTAATTTGGTCTCAGATGATATAAGCAACTTGGGGATATATAGTAGAGTAAATCTCATAACATGGGAACTGGAAAACTAGTTAGAAAACTGTACCCCAAGGACAGTTACTAATATTGCTCTTTAAAAAGAGACTGTGTTAAGCATGTTCAGGAAACTCTTTTCCTTAATCAGTGTTTCCACTAGTGATGTAGATGCTAGGGGGAAAGAAGTATCTTTTAAAATATTGAAATAATAAAGAAATAAATTATATTTCAGTAAGGACAAGAACAAAGTAATAAACATTGAAATAATTATTTTCATGATTAAAAGATGCAGAACAAATAGTGAAATGTCCTTTCTGGGCAAAATGTTTAAGAGATTTAGTAGATCAAAAACAGAGTATAATGACTGATGCACAAATATGAGTAAGACATGTTAAAAGTATGCATTGTAACTCTCACATTCAGCTCTGGCAATTCATTCAGACCTCACCTGGAGCCTTATACTAAGTCTTGGGCAGCCCTCTTTAAGAAATTTTTGAACCAGAGGAAAACAGCAAAGATGATCAAAAGCCCAGAAAATCTGACTTCTGAGACTGAAAGGATGAGATTTGTTTAGTCTAGGGAAGGGAGAACTGAGGAGAGATGTGAGAACAGTCTTTAAATACATAGAGACTGCTGTGGAAATGTTAGAAACAAATTGTTCTTCTTGTGTATTGGAGATCAAGAAAAAATAAAGTGTGCTCAAACTACAGTGCAAAGAATTCAGGTCAGTCACAAGGGAAGATTTCCCAGCTGTAAAATAATTAAATACTGAAATACATCTCCCACCAGATACAATACTGCAGGGCCCTTTGATGCACTTCCAGCCTTCTTACATGGCATGAAAAATCTCTCCCCAGCAGTTCAATTTAGGAAATGTTTTGTGTAAGTAGAAGTGAGAAATGCTAGAAGGCAAGGTGTGGAGACAAGTTCATATTTTGGCATAGATGGAGAGAGCTGGGTCAGAGGAAAATCCATGCAACAGCAAAAAAAAAATAGTGTGAACAGTTGGGGTCACTCAAAAACAGAGGAGAAGAAAATGGATCTAAAAACAAATGAGTTTTCTGATAGGGTGTGAGCCCCACCATGACTCCAAGTTAGGAGAGCAAGTGGCCCACTACATTTGATATTTAACTATCTACCAGAGAGAACACCTTAAACTGAAAACATAATTAAAATATGTTGACTTTTCTAATTTTGTGTCATTGCCCACAAAAAGACATTATAAAACTATCTTCAAATACCTACCATTTGATTAGGTGTCTGTCAGTGGTGTGTTAAAGGGTAAAGGTCAGTTGCATAATGTTTCATGAACTTGTTTGATAGAAGAGGTACAACAAGATTTTATGCAAGGAATGGTGTTTTAAGAACAAATCATAGAATTTTGTAGACAACATTTCCTTCCAAAATTCTTGGAGTATGCATGCTAGTGTACACATTTGTCAACTTGCTTTTCTGAAATACTTCCATTATCTTATACATTGTTGAGGCTCTTTGGGAATTCATGCTTTGTGCATTCAGCTGACAAAGCAATCTTTTGCTTTAGATTCAGTGTTTTATGCTGCTTAGTGCTAACCACAGCTGTCCAAGGCCACATGGTAATTCTAGTCAAAAAAATTAATTGAATTGCATTAGCACAATATTCCATGGGCATACATAATGAAATCCTAAACTTCATAAACTTCCTGGGGAAGTTTACCTTCCTAATTATCTCTAGTGCTCTTGTACCAGCATACTGTTTCACTTGTGATGGTGAACTGATAATAGAATACTACACAATATTATAGAGGAAAGCTACACCTCTGGCCAACTAGAGAAATTACAGTGTTTTACTCAAACACAGGTAATCCAAAGATCTCCCTCTCAGATGAGCATAACCCTTCTCAAAATAACCTTTCACCTTTCTCTGGACTAAAACGTGAAGTAACAGGAGTGGAGTTTAGACCTGACTGATGATGTTAAGGCAAGCAACCTGGACTGTGAATATGTGCTTAAAAGGCTATCTTGAAAGTGTGTTGATGTGTGATAACTGTACCTAGAAATTCCCTCCAAAAATATGTCCCTGGGTAAGAGTGTTTGCACAGCAAGAATAAGCTTCTTCCTCAAAGAGTTTTCAAACTAAATAAATAAGAAATAAAAGCAGTGGAAGTATGCAGAGAAATGCACATGATCAAGATGTTGTAGCCAGGGAGTTGGAAATATTAATGGTAGTGTTTCTGAGTCCCAGCTCAGTGACTCAGTGAAATACATTATCTGAATAAACCTAAGTTTCACATGCAAATACTTCTTGAAGGTCTAACTGTATCTGGCTTGCTCATTGTATTTGCCTTTTGATTTCAAAGGGCCACTTATATGAACAAGGTAAGACAGTCTAGCCCTGGAGTTTTCTAGTTTTTCATCTCTTTAGGCTGCTTATATCCTTTCTTTCTTTGATAGAGCGATCAGATCTTCCCCATAAAGACACCGCGTGAAGGTTGTGAAGGTAGTAAGACTCATCAGACTCCCTTCCCTTTTCTGTCACACAGTTCTCCCTTTACACTCTCTATTCTTGTGTAAATAATTATATCATATTTCTGGTGACATGGGGAATCTCTCTCCTCTTTATTATAGAACTTCTTTCAGCATTACTGTTTCCCCACAAATAGTCCTTTTCCATTTCTAGTATTATTTCCTCCTGTTGCATTCCATATGTTTTAGATTATTTTGTCTCAGTGTGTTAGCTTGTAAGACATGTTCTTTTTACAGTTGTTTCCCCCCCATGATTTAGTTGTGTTACTGTTGATCTGTCTACGCTGTTATTTGTATCTTCTAACAAATTAGAATCATATCGTAGCATTTCACCATACAATGAGGATTTTTAAATCCTTAGTCAGGAAACATGATGGCTTTGTATCTGATCTCATTGATATAGGACATAGTACTCCTTAATCTCTATCTTTGCTTTCTTCCTCCTTCCTCTTCCTGTTCCCAATTTTCTCTACCTCTGCTGCATCTTCCAAAAGCCACATACATACAGATGTCACTGTACATGTTAAAAAAAATATGTCTCTTGAGCTGAACTACTGTTTCCCTACTAATCATGGCTTTTTTAAGGTAAGATCATCTGAAACTAATTTATTCTGCCAAGGATTAATATATCTCTATTTACTCTAATTCATGCATCAGTCTGTCAGACACAAGGTTTGTATGAACATTTTATATTGTCACAGCCCTGAGCTGATGGGTTTTGTTGGATTTTTTTTTTCTGGGTTCTTCGGTAGAACTGAACACCTAAATCAGTGCTCTGCACAGTCACAGATAATGAAAATATTAGCAGAATCATCAATACTTGTCTTTCACTGAAAATAAGGTCACTAAGCAATGTCTATACTGACTCACACTAAGTAAGTTTCAACCATTAAATCTGTACCGATTTTCTTCTGCTTCTGTAAAACTGCTGTAATGCCATGGAAAACAAAGTGTAGGGCTTAAAACAATGCTTGTAGTGATCTGGAAAAGAGAGTATGATCCCAAAACTTATCTTTTTAAAATGTTTGGTCTAATGTAAAATATTGCCTCTCCCTGTAAGCTCTCCTTTTCTATAGTGTTCAACATAATAACCTTTCAAACACCTTGAAGCAAATAAAAGCAGAGTACCTAAGTATTCTGGCATCTCAAGCTTTGGTAAAGACAAGAATATTAATTAAGCAGCTATTAATTTATTTGGTAGTTATTGCCAATAACTTCATTGCTAATAAATCTTGTGGTCACTGGAAAGTAAAATAGTTTTGTGAATACAGATATGTATATATATCTCTGTTAGTTAGAAAGCCTATAAATCTTACAAACTCTGTTATGGGATTCACAAAACTACTGATAAAAAATATAAAAACCACATTTACTAAAACAGAAACAATATTTAGACACAAGTTTTGTAAATCCTGGTCATGACATTAGTCATCCTCTCCTAGGAAGAAAAATCCTGAATGCAGCATATGGAATCTGCAACATAAATGAATCTGCATTTGGAACAGATTCATGAGGGAGTTTGCATCCCTTTCAATGAAACGTCTTGGAGGACGACAGGGACATGTTCAGTAGATCTGTGTCTATATAGAGTTCAGTTCTTTGTCTCTCAGATATGTGGCCAAGAAATATACTCAGCATAAGAAAGTAGCTGTACAGCATTTGGGCATCTTGGAAAGCAAGGTACCTTTAAACAATCTTTGCACCTTTTAGTGACACCCCAGAGGTTGGAGAAGTGTTTAGTTTAATTTAGACCGTGCTGTCTGTAATTTTCTAAGCATTACATAGCATTTAACCCTCTTTGAATTTATTCCTTCTGACCTCAGAGTGCTTCCTGTGCTTTGGAAGAGGTTCTAGAGGGAAGGTTTTATGGTCACCTCTCTATATTGCTCAGGGAGTTCTTCTCTAGAAAAACACAAGAATTTTAGTCTCTTTATACCAGCTAGCTCTTTTATTTGTTCTGACTTCTTGCATTAGAAAACCTTACCTCCAAACCATAATGTATTGGCTGCATTAAAACACCTCTGCTGTTTTTCCAATGGTGCTTACCAGGCAGTCTCAGAGGATATGGTGGAGAATGATCATCTTTTAATGCAGTATTCCCAGATTATTTAATGAAGGTGAAGGTCTATGGTGAAGGTCTCCTCTGGTGTTAATTTTTTTTTTATTTCTGTGTTTATAAAAGCCTGTTTGTTTTCTATCTTCTTACATTGTATGGCTTTTCCACAAACACTTCCTCAACTGAGGGAAAAATATTTCCTGGGTGTAAGTTTTCAGGTTTGTTGTACTGTGTTGAACTAGACACAGATGTTCCACTTGACCTCATAGAAAACTCCAAAAAGTTTAAATTTAATCGAGGCCTAAAATTAGAAATCATCTGAGGAGAAAAAAAGCAACCAACTTTATCCAAAAAGATGATTTAGTGTTAGCACTGCATTTTGTCTTCCTAAATAATTCTACAGACCACTGCTTTGCTCACCCTCTCAGCAAATAATTCTCTGTCCTATAAAATTGGCCTATAATTCTCTGTCCTATAAAAGAAGGCTTTACTGTCACTTTTGTGCATTTTTCTCTTTCTCAGGCACCTCCTTCAGCACTGCATTTAAAGCTCCAGATCTGATCCTGCTTTTGCATACAGCTCAGTGAGGGGATTATGGTCCCCTCTCCCTTCCCCATTCACTCCAGCTTTATGAGCAGTGCCGTGTTTCAGCAGAGAAGCTGGGTCCTGTGCAGTGCTGCTCTCCTCATGTAATTGCTGCCAGGGCAGGTGACACTGTGACCTGAGAGATTTCTACAGATTTTGTATCAGTGTTGCTAATAATGTAAAGGACAAAAGGCAAAGATAATTGGAACCCAAGTGTACTGAATTCTCTTACTTGTATATCATGCAAACACACCCAAATTTCAGAATCAAGAAATATATCATACATTTTCACAGGAGATCACCTCAGGCATGAATTGTACTTTATCTTCTTGTGATTTGCAAAATAGGCCCCTTGCAAATGCAGATAGGATGACAGTAAATAAAATAATTCAGCAAAACCTAATTCATAAAAATGTAAATGTATACACCCTTCTTTGTGGCAATATATTCCAATGTTTAAATCAAGCTTCATGTTTCTTTTAAACAAATCTTTAAGCCTGCCTTAATGGAAAAGTTATTCAAAAAGTTTGAAAATATACTCTATCACATTATTTATGAACTCAAAATATTTTTCCAAGACCATAAATTATTCTAAGCTTGTTTCCCCAGGAGTCCCATTATGAAATGAACTTGAAAGCTACAGTTGGAAGGTGAATTGAATACCAGTCATACAAAATATAAAATTCCAGCCCTGCAAACACATGTGTGTCTGACTTTAGGCTGATGAATATTTCTAGTGACTCAGTGGAAGTACTCCCACTAAAGTTAAGTACATCTATTAAGTGTTTGAAGGCCTGTATCTGAAAGTACCACAGTAATAATCATAAGTAAATATTTGTACAGCCTTTCCTTTCTCTAAATATTTAATTCTTTGAGCATCTTTAAGATTCCTAGCTAAGAAGTTAGTTTTGCAATACTAAAAGTTTTGGAGCAAACCCAAAAGCTGAAGACCTTGCCAATTATGATTTACATGGGTATCAACAATTTCTGGGTATTCCACTTCTGGTTTGTATCCCTGCAAGATTAGTATGCTGTGTTCATCTTAATACAGACAAAGAAAATTTAGTGTCTTCAGTTACAGCATTATGAAATATAAAAGTGTTGGTTTCAGGCTTGATTGAAACCAGAAACAGGACAAATAGCTTCTTATTTGGAAATGCTTAAAGGTAGGTCAGATAAAGGGAAAAAAAGTTTATTTTGGATAGGACAGTGTTTCCAACTTGTCTAGGCTAGAAAAGCAGAGCTTGACTGAAAACATTCAAATTCTTCTATAGATAGAAATTTGCAGTTAAATAAGTGTAAACACAATTTGACACTTTTTAAAGTGTGTTTGTCAGCACAAGTCCACGTTTTAACTGTAACTGCCAAACTGTGTTTTAAATATGGACTGTTTTCTTATCAGAGCCAAAGGGTGACAAGAGGGAGGAAAGTGCCTCAACCATACAGGCACACAAGCACACCAGCAATTCTCCTTCATAAGGTTAATTTTAAGTCAGGACTACTGCATGTTACATGTTCAATAGGTTTAGAAATATGGACTCTTTTATTATATATTCCATATTTTCCTATATTCTTCCAGTGCACATGTGATGGACACAGCCCATCAGCATGAGCATTTCAGGGACTGACAGGAGTTCACTGTAGATGTGCTTAAAACCTCTACAGCTTTTGTAGAAGAAAAGCAACTACAAAAGAAGAAGAAAAGCAAGCGAGTACATTATATGAGAATTGATAGCAAATACCAACCTTGCTGCTGCGGTCCCAGCTGCATTCATAGGTAAATCAGTACCAGCTTTTGTAGAAAGTGCTCTGCAAACACTGAGGTGGAGCATATTTCAAAAGGGGTATATAGAGAACCTACTGATCTGCCAAATGTCCTTTCCAATGCTGGAAATATGTGTGAGTGAGGGCAATACAAAAATGATGAGAGAAGTATCTTATTTTCACATTTGGGGTGTGAGAAGCATGGTAGTGGCAAATAAACCAACCTCTTTTGGAATAAAAGTAATTCGGATGACAACAGGAAACATTCATATGCATGTGGAAGCAAGTGTGACTGCCAATAGGTAGAAGTTAGCTGTGCACATCTGGGCAGCATGTACTGATCCTCACCAGGGACCAGAGGGGTCATTACAGTAGGAGTTCCACCTCAGTTTAATTTGCTGAGCGTAACTAATGCACAAATACTAGGAAGGAATGGAATTTTAATGCAAAAATTATCCATTAAAATCACAGCGTAAATTTATGAACATTTGCAGTATGCTGTTGTCTTTACTTTTAAGTAAATTTGCACTTCAGCTCAACACATAAACCTCCAAAAGATCTCAGAAATTTTTTACAATAACACTGTATTTTAAATGGCCATAGGAAAGTTAAACAAAATGTAAGATGAGGAGATATTGCATGACTCCTATTATATGAATTCTAACATCAATTAAATCCAGCTTGACTACCACATTCAGGATTTGCAATAAAGAGGAAAGAAAGTATCCATTTGGACTAATCTAGTTATTACTACATTCTTAAAAAAAAAAACCAAAACAAATAGAACCATATCCCACAGCTGCCATGATTTTGTGTTAAAAATCTGCTCCAAAACTACTCTAATAATAGAATGAATTTTCATAAAATACTTTTACTCAGTGAAGAATTCCCAGCCTCCTGGAGCGTGCAAATGCCAGTTAATTTCAGATGCCCTGAACTCTCATAATACAATATTGTATAGAAATCTCCCCTCCCCTGGCTCACCAGTGCTCCTCCTTGCAAGGGTTCTGTGCATAAATTGAGAATGGGTCTGATGAAGGTCCTGTTTTAGATTATTTTTATCCTTTCATCAGGCTTCTAGAAAGAGTCTTATTTCTATACCCAGGACTTTCATACCCAGGACTGCAGTAGTAGACAAAAAGGGGAAAAAGCCCAGCACACAAGTCAGGAGAAGCTACAAATGTCTTTCTTCTTCATTACTCACCTTTTCCATGCTGAGTTTTATATACCATGAGATGGGCTTCCTTTCCAAAATAAGAAATATAGGACAAACACTTCCGTGACCATGACTTAAAAAAAACTGTCAAACCAACAGTCTGGGAAATAGCCAAACAAATGTCAGTTCTCCAAGTTTTGTTTCTTATAATTGAATCCAAACTGTAAAAAGTTTGTACTAGTAACAAAATTCAATCTGCTACAGTAAAACTCTTCCTTGGAGCAAAAAAATTATCTTTTCTCCATCTCTCAAATTAATCTTTGCCAAGAAAGTATACACAGCACAAAAGTTAAACAAGATATTTTTGTTCCTAGCTACCCACAAAAGAACATCCTTCAATATTGTTTTGGAAATACTGTAGCACAATTAAGATAGAGTGTAAATCATAGAAAGAATATTTCCTGTAGCCTTTAAAATATGCTAAAGCACCCTGAGTGAAAGCAAAGCCCTTTACTGTTGCTTAATGCCAAGTGAATATTCATGTCCAAGAAACCAATTTATGATAAAGATCTCTCAAAAAAAAAAAAAGTTCTCTTGTGTTTCAAAGACAGAAAATATTACAATACTTGCATATATTCTGTTTAAATCAAAACACCCAATAACTGCAAACAGGACTATATGACCCACTGGAAAAGTAGCAACTCTGGGACATGTTCAGATTCCAATTGCTAAAGTGACTTAAATTGAAAAGAAAATTTTGGGGCAAAAGAAGGAGAGTCATGAGAGAACAGTGAACAGGGTAAAAAGGGTTTTAATAACTAAGAGCCCCAAAAAGAAGATCATTTATTTCAGTCTACTATGAGAAAAATGTGGGAAATTAAAAGAGCCTGCATTTTCTCCCCTCTTCACCCAGCCAGATTGTCTGAAGGAGCTCTTGAAGACAGAGGAAATGGTTCAAAGGTCCTTTTGTGGAGGACCTTGATCTCCTGACATCTCTCAGATAGCACACTGGCTCAGCTTATTAGCACACAAGCAAACCCATATTTGCCTAAAGTCAATAGTCAAATTCCCACTTAATTTCCTGACATTATCAAAGGTACTCCAGGAGTTTATCTCAAGATATTTTGTAGACACAGAAGGTTTCCATTCAGATTCTCTAAATTCTTGCTTCTTCTCTGAGCATTTGTTCTCAGAACTGGCTTAGTAGATACACATATCTCCCCTTTGATAATGAAAACTTATGAAATGCCCCTGGAACATTCTAATTTCTTGCCTTGGCATATGTGGAAGTCTGAATCATTGTGTCTGAGGCAAGGAAATACCATGTGAGTAAATAGCTGCATTGAATCCATAGAAACAATGAGATCAAAGGGCTGAAATACTTTTTAATAATTTAGAAGGTGCATATACATTATTATGCCATTGTTTTTTGGATGAGGTAGTTATGGAGACAAAAGCAAAAAATCCCAAAACACACACGCAAAAGAAAATCCCCCAAAAATCGCTGGCTAAGAGGAGGTTTTTTTTTATTATATTATTTTTTTCAATTTATGCAAGCTGATCTGCAGGATAGACCTTAATTTGTTACAAGTGGAGAAATCAAAAAATGAAGACAGACATAATGTCTCCTTTATGTAGTAGCCATTTGATGTTTTAGTTAGTATCATCTAAACAAGCAATAGAGTGATCAAAGTTCCAGTCTTCAAAAGTGATCAGTATAGAAACAACATTAATGACACAGGGATTCTTCGAATAAATGTCCAGAAACTGCAAGTTTAGTAAACTCAAATGCTCTAAAAGTTAAGTGCTCTGGTGCTGGGGCACTTTGAAGCTGGACAGCTGAGACATCATTTAGAAAAGTATTCATGGCTACATTCCTGACATTTTGAAATGTACTCTGTCCTGTAGTTACATTTGTATCCAAACATTGCTAACAGTGTTTTTTTTAAAAGAAGTATAAACTCTGTAAGATTAATTTGATTCAAATGGAAATGGCTCAGAACCCCATAAAGAAATTGCCACTTTAGAGACTCTCTTTCATTGCCTTGTAGTGAACTACATTTTATGTAAAACAGCACATTTCTTTTCCTGATCCTTGAAGTGGGATATCAGGAAAGGCATACCTTATGCAGGCAATGCAAATATTAATAATCTTATATGTTAAAGGAAATAAAAATGTTTAACTTAGAAGAAGGAGAGAAAGCAGGAAACTATGACATAAAGTGGAAAGCGTGTAACATGGGATATGGATGAACAAGTCTGATCAAAATAAAGTTCCCAGAAGCTCTTACTAACAATTTTCAAGATTATTGTGCTGATTTCTTTGCATTAACAATGCTTATTCATTCTGGGCTTGATATTATCAATTAACTTTGATGGGCTGACTCCTGACTGACAGAGCTGTGAGACTAAAATCCATTTTCCAATACTTCTAGATATGCCTCTGAGTACTGATGACATTTAAATGTGAAGAAGAGATATAGGAAGCTACTTTTCAATTAGTTTGACAAATGGTAGCATAATAGAGTCCTAAACTCTTCAAAAACCCTACCAATATTCCTATGAAGAATAATAATTTTTTCAGATGACATATGTGTCATGACATTGGGTGTCAGGATACTTTGAAACATAACCAGACCTGAACACATCTGAAGTAAGTATCATGTCAGTTATGTCTTCTGAAGAAAAATAAACCAGTGAGAGAGCTCTGGAATTGTGTCTGCAAAATCAAACATTGTCAGCCTAATCCAACAAAATCTTCAGGGATGAAATTCAATATGAATAGCAAATAGTGAATTATTAGGGTCACTGAAATCAAAAGGGCTGGTCTAACTATGGGCAACAAACTCAACACCTTGCAGTTTGATATCTCCAGTGAGAAGAGTAAATGCAAAAGTCATTGTTCACTTTCTAATCCTACCACTCTTTTCTTCATTTTCTTCTTTATCAGAGCTGAAGGAGGCTATGGGTGTCAATGATATTTGTAAGCAACATAGCTTTTCTTTGTCACTGCTTCCAACTCCAAGAAACATGAGAAATTACATTTGTTGCCCCACAAATTTTCTTCAATCACTTCAAATACCAGCCCATTTTTCTGAATGTAATGTATAAAAGTATCCAGTGTGAATAGCTGCCTTTATAGCTTCATGTGCCTTGCAGCATAAGAAATATGGGGAAGCTGTGCAATCTGAGGATGGAAAATAGCTTAGTCAAATAACTTGATGCCACTTGTATACTATAACTCAGCTTATGTATGTTATCTTTTCTTAATCAACACCTTCACCAATTTCAGCTTGAAACTGAGCAAAAAAAAAAAAAGACAGAATCAGTGACTAGGTGAAAGATGTATTTATAATTATTATTCAGGTAGTCCTCAATCACTTAAACTTGATAAGATAAATGCATCTTCTCTGGCTAAAGGCTGAAAGGAAGTTGCTACCTCACTGAAGATCTGCTCTGAATGCCAAGTCAAACAGGAAAAGAAACCTTCATGGAAGTGTTGTTTTTAGCATCTACAGAAAAGCAGTAAGGTATACTCACAGTCTTCAACCTCAAGACCCCAAAGCCTCTTTTCTATTGCAGTTCTTCAGGTTCTACACAGCTTGGTTTCTTGTCCCTTCTTGCTCCCTGGACAGATGCATGGGAAACTGATGAGGATATAATGATGCTTTTCAGCCAGTCCTTTGAACTTGTCTCATAGCTGAGTTATCAGGCTTACAATATCAAGAGCTTTTTTCATCCATGGAGCAAAGGGCTGAATTTATTCTAAAAGCCTCCTCATAAACACTGTCTGGCAGATTATTTTTCTATTTATCAGAAAAGCAGCATTACAGGAGATGATCCCACCACCCTTGAAACTGTAATTTCCTACTATTGTTCGTCATGGTATGGCATTTTCATAACCAGTTTTACCAACACTAGCCATTTTAAAATAGCTGCTTTTCTATTTTCCAGGGCCACAGCTGTCTCACATCAGAAATGCTATTTTATGAAAGGTTTCAGTTGCTCTGGCAACAGCCTTTGACAAGTTCTGTCTGTGAGGCTGCAGAGAAGAGAAATTGCTGAGAGGAGAGGTCCATTCCTTCCCACTTCTGCTCTGACTTCGCCATACAAACAGTACCATGTCTCTGAGAGACATCAGTAAATGTATATCCAAGAGGTCACTCCCTCACTGTCACTGAGTACTACAGGGAAGTATTTCTTCTTATGGAAGAAATACACTGGCTAAGAGTTAAATGGTTCTGATCCAGCCACATGCAATACATGAAGAAACAGTACTAGGTTGTTATCCATGTTCTTGCCTGAAAATGCCACTTTAAAAATGGTGGTAAAACAGCTGCCAGGTTCACTGTTGTCTGTGTAGGAATACCATCGGAGTGGAAGGGTACACAACATGTCAATAATAATCAGATTTTGAAGAGGTAATATCATACATGTTTATTGTTTAATTTTTTTGCTATCAAAAATGTTCATGTTTCTTGACATTTTCTTTCCATTTTTTTAGGCAACATGATAATTATGCATATGTGTTACAGTATGTCAGTCCAATGTAACTTATTTGCACTTGGGGCAGACAGATATTTCTTTATACTAATCATCCTTAGCTTTGGACAGTATCTCTGTAAATTTGCTTCTTCTATCATGATCATGCCATGTTAGATCCCTTCAGATCATCTTTTTTTCTTTGGATTTTGGGTAGTCAGTTTTTTTTATTTATGGATTCTCTTGCTACTGAAGTACAGGGAGCTTCTGTAAAGAGGGCCTTGACTTAACCCTTTCAGTTGCACAGTGGTGCATGGGTGCAGTCCCTAAAAGTACTGCCCAAAGATGAGCAGTAGCAATCATTAAAGATTATACAAAAGACAGTTTTGACTAGGTGACTGTACAAACTAGAGATTCCTTCTCTCGATTTTTCATTTTATTTCGTCTGCTGACACAGTCAGAAAGCTGCTATATTAAGAATATTCGATCTTTCTGGACTTAGAAAGTATCCACAGGATTTTGGTGTCAGCTATTAAAATGACAAGATTAAAGAACATGAGGTTGTCCTCATGCTCTTGTCTGACAGCACTAAATGGATGCATGGTAGATTTGGGATCAGGAAAAATCAGGTAATTTAGTAATGAATCTATGGCTGTCTGATATCTGTCAATTTAAACTGTTAACGGCTTTATGACTGAAAGTTGAATGTAGGGTGTAAGTAGGTATCATTTATCATTTTGTTTGGTGGTGTTGAATAGAATGAAAATATGATAAATTCAACAGCAATGAGCAAAAATCTGCTTGCCATTTTCAAATCTGCTGCCTACCCGACCTTAGCTCCTGTCCCATATAGTTGCACAAAAGAACTCATTTAGGATTGAAACCACTGTGAGCCCACACCAGAAGATACAGCAATCCTAATCTTGCTTCTTAAGTGATATAATAAAAGGTTTTTTTTTTTCCTGTTCTTCTAGGATCAGTTGTTTTCTTAACTTGCAGTAACATTTTCTAGTTCATTTTGCTCCTGTCTTTCAATGAATTTTTCTCTTCTGTTTTACTTCTCTTTCTGTTTCACAATAAAAAGAAAGTCATGTTTCAAAACTGAGACAGACTCAAATAAAATTGCAATCAAACAGTATTAATGGATTTATGGTTCCCTTTAAATGTTTATTGCTATCAGCATTTTAATTCTGCGTTTCGAAAATTTAACCCTCAGGACTGGAAGGCTTGAAATTTTCACCACATTTTTTCAGTATGAAAACACCTGCAGTCTTTAAGTATCCTTATTGTAGCATTTGAGAATATCAGGGAGCAATAGTTATTGCAGGACTGTTAAAAAAATTAAGAATTGAAAACACTGATAATTGTATTAATTTTATTAGTGCTGAATCCTTACAATTTCATTTCCAATCAGGAGCAAAATAGATGAAGTATAATATGGACATTGTCTCTAAATTTGAATATAAATGAGTAGCATATTTACTTTATGATACATATGACTATAAAATCCTAATAAAAATAATTCTAGCACTGCTGCTGTATAATAAAAGAAGAAAAGAAAAAGCAGAAAGGAGGCCCCAACCCTGGGAAAAGATTAGTGCTGACAATGTCTTAGAGCATAGAAGCTATAATCAGTGCTGAAAACCGCTCTATCCATTCTACCAGTAGGTACTCGGGAGTTTGTTTTATTGAAGATGATGTTCATAGCTCATCACTGGTTTTAACAGTGAATATGTGACAATTGAAAGTCTCAAAGAGCATGGCATTTATGGCAGGAAAAAACGAAGTTTACTTATTCATAGACTTAATCAGATGCAAATTGAAGGCTCCAACAAAGATTTTGACTCCACCCTGGGCTTCAGAAGCCCAGCTCACAAAGGGTTTTGCAGACTGCTGCTGTGAAAAATCAGGAAAAATGAGCTTATTTTCAATAGCTTAAGGTCTTGCAGTCCCAGCAAGGCTATAATGAGTTTTTTAGAGATGTCACTGACAAATGTAATGATACACCATGCAGAATGAAATAGAAGTCCCGCAGAATAAAATAATATGTGAGTTTCTAATTATTGCTACTATATGGATATGAAGGGATGGAATTAAGGATTTATAGATAAGATTATTATTCCTTTTGTCTAAGGCCATCACAATAAAATCTAAATGTTCTTTTATATGATTTTTATTTATTTCTTACAGATGTGTTTAGTATCTTTAGTCTGATAGCTGTTCCAGCAATGTGGAAATGAAACTAGAAATTACAAGAGCAGAAGGTTTGTCTGTCTTTCATTATTAGATTGCATATGCTCATAATGATTCTTTAATTATTCTCCTCTTACTCTTAGATGTGTACAGGCAGAATAAAACTGTAGGAATGATTGTGACTGATTCAATATGACTGACATATTTAATCAAACCCATGTATATTTTTTGAATAAATCATAATGATTATTTAAATATCGTAGCACTGGAGTGAAGTTTTAAGGTCATTAGTACTAACTCTTTATAGGTAGTCTTACAGAAATTCATAGTCACTGGATGTATATGGAGAATTCAAATTTGTCAGTAATCCCAGGGAAAAAATAACAGATTCAGCTCAAGGGTGTCATTCAGCAAAATTGCTGGTCTCTTTCTCACAGACTGCACATTATCCCAAGGTATTCTTTCTGGACTTTTGCAGCCCTGTTAACCCTGTGTAAGTGCTAGCTATATGTCTGCCCTATCATGTTCCCAAAAACCAGAAACTTCCTCTGACATTATGAACACACAAATAAAGATGTGAGTGATGCAAGAAAGGTGAGCAGACCACCTAGGCTCCTTGAAAACCCTCTGGGTCTCGCATGTTTTGCATTACTTCACTTTTTAAGAATGTTTTTTCATCATGACTGATGTGTCTGATGACTGATAAAGATAAGAAATTCAAGAACTCATAAGAATTTACATACTATCAGCACTTCCAGGGATGCAGGTTTGAATACAGCTGCATCAGGATTGCTACATTTCCTACCCACATCTATACTTTATTTTTTATCTACCAAAGAAGTGGACAATGAGAAATGCATTGGCAGTTTATCAAATGAAATATCTGACTACATGCTTTGTACCTTTAGAGTATTAAAGGACACAGACATTTAAGTTACAAAAACTCTGCAGCTTTCTGTTACAACAGAAGAACACGTAAAGGTCTCCTATTACCCAGCAAGTTAGAACTTGTTAGTCCATGTCGTTCCATGACATTGGTTCTTGACAATAATTTTTTGTATCTGTGTGCTGAAGGTAGTAAGAAGTTTCAATCAAATCAGCCAAAATACTCTAAATGGAGTTGTTCTGAATAGGAATTCAGTCATGCTGAAAGAATTTTGAGTTTATTTCTCCTCTGATTAAATACTGCAGTTTTCCACCATTTTGAAGGAACATACTACATGAGACTTTGCCACAAACAGATTTGTGGCATAAATTAGCTATTCCATTTTCAGTCTTAAACAAGGAAGCATATTGAGGCATTTTGTGTTCTTTTCCAAAATGCTTTAAGCTTATATTTCAGCAACATTCTAGTGTGGTTTCAGTCTCCTGCTGCTAATTAGAACAATCTTGGATGCCATCTTAAAAAAAAAAAAAAAAAAAAAAAAAAAGGAAAAATAAAAGAAAGGGTATTTTATGGTTTCCTTTCTGGTGTGAAGAATGAAGAGTGGTAAGAGGGAGTGCATTTTTCCATGTGGCTGATAAGACTTCATAATAAGTTGCAGTGAGAAGTAAATTCAATCCTTTAAAAATCCTACGCTTTATCCTAAGTTTCTTCATTTAATATTTCTTTCTTCTCTGTTTTCTATTATTATTGCATTGGGCAATAATTCTAGAAATGTGAATCACATTGTTATCTTCTGTCCTAACAAATGTAAATACAAAATCTGATCCTAGAGATCCTATGTAGTGCAACTAGAAAAATAGAATCACAGAATACGCTGAGTTGGAACAGAATCACTAGAATCAGCAAGTCCAGCTCCTGACCCTGCACAGGACACCCCCATGGATCATACATTGTGCCCGAGAGCATTGTCCAGATGCTTCTTGAACTCTGTCAGGCTAGTGCTGTGACCGCTTCCCTGGGGAGCCTGTTCCAGTGCCCAACCACCCTCTGGGGGAAGAACCTTTTCCTAATATCCAGCCTAAACCTCCCCTGACACAACTTCAGGCCATTCCCTTGGGTCCTGTCACAGAGCAGAGATCAGTGCCTGCCCCTCCCCTTCCCCCATGAGGAAGCTGTAGCTGCAGTGAGCTCTCCCCTCAGTCTCCTCCAGGCTGAACAGACCAAGTGACCTCAGCTGCTCTCATATGGCTGCTCCTCAAGGCCCTTCATCATCCTTGTTGCCCTCCTTTGGAGGCTCTCTAATCACTTTGTATCTTTCCTCTACTTCTTGGCACTCAAAACTGCTCCCAGCACTGGAGGTGAGGCTGCCCCAGCTCAGAGCAGAGCAGGACAATCCCCTCCCTTGCCCAGCTGGTGATGCTGTGCCTTATGCTCCCCAGGACAGGGTTGGCCCTCCTGGCTGCCAGGGCACTGCTAAGTCATGTTCAGGTTTCTATTGACCAAGACTGCAGCTCCCTTTCTGCAGCACTGCTTTCAAGCCTCATGACTTGTACTGTACAAGTCTGTACAAAGGTCTGGATGACATGTTTACACTATTTCAGAGCCACTGATAAATCATTCTGTTAGTCACATAAAGTTAAATGTTCAATATAAACATGGCATTGGTAAGACATTAATCTTCTCACCAAATCAATGTTCTTACATGTAGGAAAATGTATTTTGGAAAATACTGTGTTATATGTAAATGGATTAACTCTCCGGTTCCCAAAAGGAAAAAGTATTCCATTAACTGAGTTAGAGTGCTTTTCTTTTACTTATTTTTCTGTTTTCTCAAATATTCAAATTTTATCTCTTACTGTTCATTTCCTTCTGCACGTAGAATTTTTTGCTCCTTTGCTGTCTGCACCAGCTGCCTAAAAGCTTCTGAAGTTTGTGATTTAGATTTAAGCTATATGAGCCTGCAAATAAGCATGGATGCATTTAACAGCAAATTTGCTTTCTTCTCTGCAGTATTAAAGAGTCCTTTGCACTTCATCTTATTCCCTTTAAATGGTTGGGTCTGATGTCTTTGCTTTCTTTGAGACAGACCCTCATATGTAGAAACAGCTAAGCTTCAGCAGCCCTCTTGAGCAGCTGTACATCCTGTTCCTTGTCTCAGGAGCTTGGGGAGAAGCTGGTAGAAGGGCTTATAAAAAGAAGATATTGCTTGTTCTAAAAATATATCTCATTTTAATTTCCTGAGGCTGCTAGTATCTAATAGAAATATTAGAGAATCCAAATAAATAGAGACCTAATGGAGTGCTCAGTTCAGCCAAGTAAAACATAACTCTGTTACACTGTTCTTAGGAAGTATTTTCTGGTTGGTAATACACAACTGAGCATCACCAAAACATTTACTCTGTCTTTCCTCTACCTCTCCTCTTTCTCCATTTCCAAACACTACTTAGCATCTTGCTCAAAGCCCTCACTAGTGTTAGTGCCTCTTTTTGTCAGGTTGTTTGGAAATGAGAGCAGATTCCTTCCTAAGCAGATTAATCATACACACAGCACAGAACTTTTGGCACTGGGTTTTCACTTGGCACAATGATGCCCAATCCCACATCCCAGTTTTGCTTTAGAAGGTATTGAGGAGCTGCTGGGAACACACTAACATTTAGCACTGTTGCTGGCCAGCAAATCAAACCAAATGGAGTCATTTATTCAATACTGCAGATACACTAACCAAAAATAGGCTTAGTGGTCACTTGCATTGTCTTCCCCAAATGTCTTTTGTTACCACTCTGTGGTCACATCCATTGTTCTTCTTTGTTTTTGGGAATAAAAATTTGTATGTTGTAAGGCATTATATGTAGATGATTAAAACTGCTCACACCAGACTTCAGGGAGAATTTCAGTCAGGATGAGTAACTAATTAGCTGTCCAGTACTCAGAATCTTCAAGAAGTTGCAGGGTGTTTTTCTATATTCAAATACACCTTTAACATGTGGAAACCCCAGACAGATTGTTGGTTTGCTCATATGAAACAGTGTTTCTCAAGTACAATTTTATCTATATTTGAAGGCAATTTTACACCTCTAAAATGGCACCTCAGGAAGACATGGTGAATGGGGAAGAGGACAGGGCTCTCCCTTCCATCACCAGCAAGCAGTCTACTCTGGAACAGTCTGGACATGGGACAGTGCATTATCACTGGTGCTGCCTGACTGTGCTAGCCAGCTGTAGTCACAAGGTTGACCTCCTCTCTTTTCTTCTATTATTTCCTTTCAGCCATTCGTGCCATATTCTGACACAACATTTTTTCCCATCTCCTTTCAGACTCCTCAGAGGTACCACCAAATTACTGTTCTGGGAACACTAAAGGTGGTGGAGCTGTGGTAGACAAAAAAAGAATGAAAACAAGACAAAAACCCCTCCCTATTTCCTCTCCTCCCCAACAAATTTATGATTCCTAAGTGTAAGGCAGACATGGCTTAACTGGGATATAGGCCACTAGAAATAGGCCACTTAATCAGGTTGTCATTTTCTTTCTGTCTCCCCAGTTAACTCTAATTTAAACAAACGTGTGTGTGAGTGTTGTCTCTGGAAACAGCATTGGTTCTGGTGAGTTCCACTAGTGGAAAATAATGAACAGGCTATATGGAAACTTTGATCGTAGAAATGAGAAAGGGGAAGACAAGAATTCATATTTTTAATAATATCTAACAAAATTCAAAATTTTAACAATATTTAACAAAATTCATATTTTTAACAAGTTCTTTTCCCAAGAACTTGTCAGTAAAGGAGATGTTTACGAAAAAGTTTCATGCTTTCTTTGTTTTAACAAAGGGGTATTGTACAGTTCATTCAGTATTTACAGTGGAGATAAACTGTGAAAATGGTCTTGCTCTTCAAACCCAAGTACTCTTTAGCATCTTTGCTTATTAAAATTATCCAAGAGTAAGAGTCTATTAGAGTTATGCTCCAGTGGCTCCCAGATTCTGGGACCAATGACAATTTATTTGCAAGGGAAAAAAAAAAAGAGGATTAATATCATTGAGGCAAACAGCTCTATTTTGACTGAAAAGGAATATCAGAACTAAAGGCATTGTACGAAGCTAGGCTATATAAAAGCAGGAATTCAAGAAGGAGGTCTAGAAAACCTACTGCCTCAAAATATTTAATCTTAAAAGTACTTAGAGATCAGAAGTTCATGATATCAGAAGCAGATACCATTCATGTTCAGAAACAACCTAATCTGGGAGTCCAGGTGCTGTTACCTAGCTCTTCATGCCTCTTTACCTATGACCCTTCACACACCTTCTTGCAAGAATATGCTCAAAGGATGTCTAATACACCACATGTTCAGTTTCTAAGGAGAGGGCTGACCTGCTGGGCCATGACAGGAACTTGGGGAGAAATGATTCCCTGCCATTTGGAGCAACAAAGGAGGTGTTGATTGTGTCCCCTTGTTCAAAGCACTCGAATGAAAAAGAGACATCTTCTTCTGCATACCAGAAAGGGTGCAATGAACAGTGGATGAGAGTGATGTAGGATGAACTGGCTCTAGAGTCTATATCTGCCCACTTTAAGAGCTAAGAACACTATAATTATAGTCTCCAGATCAAGGCTGGAATTTTCTCATTCTTTTTCTAACTGTGAGACTCTTGCACTCTCAGATACTCAACACAAAATAAAGACAAGACAAAGCTGCTCAGGAATTTGAATACTCTGAGCAGAGATAACTTTGACTGCATGAGGTTCTAGGAAAAGTATGTATGAGTGCATGTGAGTGTGTGTGTATGTGCATGCCTGCGTGAGTGTCATGGCTCCGGGATACAAAGAGTGAGACCACACACCAGAAGAGAGAGAAAAAGCAGCCTCAGCAGCCTGAACAGAGCTGCTGTGTAGAAGCCTGGAGAGGTGACTCTTGGATTAAGGTTCTGGCAGAAAGAGTCTTGAATGGGTAATTGAAGAAGCTGTCATAGGTTGTTTAATTTTTTTTCCTGCGGTCAAAGCGGGATTTGGACATTCCTGTACATCAAGTTGCATGGAAGATGCATAACTGAATCCATTATTAATTTTTCTTCCCAATGAGCAGATCTAAAGAGCTGATCTAACAGCTGCTTGGATGAAAACCTGCTGCTAGTAGCAGTAGCAAGTTCTCTTCTCTTCTCATGGGGAATGGGAAGATATATTTAAGAATTTTCATGTTTTTATGTTTCAGTGCTATGTCTACTATCTCACTACTGCTGTCCCTTTTACATGGTATTCAAATATACTATTATTTCACAAAAGCAACTTTAAATTTAGTCTACCATTTCACCCTTTTGTCTCAAAATAATTCAGAAAACTCAAGAGTCCCCCCATGAAGAAGATAGGCAGGCTTCCCATGTTAGCTGTACTCCTGCAAAGCTTTATCAGTTGACTCAAAGTTTGAAATGAATCCTGTGACTCAGATAATTTAGGATACTTTATATAAGAAACAAGATCTGAAATTCAGCTGACAAGTACAGATCTTAGTGATCTATATGACCTGTATTTTCTCACAAATCAGTGAATGGCACATCACCCACAGACAATAGAGAGGAAGAGAGACTGACAGGGAGATGCACAACTGAAAGTCCAGAATAGTCCTAGAGGGACTAAGGCTTGCTTTTGTTAAAGGGAGAACAGATGCTGGGGAAGTATGTCAGCTTACTTTTGAAAAAAAGCTAGGAGGCTTCTTTCCACCCTCTACTCAGACTTTTGGAAGGAAAAAGCCAATCTACAGAAACCAAGATGTCTCAAGCTTAAGAGAAGTGCATGACCTGCAGGCTGGCTGCTCTACTGAAAGCAACATTATCTGCACAGACAAGGGAAGTAAGTAAATAAGTAAGTAAGTACCTTCCCTCTGACCTCTTGCTGACATCTTGTAAAATGTGAATTTAATTTGTATACAAATGATGCACACATAAATCCTGCTAGAAGTGAGACAGTGCTTGTCATTCACATTTCCTACTGCATGAGCATCCAGGTGTAATTTCTCCCCGCTCACTTTCAGGAGTGACCTGGCTCTGGCTTAGGCTTGGGCTCAGGCTGAAGCTCAGATTCCACTACAGTTCTTGGGGCTCATCCCATTAACTTCCAGCAATGTGAACTGCTCTGCAAAGCTGTAAAAAGCTAACATGGAATTTAGCTGAATAAATAGTTTAGCAATGAATACTACAAAGTAACCTTTTACTTGGTCTTTAATTAAAAAAAAAGGCAGAAAATCCAAACCAAACCAGGGGATAGATGTTTTGCTGGCTGTTTGTGTGTTTATTTTCCAGTCGCCATAGAAAATAATTGACCTATTTTCTTCCAAGAATAAATATCTTTATTCAAGCTCCCTAAAAAAACAGGCAGCCAAGACTTGCTCTGAGGCCCCACCCATGCTGTCTGCTTCTACAGTCCACAGCAGACAGATTAAGCTTTACCATTTTTAATGAGGCTTTTGAACTGTTGGATGAAAATGCATTTCTTACAGTACATTTATCTTGCTGACTACTACTGTTTTAGACCAGAGATTTGAGTCTAATGAGAATCCTGTGTAAAAAAGACAAGATATTCAGCAGTGTCATTGCCCTGGGCTCATTCCTGTTCTCTCTCCATTTCTTTAAATCTTCCTGACAGATAACTAGGCCACCTTTCAGAATGTTTATCCTGGCCATTCCTTTTGCTTTACCCTGCTCTGGATATGTAAGGGCTTCAGCAAAAGGCCACTGAATTTATGGAAAGAGTTGATGGCTCAGGAGTTGAGAATTTCAGTGTTAAGTAGATGATCCTTTGTTTCTAGATCCTTTTCTTACTTTTGCTTGTGGATATAAAATGGAGTCACTTTGGAAGTCCTCATGCAGCTCCCTGAGAACCAGGCCATTTGTTCTGTTACCTTCTCTGTAACCCCATAAAATGTACTCAGACACTACTCTGGTTGCTTTTTCTCCTCATACTAGTCCCTGAATATTAATCTTTTTGCATATTGTTCATGTTTGCTTAATTCTGTCCACTTCAAATAATTCTAAAATTATTTCTGACAGATTATAGGCAGTGTTTCTATTTATATATTGTAGATTTGTTTTTTTCATTGCTGCTAAGCACTGCACTGTATCTCTGAGAATCTTATCTATGGCTTTGTCTGCAAAATTTCTGTTCAGTGTTCAGTGGTGTACATGGCAAGTGAGGTAGCCTTGACATGACTGAGAGTATCTGGAGCACTCCTACCTTATTTGCTGAAAATGTGGAAGCTTGTGGTAAAAGCAGCACAATGGTACACAAAATAAAAACCACTTGTAATTCTGGTTTGATTTTATGTACTTGAAAAAGTAGCTGTTAGAACAGCAAATTGTTGGGCTGCTTCGTCTGTTCTTCTTGTGCAGCAGAGTCAATATCTTCAGACCTATCTACTGTGCAGTCAGAAATATGAGAAGGAGGACTAGATAGAAAATTCCCCATAATCATGGGTGGACCCATGTTATCCATTGGGGCATATTTGAACACAGACTTGCTCCTTTTCCTTGTCTGAATGCAAGGCATGACTTGGCAATGGGATTAGTCACATACTAAGGGAGAGAGTCAGAGAATATCCTGCACCTGAGTGCCAGTTCAAGCCCCCATCCCCACAGGTTCTTTGCTCTGCCTGCTCTTCCATCCCTCTTCTCTTTGAGCTGCAGGGATGGCAGCTGGAGCGTGGCGCTGCAGAAGTCCTCTATCCTCCAAGCCTCCATATGGAA
Organism: Chloebia gouldiae; assembly: GCA_003676055.1. NCBI lineage: Eukaryota > Metazoa > Chordata > Aves > Passeriformes > Passeridae > Chloebia > Chloebia gouldiae. Next base: position 2,134,938 of record QUSF01000038.1, read on the forward strand.
CATACCATGGGGACAGTTGTATCTGCTTCCCAAGCCTATTCATCACATCTGCAAAGGGAAATAGTTGTAATCCACAAATCCTGTCTCCAGCTACCCTTGTAGAACATCAGATATGTTTTAAAATGCAGTTTAAAACAACCTATATTATTTATAAACTCATTTTAAAAATATAACTAAAAAATGCTTTCTTAGTGCACACTACAAGATTTTATTTCAGATACCAAATTAAAATTGAGAATAGCTGGAATTTCTGAGATAAATGACTGATGACCTCCGGGAAAAGAAAAAGGAAATTATTATTTACTGTATTGATACAGTGTTGACTGTATCATTAAGTTAAAGAAGGGATGGTTTTGATCTTCTGTCTTTCCACTAAGTTTTCATGTATGTAAGTTAAGTGATCCCAAAGATACTCATAAGTATCACCATTCCAGCACGACAAACTATTTCATGTTCCCCATGGTATGATAGCCAAATAAACAGAGGCAGTGTTTATTTTGCCACTCAGCAGATCTTTCAAATATTATCACTGTGACTTATTTTCTTTGTTTTATTTTATTTCAAGTCAAATTCTATTTAAGACTTAAGGTCACTGTTTTATGCCCTTGGGCCGGGTACAGGTCTTTAACCAAGCCTCTGTAAATAAACAGTAGTGATTTCCATGATTGCAGATCATGACAACACTGGTGGAAGCATTTTCTTTAAATGCCATGTCACTTTCACCTATTGCCTTCAGGCCAGTGCATGACATGCAGTAAGTGTCAGGAGAAATGTCACATCTGGGAGGAAGAGCTTGTGTGAATGTTAAACTGGAATGTGGAAAAATGCTGTCACATACCCTGTAGTCTAATACTGCTCTCCCTTAAAAGGGATGTTTTCTCTATGGAGATATGTGTTTACCAAAAGGACTTCTGCTTGAAGTTCAACAGAAACTAAACTTATCTACTTATCCCAAGATTTCTTGGGAAGTTCTTGCTACAAGGGTTGAATTCCAGGTCCTTGTATATTTTGCTGACATGATAAGAGTCTTTAGCAAATAAACTCAGAAAATGGAAAGGAGAGGAATGAAATTGTGTTATGGAATGGGAATAACCTTCTCCTAGGACATGAGAACAGCATCCTACCCCTCAGACTTCAAGTCTTATGAGTACCTATCCTTATATTTGGAAGGATCCAAATATAATAATAGGGAGGGTATCTAATGATGCTTCACTGGTGCATACTCAGCTCAGGAATATTAAGGGCTAATGATGCATTATGTGTGGTGCCTCTTTTGTGTTTGTTTTTAATCTGTCACCTGCTATGTCTATTTGATATCCATAGCTCTTATAATAGAAAAGGCAATGGATAACTATTTCTATTCCTATTCATTTTTCTTTGCTACTCTGCTTGCAGAAGTCTGCCGCAGCATTTCTCCTATTTCTTTCTGGGCTGTGTTCTGTTTCTCTCGTGGAAGATATTGTCTGGTTTCAAGAATCCCTCTTGTCTATGTCTTTATAGTTTCTGTTTTTACTATATGCTTTTTGAGATGATGGCACTGGAATGAGTTCTTTGTCCACTGTGGATTCATGCCATACTTTTTCCCAAATAATTCTCAGAATTTTAGCAGTTTAACAGTTCATTAGTAAGGATACTTTCAAAATCTCTCATCTGAGTGACAAACTATTTCTGAATCTAACATGTAGATAGGATTGTTTCTCCCAGAGGCATTACTTTACATTTATGCATTCAGTCTAATTCATTGTTCTATTACTGCCATAACATCATAGAAGTCAACAAATCTTCACAGCCAGCTTTCATTTTGATTAGCTTGAACAACACAGTAGCATCAACAAATTTTGCCACTTCACTATTAACCTTCTTTCCAGCTCAGTGATTATATTCTCTATCACTGGTTTTTCCTGTTTAGGTAGTGTTTTCAATAATCGTGAATTCTTATTTTTGACAAATGTAAGGAATTCCTTTCAGCTGTTATTGAGGTGGTTATAAACAAAACATTACTTGTAACAATTAAAAGTTCAGTTATTCCAGTTTTTAGATGCAACTCTGCTCTGAACTACATCTGGGTACAGTCATTTGTTACTATTAACTTTGTTGATAGTTCCACTTCCACCAACAATTGACACAGCCTCAGATTCATCCACTAGGAAGGAGAAGTCTGATGGAGAAGTATACCCAAAGTCTCCAAAGAAAGCATAACTACAAAAATTTTTTTACTGTTTCTAGTCTGACCTTATGTTGTCTGAATACTCCCTTTTATGCTTGGCTATCAATTGCCCTGCTAAATTTCAGTCTGGCTTTTTATTCATCCATTTGAAAAATAATCTACATGACATTTCATGTCTTCTGCAAGTTGTTCCCCAAAAACTTTTGCAGCCTGCCTTCATATGCATTTATATTTAACCTGTCAGTTTTTATATTATTTTTCATTTTCCTCTTCTCAATGTAGCCTCAGATATTTGAAAGCCTGTCTTCTTTTTCAAATACCTTCCATTAACCTGATATTAAATCATGTCAATTGATTGTTTTGGGCTCGGGGTGGAATGCGATATACCTGAAGTTTGTGCGGTAGAAGTCCTGCCATCCTTCTGAGCCTTTGAAATACTGCTTATAAATAGTCTTCATGTTATCTGCAAACATTTACTCTTTAGTTACCCCTTTTAGGTAATTTTTTTTCAGAGTTCTCATTTTTGTATAGCTGCTTGCTTTTTTTTTTGTTTAATTTTTTTCTTTTTTAAAATCAACTACTACTGAAATAAACAGATTTTAGAGACTTGCTGCTCCTCAGAACTATCACTCTCTTTGTGATCTTGCTTCTTTCTGCCTTTTCACTTGTCTGTAACCTGGCTATAAGAGATTGTCTTTATGTGCCCCTTTCAAAGATGATGAGAAATTTTGCCCATGTCCTATTTTCAACTAGGAGGTCATTCACCCAGTAATGCATTGCCTCATTCAAATGGGATCCTCTGCATTGCAACTTCCCTTCCTTCCAGTGAGATATTCCCTTCCTGGAACCATTTAACTAGATCAACACTCAACTTGCCCTTTTATTTCTAGGCATAGGGATAATTATGTGGTGACATCTCAGACTCTGGAATGAAATTGCCATTGGCGCAGTTATGCCATCACGTATTTGACACACACTGATTTGACATTTGCCAAATCAGTCACAGAACTGTTAGCACATGCATCCTGTCAGCACCACTGCCTCTGCCCTCAGACTGAGCATCTTCTTCATGCACCCTCTTCATTTGACATCAGAAGTAAGTCTCCCAAATTCACACTTTTGATGGGTTGGTACAGAGCAGGGCATACTGACCTCACTGAATACTTCATTAGTGAAGAAGTAAATTATTGAAATGTATAAAGATAGAAGGATAAAAAATGGAAACTATGCTATAAATAGAGCAAACTTGTTGCTTGAGAGTTAAGCAGCCATTCATACTCTTCTAAATTATTTAACTCGCTGCTTTAATTCACTAGTTCCTTCCAAAATGAAAAATTGACACTTGTTTCTATAGAAATCCTCTGAAATTACACTGAGCTGAAGATCTAGATAGCCCCTGATATTCTACAGGGGTTTTTATCTGTTTAACCAAAACCTATAAACTCAAGTTTGCCTTTATTTTTTTAAAATATATCCTTGAGGTTAGCTCTGGGTCTATACACTGATGACAGCTATAACACAGTAGAAAAATGAATAAGTGAGGCTGAAATTGGTTTCATCAGGGTGTTGCAGCTACAGTAACCTTGACATAAACCAGCTGCAAGCTTCTCAGGCTAAAACAGTCCTGAGATGGATCAGTTTTAATAATATTTCTGGCTTGTGCACCATTTTAACTGTATCTAAAAGTCCTCCAGGTTTATTGAATTCAAGAGACATTGTTATTATTCAGTTTTATTTGCAGGAGTCACATGAAACTTAAGCAATAAGCTCCCCACATGCTATGTACTTTAAAGGGTCCTATGTAACCTGTAAAGAAGTTTGTTGTAAATCCTTCCATCACAGAGTTTTGTAGACAGAACCAAGTGACCCACAAAGCTCAGAAAAGAATCTTGTGTCTGTGTACAAAAGACCAGAGAAAGAGAAATCTCATTCTTAGCTGCTTTCTTCAGTTATGATTGAGGGGTGGGCTTGGAAGTGCCTGATCCACCAGCAGCTGCTTCATTACTGTACCTTACAAATGGTGTAAGGTAACCTCGTCTGCCCACAGTTCAGTGAAGTGCACCATTAAGTCAGTAAATGTAAGGATTTTCATATTCATCCACCCAAAGTACTAAGTCTAGATGCTCGTTCATTGTTTATTTTTTGTCTCAAGTGATGAAAAATATGCATGTTTTAGCAAGTTTCCTTGCCACATAGTGGACTTTTACTATGCCACTAAGAGCTGTCACTCTGTTTGATATTGCTTAAAAGCAGACTGAAAATTTTAGGACAGCATCTGCATTATGACTAGTTTGCACTGGGTCTCACCATGACGATAAATCTAAACAATTACTGGGTGAAGTTTAATGGTACCAAATTTCTGTATAATACTTCCAGAATGCTTTGTCTCTTCTCCTCAATTAGCTTCTTATTCCCTTAGCAAGGAGATAAATCAGAAATAGCCTTGAGAAGGAAGTCCCATTACATTTTGCTTCATCTTGAACTAAGCATTTCTGAGACCAATTTGGATCATGATCTTGGAATCTGATCTTATCAATCACTTGAAATATCAGTCACTTGAATATCTTGCAGATATTCAACAATATTACCCACAGACCTTTTCAAAACAGGGAACACTTCAATATAATTCTGACACAGCTTGGTGCAAACCAACATAATCTGAGAACCTCTGCATGCATGCTCTTGGTAGTGATCTTAGCACTAAGGACTGCAGTGTTAAAATCATAATATCTGTCTGGTACCACAATTCAAAATGGTTATATAAAAAAATAAAATGAGAGGACACTCTAGCAATAGTTTATGAAATAAAGGATCTAGGGGTAAATCAATGCATATGGTCTGTGTCACATTGTTAAGAGATGCAGTGGTGGGATAGAAAAGAAACACAGCTGATAAAAGCATCTGTAACTAACGAAGACCTCAGAGGTAAACCTGCACAATGGAATTCTAAATATTTGAAGAGATGTTTCTGGTGAAGATCCCTCTTAACTCTGTTGCAAGTGTCTCTAACTACAGGGTATTTGAGCATATGTTAGGTTAATCACAGCATATGAGTTAAATGTCAGCAAATTCCTATTAGGTCCTCTTCCTACTTTACAGCCCCTATTTGCCTTCAACCAAGAGATATACATGCACAGAAGTTGCTTCTATATTTGCAGAATGGAGGAGGCAATGTGTAAACACCCTGATTTCTTGTTGTTTGGCTTAAAGTAGTCACTTTAACCATCCTTTCCAAAAATGTCATTAACACTTGGAGTTGTTTGCATTTGAATGGATGATCTCATTACAAACATATGTCTTTGGTCTTCGTCTTTCTTAGCATCCTGTGATTTTTCCCTTCAAGAACAGGAAATTTGAAATGCAAACTGCATTTTAAAGAAGTGGTGAGACCCTTCACAAAGGAGAACCTCACAGCTGGAGAAAGGAACTTCAACAAAACTGGTCTTGCTGTCCAGCATGATTGGATGATGATCTCACTGCTGCCACTGAACCAGAACAAACACCTGATTGGCGCTATTCAGGAATTTGAGCACAAAATGTAATGACAGTGAAAAAACCTGACCTGTCAAAACCAACATAGTCTTTGGAAATAGTTTGGTTTCAACAAACTTCTTCCAAATCACTGTTGTATTTCCTTTCAAAATTTGCCTAGTTTTCTAAAAATTCATGGAGAGAGGGCGGTTCAGGAGTTTGTGTTTTGAAGGTCTAGAATTCTTGTCAGTTCCAGCAAAGCTTAAAATGAGTTGAGTTGGAAGGAGTTGAAGGCACAATGTTTACAGTTTATGAACAGAAAGGTGGTTTGCAGGAGAGAGCATTTGACAGTATTCTGAAGAAACCCTTCTAATTGCTTGCTGTCTTCAGAGCCCTGCATCTGGGCTACAGCAGCTGATGACAGCTTCTGCAGGGGGCTTAGTCCATTGCTCAACCCTTCTGACAGAAGAAGACCAGGCAGAAATGATCCAGTATCCCAGGCTCCATCCTGGTAGCAAAAGGACTGCTCCTATCATTTCCATCTCTGCAAAACGTGAATGGGAAAAGGGAAGGATCAAACAGCACCTGGCTCTGCCTAGTGCCAGGAAAGAAGATGTCAATGCCATTACAAAACTGGGAGAGACTGCCTATGAGAGCAGTTCTTGCTTCCACAGTTACAGACCTGATTTGGGATTTGAGAGATCAAATTTAATTTTTGACAGGGGTTAGGCTAATCTCAGACTGGTGCTGGCCCCTACATAGATTTACTCTGTGCTTATAGAACATGCAAGGCACAGGTGTGTCTGCTCTTCAGGCCGGCTGATGGTTAGAGGACCCCAGATTTCAAGTCGCCTGCCCATACAGCTGGCAGATTCCCTTCTTGCTGACCTCCCAGGATGTAACACAGAGCCCAAGAGCTCTGGGAGCTGCAACTCCCATGGGGTGTGACAAGACCTTCCCCCTCCTCAGCAAAGGACTGGATGCTACGTGTAGACACTGGAGATTTTTTGCTCCCTGGGCTGAGTCTGAGAGCTGGGAAGCCAGGATAGGGGGGGGGGGGGTAGCTTTTGAGTGTCCTGGGCTCTCTGGCACAGAGTAGAGTGCTGTGCCAGGCCGCAGACAGAAAACCTGCTGGGGACTCCACAGGAGATAAGTCAGCTTCATTGCTTTTTAAAAGCAAAAAACAAAAACAAAAGCAAAGCAAGAAGACAGAGACATCTGGCAAGGGAGTGACAGTGCCTGTAGTTTCCATTCCAGATCAGAGGGGAAATAGTCCACGTTTAGGAGTACAAAATCCTAACTTTTAAGTAATTCTGGTTGCAACCACAAGGCCCCAGTCCTTGCAATTGCTTAGGCATCAGCAGACTCGCAGAGGCAGAGCTAACTGCATCAGCGCCTCACCAGAGAAGGTTTTTAATGATGAGAATGTTTTAGAAGATAAAACATGTATGATTCAGACTCAGTTCTTCTGTCTCCTGTTTTCATCAGGACACTGACCTTTCTGCCTCCCTTGCTGAGATTGATCAATCAATCAGAAGTGTCATTGATACCTACAACTCCCTGTCTCTTGAATACTTCAGATAGCTAAGTATATATCACATGGATTCTTCAGACAGCTAAATATCTATCACAATAATTTGACCCTAAAGAAAAAAGAAAGCACTTCACCAGCACTTTCTGTCCTTGATCTGTAATAACCATAGCAGCAAGACCAAAGAAATGTTTAATCTTAGATGCAGTTATCTGCCAGTCTCAATACTTTCTATTTATGCTGGTGTTAAGTCCAGAGATGCCAAGAGAGTATCACCACATATTTCTTCTGAGCTTTGCATATGTGCCAGTCGTGACTATTACTTGTGGCAGAATCTTATGGGAAAAGACTTTGAGAGGCCACTTATATGCTTGGACTTGAAAGTGAGGGCTATAAAGTATCCTGATGAGTTGGATCTATGTTCCTTCCCTTGAAAGCAGCACCTCTTCCTGCCTCTGCTCTTCCCACTGTCAGTCCTGCAATGACCTGCCAGGCACCGCTGGTAGGAGCTCAGTACATCTCAGCTCCAGGCTGGGATGCTGCTGCTGATGAGTTCTCTTTGCTGTCCCTGCAAGCAGTGCATGGTAACCTGTGGCAGGCACATTCTTTTCTCTCTCAGGATTTTTTCACAGAGGAGCACAGAGAGAAGAAAGAGAAAACAATTTCTATTTCTGCTCCTTGTTTTTCCCATGTGGAATGTGTTTGGAGAATTGTTTACCTGGGGTGATTGCTTGATTGGATTCTGGTGAGGCTTGTTTGAGCCTGATGGCCAATCAGATCCATCTGTGTCTGGACTCTTGAGAGAGGGTCACAAGTTGTTAGTTAGATATGGTAGTTAGAAAGAGTAGATTTGTAATTTTAGTATCTCCTTAAAATAGTATATTAATTTATTATAGTATAGTTATAATAAAGAAATCATTCAGCCTTCTGAACTGGAGTCAGACATTATCATTTCTTCCCATTGGGTTTGCCTGCATTTACAATAGTAACCGTCACTGACAATGACACTCTGTCTTGTGAAACTTAAATAGTTGGAGAAGCATTCAGGGCAGCAATGTTTAAAATGGTCTGTCCAAACCCTGAAAGTCATTCTGGGCTTTGCTTTCTCTGTCAGACTGAAAGCTGTTGGTGAAACAGAGGGTTGGAAAACCAGAGTTTTGAGCTGTTGTGTGCCATAATCAATCAATTTTTTTTTTAATATTCACTGAAGAAAGAACTTCCTTCTGAAGAACAAATTGTTTACAGGATGAATTCCATGCTGAGGTTAATATTTATAGCCACTATGAATCTTTTAAAGGAGAACAGCTTCTAAACACAGTAAGGTATGAGGCTTTAATAACACAATAGTTGCAGAGCTTGGGCAAAAGATAGAATAGGTTTGTTTGTAGCCAATGTGTTGCAGAGAAAGAAATATAAAATGAATTCTGCCCATGATGATGCCAGCAGTCACAGTAGCAGATTGCAGAAAGAGCAGAGAGAGTATCTTTTTCCTAGAGTCTCCTAGTTGGCTGCTAGTTTTATCATTACCTGTTCATTACTTTGAGGTTAAGAGTTTCATATGTACAGGACAATAAGCAACCTGAGAGTTCCATAATAAGCCACAATAATGGTAGGCATTATATGGAACTGATTTACTTTCTTAATATCGTATCAAGCCTGTTTTAGCTGTATTTGTAGAGACACAGTGACACCCAGTGGTTGCTTATAAATATAATGGACTGACCTATAATTTATTTGGGGCACTGGATCTGAACATTATCTAAACTAGCTCCTATACATTTAGAAAAGTTCCAGTGTATGCTGTTTATTAAAAAACAGGTGATTCAGTACCTGTTTTTGTTATTTGTATTATATTGAATCTCCAAAACCAAAATAAAACAGAAATATATAAAGCTAATTATTCAAGTAGTATTTTCTTATAGTCTTTGTTCAATAAAATTGTTCATAGCAGAATTCAAAGAATTAGTTGTTTTCATTTGTCACAAAACTTTTGCTAATCAAGTCTTTAGAGGAAATATTCTGTGCTGTCTTTAAGGCAGGAGATAGGATGATTTACATTCGATTTATCCTTCCATCTTTATTTTAGCATTTTGGGTAGCAAATGTGCTCTTCCAGTGGACAGTGTGTGAAGACCACTTTATATTTTAAAGAAAAAAATCTGGTCTTCCTGTATAAAGAGTAGATTGGAATTTTACTGGAATTTTTTTTTCTTTTTTTTTTTTCGGGGGGGAATCCAAATTTTTTTAGGAGCCAAAACTTAAAAATAGAAATAGTTTAACAAGGTTTAATGAAAAAATAAATTGCTCTTGCATCAACTTGACATAAACAAGAAGCTTCCTGCTTGACATTAAGCTAATAGTGAGGAATGATTTCTGATTTCTAATCTAGCAGCAATAGTAATTTATTTTTCACATTATGTAGAACAGATGCTCAGTAATTCAATTCCCTTTACTCTGAAATTTTTATTGAATCTTTGCTGAAGGTTCACAGAGGTTATTCTTATGTTCTTGTGGTCAGCAGAAGTATAACAGTTTAAGGACGGTTTTGTGCCAGGCACAGATGAACATTAGTACACTGTGGAAGATGAGGCTGTGCACGTCCAAGTCAGGGAAGGCAAAGAAGCAGCAAAGCCCAGGCTCCAGGCAAGATCCCAGAGAAACTCCCACTGACATCAGCAGAGCAGAACTGTGTGTAACTGGCCCTGAGTTCTGGCCCAGGTGATTCCTGCTGTTAAAAATCTGCCTCAGGACTGGGGCAGATATATACTTGTGAATTGGCTATTGCCACCCTGACTGTTGAGAGATATTGCTATACTCACTCATCTTCCGCGCTGTGGCTTTCATGAAATACAGGTTTTGTCCTACAGCTGGAGGAAGGAATCTCCTAGTCACTCTTACTTCTTTTCATGCTGTACTGGAAAAGGTTTGCTTCCCCCAGGCATGTGATCTCACTCTCATCTCCCAGTACATAGCTCAGCATAGGGGTTGTTTAGGCCTATTTCAGGATTATGTGTGAGCTGACATACCCTCTTACCTTCAGTGCATGAGCTTCTAGAATTTCCCAGTAAGGCACTATTGCTACTGGCAGCAGGGAACCAGGTGTGCTCCACATTCCTACCTTCAAGCTGTCAGAGGGAAGTCCTCTGAGGTAATTTTGAGTAGAGAACCAAAGGGAATATGAGTAAAGCTTCTGAGACTCCTGTGTGCCTTGAACAACAGGAGTAGCTACGTAGCTAATTTTCTCCAAGTGTCTCCAGATCACTGCAATTTCTCTCTGGATACCGGGATATTCACAAACTTGAAGAGGAGCAGCACTTTGCTGTTTTTCTTATTATATTTGTATCATTTGGAGGGGAAAAAAAGAGTTTTACTACTAACAAACCTATTACCATTCTTATGTTTTTGTGTTGTGGCAGGTGATACCAGTTGATCTAGATCTCAAGCTAATTTTTGAGGTCCCAGTTTTGAAAGAATTTGAGCTGTTGTAGCTCAAAAAGGTAATCTGACCATTCCAATATCCCCATTAAAATATAGTTAAATACATTTTGTTAAAAATCTCTCTGCTTCAAAGAGAAGGATGTCAGGGAAGATCCACAGAAAAAAAGGAGAGGGAGGAGAAAGGAGTAAAGTTAAAGAAGAAAAGGAAAACAAGTGCAGAGGAATAAATTTCAATGCCAGATGTGTAGGCTAGAAATAGTCCCAACCTTATTTCCTTCCTATTGAATCCCAATGTGTTTTCACACAGGAGAACTAACACAGTAAGGACGCTAATACACTGCTTGCGTGCTAGCTGATTATTAGAGCCTCACAACAAGGAAGGTGATCAGAGAATACTTGTCACATGCCCAAACTACCCTAATTCAAGGAACCTGCCAACTCAGTGCATCATATGAGGCAGGTCAAGCCTAGGGTGAAGCAAGCTTTCCGTGTAAGAATTTTAATTAGCAATGAGCACAATAAAATACATAAGCTGCTGAAAGTTAACAAGTGCTACTGTTTGAGATTTTTTGTTCAAATCCATGCTGTGCACTTCCCTTACCTCACTGCTAATGGATTAGCAGTATACTGGATAGTAATCAACAAATATTACAGTCATCCTTCTAATCTTATTAACAAACTTGTAAGAAGCATTAAGGACACATTTATACCACTTGTGGGAAACAGTCCAAATACAACGAACTAAAAGCTGCTTATCTACAAGCAAAACCAGCATTATATGAGTGAAGGAGGCCAAGTTAATCAAAGCTATCAAGAGGCTAATTCAGGTTGAGAAGGCAGGTTAAATGATTGTTCATAAATAATTGAAAGCATACTGTATTGTACCACACTATCCAACAATTTTGTAGCAACAATATTCTTCTCTAGGCTGCAGTTTCCTGCTTTGTATATGTCTGTGTTTTGACATTTTAAGTATCTCATCAGCATCCTTTTATCTTTATGTTGTGAATTTGTTATAACTCAGCTTGTTAATCATTAGATCTTTAAGAAGGAATTTTAGATTTGTAAAAACAAATCTAAAATTGTTCATGTTTGCAGAGAGCACTACTGTGCTCACTACAAGCATATACAAAACAGAAAAGAATATTGTTCCAACATACCATGGAAGAAAACTGGGGAAAGCGACTGAGAAAATCTGAAAAATCAGCTGTATCTGTTTCCAGCTCCTTTACTTTATAGGATGGAGGAGAGGACACTGATGATTCATTTTTCACTTCAAAATACTTTAGAGAAATACTGAAATGTGCTGGTTTATATAATGTAATCTTATTCAATGACTCCACCATGGAACAATTGGGATCTGGTCTTATTATGTCTTTCTTCTGACAGGATTGAGACTATCCACAGGCTATGATTCACTGCTCTTTAGAACTGTCTTCCAAAGGCTCACTTACCAATTTTTGAAAGTGTTTAAAACACTGTTCTTCAGCTGCTTGTTTTTCCTCCACCAGCAGTCCTAAGAAAGGCTTTCCCACTACTTACTGTAAGTAAAGGATTCTCTCCAAAGACTATAGTTAATAGCACTTGTTTCTGATCTCACAAGACATGGAACATACTCTAGTACTCTATACAGCATAATATTCCACATTTCCAGTGCCTGATATTCTACTGCTCTGCACTATAGTATTTACGTGCATCAGCACAAAGCGAGGGCAAAAGGCTGCCATTGCAATGTGCTCCCTCTGGAAAAACAACACTCTGGGATAAAAGACAACATAACCTGTTAGGAAGAAGAGAATAGTCCTTTAATTACAATCATTAAGCCATGTGTGGTTTTGTCAATTTTTCCATAGAACACAGAAGATCTTCAGACTGGGACAATATGGCTGAATAGCACAAGAAGCTAAAAACAAGTGAAGCCAGCAGTTCTATTTGATAACACTGTCAAATCAAAATTGTATAGATTTGTCTCCAGCTATCTGAACATCATAATTTGCTCATTTTTCAACTTCATGGGCATGTTTTTCAGTTCTCTTCTTTCCTTTTGTCTACCAAAAAACTTTACATACCCATTTTTAGCTCTAGGAAGTAAATAGCCTCAGGGCTCTCACAGTCCTTTCATTTTTGGCATAGCATGAGACATAAGCCCTCATCTGGCTCTTATTTCTTTCTCAGCCTCACCAAAGTTTGACTGCTCCATGGCTCACATTTCCAACTTGGTCCTATTATGTCTGAAATACCAACTGGCAACAAAACTGCACAGTCACCTGGAGCAAAATGTAAATATTTCTTGTTCATTCTAATTTCACAGCATCATGTCAGAGCTCCTGGTTTGGAGCGCTAAGATTCTCCCCAAGGTCTAGAAAAAAAAAAAAAAAGATCATCCATCTCCCTTCAAGCTCCAGGACTGAATTTTTACCATCTGTTCAGGATTTTGCTCTTACAAGGCTCCCTGCCTGGATTGCACACTTTCTTCTTCTGGTTCACCAACAGCCCCTAACACTATTCTGTCAGCAGCTTTTTGGGATGAGTTTTTGCAACTACCTTTAAATGGAAAATGAAGCCCTTTCATTTGATTGATTCAAACATCTGTCCACATCCTTGAACATTAATTATGAGGCCTAATAGAGCTTTTTGATTTTGTATCATTTGTCTTAGCTGTCATACATCTCAAGACAAAAACACTCAGTATGCTGCAACTTAACATCCACCAGAAAAGAGTGTATGCTTTTCTACTTGTATTTTCTTACAGATTAAAGCTGTGGAGCACAAGGGATTTGACTAGATCTGCACAATCTAGTGATAAAGACTAAACAAAAAAAACCAGAAACCCCACATAATAAAAATAGTCTTTCTAACTTTTCATTGTTTCTGCTATAAACAACATTAACTACAACCTTTGGTGAGAAGTAGAGTCTTCTGAGGAGGTAGGAGGGAAAGAAACCAAATTCAGCTGTGAGAAGAGAGATGAAGAGATAACCAAGACCTTGGTTACTCTTCATATTTTGACCAGTCTGAAAGAGAGCTTTGAAGCACAACATTGCTCTGCTAAGCAACTAAGAAACTGAAAAGATTTCTGAAATTCTGGAATTCTGAAATGTTAATGAGAGTATCTCCTTTATCAGATTATGCTGAGATCTCTGTTCTACATCAAAATTAAAAAGAAGTATTTACTACAAAAATCCATGTGTCTGTTTTCACAGATGCACCCTAGCAATTTTAAAGCATTTTTTTTCTATTTTATTCAGCTTTATTCCATTTTTGGTTCATATATCTGATATAGGATTTTTCTGCTTGGGGAAAAAAATATACTATGTCAGATTTTCTCAATAGAGTTAACTTACACAATTTCACTGAATTCAGCTCTTTGCTGAATTGGAATCATGCCTTTGAAGGAACCAAACTACAGGAAAATTGTTCTATTTCTTTTCATTGGCAGGGCAAAAGTAGCTGAATGAAACAGCTCTGAAGCACTGCCCAGCACAAAACAGAGCCCACGGGCACAAATGCAAATAAAGACCTAACGAAGAGTTAATGGGTTCATGATGTAGAAGTACCCATGGTTTAACAGTGCCTAGAGAAGTAAAACAGCAGCTGTCACAGGTGTTTCTGCCCCTTCATTCCACTGGCACACTGGAAGCAAAGAGTGCTGTCTTTGATTGGCCACCACTTTTTACAGAGGTGGCCAAGTGACTTGTCTCTTTTCTTCCTCTCTGTTTGGAGCTGCCTTGCTTGCACGGTGCTCTCCTGGGACATTTGTGAACTCTGCGATCCTGGAGATTTCATTCTGACTTGTCTACACCAGGACCTAAAAAGGTTCCAGTCTTCCTGTAAACTGAAGGTACAACATGAGAGCACACCACAACTTTATTATAATATCTACTTGTTAACTCTTACCACAAGTTAAATGTGAGATGGCTTACTGTAAAAGAAAGCAGTAAATAGTGACTTCTTTTTGCAAACCAAAGTGGTGGTATATTAACAATGGTAAAGTCACTTAAAATAAGCTATCTGCTGTTTTGATGTAGGGTAAGAATTCATTTGTGGCAAATAACTACAGAATAGCTTCTTTTTATGTCTACCCAGCCCTCTTTTATAGAACTAATATCCTTCTATCAGTCTATTGTTATTTTAGTGGTCTAAGTTTTAATTGGCATATTCTATCTTTGCAATAAATTTTTACGTAATGAATTATAGAGGTGCAACTATACTAGAATTTTCCTGCTGGTAAGAAAAGTTTCCTTTTGCTAGGTCAGACAACTATATTATCACTGGAAAAAGCCCACTGGTAAAACACCTACCTATTATCCATCAGGTTACAGTTTTTGTTACCTTTTTCTTAAGAGCTTTTCCTAATCTAGATAGTTAATGTCAGCGCTAATACAAATGAGCTCATAAAAAACACATAGATAAAGTGAACACTCTTTGAAATAATTTAAAAACTGAGGGGTGTTACAGGTTGCTGGATCTGAGGGTAATGCAAGGTCAGCTCTCCCTTAATTTCTTTTGACTTGTTTCTTCCAGAAGAGGATATGATACTGTTCTCACTCCAATCTCTCTTGCCAACAAGGAGATCCAGATAATCCTCAAGCTGCTGAGTCAATATGTGATTATAGAGAAAAGTATTTCTTAAATATGAGAGATTGTATGTCCACTGTGAAAGCTCTTTTTCAGACTTCTTTCTCAAGCAAAACAAAACTAAACTATTTCTCATAAGTCACATTTTATTAACCTCTAGCTGTTATTGGTGCTTTCTCTTGACTTCTCTGTACCTTTCTTAATAATCCTACCAAGGCTGAACACAGCCTTGTTTTTCAGGACTCACCAACACACGTTTTCTGCAATAGCATAGTTTTTCCAGTCTTTCACAGAAGAGCCTCAATTTTTTATTAGTTACACAGGTATTAATGAAAATGATGACTCATTCTCATCTACGGCTATTTACATCTGTCTGTAATGAATTCCCTATTGTTGTTTTTGAATCACTTCTGATGTCGATCCAGTTTGATTTGTGGTTTTGTATTCCAGCAGGGTTTGTAAGCCTTTGAAACTCAGTATCATCAGAAATTTTGTAAATGTATCCTCCATTCTGTTATTTAAGCCATGTGCTAACACATTGATTGGAACAACAAAAGACTTAGAACCATAGAATTATATGTTTTTTCCTTCTGTTACAAAATTATGTATTGATTTTCAAAACACACATATTCTATTTGTAAAGTTACTATTATCGTTTTTGCCTAGAATTTCCACAGTATCTCTGGAGATTCAGCAATTGCCTAGTGGGATTTCTTCAAGGTCACTTAGATCATCAGGACTTACCTCACAATGTAGGTTATGACATCCTCAGTAGCTGTGAAATGGTTCACGTATAATAAGCATAGTCTTCTCATATTTCTGGTACTTTTGATCATTAATGGAATGGGGAAAAAAAGTAACAGTTCACGTTCTTAACTGAACTGTTTTGTTATGTTTCTAATGCCTTGGTCACAGCAAACAGCTAGACAGAATTAGATGTTTGCTGTCTCACATACTACAGATGTCTGTATTTTGATGTCATCAGTTATATGGCAAGTTTTGTTTGCATAAAAAGATAAACACAGCCTACTGATCAGGTATTGTATGATGTAATCAATATCAAATACCCCTCGGCCCAGAGAAAATAACTCATAGAAGATCAAATGGGATCTTCCTGAGGGAAAAAATCCAGGAAAAGCCTCTTTTTACTAAGTCATCAAAGGCAGACATAAGATTTGTCATATCCATTTCAGTTACTGGATTGTGTGGCCCTAGCAAACACGCAAACTTTCCAACCTTGGTAGCCAGTGACTGACCTCACAGAAAGTCAGCAGGTCAGAGAGGGACACCGAGTCACCTTTGCAATCTGATTCGCAGTTCATGAAGATTATCCAGTTTTGGGGTCAGTCTGTCAGATCAGCTCGACTGTGGTAAGCATTACTAACTTGAAAGGAGCACTCTGATACTTTTTGGCATTCAGGATACAGAACATATCACTACTTCAGTGCAAATGTTTAAGAAATTCTTTTCTAAACAAGTTGTAGGATTTTCAAGTTGTAGTAGCATACAAACTTCAGAGGTTATTACAACATTCACATTCTCAGCACAATATACTTTATTGTGATGTAAAATAAGAGTAAGCAGCAAAGTGTTGTGGTGCTTGTCAAAAACTGTCTCCATATTATCTGAGGGTACTTGCTCTACAAATTTTCTTCTTGTACAATTACTTCATATCTTGTTTGCTTACGGAGTAAGTTGTGCAATGCCCTCCTGCTGCCAGAAAAATCAGAGAATTTTTTTGATGTAAAGCAAGCTCCAGTTCATAAGTATTTGAAATTCTATGATATAGCTATCAAAAATTTGTTTTTCTGTCCAGAATTTATAGTCCAGTTAGTAAATACTCCTGCTACCAGCAGAAATAAGTGTATCTAAAATGCATTTAATTCATTCATTAATTCTTTAATGGTTTCATTAAAAGATGGTAACTTTAATTCATTAATGAGATGTTTATTGTGTGACTTTGATATTTAGACTAAATCAAACAGTCATACTGTTCCAAGAAGCCAGGCCTCACAAATCTGAGCAGCACTGACTCAAGTAACCAGATATAGTGAGGCAGGCCCAAAGAGAAGCTCTAACAACCCTATATGCAAATGTAAAAGCCATTTCAAAGTGGATAATTTATGTTATAACAATTAACCTAATCTGACATTATTCTGAAACATTAGGAATAAAACTCCACAGCAGTCCGCCTATTTGCCTTGTCATGGCAGCTGGCTCCAAACTTCCCAAAGAAATCAGATGACAACTCTTAACATCAGTGGCTCTGACTTCCTTTTCACACAGTAATTATTACAATATGTTTTGGTAAATTCACATAATACATGATTATTGAATGTCTAAAATTAAAATTAAACAGGAGCCTTTCCTAATGTGGTATTACAGGTTGTATTTGTGATAATCCAAAAAGGCATTTTACACAGCACAGCTTATTACAACCTACTAAAATGCTTCCTTTCCCTTTTCCCTTTCCTTTTCTATCATACAGTAAGCCAGAGGGAAAGCAAAATCCCACTGGTGGTAGGAATGAAGCCAGCCTTTGCCAACAGTTAAAATACATGGAAGGGTGGCTATGTGCAGAGAGCTATAAGACACCCTAAACTTCAACAGACCAAACAGAACACTTTATGATTGCTCACATATTTACATATGGTGTGGGCCTTAATAACTAAAGGCAATTTCTGAACTGTGCAGAACTCAAAATGCAGAAATTGCTAAGAAATCTAGCAGCAGCAGCGTCTGGGTGAAACAGCGTTAGTCAGCTGGTTTCAAGCACTTCACACAACAACCCCCCCACCATCCTAGGAAAAAAACCTGAACGGGAACTCCGGACAAAGGCTGATCTGGCAAAGGCAGTGCTGGAGTGCCCTCCGCTGGTACAGCTCAGGCAGGGGACAGAGGGTTGCTCCTCTATAGCCTGAAGGGAAGGAGGCTGAGAGAAGGAGACCAAAATCTTAATATTTGAGTGAACACTGAGAAAAATCCAGAGTGTTTGGATCATGCGGATTTCTTGATCCTTCACTACTCATGTATGACAGAGCATTCAGAAGAGCAACTCTTAAAAACCTACTCACTGTTATTTTACATAGATATGTGCAGAGCATCTATCCTTTGTCTCCTTCAGCATCTCTTTGATGTGAAATTTCATGGATCTCAGCTGGTCAGAAAATCCCTAGAAAAATAAATAATTAAAACAAGTTTTCTTGTCTTATCAAAATTATATTTAGAAGTAGATAATGAATTATAATGAATGTCTTTATAAATAGTCTATTTATAGAGAAAGAAAGAAAGAAAGCGGAGAAATCAAATTACTTAACTGCTTGTATTCATACAGAGATCACAGTCAGAATCAGGACAACGAGAAAACACAGAAAATATTTTCAAATAGTGAATAATATCTCATCTTTTCTAGATACCAGCAGTGTAACAAAATGGTCTTCTGCTTCACATCAACCTATGTGTATTTCACTTATACTTAGAAAATGATACAGCACAAGCATAGCACAGGGTCCAGTGCATGAAACCATGAAACAAATAGAGACAGAACTAGTCACTCAACCTGT
Organism: Chloebia gouldiae; assembly: GCA_003676055.1. Classification (NCBI taxonomy): domain Eukaryota; kingdom Metazoa; phylum Chordata; class Aves; order Passeriformes; family Passeridae; genus Chloebia; species Chloebia gouldiae. The sequence goes on from QUSF01000038.1 coordinate 2,153,685, forward strand.
CATGCAGCTTCATTTGTCACTGCTCCTTTTCAGCACCCTAATAAAACATGCATTTGTGACTCATCTTATTGCATAATATTCTGTCATTAACTACCATTGTCCCAAGTTTCTTCCTCAAAGCTGATCCAGTGTGATATTTCATCTCTTTCTATTTTGTCTCCTCCCACCCATACCCAGTGCCCTGAAGATTACCCCTTGTGTTTATTAAGAGGTAGACTACTTTTGTGTCCCAAATCACCAAGTTTTGTTCTAGCAGTATATGCTGTTAGGAGACAAGTACTAAGCTTAAAAACAGCTACCTTGAGAGCTGTGTCCAGCTGAGGGTCCCTCACTACAAGGACATTGAGGTGCTGGAGCACCTCAGAGGAGGGTAACAGGGCAGGTGAAGGGTCTGGAGCACAAATCCTCCTGAGGAGTGGCTGGGGGAGCTGGAGGTGTTTAGCCTGAATAAGAGGAGGCTCAGGGGTGACCCTGTGGCTCTCAACAGCTGCCTTGGAAGGAGGATGTGTAGCGAGGGAGGGGTCTGCATCTTCTACCAGGTAACAAGTGACAGGATGAGAGGAAATGGCCTCAAGCACCAGAGAAAGTTTAGATTGGCTAAAGGAAGAATTTCCTCACTGAAAGAGTGGTCAGGCATTGGAACAAGCTGTCCAGGGAAGTGGTGGAGTCACCATTCCTGGAAGCATTCACAAAAGTAGCTGTGGCTTGTGAGGACATGGTTTAGTGGTAGACTTAGTGGTGTTAAGGTGATGGTTAGACTTGATCTGAAGTGTCTTTTCCAGCTTAAATAGTTCAATAATTCTATGATTTCATTATCTGAAATTTGTCCAATAATGGACCTGTCTGGCATCCTTTGGAGGGCACTTTCCAGAAGCATCCAAGACATCCCAACAACAAAAGGGAACAACACACTCATAGCAGTGTAGTTAAATATAATAATAGAATCTGGAATGTCTCAAAATGGAAGGAATCCATAAGGATGAACAGGTCCAATTCCCACCTCCTTGCAGTAAACCGTATGACTAAAAGTATTATCCAAAAGCTCCTTGAACTCTGACAGGCTGGCTGTAACTGACTAAAGAGAAAAGTTTATTTTCAGAAAATGAAAGAAGCCTATTGCAAAGGTCTTGTAACAAAGAAGTTCCATACAACAGCTAAGAAAATTAGGTGCTCTTGATGTCTTGACTGCTCACCTTTTAAAAGGGAAAATCTGACTATACAAGTATCTGTAGGGGCATTTTGTACTCTCAAGACAATTTCTGATTTAAAAATAGGTTATGTGCAATTATAGGTGATTTTTTTCCTGCTCCTGCAAGGAAGCTGATAATTGTTGTAAAATATCCACAGAGAACCTGAACCCAAATTGTATTGGATATACATGCAAATTTGAGTGATCCTTGGATATGGCAAAGTAGGAATTCCCAGTCATGTTCCTTCCTTAAAAAACAGATTGGGTTTAACTTGTTAAATTTTTTTTTGAGATGGACCTATCTGTCATTTCCTTTAAGGGGATATATATGAAAAAGGATATATATATATATATATATATATATATATATATATATATATATATATATGTATATATATATATGTATGTATGTATGTATGAAAAAGGATATATGAAGCATACATATATCCTTCTAACAATCAAATCACTGCACTAAATACATTTATATTTATATCCCATGGCACTTAATGAGATCTACGTATGAAATAGAATCAAATATATATAGCACAAATGTCACATTTAAGCCTGTTTCCTTGAGATGTCAGGAAAAAAATGTGTCCTCAGAATAAATGTTGGTATTCAGCAGGGAGCAAAGGGATGGATATATCCTAAGTGGAGTTACCTGAGAGGTTTTCTGTTAAGTCATTGAATACAGGAAAAGTGAGATCCCACTTCCTGATTCTTCAAAGCACAGACCACAACCAGAGCCAGTGTTTACTTCTTCTTTATAACAGGGATTGGCAGCATCTCAACTATATTATTTTACAATTTCTGTAGTGACACTGCAGGTGTCTCTGCAGGTCAGTCAAAAACATGCTACACAGCATTATTAGGGGAGGGGAGAAGGAAGGGAAGGGAAGGGAAGGGAAGGGAAGGGAAGGGAAGGGAAGGGAAGGGAAGGGAAGGGAAGGGAAGTTGGTTCGGCCCACCGGGAGGGGCTTCGCGGCGGAGTGGAAGTGACCTCACTCCCGGGACAGCGCCGGGACCAGTCAGCGCAGGAGCACCGGCGGCCAGTCCGGGCGCGCCTTGCGAGCAGCCAATGGCAGGGGCGGCGCCGCTTGTTGTCGCCCCGTGAGGCGGCTGCGCCCTGGGCTCGCTGCCGCCGCCGCCGCCGCAGGAAGGACCCGGGAGCCCCAGGCCCCGCTACCCGCTCGCCTCTCGCCGGCCCCGCAGCCCCCGCGGAGGGCGGGGAGATGCAGCCCCCGGGCGCTCAGCAGCCGCCGCTCTACGCGCCCAGCAGCGGGGACTTCACCTTCGTCTCCTCGGCGGACGCCGAAGGTGAGCGCGGCGCCGCGGGCAGGGCCGCGCTCGCTGTCCCGGGGCGCGGGCTCGGCCGGGCCCGGGGGGAACGGGCTGTTCCCGGGCCGCAGAGACAGCAGGGGCCTTCCTCGCTCTCCGTCCCGCCGCCCCCGCGGCTGGCGCCGTGGCTGGGGGCGGAGCGGGGTGGCCGAGGCGGCCGCTGCCCCGGGGCCGCTGCCGTGGCCGCGTCGGGGAGCAGCAGCAGCGTGGCAAAGGCGGCCGTGCCGCTCCGCTTCCCAGCGGCTCTGACAGCCGGAGCCGAGGTTGTCCCGGCTGCGTGGCATGACCGTGACCGCTGTCACTGCCCGCTCCTCTGGCTCCCGTGTTTCTGGCAGCGCACTTTGTTGTCTTACCGGAGATCGTGTCGTATGTTCACGTTTGCTGTAATGTGCCAAAGTGTCTGCGCTGTGTCTCATAGTGGCACAGTCATGAAGGAGAAAAAAGAGGCCATGTATGTAATTTAGGGGGTGAAGTGTGGCTTTCTGCCAGAGTGCTGCACAAAGAGCAGTGGTATGCCAGCATGCCGTGAAGATGTGCCTTCGAACTTCAAAACTGAACATACAGGAGTCAACATCGTGCAAACTTACTTTGTTGGAGAATGATTTTTTGGTCTTTACCTATTTAAATAACAAGGATTCTACCTTCATGTATGTATTTAGTTACTCTTAAAATTGTGACTAGGGAATCATGTAAATCCTTACTCATGTGTCCCACCTTGGAAAGGAATTGCTGAAGTGGAGAAATTGCTGTGGAATACCTGTCCTTTAGTGAACTTCACAGTCCTTCTGAAAGGAAATACAAGTCAACAGTACTGTCGTGGCTGTGAGTTTTGTTGCTGGGGTTTTTTTGTCTGGTTAGTTTTCGTTTGTGTTGTTTTTTCTTCTTCACCTTGGCCTGAAAAAGTATCCATGTACCTCTGAGCAGAAGCTCTCTGCTGCTTCTCTGGAAGTATTTGTTGGGCAATGCTGAACACAATCCAGTAAAGCCACCTTTCTGTTAGGTTGTGTTGTGTGACCAATGTATCCTGTAGTCACACTTGGCTATGTGTTTTTATAAACACAAGCAAGGTGTGATCTCCTGTGTGTGTGAGTGTAGTCCTGTGCTCAGAGTGCTTGATAGACCAACCCTAGCAAAGAAAAAGCAAAATTAAACATCTTGATACTTTAAAATTAAAGTACTATGCATTGCACTCTAATTTTTACATGTTTCCCAAAACTCAATCTATATGAAGAAATAAAAATTAGCTGTACTGGTACCACATCTTATTTCTGTGGGAGCTGTTTGGAAGAAAGCTGGAGAGATGTTCACAATTAGGTCACTAGACATAGTGGAAAGAGCACTCTGTTTGGAGTTTTGCCTCTTGTACTGTTTTTTTAAAATTAAGAGTCAAGACTGTTCTGAAAGCTGGTTTTCTGCAATGCTTTGTTGAAATGAGGCATCTAAGAGACTTTGGTTTTGCTTCTGTGGTGTTCAGCCTGAGATAGTAGCAGTGAAGGCACCCAGACTCTTCCTAGGAACCATCAATGTCATCAGTTCTTGGCAGATTTTCCAGTTGCCCTGCAGTTAAAAATCTCATTCAAAGCAGCCTGCAGAAAAGGAAAATCCCTTTTCTCCTCGGTTTCTGCAGCTTTTATCTTGCAAAACAGACTTAAGATCATGTTAATAGATTTTATAATTCAAAGTGTGGTTGCAGGTATTCATCGACTGCTGAAAGAGGTCTTGGTAAATACTACTTGTATAAGAGTTTCCGTGCCTCAGGATGGGTTCTCAGTGGTCCCTGAGAAAGGAGAAATACATGGCTTCTTGGACTGCTGTGTGGGCTTCTTTCAACAGCTGCATTTATGCACAGAGTAGAACTCCCTGCAAAAAAGTGTTGTAGCAAAACAAATATTACTTAATTACATGAGGGTCCCTCAATCAAGAGAAAACTTCTGAGGCTTCAGCTTGATGCCCAGGCATTAAGATTTTTCTTTTTCTTTTTTTCCTCCCTCTGTAAACAGCAGAGGAAGGCTTTGCTTGGATCTGGTGAGAACAGTGTATGTATACTGGGACTGGGAAGAGCAAGGAGAAATTCCTGCTTTAAGTTACAGTGATCTTTACCAGGGTCCCGTGCAGATGGTGTTCCAAGAATCAAAGGAATGGATCAGTAACTCTCAGGATTATGAAATAGTTGAAAAGCATTTGTGGAGGAGCTTGAATCTAAGTGGCCTAGCAAGCTGGTCTGGGAAGGAGAATTCTGTTGAATTAAGTGGGATACTGAATGATTGATGAACACTTGAGACGTGTTGGCTGAAGAGATTGAGATTCTGTCACTGTACAAATTTTGTTTCAATAACACTGTAATATTTCCAAAGAGGATGTTGCAAATGTAATCTACAAATATGGCCTGACGTGCCTCTGTGAGTGTTTCAGAAGTACTTACTGTGGTTAGGTGTTTTGGGGAATTTGTGCTGAGGAACTTTTATGTGTGCAAAACACGCAATGATGATAAGGCAAAAGATATTTTCTTTACCTCCCAATATATTTATAGTAAGCTTGTACAAAATATTTACACATTTCTGTTCGGATTTTTCCTTCTTAGCAGATAATCCATTGTTTCCTAAAGGAATTACTCCCTTCTTGTGTAGCTTTTTCTTTCATTAAGTTGTTTAATTTATTTTCCTATACTATTTTTTTATTTTCCATCTATATGTAACTGAATAAAATGAGAAAAAAAATTAATACTTACTGGCAATTTTGCCAAGACCAACCAGAACATAGATAAATTGCTCTCTGTTTTGCTTAGTACTGTGGTAGAAAAAGATCGTAGTATATCAAAAAGATGTTGTGTAGCTGTATAACAACTTATTTTCTAGAGTCTAAGGATCTCTGATAGCATTCCTTCTCTAACATTTTCAGCTGCATTGAAGGCAGGCTACAAATTATCTTCAAATGTTTTCCTTTTATGAAAAATTTGACATAAAAGCAGAGAGTAGTTTTGGCTAAAACAATGCCACTGTTAAAAAATGGGCGACAAAAGAGTTAGAGTATGATCAGAAAAAAATTTATAAATAATCCACAATTTATAGCATGGTGAGACTATCATTAGAGTCTTTTTGTGCCTTTAAACACTTAATGATAAAGCACAAATGGAAGCCTTTCTGTTGTACTATAATACTTGTCATAAAACAAGAATCTAAAAGCTAAAACCTGGTATTTGAGACCTAACTCAACATTGTTACTATTACAATAAAAACACAAATACACTTTCAAATTATGTATCTGTGAAAGTATAATTTTATTTCGTAACTTTGAATGTTTTATGGGCCTGACCAACACATGTAGCATCATATGTTTGTTGTTTATCTTCCAGTACTTTTAAAATCAAATGGCATTTGGCAAGATATAAAAAGGTCTGTATTTTTTTCCCTTTTTCTTTAGATCTTAGTGGTTCCATAGCAACTCCAGATGTTAAGCTGAATCTTGGAGGAGAATTCATCAAAGAATCTACTGCAACTACATTCCTAAGACAGAGAGGATATGGCTGGCTTCTGGAAGTGGAAGATGATGACCCAGAAGATAACAAGCCACTTTTGTATGTTGTAATTATTTTTGGATATCTGTATTTATTAGCTGTGTAGGGAAAAAACCAACTTGTAGTCTCTGATTGTCCCACAGTCTTGTGCTGTGACTGGAATTCTGTTTGACAAATTACTTGACCAATGAGTGTTTTCTGGTGCAAGAATGGAAACATTATGTCTCATTATAGATTTTAATCTCCGTAAGTATAAAGCCTCTGTGGCTTTTCTGCTTTTAACTGCTGATCTTGTAATGGCTTTAAAAAAAGAGGCTGTATTCTTTGTATCTTTTGCATTCATGTTTCTTGATATTGTGAAAGAATCAAAGACTAAAACAACCTCATGGAAGACTCCTGTTAAGTAAATCTCAGTTCTTTCAGTTTTTCTGAAGCAAAAGCATTGTGAATCATGGTTTTTACAGTAGTGATGTTAGAACCAATGTAGCACAAACTTCATAATCTTTGATGCTGCCTTTTACTATAAAGCTAGATTAAAAGGGTGCTAGTGCTGAAGGACAGTAATGTCCTTAAAACTGGAAGTCTTGGATCCATTGTTCTGTTCATAGAAACCTGGCTGGCTGAAGAAAGTTTGTATCTCAAGGTTATTACACTGTGAGTCAGGCAGCCTGGTCCTTGTTCTGCACCTAAGCAACTTCATTCTCACTTTCTCAGTGGTTTTTTTTTTGGTGAATTAAACATAATGATGCTTTAAAAAAATTGGAGTGAGACAGAGAGTACTCTGTAGAACTCAGATGAGAGTGTTGGGAGACAACAGATGTCTGGAGAGCCTAATAATGACAGTGCTACCTGAGAACTGGTTTAAATTAAAGTAAGCAGAAGTAGGTCCTTGTGTGAATGTCTGTTTTGTGAACCTCTAACTTTTAATTAAGAAACAAACTGGTATAGTGAGGTGACAACATAGGAATTCTGACTTGAGTGTAATTTTGTAGTTTTGATTATTCCCAAAAACGTGTCATAATGAATTCTTACAATCTGAATCCTGTTAAGGATTGAAAGAACAGCAGCCTGCTAAGGGAAGTTCACCAACGCAGTGCTACAGTGCAAATGTTTTGTTCAATAAAGTGAGATTATAATTTTTTTACTTTCTCATTGGGCAGCCTTACTCCAGACACTTGTTTTCTGATACAGCTACCATCATTTTCAGGTGAGGTAGCTGTCAGCTTCATGCAAAAGACAATTTATTCACACAAGAAGCTTTCAGAAGACCTTGACAATGAGAAATAATTATTTCCATGCAGGAAATATTTGTGTTACACAGTCTACAGGATAAAGCATAGGACTGCTATGTCCTTTTTGGATGGTGACAAATAGATGCTTCTAGTCTGTTCCTTAGATTCAGGGATGGTTAAAGAACAATTTTTATTACTTAGTCACCTGTTAGTAATACCGCTTATGAAGTAACTTTAGTAATAGTAATCCAAAAATTGCCTTGAGTGATTGAGTTAACAGTATTTAATTTTTTTTAAACAGAAATTGTGATGTATCACATCTTTGCATACTTTTCTCACATCAGCTTTTCTGAAGAAAAAGCCAAAAAAACAAAGCCGTGGACAAAACTTTCATAAATGAACTTAGGATATAATTCTACATTTTTCTTCTCTGTGTTCTTAAATGGAGAGCAATGTATCTGCTGTTAGTCTCGCAACTCTTCAGAGTTCCTCAGTCATGACTGAGGTTCTGCACATAAAGAAGTGGAATTGCCCATTACTTGGGATGTCTGATTCCTTCCTCATTAGGCTAATACAGTCAGAGCATCATGTACCAGCTCAGAGTCCTGGGCAGAAGAATCTTCTGGCCAATTTGTATCTGCTTGCAGAGAGTTTCTAACAGGAAGTAGAGAAGGCAATGAGAGAAGGGCAAGATCTGTTGATACATGTTGCTGCTAGTTCAAGTGACTTCTATTTATTTTACCCTTAGTGGACACAAGCCAGAAATTAAACAATAGACATAAACTGGTCTGTTGAAAACTACTGTTCTTGAAGGAATCTAAACTCCATTTTCTTTTAAAAAAATTTTAAAAAATTTGGAATGGTTTAAGATTAGTAAATGTAATGGTATTCTTTCCTGCAGAATTTGAAAAAAAATATTTTCATAGTAAGTGTTCTTATGGCAAACTTCTTGGCATAGGAATACACAGACATTGTTTATGTGTGCATGTCTTGTAGTTACAATGACACAAATGTGTCACATGTCCTAGTGTGTCTGAAAAAAAACCCTTCTATCTTAATGCAGACTCTCAGGGTATCACAGAATCATAGAATGGTTTGGGTTGGAAGTGAACTAAAAGATATCCAATTCCACCCCCCCTGTGTTGGGCAGGTACACCCTTCACCAGTCCAAGTTACTCAGAGCCCCATCCAGTCTGGTCTGGGTATGGTGTGGATGTTTTCTGTTGACAGTCATATAATTTGTTTTTGTGTAATTAAATAAATCTGTGTCCCACCAGTTACCGAATGCAGCATGAAGCTATGGTGTTGCTTTACTGTGGATAAACTGTTCCTTTGCTCTTTGTAGCTTCAGAAGGCCATGTGGCTGACAGGAGACTTGCTCTATAAACCTACTGTTTGCCCCTGTACTTATTATTTAATCTGTATTTCATTACTGTGATGTATAGTAATGCTTACTTGCTTTACCATTTCAGGGAAGAACTCGACATTGATCTGAAGGATATTTACTACAAAATTCGATGTGTGTTGATGCCTATGCCATCTCTTGGGTTCAATAGGCAGGTAGTGAGAGACAATCCAGACTTTTGGGGTCCTCTGGCAGTTGTCCTCTTCTTCTCAATGATTTCATTATATGGACAATTTAAGGTAGGTATAAATCGTCTGCCTCAAAAGAAATCTGAACTAAATCTGGGGATGTGATTGCTAAGCAATTTGCATTCTTACGTAGGTAGAAAGTCTTTTTTTCACATACTAATGTGGGGCATTTCAAGTGCTGTTTCCCAAGTTAATATGTAGAAAGACAGCAGTTACGAATGTATTAAATAGCCCACGGTGAGTTAATCATGATGAAATGTCAGGTTTGTTTTTATACAGTAAAACTAAGGAAAGATGTGGTTTCTAGAGGAACCAGATTGATACTAATGGGTTTATAGTCATATTAGTGAATCTTTCAATTTTAATTGTGATCTTTCATTAACTTGCTTTTTATTACTAAAAAATGCTAGCGAAAAGCATTTGTTTGGATGGCATGAATTCTAATTTCCTCACAAATAAAGATGCTTATTTAATTCATACTATATGACTGTTGTTATCTGGCATATTTAATCTTCCTTAGTGACATTTGCTATTTAGTCCTCCCTGCTCAGTTGCAGTCAAATAACTTTCCTTTGGTCAATAGACTTTTTCCATCATTCCTTTTGAACACCAGAGTGAATAGCTACTCAGCAGCATTGTGCATATTTAATTGACTTCCATAAACACTATTAGCTTTTTTCTTTATGTTCTGATTAAAATAAAGAAGTGTTATCATTTATAATAACAATTTGTATGTAAATCTAGGTGCTTCTGCATTGGAAATCTTTATGACTAAATGTGTGGTTACAGTTGTTTTAAATGTCACCAAGTGTGGCAATAAGCTGTATGTAAACCAGCAGAATGTGCTTATGCAAGGATTCTTGTGAATGGTGGGATAAAATCATGCCCTTTGGGACCTCTGGCTTCCATATGGCGTACCAAGTGCTGACTAAGAATTCACTCTCATTTGTCTCTATGAGGTTTGAAATGAGTACACTAAACCACTTTATTGTTCAAATCTTCTGGGTGGACCACTCAGCTGTCTCCTTGGCAAAGGAAGGACCATTTCTTGACCTTGCGACAGATGAACCACCTCTTGCACTTTGTGTACCTCTTGTACAGGAGCACTGGGTCTAATATTTCTTAGGAGCAGTGGGTTTACCATATGGATGCAGGAGTGCTGTTTATATATGAGAAGGGAAAGCTAGCAGCCAGCAACAGGATGACTCACAGCAGCTGGACTAGACAAACCCAAAGGTGTGCTCTAAACTGGAGAGAGATGAACACTTCTGCTCTTAGACTTTAATCTGGTCCTCTTCTTTTAGTCAGTGGAGGAAAACAGGAAGTAAAAAGAGGCTATGTGCTATTTTCACAAATAGCATAAAGCCACTTACATTGTTTTTAGTGCTGCTGTGATTTTTATCTGGTTTTTCCTATTTCATTCTCCTGGAACTTCTAATTAAGCAAAGTATTGAACTGAGTATGGACTTCATTTTTGAAGTTCAGTCATTGTATACTTGGAAATACAGAGACTGGACTTAGACTGTTGTTTCCTTCTAAAAAGGCATTTCAGAAAGGAGAGCTTTACTTCTGATTCTCCCAGTGGCTCAACACCAAAACCAGCTACGTTAATTTGAAGGATTTTTTAAGCCAGAGAATTATTTTAGGATTTCTTCTGTAGTTTAAGAGCAGAACTTTGAAAGAAGCAAGAAAAAATAATGATAGACTTGGTCCTAGGAGTCTGAGGCTCTTTAAATAAAGTAATCATTATCATCAAGTTCCACTGAGAATTAAAGTCCTATGTCTTCTGAGCATTCTCAGTTTGAGTGAAGGATAAAGTGGCATCTTTATAAGTGAAAGAAGGAGAATTCCAACTCCTTATATTGGTTGGGCTGACTTATTAAAAACTGTCTGAGCCCATATTTTGTAATAGGTGGGATATGAAGACATTTAGGGTAGTTTTAACTCAACTTCCTATTCTGTTACCGTACTTACAGAATACATTGCATGTGCATTCCATGTACACCAAAGTTACCATTAATGTGATTCTGTAAACGTAACTTCTTAACTTCATTTGATAATTACACTGTGATACTAAACACCATTCTTGCCACAATTCAGAATTCAGTTTTGCTTAATAAAATCCTTGACTGCAGTGAAAGCAATTATGGAAATGCATTTTCCTTTTTCACAATTACATTTACTCATATAAATTCATTGTTCTTTATCTCTCAAGGTTGTTTCTTGGATCATAACTATTTGGATATTTGGATCCTTGACAATTTTTTTACTGGCCAGAGTTCTTGGAGGAGAAGTAAGTACCTGTATGTGAAAAGGATGTAGAGGGAGGTAATGTAAAGTCTCCTGACAATGTTTTTCAGCAGTAGTTAGGTTTTCATAGTGCTTGGGTTTGGATCTTGTAGCCAGCTAAGAACGGATGCAGTTGCTAAGTATAAAGTCAACATTTCAGGTTTTCAGTCTCCAAAATGAAGTCTAAAATACACAGATCATCTAACTAATTTATTGGTGCAATGGATGGTGTGCTTGCTTCCAGATAAACAGTCTGGAAATTTGTGCTGTGAATCCCAGGAGTTCTAGCAGCTTCATGTGATACAGAACTGAAGTTTTTTGGGGTTTTTTTTTTGTGTTTTGGTTTTATTTTGTGGGGTTTTTTTTGTTTGTTTGTTTGTTTTTTTAATGGGGCGTTAACAGCAGTTAGATGTCCTTGTGTGTAAAGCACCTGCCAGTGTTTGTTTTCATCCCTGGCTTGATGCAGTTCAAACCCATCAAAGTATGAAAGCCAGGGCATGTTTCTCAACTGCAAAGCCAGCTGGAGTTGTGGCCTGCATCCCTTCCTCCAGCTGCTTGCAGCAGCAGGGTTGGAATAGCTGCTTGAGCTGTTTACAAATTGACTCATTAAGCAATGTAGATGTAAACAACAAAAAATGACTTAGAGCAAGGCCTACAGACAGCTGCAGTGGAACAGTCAGGAGGATATAACTTCTTTAAATGGATCTGCAGCATAAAATGCATTAAACTGTGTTGTGAAGAGCTAAATACTCTGTGATGCTTTATTTTCATACTTTTACTATGAATATTACATTAATGATGCACCAGTGTTGCACAGGTCCTATGTTATGTAGTTTAAAATTTTTCCTTTAAGTCATAATTGCTAGAGTCTTCTTTTGTGAATGCTGTTTCGAAATAAAAAGTTTTTTATAAACATGATTACATGGTATTTCTGCATTTCAACACAATCCAGAGCCCCTTCAAGCAATCTGGTTTGTGGCTCAAAGTGGGAAATTATCAGATGTATAAACTGAAGAGAAAAAGGTATAGGTTTGCAGATCTTGTCATGAAGGATCATGATCCGCAAGAAAATGCTTACAAGATGCCACTAATTTTCCTGTTAAATCCAAAAAACCTAGCTGTGCACAGGAATATTTCAGACCATAGTAGGGGAAAATCAGACATTTCCTTCTGAAGCTAAAAGTAGTTATGGATGTACTTGGAACAACTCTTCTAGACAATCACAATAAATTGAAGCTGGAAATCAGAATTCTGTACCTTACAGGGATCAAGTTTTAACTCTTCAGCTGACACTAAAACATTCACGTGATTTATGTATTTATTTATGTATGATGGATATGAGTATGTTAATGCAGAAAATCATGTCTTTGCTGCTTTTGACAACCAGGACTACAGCTGGTCCTTGAGAGGTCTGTTGCAGTTCTGTGCTCTGGGTATCATATTTAAATGCTTCCTTTGAAACATTTAAAACTGTTTACAGTTTTATGGGAAAAAAAAAAAGATAACTTATTTCTAATTTTAGGGTTTAGTATACAAAAACAATTTTTATCCTAGCAAGCCTCCTTTAGCTGAAGTTTCATGACTATAACACATTATAATCATTATTCATAGTGATATAAGAAGAACAAATTGGGTGCTGCAAAGCTTATATTTATGTGCTTGAAAATTTCAGGTTGCTTATGGTCAAGTTCTGGGTGTAATAGGATATTCCCTACTTCCCCTCATTGTCATAGCACCTGTACTTTTGGTGGTTGGATCATTTGAAGTTGTTTCTACCCTAATAAAAGTAAGTTCATATCATCTATTGAGAATTCAGTTATTTTTAAGTCACTTTCTTAACACTTCAAGTAATCTGCTCAGGAAAATATAATGATGTGTCAAAACTTTCAGAATTACAAAGTGAGCTCTGTGATGCTTTTGGTTAGCATGGTGGAAAGTGAAGACAGTTTTAAATGCTCCATTTGAGTGCTTGGGAATATACAGTGATTTTGCTATAACACCTGTTGTTACTAGAGTAGCTTGTATTTAAGTATTTTGCTGTGCTCTAATAGTTGCATTACAAAAAAGATGGGATTCTCATTTTGAGAAGAGAATGCATAATTAAACCTCAGAATGAAGAATCTGAAAATAAGCTGTTCTCTCCCTTCCCCCATCATCCAAATTATTTTTAGTCACTGCAGCATGAATATGTTAGTCATTGTTCTGAGACCTCCCCATAGTGGTAGCAGTACAAAGCTCTCCACACCCTTTGCAGAGAAGGTAAGGATTTTTCTGATATAGAGAGGGGGAATGTAAGGCACAACGAATAACCTGCCTAATACCACCTGCTGCTGGGAACTTTTTGTGGAACCAGCAGCTTTCCCTAAAAGATCCCAGAAGGACATAACGCTCTTGAACACTTCCAGTGCTTCTTAAAACCCTTCTAGGTAGCTTTTGAAGTTACTGCTGTGCCTGGGAAGGTTAACTGATAAAATTCTGTTAGAAGCTAAGATGTACACACTTTCTGGAGATTTGTTCTGTTGATTTCATTATTTCTGTCCCTTTAGCTTGCTGGCAAAAAGTATAATAGAAGTGCAACTAGAGTGTATGATAAGTAACAAAATTGCTATGTTTGAGATTTGATAACCTATGATTACTGATAAATGATAGGCAGAACGTAAATAATTAACTTGCCAGTTAACTAATAAATACCTTCAAAATAAATACGCATTCATGAAACCTCTGTTACTTGATTACTACTAACAGCCTTATGTTAACTTCAGGGTGAATTTCTGCAAGGTTCTTATGTTTGCACCACCAGAATGAAAATGCATTACAAATCCCACATGGCCAAAACTTCTTGGAATGTGATAAGCACTACTTCCATAGCTGGCTCTGTGTTATACTGAGAGAAGTGATTTTTACTGTTGTATTTGGAGAGACTTTCTTGTGGTGTCAGCTAAGACTGTTCATCTTCTTTTTCAGTTGTTTGGAGTGTTTTGGGCTGCATACAGTGCTGCATCATTACTAGTTGGAGAAGAATTCAAGACCAAGAAGCCCCTTCTAATTTATCCAATCTTTTTATTATACATTTATTTTTTGTCCTTGTATACTGGGGTGTGATGTAGTGTAAGATGTGGCCAGAAACCATATTTCAGTTACTTGCAGACTGATAATGAGTAAGATTAAGAAAGCTGGAGATAATACGAGTGACTGTTTTGTATGCAGTTGTCGAGATGTTTTAAGATGGAAGAGCATATTTGTGTATATTATTTAATGAAGCAATTGTAGCTATATAGATTTGTATCAAAGTCCTAGGTTTGTTTAAGACTCTTCAGATTTTAATGAACAAAATAAAAGAACTTTGTGTTTTATAACAAAGCGTAGCAAAACTGCAACTCAATACCTGTGCCAAAAGCACTGGGACCAGATTACTATATTCAAGAACTAAAATGAGAAGTTAACTGTTAACAATCTCAAAGTGCAATTTTTCCTTTAAGCTTAAACACAGCTGGCTTTTTTGGCACAGCAAATTCTGTAGATAATATATATTTATGAAACAGTTCTGATTGTTCACAGAATAGTCTGTATAATCAAGACAAAAATATACTACTTTTAATTTAGTGCCTCAATTACTGTGATTTGGCTGTTGAGTTTTTATAAATTCGAATTTGTTTTCAAAACATGTATATACTGTGTATTTTGTATCTATGGCTTGTATGTACCGTAAATACTCCTTAGTTAAGGATGTATATTGGGTTTTTAAAAATTGAAGATACAAGTATTTGAAATTTCATTTACTATCTCTGACCAAAGGAGCAAGATACTTACTGTGTGACATAATTAATTAAAGTGCATATTTAGAGAATCAAATTATTTTACTTAAAAGTATAAATTTACAGAGAAATGGGTGAACACCTTTCTCAACTCTAGTGCTGGCCTAATGTTGGAGAAAAAAAAGATGATCTATCAAATTTGTGTGATCTTCAAACAATGTTATTTTATGATGACAAAATAAAAATATTGCTTCCCTAACTATGTTTTACAACATATTGCTCTGTTTTGCTTTTAATAGCATGCTATTTAACATGCATCCTTTTTTTTTTTTTTTTGCCAATATTAATCCCTTGTGAAAGGAAATAAGAAAGATTTGGAAGGCCAGATTCTCCCTCCACTAAACAAGGCAGAGTTACAGCCTTAGTAACAGTTAGAGTCTTGCTAATTTTGGCTATCCAAGGATTATGTAATGATGTGATGACATGTTAAATATTTCCTGTGTACTGTGTTGATTGCTTATATAATGGTCCTTATGGTAATATTTCTTCACAAGGGGAAGTCCACTGAAGTTCACTTTGTATCGTACTAACCTAGGCATTTGCAATCTTCAGGATTTAATATCATCAAATAGCTCTGAAGGTTTGGGGTTTTTTTTCTGGCAACAAAAAGAAAGCACTTCCCATTCTCCCCCCACCCTCCCCCATCATTTTTTTCTAATGCTACAAATAAAACTCAGCCATGACAAGGTAATAGCAAGGGCTGTCTTGAATCCCTGATGGACATATTTCCATATCAGAACTGTAGTTTTTCGGCTTTTTAGACTGTGTAACTAGCCAGGTTGGTAACTTATTTTTACCAGTCATTACTGATGCAAAATACATAATTAAATTCTGGCTCTCCCACAAACCTTTAGCTTACTCAGTCTGCTTTCCTGGCTGATTCTTGTGTTGGTTTTAAACAGAACCACTTGAAGTTACTGCTGGACATAAATTGTAGTGTAATACTTGAGCTTGTAATATATAAAAAGAGAAAAATTGGTAGAGTGATTGACTTTTCACCTGATTTTTGATTTTTGAATAAACTGTGGTGGGATTAATGCAAACTTCTACTAAATCAATATATATCAGCAGCAGCTAATTTCTTACCTGCAAGTGTTTTGAGAGCATTCATACCACATTCTCACATTCTAAAAAAAAAAAAAAAGGAAGTTACAGGATATTTTTAAAAAAGCATATTAGCTTTGGATTCTTGCATGATAATCTGGTTTTACCTCCTTTTTCATGACATATTTCTTTTTTTAAACAGGAATATCCAGCTATTATTATAAGACTGCACCTAGCCCCTGTGAATGCATTTAACTCCTGTCCCCACAAAGGTGAAGGGCAAGAACACTTTTAGGTTACTAGGCTGTCAGACAGCTTATTTAAGCTTAGTTCCTCTTTCATAGTTGTTCATGAGGTGTTCTCTGCATCTGAACTGACTATGAATATTGAAAGGATGCAAGAGTGTTCTATTGAATCCCCAAATACCTCCCTTTTCAGTAATGTTCTGTGAAATTTATAGTTGGAATTTTAACTATTCCTTTCCACAGACTTGGCACATGTGTAATATGCAATGTAGATAATGCACTTAACATAGTACATATTTTGTACCCAATTGCAAATTTGCACCTTTTAATCTTAGTATCTTTAGGGTCACTTTTTGCATATATTGTGCAAGAAACATACAAGCAGCTCTCAAATTATTCTGATAGTTTGTAATAACTTTGCATTCAACAAACTCATATTTTTAGATGAGATATGTGTGTAAATACAAGATGTATTTTATAAAAATTTTGAATTAAACTTGTTTACAGAATGTATGAAGCTCATTTATATTTACTGACTTAATACTGAATAATTAATATTGATGGTTTAAGACACATCCATGTTCCTGTGCGTGCCACCAATATATTGATGCTATATACCAATAGCTTTGAGGCTATAAGTAAGTTTTTGTGATAATCAACATACTACTTCAGTCTGTCAAAACTGGAAACTTATAGCACACCCATCTAGCAAAGAAATTGCCTAAGATGCAACACCTCATTTGGGGTGGTGCCATGGGTATCACACCTTGGTGAGACATGCGTTTTGAATGATCTCTAGAGAGCAACTAGACATGTACGTTCTTGTTTTCTTTCCTACCCATTAGACATACTCTGCTGTTTATCAGCAAAATTATATTTACTTGAAAAGTTCATGAAATCAATTGTTGAGATAACATACAGCTTGAGATCTGCTGTATTTTTATCATTATCCTTACTGGTGTTTAATGTTTTGCTTGAAGTACTACAGCAAGCTTAAAAGCTGCTCATTTTGCTCTCGGGACAATTTTAATTAGCCTGGGTGGTACATATATCCATGTGGTTTTGGTTTGATTTCCTTATTTTTTCTTCACACACTGTATTTCTTTAAAAATTTCCCTGCTATATCAGCCTGTGCTAATTTGGGTCCTTTTAATAAAAATATTCCGTAGAAAACTTTGTATTTGAAAATTAGCTTTAAGACCATCAGTAGCCTAAAAGCTTTGTGTAACATGTCACTTAGCTCAAATAAAGCCTATGGCAGATAATGTAACGTTGTACAGGTAGGCTGAGCTATACAAACTGAATTGGTGTTTTAGTGGGTGAAAAGGGAAAATCTCAACAAAATACATGATGTTTTATTAAACTCAAGTAATTTTTGAAGCACTGCTTCAGAGCAGAACGCTCTCGCGGGTGCGATGGTTCCGTGCTCCCGGCCCGGAGCCAGGGACCCCTTTCCAAGGGCAGTGTGCTTTCCGGGGGGGCTTTGTCACTCTGTACCGGTGCTGAGGCCACCGACACCGGGGCTCAAAAACACAACCGGTGTGGGAGCGGGGGTATGAGACACAGCTCCCCGCACCGCTTTGCCCGAGGCGGAGGCGGCGAACGCGCTCGCCCGCTTGCGGCCCGTGTTTTATCCGAAGCAGTAACCACAAGGCAGCAGCGAGCGCCGAGAGCGCGGGGCGGGCCGTGCGTGGTGCGCGTGCGCGCGCGCAGCGTGGTCCCGCCCTTGCCCCGCCCCTCGCGGAGCGGCCCCTCGCCCCCGCCCCCCGCCGGGCCGCGGCCGCTCGGTTCCGCATCCGGCGCGGCTGTGTCACTTCCCGCTCACGCGGGCGCTCTCCCTTTCCCCCTCTCCCGGACCCGGATGGTGACTGGCGGCGGCGGCTCCAGGGACTGTCAGTGAGCGGCTCTCCGCGGGCCTCTTGTCCTGAGGGCGGCGGCGGCGGCGGCCGCGAAGATGGCTGCGGCGGCCTCCTGCTCCTTGGCGGCGGGGCCCGGGCCCGGTCCGGGCTCCTGCGAGTGGCTGCTGCTGCGGGACGGCTGCCTGCGCTGCGACGCCGACGGGCTCTGCAGCCTGTGCTACCACCCGGCGCTCAACGCCATCCTGGCCGTGACCGCGCGCGGCGCCATCAAAGTCATTGACGGCACCTCGGGGGCCACGCTGCAGGCGTCGGCGCTCGGCGGTGAGCGGGGAGCGGGGCCGCGCCGAACAGCTGTCCTGGCGGGCCGGGGGAGCCTCGGGAAGGAGCGGCCGGGCTCGGCTCGGGCTCTGGATGCCGCAGGATCCCCCCGGCTTATTGTCAGCCCTTTTCCTTTTCTGGCCTGAAGGGCCTCTCTGCCCGGGGAGGTGGCGGAGTCGCCGTCCCTGGAGATGTTTAAGGAGAGACTGGACGCGGCGCTCAGTGCCATGGTCTAGTTGACATGGTGGTGTCTGGTCATAGGCTGAACTCAGTGAATCTCAGAGGTCTTTTCCTACCAGAGCTTCTGGTTCTCTGTTCCTACTCTTTGGGGCAGAGATGCTCATGTAGAGAGCGTCCAGGCGTTTTACTTCTGTGAAACATATTGGCATGGTTACTGAAAGGTTAAATGGGGATAGAAGGCTGCAATGTATAGGGTTGTATTTTTTAATTTTGCTTTTGCTGGTGTTGTTGTAGATCATGTTACGTTGAACTTCCAAAGATTAGAAGCAGCATGTTAGGCAGGACAGGCATAATTCTAGTACTTATTCATATGTGGTACTGTAATAATTTATTTACTGAGCCATATTCTGTTTTTTTAAGAAGGCTTACTGCTTAAAAGTGTCATTTGCCCTGTGGCTTAAAACTATTTAAGATCAGAATCCTTCATGAAGTTATTTGGTGATATGTTTTTGTATGTGTTTGAATAGTTCTTCAGGCTGTTGACTGTCGACTGTCTCTGATAGTAGAAACCATATCCCTGCTATTATGTTCAGGAGTCATGATTGTGTACTGGCTTTGTAGAGGCCTAGACTGTAGCATCTCCATAACTATGAAGCAACTTTATTTGTTGACCAGTAGTGTTTTTACACTGTTACTAAACTAGCTCTATAGAAAAAGATACAAATGCCATTGACAGCTTTTGTTCCTTGTTCATTAATGGCTTTTAAACTGTGGCACTTGTCAGAATATTGGCAGTGAATATTGGCAATATTTGTCTCCTTGTGAGTGCAGCCCTTGGAATAGAAAGATAGGCTTCTTACCAGTTGTGTGCCTCCATGTTCAGGTTCTCCTTACAGCTGTGCGTTGCTAATAAGATGTTGCTTTGCTGAGTGGTGGTGGTGAAAGGTTGTTTGCTGCCTGAACGTGGTACAGTAATGCCAAGAACTGCATGGGAATGCCATAGCCTAGCCAATATGTACACTTTCACCTTGAAAACCAGTAACTGTATTGCAAATGTCAAACTGAAGAGAACGGACAAAAATTGCTGATTTCCTTTCATAACTCAAAGATATGTAAGGTTAAGCATTTGAAAAAAAAAAAAAGTTTTGTGGAATTATTAAGAAGGTGCCAGCTGCTTTTGTTGTCAGTTGCTTGCATGGCGAATGAGGCTCTTGTGTGGTGTTTCCTGCATTGTTCAGGATTCAAATTGCTCTGCTTCTATAATTCCCTTCTACCATGCTGTCACCTAAAGTGCTTTTTTTATTAATAACTTTGCTTCTTTTCCTCAGGCTATTGCAGGAACTCTAAAATTGCTTTTAAGTTGTGGATGAAAAGGGCATAAACAGAGGACTTAATTTGTAATTGGCTGTCTATATAGGAGATGTTTAATTCTCAGATACAGAAAAGGAAGTGATCTGTAAATCAAAGTGATTCTACACTTTGCTGTGATAGAATCCTTGCAAAGGATTTGACTCAGTATTCAAAATGCTAATGGAAGTTCTCCCTGAAATAGTAACTATTTGAAAATAACATATTGCTTTGCTTCTGTTACGTACATTCAATCATGTATACTTCCTTTAGTGTCAGTCTTCTCTGTGACAGTATGGCTGTAAGAGATGGGTTCTCCTCCTCCTCACATAAAGCAACAGTATTGCTTGCGATTTACCCAAATTTTATCTATGCAGTAGAGCTGATGATTTTATTACTGGGAAAAAAATTATAACCTTTAGTTTGAAGAAACTTTAGATGAATTTTCTTATTGAATCAGACTGGCATGCCTGTCAGAAATCTGCTGCATCTCAGCAGTTGGTGTCTGTTGCGGCTATTGGCAATCCTGTTCACTCTTTTTGTGTCTCTCTTCCCTCCGTCTTTGGGAAGAGGAGGACAAGGAAATTTAGCTGCTCTCTGATGCCTGCACTGTACCGTGTGAACTCTGTTAATGGAGGATAGTAGTAGCTGGACACTCAGACCTGTAGACCAACTCTGTCCATACTCCCTCCCCTGCCATAAATGACAGGTCAAAGGATATTGTTGCTTCAGGGACTTCTGGTACTATAACTAAAAATAGAGTCTCTAGGAATTAAAACTGTTTCTCCTGGGAGACTGCTTGTCCTCCTTGGTAATTGAGGCTGCAGGTCTTATGCCTTGCCAAAAGATTTATGTTGGACACAAATGCTGTTGTTTGTTACCTAGAGAAAATAAAATGTAGCAGGCCTCTTTCTAGAAAGCAGGGCAAGGAAAAGAATTCTGTCAAGGCAGAATAGGGGAGGAAAAGAAACACTAGCAAGCAAGCCTCAGTGTGTTTTGTATTTGCAGTCACAGTTCACTGCAGAAATATATATTAAGCTTTGAGCTCATTCTCTGTGAAAAGATTGAACCTGTGGAATGCTGAATGTGGTAGATCAGTGGAGTCTGCCTTAGTTAGAAATGCAGATTGCTCTTTGGTGTGTAAAAGAGCAAGACAAAAGATTCACAGCAAGAAGACAGTGCAGTTCTAGATGGGGTCCAGACATTAGGATGTGATCTGTGTGCTTCAGTTGCTCACATGAACTTCATTGGTCTAATGTACGTGGTGATCCAGGGATAGTTCTTCTGAGCCCAGTCTGTAGGAATTCAGTGTGGATTGTTAGACCATGCTGAATTTTCAGCAGCTCAGTCTCTAAAGTGTGTAACATCTTTAATCTGTTTCCAGCATGAGCCCTGTAGGCCTATTCAAGAGGACCAGGTGATCATTTGCAACAGAGCATGGTAGTGCATAAAAGTAGGGGGAAAATCAGATACCACTAACATTAAACTCTCTCTTACCTGGTCACAAGATTATCCTTTTTATTCTGTCAAGACTGTTGCATGCACACTGTATGTTTCAGAGAACCAGGCTGGAAGTGCAAGGAAAATTCTTGTGATTTCTGGATGTTCTGCGTTTCTGTTTATTTGCTTGTAGTGGTTAGTCAAGACTGGTTTTGAATCTGTCGCGCAAGTCTATCAAGTACTTTATTTTCTCTCTTAGACATTTAAATATTTCTGTGGTTTCAGTTTCAAGCTGATTGCTGGTAGCCAAAAAGCATAAATGACGAATCTTCAAATACAGCACTAAAGATGAGCCTTTTCTTTGGCGTCAAAAGAAGCAAACAAAAACAGCAATACAAAAACCTCCTGAAGAATCAAAATAAACTTCCAGATTAGCCTTGAGTGACTCTCTTAGTGTTCATAGAAATGTTTGATTTATCAGTCCCTTCTGTTTACAAATAAAGTAAGAAAATTGCCTGAACTAGGAGAGTACTGTAACTCTCAGAGAAGCTTGGGCAGGATTAAAATAAGAAACTAAAATGTACCATCAGATAGACAGTGACCATCTTGAATATTCCAGTAGGTATTTCTAGATTAATTTGATGTAACAGTAACTTCAGAGCCTTGTTTCCTAAAATGCACAGTGTTTTGTAGCTAAGACCTTCTAAATTACTCTAGAGGCCCTAACAGGAATCAAAATATAGACTTCTGAATCTATACAGGAAAGGATCTGTTCATGGTACATATATACCAGTTCCTGCAGGGGAAACAGCTTCTGCCTTATCATCAGAGGCCCTCAAGGCCTGTTCCTCCATCAGAAGAATTTAGAAGTAAATAGATCCCAGCCCTGGAAGCTCACCTTTGTCAGCGAGTTCAACGCCATTGCCTGTCTGAGTTCCCTTTTGGGAAGTCTTGTTTTTCTTTCGCTGTCTAAATTATGGTGCCTTGTAAATCTCTCAAGAGGTATCCAGCTCTGTTTCTTTCTGCTTCTTTTCCATGTGATGAAGAAGGCAAAACAAGAGGAAAAGATTCTCTTGCAACTTGGAAGTCACAGAGGGAATTTACACTTAAGATAATCTTTAGGGAGAAATTTGGGATATTCTGTCATCCGGTTCTACACTTGATTTCTTTGGAAACACCATCAACAGTTTAAACTGTTTGAAGTTCACTGGTAATACTGCTCAAGTTCTCCTTCATTCCTCAAATTCTGGGTTAGTTTCTTCCATCTTTTTGTTTCTTGTATTCTTTTGTTCCATTATGAAACAAAGATAATGATAATAATGAAACCTCTTGGTCTTAACAGTAGTTTTCTCATCGTATAGGGAATGTTGTCAAATCTAGTGATGTGCTACAGTCCACCTTGCATTTGAGCATACTTGGCTGACTGCTAATCTGGGTGAAATGCTTCTTAAAGAGATAATTTAATTTATTTATGTGATCTTAAGATCATTCATGAGGTGCCTTAACCATTTGAGAAAACAGGATAGGAGAACTGTTAGATTTGAGTTCAGTGTTTTATACTAGCAAAGGCTCTAGACTGCTGCTCCATTTGTCTGCTAGCTTAATCAGAGTTGGTCTGATATCTATTGAATATCTATTCCTTCTTACTTACCAAGCATCTTGCCGAACTGTCAAAATGTGGTTAATTGATATTTCCAGTCTCTGTTGAAGGCTCTGGATTATCTTCTGCAGAAGCTAAAATAGAGTGAAATTAGATACCTTTTCTTATCACATAGCTTTAAAGGGATGTTTGCATGTCCACGTTTCATGCAAGGATTCAGAACAAGTAGCAAAATATGTTATTTTGCGAGGCATGATCACACATTTTTTCATTTTATTGACAAATCATTCATATCAGGACCAATGAATTTATGATTGAATCCATCTGCAACAGCAGTGCAGTATTATTAAAGGCTGCAGAATGCTTTAATGTCAGATAATCAGAAATTTCCTAGATCTCTGCATATGGACTATGAAAAACATCTTCCTGCAGAAGACCTATCTTGAAACGCTTCTTAGTGACCTAAAGAGGAAACACTGTGCTGAGATTTATGTCAGGTATTTGAACTTTGAATACCTGCCCTAATTGTCTCACAGGTAGTTGAGGTGTTTCTCAGGGAAGAAACTGACTTTTACCTCAGTGCTAATTATTGTCCAACTTTGGTCAAGACAGCTTTTATGTGATAAACCCTTCAGCTCAACTCCCAGTTATGTTGTGTACTGTGTTGTGTAAGATGTAGAAGAAACTTGGCAGAAATATATACTGACAGATAACTGATAGTCCAAGTCCAGAACATTATGGAAGAAAGCAGGTATATCTCTGTTGGACTTGAAGTAATGAAAACATGGAGAAGGCTTTTACTCATTGCCCAGTCTAGTCATCTTTAAAAGCCTGATTTTTTACCATTCTGAACGTCCTGGTGATCAGTGGCTGGGATCTAACATACTCTCTTGTCCTATGGTTGGTCCTTTCTGGCAGCTCACCACTATGTTAGCTGGCCCGGTAGAACCACTTTCTGAGTCTTTAGTTACATTGTTTATAACTATGTTTTTATTGTTGCTGTTGCACTGGTATCCATAACTTAAGTGAAATAGAACATCTAAAATTTGATAAGAGTGTAAGAAGAATCTGTCCTAAATGAAGATTCACCTTAATTCTTTTTTTAATAACAATCAAGTGTGATTTTTTTGTTTCAGGTTTTCTTTCCAAGTTACTTTCAAATCAGATAACAAAGCTGTCCATCCTTGCTTTTACAAGCTTTCTTTAATCTTCCCTGAAAAGTATGACGTATTTCAAAATGTTTCTTAGGCTGTCTTGAAAATGGAGATGAGGACTCATGGACAACTTTTGAGTGTATCAGACTGTCCCAGGTCATGTTGTGAGATAGCTTTTTGCATGTTGTCTGTTTCAGTGGGATCACAATTTTTAAAAAATTTGTAAATAAAAGATGTACACATGGGTTAGTTCACTTTCCTGATGGCTAAGTGATGCCACAGTATTGCTTTCTGCTTTTAGAAAGCTGTCCTTTAAATAGTTAGTGCTTTCTTAATTTCACTGACTGTTTGCAGTCACCAGATGAGTGCTTGTCACTGAGTAGAAGTTTCAAGAAAGAACAGCTATTGGCCTGAGTTCTTCCATTTGTGAAATACAGCTTAATACTAATCTTTGCAAGTCCTTTGCTACCTTATCTTTGGTAAGTGTATCAAGATTTGTTAAGGACCCAGTGTAAGCTGCTAGTGAAAAAGTAGACAGGAACACTGCAGAACATTTATTTTGAACATTCCTGTTCATGTTGGGGAAAGTGTACTTCACAGATAAGGATGATAGTCAATAAACATTGTGCGTAACGTAAGTTTAGAAATGTTAAATTATGGTAATAATTTATCTGTCACATCAGTATAAGCTATTATGTTTAAAATTTTCTTGAGCTATTTGCTAGGGCCATTCAGTGGGTATTGATAACTTTTTATTGTGTAGCTTAAGAGGGAATTTGCTTAAGTTGTCTTGAAAATTGGTAGCGTTAATGAAAACATATCCAATGACAGGTGCTGGTCAATGAAGGCTTGCATAGCATACAGTTTGTCAGCAGTTCTTCAGTCTCCTGTACAGTCTGGGGAGGGAAAGCTTTTTGATCCACTACTCTTCCCTGATTTGACTGAGCATGAAGCACTCAGGATCTCATGTTGCATTTGGCAGCTGTAGGAGAACAGTTTGGTAAACTCTTGTTTACTGGGCAACAGGCTACAAAGATTTGTGGAAATCCCCGTATTAGAAGGAAGAGCTGAGGGGGTGAAGGGTGGCACTGAGAACTATGGTGGAGTGCCTGAATGACAGTGGGTAAAGGGTTAGGGACGTAGGAAGCTGGGAAGATGGCACTGAAGACTGGAAATATAGTGTTTAACTGGAGAATAAGAAGGCAGTGTGGTTAATGTGGAGAAATAGTGGGATGGACTTAGCTGACCTGTCTTCTGCAGGATCTTAGATTTATGTTCTGATCGTAAATGATAACATGTAACACTGCCTGTTAAACTTCTTTTTGGTAGTGGATTTTTCCTGATCAGTTCTCTATAGCTTTTGTGAGTCAGAAGTTGCAAGATAAGCATTTTTAAACAAATAATATCAGGTTCCCTCCCTGTGTTATAATGGGAAAGGAAAAGTGCTTATTCTGAATCTGTAGAAGAACTGGCTTCCCAATACCTACAGAAGGTGCCTAGCAAGGCCAAACGTAAGGTAGCTTTTCTGAATTTCCCTCTTTAATAACAGAACTCAGGTTTAACTTACCTGATCACCATGTCCAAATGTTCTTATGCTGCAAAAAAAGTGTTTAAAATGTACAAGGCCTTTTCATTTTGGGGCTTCTCTGAAGAGTTTGAAAACGCATCCTAAAGAATAGTTTCATTTTTAAATAAAACATAAATGTGCATGAATCTAGTCTGTTCTGCTTCAACTTCCCTGTGTAGGAGTTATTAGGATAATAGGAAAATGCATTTGATAAATTTGAAAAACCCATAAGAATTTAGCGGTGTTGTAACCTGGTGTACTGGGGTCTGAACTAACTCATAATGCCAGAACGAGATCTTGTGCTAGGAATATGAAATACCAGCTAAATGCTCAGTTGTTACTGTACAAGCAAATGCTAGAAAAGTTGTCAAGAACTCATCCGATTATATGTCCTTTCTCAATTTCTGCATAAGTGCCATATTTCTGTCTCAAAAGGAGTATGACAGAATTAGAAAATTAAGGTGTGGAATGGTATATATATGTGAAACAACTGGTTTATATATGTGAAACAGTATTCAGTCTGAAAAAGATGATGGGGATGATTTGGAATGGGGAGTTGAGAGAGTGAGAGAATGTGAAAAATGAAGGTTGGGAGTTGATTATTCAAGTAGGAGCTGAAGGCATCAAAAGAAGTAACTGAGAAATAGTAAAATATGGAGGTCCTGGCTACAGGGCATTGTGGATGCTATATATTTGTGGAATTCCAACAGTGTCAGGCAAAGTGATCAAGGAAAAATCTGTCAAAGGTCATTGTAATAATCAAAATCTGTTTTGGGTCAGAAGATCCCTAAGCACAAACTGGCTTGGCCTAAGAGTGTTACCAGAAAGAAGCATTGTGTAGATTACCTTTCTTAAATTCTTCACTAACCACTTAGTTTAGACTACTGTCTTGGGCAAAATACAGGGTTATGATCATTTTCCTCTAATCCACTGTGCCTGCTTCTCTGGTCAGTACAGTTTTTTTAAAGTAATGTCCAAAACAGAAAGGTAGTAACTTAGCAGTCTAATATAGCTTCTAAGCTACTGCTGCAGTAGTGGAAGACTGCTGTTAGATTTTCTTCTAAAGCTCTTTTTCTGCAGACTAAACAAGCCCAGTTGTCTTGGTCTTTCTCCATGTGTTGTATTTTCCAGCCCTCTAACTTCTTAGTACCTCCTTCATGGGACTGTCACATATGTGCTGATATCTCAGATGGAGGAACAAAGATGGAGCTGATATACTGGATGTGGGCTTATTGCTGATTAGAGGAGACTGATCTTGTCCTATGGTCCCCTCTATGTTAACAGTTTGTTGCTGAGAGGATGCAATGTTCAGCCTGTCCATAAGGATCCCCAAGTTCTTTCTGGTGGATTGCCATCCAGACAAGTGTCCCCAGCTTCTCTTGATGTATGGGGTTATATCCCATTCTGGATGTAAGACCTTGCATTTGTCTTCATAGAATATCAGAATTGTGTCAAGCCATTCCTCTGACATCCGTGGAAAAGGCAACCCTGCCATTTAATGCATCAGTTGCCCTCACTCATCTCCCATTGGTGTCATCCACAGTGTAAATCAAGGTGCAGTGCGTCCCACCATCCAAACCATTGATGAAGGTAGTGAACCATATATCCGGCCATGTTAAATGCCACTCATAACTGGCTAGGTGTTGTATCCCTAAGGACTAACTTTGCACATGACAATGTAGCCAGGTTTTCACTTGCCTTATAACCCATCCATCTGCTTTTGAGAACTTGCTGCTTCTCCCAGCATGAAGTCTTCAAACCTCCTTAAATTATTGGAGCTTGGAAGGGTGAGAAGCTAAACCATTTCCTGCCAAACAGTCTTGGGAGTTCAAAAAGTGCCATATGTGGAGATGTTTTCTCCTTTTGCAGAGACTTCAGGATACATAATGAGTAACTCAGATGCTACTTTAGGGACCAAAAGAGGAATTGGTAGTAAAATTTCATCTGGCAAATTTCTTTGTTGTGAAATGCTGTGATGGGACTAGCACTTGAAGAACAGGAACTTCCTGTACTGTGCTGCGAAGTGTTCCTTGCCCGTGTCTGGTTGTAGGTGGAAGCTGTGTAATCTGTCTGCACCCTTTGAAAGAAAACTTTCCTGAAATTATTTCATAATTTTTCACTTTAAGAAAAATTTTGAAGAAGAATGTGCCCTCAGTGAGGTGTTTGCAGAAGAATTGCAGGGACTTACATTCTCACAGTTTACTGGGGCTTACAGGAAGGATTCTAGAATACCTTGTGAAGTCTTTCTTAATTTGCTCATGGGATAACGGCATGAAGCTGTGTGAGTAGCTGTGTTCTGTACATCCAAGTGATGCCACTCATGTCAGACACATGGAGATCTGAAACCACACAAAGAGCACAGGCACAAGGAGCTCAGGAACATCCTCCTGCTGATTCACTCTCATTTTGAGTCTGTACAGTGGGAGAGGACTCTGTGCCTGTGAAGCAAGTGAGATATGAGCTGTCTTGATCTCAGTGGGGTTTTGTTTATGTTCTGAAACCTTTTAAGTGTTAGTGTTAGCTTCTCTTAGTAGTTGCCTCAGCAGACACATCTAGTTAATATTCATGTGGCAGTCTCCAGTGCTTTGGCCCAGATAACACATCCTCCTATTAATAAGGATTACTAAAACCAGCTATCATATAATGAAACTGATACTGAAGCAACTCTGTTGTGCTTGTTGCCAAAGGAAAGATAAACTTTAGATCACATGTCTTGTTTTTTATTAACTAAAGTCAGTTTTTGCAAATAAGTGAGTTTGAAGGCACTTTGTAATGTGAGTCTGGGTATTTGTTGCTTTCAGCATTCTTGCTGTTTGGAGAACATTTTTAATTTTCTTTCGTGCTTCAGCTCTGTTGTGTTTTTTTTTTTATTAAATCATTTTGGACAGCTCTTCCAGCCGATGTGGCAGATGAAGGTATGTGAATATAGTGAAATCCAAAAGAAAATGCTGCTTGTATATACCTGGTTTAAGCCATTGATGTAATTTGTCTAAAATAGGAACTTGAACCTGTGTTCATCTAATACTTACCTTTCTGTCCTTTCATAAAGTTTGAGAATATTTCTGATTTGGGGAAAAGAGCGGTTCATGGAATGCCTTTGTGATGACATCAGGCTGCTTTGGTGAGGTGGTTTAGTGCAAATAAGGGGCTGGGCCTGGATCTGAAGATAAAACTACTGTACTGAAGTATCCACAGGAGACATACATGTGGAAGAGAAGAGGAGGAACAAGGGAGAATCTCTTAACTGTTAAATTCAGTAATTATGAGCAGTCATGGGCTGATTTGGCATCTTCTCATTATGGTGTTCCCAACGGTTCACAACCATCATGTCTTTGTTTCATTTGGGAGCCACGGATGTGAAATAATTTGGAGACAACTTTATTTTTAGACCAGACTTACAGTGGTTTGCTTTTTATCCTCTTTTGTGTGAACCCTTTGCAGCTCATCCATAGTTGTGATTTTCTGTACTATTAGTTCAAAATAGATTCCTTCAAATATAGCAAGTTGAGACAACAAGTTGAACTTTAGGACAGGATTTTCTTATTTTTATTTGAATTGCTGAACTTCCTCAAACTGCAAGTGTTCTTACATGCTTGCCTTGCCAGATGTGTTGCTTAGCTAGTATGTTGCACTTGCTAACTTTCAGTTGGTTTCATGATTACATGAAGTGGTAGGAATAAGAAAGGCACTTGCTTTGTAACAAATGAGGGCAGCTGATACATGAGGTTTTTTTAATCCCTCCTACATGTGAAAAATGTGCGAGAAGTAGCTGAGTGAGGTTCTGGCAGGAAGTGTTTTTGTCTCATATGGAAGTGATAGTTTTGCTGTTCACTAACCTGGCCTTTTCTTGAGTTTTGGATTCTCTTTAAGTAGCTTGATGCTCAAATCTTAGGGTACAAAGTCAATAGAATAGATAGGGCTTTTGATCTCCAAAAAGATTCATTTATTTTTTCCATGCTTGCAAGTATTTTGAAATGAGTACTGAGATATTGTTTGGATGTTTTAATTTAAATGGCAAATGCAAAACTGGTATTGCTGCACATAATGTATCTATTCTTCTGGGCTGATGGGATTTCTGGTTCTCCAAAAAATGTTACTTTAGTTCTTAATTTAAAGACCTAGTGACATTGATAAAGTTATGAACGTTCCTTTAGATACTTGATTGGACTTGGATCTTAGCATTATGGAATTAGTGCTATGATGCATGTGTTTACCACTCTCACTTTATAGTTGCAGGTAAGTGTTAGTTTACTATAATTTAGAAACTATTTTTAAGCTTTTTTGCTCTATATTGGGAGCTTCTTGTCAAGGGAATTACTGACTGATATATTTCAGTACTATTCCTGGCTAGCAGTTTTGTAGGTGAATTAACTTTTTCCAGTATCACAAAAGATAAAGGTGTTACTGCCAGCATTAATCTATCTCTTCATGATGGTGGCCAAGCATATGCAGGTGACAGCCACTTCTCTTAAGCTCTGTAGCTTTGAGGCTGAATCTATCTTTAGCAGAGAGATGGAGACAAACTTTTTCATTGCTCTACTTCTTGAAATGCAAGGCTAATTCTCTAATTGGTTTGGTTCATCTTAATGCCCATAGGCAAGGAGGCATTGCCAGATGCTGCTTAGACTGCTATGAATTCTCCATACAAGTTTGTTTTCTGTAATACTCTCGTAGGTCAGATTTCAATCACAGGAAATTGCTGGTCTCTGTCTCTATTGTTTGAAACAAAGAAGGTGTAGGTGATTAATTCCTTTTCTCAGGTTCTTATTTCTGCAATCTGATGGTTGTTCAGTTTTAAGTTTTTAGATTGCTAGTTCTAATTGTTGTGATAGATGACATACCACAATGTGATATGCTACTGGATTTGCACTTCTGGCATGCTAGCAGCCTGCCAGGTTTCCTTGTAGGAACTGACAAAAGGTTTAATGACTTCTTTGTGAGTTGTTTTGTTTTTAATCCTAGGCAGATAGGCTGGAGTTATTGGGAGAAGCTATGATTCACTTGTGCCAAGACTGAAAAGTGAAATCATTAGAAACTTAGAATGACTGCTTTTTCTCCTACCACCCAAAATAAATTACAGCTAAAGCAGTGGGGGCTAAAATGAGAGTAACAGTTGGGTTTTTATGATCTAGCTTAAATAATTTAGTGATTTTATGTGAAACTTTTTACCTGTGGTTTGTGAATATACAGATTACTATTTATTGGCAGTAAACTTGGGCTGGACAGGCAGGACATAATGTTAGAGGGGCACCAGTATGTTTTTCAATGGATATTGGCAGAGTCCTTTAGCACATTGTAAAATATTAATTCTGAGTTTAAAAGAACACATCTGACAATGCTTTGGGATGATTTAACTTTTCTAGGCATAACTTCTAGGTTACTACTTCTGTAGCAGTGACTTCTATATTCATTGGCTTCCTGATTCTAAATCTATTATTATGATCATATGATGAGCCATATGTAGACTGTGTTATAGTATGTGAGTAGTATTAGAATTATCTTGATATGTGTTTTGCGAACTTTTAAAATTAAACTACTATTTGCAAAAAAGCTTATCAGCAACTCAGAGGCTATTTATTATGATCTAGTCAGTTACAGAATGTGTTTCTCTGGGTTTTGGAAAAATATTAAATATTGGTCAAATAATTTCCTTGAAGTTCCATCGACTTAGGCTAAAGGAGACTGTTTTGTTTTTATGTGTTTCAAATAAAATAGAAACAGCAATTGTAAATAACTTTTTAGGGATAATTTGGCCAATCTTTCTGTCAATACAGTCAACTAGAATATTAGCCAGTACACAAAAAAAAAACCACAGCTGGCAGACAATATATTTTTTGTTCTGTAGTTATAACTTACTTTGTTTTGCAATGGAGCATAAATACTGTGTTATCTGCCTTGCTAGTTATCTTCATTGGCTTCTAAAGATTTGGACCATTTACTCAGAGGGTATTAGCTGTTTGCTGTTTTAGATATGAGATTTCATTAAACATCACTACAGAATTGATAAAATAAGAATGTCCTAGCCTGGAGAGCTGCAATCAGAGGCTCCTACAAACTGCTGAACTCCTAGACACAGGGCATGAACATACTCCTATGCTTGACAGGAAATAAGGAAGGTGCAAAAGAAAGTGTTCATAATGTTGGCACTGCCAGAAAGCGTGAGCTGCTTTTCCCATTTTCCGTGGGAGAGGGAAGGAGGAGAGAAGTGATGTGTTAAAGAAAGTGTCCTGTAGTGATCCATCCCTTGGATCACTCTGGATAGTCTGCAGACATCATCAGGGTTTCTAGTTTGCCGCATCAGATACTGTTCCGTTTATTTGCAAAATAGTTTTCAGTACATTGTTGAAACATATACTTTTAAAGGTGTCAAAACTTGTATTTGATTTTTTGACAAAGCTTATTTTCCTGTGG
Organism: Chloebia gouldiae; assembly: GCA_003676055.1. Taxonomy (NCBI): domain Eukaryota; kingdom Metazoa; phylum Chordata; class Aves; order Passeriformes; family Passeridae; genus Chloebia; species Chloebia gouldiae. The sequence continues at coordinate 2,185,820 of QUSF01000038.1, forward strand.
AATGGTTTACTTCCTTGCCTGCAGCTGTGTTGTTTATAGAAAGTCTTGTGTGAGGAACTCCAGTGTATTGGCAAAACCACAGTTTGAAATTAGTTGGTTTACCAATCAGAGAACTTTTTTTTGCTGAGCAAGGATCAAAGACTTCACAACTGTCAAGTGATTCTGGACTCTTCAAATTTCTGATTGCTGTATCAATGATTACAATTGCAGTATAATTAATACAGGCAAAGGCATATGTCCTTTTTATTGTGAATATGAGTAATTGTTTCCAAATTCTTGGTGGGAAGGGCAGCTGACAACTGTTCTTTACCTTTTACTTTGCATTTTCAAAGAGGGGATACCACAAATGTAATATGGTCAGATTAATGTGCCCTGTATTTCCACAAGTCTTAATTTCCATTTATCTCTTATCAAAATGTGAAGATGACAGAATTATGTTGCGGTCCTTACCTGGATGTTTTACTGTGTGCTAGCTACGAAAATGCAGATTTTTAAATTATTTATAATAAAAACAGTGTCCAGAGTCTGAGGAAAGAGGAGAGCATGGACAGGACATGATTAATGCAAAATTTGATGAAACTTCTGTTCCTGTGTGACAGGAAGACATCTGTGTTGACGATACAGCATTTTTAGGTGCCACTGGAGAATGTGTCCATTTATTTATAACATACACACAATCTGCTTCTGGAGCAGCAGCTTACTCTGTTTGTGATGGAAGGCAGTTTGCCTTCCATGCAGGTAGCATTTCACATGGATTACATTTAGTTCTGCAGTCTATCCAGCTTTAGACATGTAATAGTGACGAGTAACATTAAACATTTTAGGGGATAATATCTGTTGCCACAGTCATTCCTTGTTTATCTGCTGGCAGTCTTCATCTGCCTTCACGAAACTTCTCAAACCTGTTACTAATATCAGGTGTGCAGCACTGAGCAGAAATGAGCTTTTGTAGTGTCTCAAGGAACACATACCACATTGATACATGTTACATGCTGTACTTAGTTTTGAGAAGTTTAAGTGTTGTTTTTCTTGATGAAGTGCTGTTAGTAAGCCTTAATGGTAATTTAGCAATTTTGTCTCAGTGTTCATGCTGGTTTGTACAATTGTGTTCTTATCACTGATTGTCAGCTAGTATCAAGTACACCATAAGATTGAAAACACTAGTTGAGGCCTCCTGATAGGAGGAGGCTTAGATTGATTGCTTCCACTGTAGGAATAAAATGGTTGTATTTATTGGGATGTATAGATTTTGGTAGTTTGGGGGTTTTTGTTGTTTTTTTTTTTTTTTTAGATTTTGTAGATTTTTTTGTTTGTTTTTTTAACATAGGAAATATAAAAGCATGGTGAAAATTGTGGTTGCTAAGATGCTAGGCTTTGATCATCTCAAGAAGTAAAGATGTTGCAAAGAGTTACATTACTTCCTAAACAGATATTAGAGGTATTTTATATAAAAGCATTTTTCTAATTAGATCTTGCATTTTATCTTTCCTTTATAGCTAAACCAGGTGGACGGGTGAAATGTCAGTATATTTCTGCTGTGGATAAAGTGATCTTTGTGGACGACTATGCAGTAGGATGTAGGAAAGATCTCAATGGCATCTTACTGTTAGACACAGCTCTGCAAACACCTGTTTCAAAACAAGATGACGTGGTTCAGCTTGAATTGCCGGTTACAGAGGTAAGATGGGATCAAAAAGAGCTATGTAAATAACTGTGTCAGAAATACTGAAACTAGACATTTGAGTTTCTAGGGTGATATTAACACCATGTAATGGAAAAGTTTCTTAGTTATTAGCTGTCATAGGGCCATAGCTTTTCACAGTTTCCTGTATCTCAAACAAATAAGAGCATGCCTCAAGGCCACATTATTTCAGAAGAAAGAACTTTTTAGTGACCAAAATAAGGACTCATTTCCCCACCTTTGTCAGTATTTGTGTATAGAATCTATCTGCACTTCTAGGAGTCAGTCTGGCCCTGATTTGTTGTTGTTACAGTCTTTCAGGAAAAGAAAGGTGAAATCAGGTAACGCAGTGTTTTGTCATGTCAAGAGTTAGAGCTGGAATCTAATTTTTCTAGCAAGGTCAGCTGGCCTAACAAAAGACTTTCTTTCTGTGCAAACCTGGTTTCCCTTTTATGTTTGGATCAGCTGTAACACAGTACTTTGTGGTTTGAGCATTTAGTATCACTTTAAGAGAAGCTAATGTAGACATTTCTGCTTAGAGTGTAATGCTAAGGGTTTTGTTGCATTTGTTTATCCTCCGCATTGATGTAAATTATTTACATCAATGTGAATCAGGAATGTTTGTTACATGTGAGGTTTTTAACTATGTGACTTGAGTAGGAGTAACGGCGATAAAATGCTTCATAGAGGTTTCTGAAGAAGGCTTTTCAGGTTCCTGATGCTTGCTGCTCACCGGCATCATTTTTATACCCTTTGTGGGTTACAAAAGAGTCTTGGTATGTGTGGCTGAGCGTGAAGAAAGTAGCAGAGGTCAGGATTTTCTTTCATAACGTCTGCTGTGATGGGTTTGCAGTCTCACATGGTTCAATGCAACCTATAAGTTAGTGTCAGTTTTTGGCACAGAGATTCTTTGGTTCTCAAGAGTTTACAGACCCTTATTTACAGCACTTCTCTGTAAACATCCTTCCTAGAAAAAGAAATGTGGAGTTCATTAGGAATAGCTTTGGGTGTTTCATCACCAGATCAGTGAGGAAGGAGGCAAAATATTATCAGTCTCAAGTTCTTTTAATTTTAAAGAGATGGTAACCCAGACCTTGGAAAACTTTAGTAAATACTAAGCAGATATTATACAAACACATCTGTCCACCTCCTTCATCATAGAAAGGTCAAGAACTTTCATCCAAGGAAGGGTTTTAGTGATTTTTTTGTCTTTAGAACTTTTCTGCAAATTTTTGCACTTAATTTAAGTAGCCTTTTAAGTAGTTTGATCTGCTGGTAGTGCAGTGCACCTTTATGCATTTCTAATTGTCAGCATTAACAAGCTACGAAGCAATCTCTGTGCCGTTTTGAATTTGCCATAGAGCACTAAAATCTAGGAACTTCCACAGTCTATCTGTTATTCTTCTGATAGAACCTTACCTAGGGGGCTGGTTTGCCTTATTTCAGTCTTTCTTCCCCTGAGCTTCCCAAGGACATAACTAAGGGGCCTTTTAGTCTGTTCTGTGTTGAGCAGTCCATTGTCCTTGGGAAATATTTCCCTATATTTGTAACTTGAAAGAATTCCTGTAATATTTTTCAGATGTTAACCCACCTTACAGCAGATTTAGAATACTGTGCCTTTAAATCTTACCTGTTAACGTGAAGTTAGACAGAGGGATAAGCTGGAAACAGATGAGACTTGGAAGAAAATATCTATAAATGGATGCTTATACCATTCTTTTCTAGCTGCATTATGTCTTGAGTTTTAAGAACTAATTTCTAAACTGGCCTGGGTTTTTCTTTGCTTCGTTTTTCAGCTTTGCTGTATTAGCATTGTAAGTAGCTTATCTCTAATTTTATTGCAGTATGATTGTTCTCATTATTACCTACCTTTTTGACGGTACAAAGCTACTCAGAAAATGGAAAGACTTTTGTTCTTGCTGTCACTTTTTGTTGTTAAAGCTGAATGAATCCTTTTGAAGAGAAAGCATTGGGCAATAGATGTCTCCTCATTCCTTGCTTTAACAAATCTTCTGTTTTAACTTCTGTGACTGACTTTTTTGACATTTGGTAATATTGCCTTTGAGAGAATATGCAGTAATTACTGTTACCATTGCTGAAGTTTATCTGTGGGTTGGCCTGTGAAGTAAAATTTGGAGCATCTTACTCAGGTCTGGATCTTTTATGGGAATTATACTGCTACATGATAAAGTAGGATCTGGCAAAGGACATTTCCAGGGGTAATGAAACAGGTATAATTCCTATTGAAGTTACTCAGTGTGGATGCTAACTTTGCTTGCACATCTGCATTTTAGGCTCAGCAGCTGTTATCTGCTTGCATAGAAAAAGTAGATGTTTCTAGCACAGAGGGATATGATTTGTTCATCACCCAACTGAAGGATGGCTTAAAAAATACCTCACATGAAACAGCGGCAAATCATAAAGTTGCGAAGGTAGGAATTTGTCTTTGTACTGTCTAACATGGATTCTCAAGTCTATTTTGCGTATCTACGATTGAAACATATAACATCTATGACTCAGTGTGGTGGATTTTGTTTGAAGACAGTGGAATATATTTTCTCTTCCTTAGTTTTATGTGTGAAGCTTCACTTGGTAAGAGAATAAACAAGATTAGGTTGTTGCTGATAAAGTCAAAAAATAAACCCAACTGAGCTTAAAATTTGAAGTTACTTTCTTTCCTTGTGTTATGCTCCATGTTGCTTGTGTGTCTGTTGTTGTATTTCTTCTTATCACATGTGCTTGGTTTTGGTTTTGACACTCTTCTGATGTGTTTGTTTTTTAGATGTTAAAATTTTAAAATGTAGACACTTTTTTTTCTTATTTAGTGGGCAACGGTTACGTTCCACCTTCCTCATCATGTTTTGAAGTCTGTCGCCAGTGCCATTGTAAATGAACTCAAGAAGATAAATCAAAATATTGCTGCCTTACCTGTAGCATCCTCTGTGATGGATAGGTTATCTTACCTCTTACCCAGCGCACGACCAGAGCTTGGTGTGGGACCTGGCCGATCTGTGGACAGGTATATTAAGACAAAATAAGTGATGAATTTGACCCCTTAGTTGTATCAGCATAAGCTCTTAGATGACTTCAATTTAGTTGCCAAAGAGTTAGCCCTATTCTGTACTTCACTGCTCTTACACATACAGCTGATTAACTGTTTAATGTGTGCTGTGCCATACATATTACTGAATTTAGCAAAGCCTTTATGGACATCACAAGACTATCTGGGTTTCAACTCTAATGCAAATCAAATTTACTATGCTCTTAATCCCAATCTACACTTGAGGAAAGGTAAGAATTGAAGCCTTAGATACATACTACATCATATCCTGAAGTTAGTTGCTGTTCTTTCATTCAAGAAAGAGTCATGCTTATGTTTTATGGTTTAGAAATTTAGGAACTTACCTTTGTAGACCGTATATATGGTACTTCTGAACTCTCTAGTCAACTGCTGCATGTTTGGGGTAATAGAACATTTAACCTCAGCCTGCTGCTTCATCTCTTTCTGATCCAAGTGCTAATGTATACACTAGCAAGTAACCCATTATTTTAACCTTCATAAACTGAGACTAGTTAGAATACTGGTGAATCTCTTAAGTTTATAAAATTTTCTTTCTTGAAAGTATCTATACAAATATTATTTTGCATGTGTTTTCCATTTCTTACACCTCAAATAATTTAATGAATTTGATTTCATGTCTTAGCTTTCCTTCCCCAAGCCTTCAGGTCTACCTGTACCTCACCACATTGTGTTTTGATTAGAGCTCTTCCAAGATCTGCCTCTTGAGCTGGTATAATGTCAAGTTAAGATAGCTCTTATGTGAGTGTTGCTAGACTAGATTGCTTCCTTGGCAGAAAATGTTTAATGTTTCCATTCTCTTATAAGACAGCAAAAATCTCCTGAAACTGAGAAGCAGAAACAGGAAATAAGGCACATTTCTGTCTAACAGCCCTAGTTCTTGGGAGAACAAAACTCTATCAAGGGAAAAGAAAAACTAATACTCATTTCTCATGTGCTATTGCAGATACAGTGAGCACACTGAGTGAAGGTAGAAAAGAGAGGAACTACTTTGCTCTCTTAACTGTTGAGTTGAAGAGCGGTTCTGTTTTGGGATGTAGTAGTTTAAAATTTACAAGTATTATAATATGTAGTGAGTGATAATTGGGCTGGAGGGTTGTATCATGTATTTAGTTATGCCGAAAATAACACTTTAGAGTATTCGTAAATATGCATATTTATATCTCTTTAACTAAGAACCCCAAATTTTGCAGTAGTTGTCATGCTAAAAAAAAATCCAAGTCTCTTGCAGTTCTGTTGGGCTAGCTTCTCCAGCTGCCTTCGATGCAGAATAGCTTTGGGTATCTGATGCTTTCCTGGAGGTAGATAAATAGGCTACCAGGAAGCTTTTTTTCTTAATCCTGCTTTTAAGGTCCATAGGTTGTTGTGTGGCTTTTCATTTTTTATTGGGGATGTACTTTAAGCACCCAAGTGAGGGAAGTGTGTAAGTTTCCTGTAGTAGTTAATTATCATTTTATGTGTAAGTTAAAGGTAACTATTCGTGCTATTTTTAATGGTTACTAAAGCACTGAAAGTCTTATAAATAGTTTGGGTTTTTAATTTTAAGTGGCAATTTTGGGTAATGTAGAGTTTTTCCACCTTTCTAGGTCTTTGATGTATAGTGAAGCTAACAGACGGGAGACATTCACTTCATGGCCTCATGTGGGTTATCGATGGGCACAGCCAGATCCTATGGCTCAAGCTGGGTTCTATCACCAGGTAAGAGATTTAGTTGTTCTTAGTATTTGTCCCCCAGGTAGGAGGGCAGGGGAAAAAAGGTGGTGATGTTTTCTAGTACAGTTTTTTTCTATTTTAATGGATTAATTCAATTATGCATAAACTATTAAAACTTTGTCGTTCAGCTTTTTTTTTTTTTTAAGTTTCAAGGGGTTTTGATGCCTTGAGTTTGCCTTTTTTTTTGTTTTGTACGGATCACTGAAAATACTGTTCTGAACTTCAGCATGTAAAACTTTTTGGAATATCAGATTAATCTGAGTTAACAGTAACAGAGATGAAGTTGGTTGCTACATAGAATCTGTCTTTCTCCTTGTTAGATTGTTGAGTAAATAATCCTTTTTATATTACAAGTAAAGCAAAACAGCAGTAAGCTTGGCACTGGAGTTCCCTAAACATACTTTCCTAGTAGAACTTTATTGTATCAAACAGACATCCTAGATCACATTAAATTGTTAGGCTTACTGAATAAACACAACCTCAGTGTTTTATTCCACTACTTTTGCTTACTTCAATTTTTATTCCTTAAAAGTATCCCTGCTTTAAAAAAATATTTATAATATGGATTTAGATAGTGATGGCTGGTCAGTGCCTATCATTTGACAACAATATTGTCTGTTTCATTCTATCAGCTGTAAAACGTGATAGGTGAATGAAGTTTTTGGATGATTTCTTAAACTTGCACAGAAGGAGAAATGCAGGGAAATCTTATGTTGGAATTGCATCTGCAAATTCCCAAGCATGTCTTGAAATGAGGTCATGAAAATGCTAAATTTTAAGAGAATGGAAATTTTGATTGTTTTTCCTCAGTTACTTCAGCTAGTAAGAACTGTTCTTTGCAGAGGAGTGGTAGAGAATACTTTATGTCCTAAGCGATTGGTAGGAATATTTTTTAACCTGTGTTTATCCAAGCATGTATTCTGCTGCAGTTATAAATTTTTTGGATCTTGTGAACTTTTACCAAAGAAAAAAAGTAATTTCTGTTCTATGTCTGTGGTTTGCATCCGATGACTTGCATGAATGTTAGTTCTGGATCTCTTCTACAGTAATGTGTATTATTTTTTTAATGTGAAATGCTGCCACTTCGTAGTATATAATTTGTGGCCTTTTATATGTTTGGTGTGATGCTTTAGTATGTCACTAATGGGAAATAACTTGATCACCTAGTTAAAAGTGTGTTGTACCTGGTTAAAAGTGTGCTGTAGTACATAGCTCTATGAATTTCAAGTGTTTCTTCCTATTTTCATAGCCTGCTTCATCAGGAGATGACAGAGCCATGTGCTTTACCTGTAGTGTGTGCTTGGTGTGCTGGGAGCCTACAGATGAACCTTGGTAAGTTTAATGATGTGTGAAGTACACCTAAATTTGTACTGAAGAGGTTAGAGATCTTCAAAGGACAAAAATCAACATACCTCAATGGTATTTCTGGTGAGTTTAGGATAAGTCATTAGAAGAATGGGTTTCCAAAATGATTCCATGGAACAAATCACAAAAATATTTGATGCACTATACCAAATTTCTGTATAATACTAAAAGAAAAATAAAGTAGTTGGTTTTAGTTCTTAATTCTGATTTGCTGTTTCATTTCAAATTGCTCCTTGAGAATTGTTAGCCAATATTTCTTTGCGGGGATCTAAACTAAATCTTCTGTTTGATTGTGACTAGAATACATCTCTTCAGGTTCAAAAACTGCTATGGCTGCATAGTGCATAGTGCCTTTTATGTGAAATTGCAGTATCCATTACTAGTTTCCCCAATCATCTAAAATTGTGCATAGTGACAGAAATGTGGGACCTTACAGTGATTAAAGACTTCTTAATGTAATTTCTTTCTTGATTAGTTGGTAATTTATAATCTTTTCTTGAACACTTCGGATTCCTGACTCGCTGGAAACTTCCTTGTAATATTATCTTCATATTTTTCTGTCTATTCCTTTCAGTTATGATTTTCAAGACATTTTGTAGCTGTGTAATTGCTCTTGTCGTGTCTCTACTTTAGTTGTATATCAAGATTCGTTTTTTTCTGTGCTTCTTGGTTAATGTGACATTCCGGACTGTTTCCAGTTTTGATTTTTTTAATTATGGATATAGAACTAAAACCAGGACATTGCTTCTAAAGTTACTTGTAACATTAGAGTTTTAATGTACAGTAATTTAATCTGGGCTTTTCTTCATGGGGACATGACTGGCTACTGCCTATAAAACAATTTTTTTTTTAATGGGCTAATTATATTAAGAGCATTCAGATTGAGCCATTTGAATATGAATGTACATTGAGTGATCAAAGTCTTTAATACAGTCTGCTATTGAAAATCAGTAGGGAAAGCTGTGTTAGTAACTTCAGAACTCTCTTGTATGGTTGACTGCAATAGAGTTCAGGCTGTTCTGTTTCACTTTTGCTTCTAGGGCTTAGCTTGTTATGCTGTGTGTAGTTTTCACAGTAAAAATTGGCTGTTTTCTGTGTTTGTTTTTAATCTGGAAAGGTCTGAACATGAGAGACATTCCCCAAACTGCCCATTTGTCAAGGGTGAGCACACTCAGAATGTACCTCTTTCAGTCACACTGGCAACAAGTCCAGCACAATTTCCCTGCACAGATTGCACTGACAGAATAACCTGCTTTGGATCTGGAAGTTGCCCTCATTTTCTAGCTGCTGCAACAAAACGAGGAAAGATCTGCATATGGGATGTTTCCAAACTTATGAAGGTATGCAAAATAAATAATTATTTTTCATCAACTATTTACTGATCAGGCATATCTTGATTCAAAATCAAATACCTCTTCTGTTTTTTATTGTTATTTCTCAGGTCCACTTAAAATTCGAAATCAATGCATATGATCCCGCTATTGTGCAGCAACTTATGTTATCAGGAGAACAGAGCTCAGGGGTTGACTCAAGGAGACCAACACTAGCATGGTTAGAAGATTCCTCTAGCTGCTCAGACATACCAAAATTAGAAGGAGACAGGTATGCCAGTCTACCAAATGAGAAATATGAAATGCTTCTGTTTGAGTGGTAAATGCCATTTAACAAAGTCATGCTTTGTGAAACATAAGATGGTGATTTTCTTTTTATGGAAATAATATTTTTAGTCTCTCTGTATTTGTACAGAATTCAACACTTGAAAAAGACTACTCTAAATTTCTATTTTTTAAGCCAGTTTCCTGCTGTTCCAATTTTATACTCCACTAGCAGAGAGATTGCAGATCTCATTGCTGCTCTATGCTCATGTTTCAGAGGCAGAGTAAAAAGAGAAAGGAATATAAGTTTTGGATCAGCTTTTCATTTTAGTTGTGGATTATACATTTCAGATTTTGAAAGGAAAGGCTTCTCATGGACTTCTGGAACGTGTTTTTTTTCTGATTGCTTCTCTGTAATTTCTGGTTATGTCACTCTGAAAATAAACTGTATGGATGTGCTAGGAATTTGTACTTCCCTTGCATACTTTTAGTACACGTATACAGACTCTAAAACAATTAGATAGTCCTGTTGCAAGGGTTTGGATAAGCTAGAGGGTATGTCAGTGTTTAGAAAGTGTGATGTGAGAAAAAGTAGTATTTCACTTGTGCTTCATGCAGTCTGTTACGGGGAGCTCTTGTCTGGTCTTACCAGAGCTCAACAGAGTAAATAACTGTTGGAAAATTTAGAACAAAAGTTGACTGGGGAGTCTTGCTAGTTTTCTGAATGTTTCTTCTTAAACTTCAGCATTAAGAAAAAAGTAACAATGCTGCTATATGCACAGGGAGGTAAATCTTTGATTTTAAGCTTAGTGTGATATCTGCAGTAGTGCAGAGCAAATACGAAGATTGCTGTCCTGCTGACATGAGCAATGTCAGCAGCTGCCTGGACTCTTACTGTAGCTTTAGGGCTGGGAGCTCCCTAACAGTTAAGAATTAAACCACTTTTAAGAGCTGGATAAAGGACAGTGCCACCATACTGCCTAGAACTAAGCATCTTCCATTTCACGTAACCTACATGGAATTTACTATCACTTCTCCGCTTAAGGGGAAGTTGGATCAGAATGAAAGTATTGAATTATGTCTGCTGTGTTGATCAGGTTTGACCCCACAAAGATCTGTTTCTTGGATATGAGGAATAAGCATCCACTTAGTTGAAGTTTGAGGATCTGACTTGGTACTGTGAGTAGTTTTACCTGAAGCTGTAAAGGGATTACTGTCTTCTTGTGTGTAATGAGCCTGTAATAGGAAATAGTTTATTTTATTGGAAAATTCAGATGTTTTAGTTATTTATTTATTATTAGACCTACTCAGAGGCCTATTTCTCTTGAAAAGGTGTATTGAACAGAATCTATTTTTATGACAAAAAGATTTATCTGGCAGTATTTTTAAAACCAACAACTGTTCATCCGTGTTTCAGTACTAGCTATAAAATTGCTTTATAGCATTGAGGACCAGTCTGTCAGCTCCACTTTCCAGAGATGATTTTGAGGAATTTGAACATGTTGATATTAATTTTTAGATGTCCTGATTGTATGGTTTTATTTTTCTTGCGAAGATTCCTGAGAACTGTTTTTTATTCTAATTCCATTTAGGCCTGAATTGTAGTAAATACAAAAGTAGAATGAGGCAAAAAGAAATCTAGTCTATTGTTTCAATAGTGGAGGAAAAAGTCTTTGCTGTTGGTGTCTGTGATGAACTCATCAATGGATGCACCATGCTGGCTAAAAGGAATGGCCAGCTATAATACACATTGTGGTTTTTATGAATTTTTATTAATTTAATTAAAAATAAGCATGCAGTTAGCATGTACATGGTGTCATTCATGCTTTTCTTTTCTTCAGTGATGACTTACTGGAGGATTCAGACAGCGAAGAGCATTCCAGATCAGAATCTGTTACGGGTAGGTTATATCTGACCTGTTAGATATGTAATAGTTTAGAGGTCAAAGGGGAAGTTCTTCTTCCAGGCTTTTAAAAGAACCCTGTCAAAACTGATGATAATATATTCACTGTATTAGAAAAAAGGAAAAGTATTTACAGTGGAAAAGGATTTTTCAATGGATTTACTATTGAAAGGAATGCTGGTATTTCAGTTTGTGTGATGGAGAGATGGCATGCAGGAGAAAAGAAAAACTGCACTTTGTTAGTTAATAAATGTCTTACATGACAACAGGCATTGCTTATCTTGCTGTCAATAAAGCACACAAACCAAGATAAAAGAACTTTCTTAGAATAGGAACTAATTAAAAGTGTATGAAACCCTTTAAATTCAGGGGATTGCTGAAAGAGTTCCTGTGTCTTGATTGTTTCCCTAAGGGTATGCACTTTGATAAAGTATTTCTTGCTGAATAAAGATTTTATATGGAAGTAGAATGGTGCTATGCATGGTGTTCTTGTGTTATTTTCTTAGAGATTGAATCAGAAGTTTCGAGGGAGGGAGTACTGCATGTTTATTTTCTATAATCTGGTTTATGTCTTTGAGTAAGGATCACCAAGTAGAGAAACAAAGAGCATGAGATGTAGAAAAAAGATCCTTTTTTTTCAACAAACTGTAATACATGCAGCATGATTTCTGTTTTGTCTTTTGAGCATTTGTATTATCTTAAACATTTTTATTTTAAAGGGCATACATCACAAAAAGAAACTATGGAAGTCAGCCTTGATATTACAGCTCTCAGCGTTCTTCAGCAGCCTGAAAAACTTCAGTGGGAAATTGTTGCAAATGTTCTGGAGGACACAGTTAAAGATCTAGAAGAACTTGGGGCAAATCCCTGTTTGGCCAACTGTAAGAGTGAAAAGATGAAGGAAAAACATCTAGAGCAACACAACATTCCCTTTCCTTGTTTATTGGCCGGAGGTCTGTTAACATACAAATCACCTGCTACCTCTCCCGTTAGCAGTAACTCTCAGAGATCACTGGATGGCTTAAGCAGGACTCGAGGTGAGAGTGTCTCAGAACAGGGATCAACTGACAACGAATCCGGCACTAATTCAGAACTGAATTCCCCTCTGGTAAGGAGGACTTTGCCTGTATTGCTGCTGTACAGCATTAAGGAGTCTGATGAAAAAGCAGGAAAACTCTTTTCACAAATGAACAATATTATGAGTAAAAGTATACATGATGATGGTTTCACAGTTCCACAGATCATTGAAATGGAGCTGGACAGTCAGGAACAGTTGCTTTTACAGGACCCCCCTGTGACTTACATTCAGCAGTTTGCAGATGCTGCAGCCAACCTGACATCTCCGGACTCGGACAAGTGGAGCTCTATGGTTCCCAAGCCTGGGACTTTGGTTCAGTGCCTGCGTCTGCCCAAGTTTGCAGAGGAGGAGAACCTGTGTGTAGATTCAATCACACCTTGTGCAGATGGAGTTCATCTGTTAGTAGGACTGCGGACTTGTCCTGTTGGATCTCTGAGTGCAATAAATCAAGTAGAGGCCTTGAATAATTTAAATAAATTAAACTCGGCACTATGTAATAGAAGGAAGGGGGAATTAGAATCAAGTCTTGCTGTAGTGAATGGCACGAGCACTGATGTAATCCAGCATGAGTCACCAGCAGATGTACCAACTCCTTTAATAATTCAGCCTGAACAAAATGTTAGTGGTGGATACCTAGTGCTTTATAAGATGAATTATGCCACTAGAATAGTTACTCTAGAGGAGGAACCAGTAAAAATCCAGCATATCAAAGACCCCCAAGACACAATTACCTCAATGATTTTGCTCCCACCAGATATATTGGATAATCGAGAGGACGACTGTGAGGAGCCTGTAGAGGAAATACAATTATCTTCTAAAAATGGCAGTGGGAGAGAGAGAAGATCTGAGATCTCTACTCTTGGGCACCTGGTAATAACTACTCAGGGAGGATATGTAAAAATACTAGATCTTTCAAACTTTGACATTCTGGCCAAAGTGGAGCCACCTAAAAAAGAGGGCACTGAGGAACCAGATATGTTTGTCTCTGTGATATACTGTTCGGGCACAGACAGATTATGTGCATGCACTAAAGGTAAGATTTTTCTTCAAATTTTTTAAAAAATACTGATTTTACTGTATTTGGATTATATTACAGAATTTGAAATTCCACTGAATTTATGTACAATTTAGTGGTGTTAGGAAGCATGGACTCTAGGTAATTCCTCACCTTAAATGTCAATCTTAATCTCTAGGATGGCAGTAATTCTTGCATGTGTCTTAATTCTTGAAGAGGCACAGGTTTTCTTAAGTCAAAAACAAAGACATTATTATATGTAATTATTTCTGTGATAGAGAAATCCCATTTTGGAAAAATGTCTTCTGCCTGTACTTGATTATATTCAAGAGAGTAGAGAAGATAATGCTTTTATACCTTATCCCTTATATACCTTATCAGTGTATTTTATGCTTTTATACCTTATCGGTGTATTTTCATTAAGATAGCATGCTTCTGGTTCTGCTTCAGCTTTTTGCTGTTGGGATTGTACTTTCTTGAGTGTTAGAGCAAGGCTATTTATGCAGGATTATTTTTTTCCAAATGAACACAAGGCATTTTAGGGAAGAGGGCAGGTAGGAGAGGAGTGTAACTCAAGCCCAGGTAACAACTACTTTGTAAAAGTCCCTAAACCACCACACAACTCCCTGTTGCCTTTTGTCACATTGGAAACAGCTCTGAGTGTTATCCAGCTGAGTTTCTCCGTGTCCCAGTGTTCTGTTTAGTTCATCTGCAGTTGATTGCAGCTGTGGAGGAAATACTGAGGCTCTCAGAGGTGCTAAGCTGATGGGGTCGTTCATACATTTCAAATAAATTCCCACAATACCATGTGGAGCTTCTTCTTTACTAGAAGTATTGAAATTGATACCTTTTTTTCCTTTCATGATGGTGTCACACTAATTATAAAGTAGTCCTATGAGCAGTTGTTAAATCAGATTTACTCGTTATTTCCAACAGATAAAGTCAAGTTTATTGTAAACATTTCCATGTTCTTAAAGGCTCCATGTTTCTCACTCACCTACAAAGATTTCTGGAAGTAGGCATTTCAGATTTGCTTTTTAAATACTAATGAAAACACTGCAAGTTATTAACTAGTATTTTTGTTTGCAGTTTCCCAAGGGTAACATTCATATTTACTAAATTGTTCTCTTTCAGTGACTGCTTTTGAAGAACTATCTATTAAACTGTTTCATCTGTATTTAATAATGCTTGCTTTTTTCTAGTTAAAGTAGAACTCTAACTGAAAGGTTACTTGCCTTTGAAAACTGTTCTATCATATCATATCCATGTGTCCTGGTTTAGGGCAAATTTGGGAGCAAGCTTCCAAAGGGGTTCTTCTAGAAAGCAAATTCAAGTGGCCCCTCCCCCAACTGGTTAGGGAGAAGATTTCCTTGGAGAAAAGTGGAAAAAACCTGGGTTTTTTAACAGACAAAGTATTCACCAGCATAAAAAAAATGAACCATAATAAACAATAAAACTTCTTGCATATCTGAAGAGATGACAAACTCAGAAAGTCCCCTTCATGGGGGCTGGAGCTCAGCTCACCCAGTCTGTTATTCGTCCCTCCAGCATTGGAAATGTCGTGGCCCGGGCCCGGCCTGGTGGGCCACAAGTGCGAGTTCCAGGTGCTCTTCTGGGTTTTCAGTCCAGAGCAGGTTTAAACGGTTATAAGAAAAATTAAAACCACAGTCCAGGGAACAGATCTGTGTCAGCTAGCTAAAAAGTAACTAAAAGCAAAGGAGAGTGCTCTCCCACTGGCTGTCCATGCTGCAGACAACACAGTCCAGGAGCAGGAATGGGGAGGAGTGAGTGCAGTTTCTGACAACAGACTCCGCACTTCTTCTCTCTCTCCTTTGCTTTTGGAAGCAGTCTTAAAGGTGCAAAACTTATTTCTGGGCTAAACAGATGAAGGGATAGAAATACCATAAAGTCACTCCAGGACACGATGTCATAGTGTTTTGACTTTATACTTATCTGATCAAACTGCAATCTCATTGAAAACAGAATCTCCAAACAGATTTTTTTTTCCGACAGAATTTTATTACTATCAGTTTCTTTCTTTCATCAAATCTCTTTTGCCTTTCTTGTGTTTTAAGATTCATGATAAAATTTAAAGGGTGTATTGTGCATGGTACTTTTCCATGCAGTGTTAATGTGTATGGTAATCATATTCTTATAGCTTTTGGTATTATTTAAACCTCTTTAGGGCATGGAGTGTAAGATATACAGGTCTCTTGAGCTGGAAGCATATATTCATTGTGTGTAGGAGTATTTTGTCTCTGTCTAAATAACCACCATCTCTGTTACTGACTGGAGAATACTTCCCTCTTACTTGTAATGGACAAGCACATGATTCTGCCTTTGCAGTAAATCTCTTTCAATATTATAATACCCATCTAGTAATTTATCAATAGGTTTTTTGGATTTCTTTTGTTCATGCTGCTCTTAAGATGCCTGAGATTTGGGGGTATTTTTTCTTTTGTAGCCCAGTGTGCTACAGGTATCAAGTCAGCCTGCAAGGGTCTTCTTTTGAATATAGTACTTTGTTTATTAAAAAAAATAAACAAACAAACAAAAAAAACCCACCAAACACTGATTATTCTTATCTTTCATTTTCACCCACTATACATCTATTTGGAACTTCGATTTTCTGCTCAGCTAAGGATTTTGGAGTTCATTATTTTCATTGCTTAAATAAATGTCTTTAGAGGCTTTCAATTTCTATTCATTTTTTAGCATATCAGTCATTATTATATTTTTCTTACTTTCAAGAAATTAAGTCCAAAGCCATCATAAATACTTGGGGGTCAATGTCCGTTAGAGGTCTGGATTTCAGGAACTGATGCTAGGTATGTCTGAAGCCTCAGAGTCAAAAAATTTAACAAAATATGTCACTTGGTGTAAGAATGACTTCAACTGAAATATTTATAAATAAGACATAAAAGGTATAAAATTCAGGAACAGTTGAAGAAAAAGTAATCAAAAACCTCACCTTAATATATATTAATATAACTTCTAAAATCCTCTATCTTATTGTATGTTTGAATAGCTTAATATATGTAATAGTTTTCCTTGTTTTGAATAATAATCGTCCTTTAAACTTGTGCTTTAAATGGATAGAATTTCTTGCTTAGCTAGGTGTCTGAAAATGGAGGGTTTTGCTGTTATTATTTTTTCCTTGAGTGCTGTTTTTTTAAGCTTCTTTGCAAATCACTTAGAGGTGCTTGCTTCTCTAGGCTTACTGCCACAAACGGGACAGTGCCTGCAGTCTGACAGCATTAGATAGCACTGAAAGACTAATAACTGTATTCACTGATGTGTTCGACTTTATTCCATCTAGAAAGGAGCTTGTAGTGCAAAGACATAAATGAAAATTTAAAGTGAAAGTTTTGGAGCATACATGCGTTGGAAATGCTTGAATGATGTTGGAAAATACTCAGGCATGAGCAGTGCATTCTTTCCTGTTTAGTTGTTTGGGACATCAGAGTAGGGAAAGAGGTACTTTAATGTCGGAAAGTTCTGAATGCAGAATATCGTTTTCTTCTGTTTCTCCTGCTTGTTGATGTATTGTTTTCATTGGTAGATTATATAAAATTTTAGCTGCCTCTAAGGTAAGACTGAAAAAGAAACCTCTGTGTGAATGGGTGCTTCAGATCTGGAGTGGTTTTATGGAAAGATGTTTTAGACCTGCTTTTGACGTCATCCGTCTCTGTGAGTCATGCTTCAAAATGTTACCCCTGGTGTCAGCTTCAGGTACTTACCTGCTTCTGCAAGGATTACCTGAGCTTGACCTCTGGAGAAAAATGTGCAAGTATATTCTTGTTTCCAGTTCTGTTAAACAAACATTGTGAACTTCAGTCTCTTTGAATTTTGCTTTCTTCTCTTCCCTTTGGCCAAGGTAGACTGTATTTAGTATCCCTCTTACTAGTGCACTTTCTGCTCTCATGTAAGGGTTCAGATGTTTTCTCTTGTATCAGTAGTAAGAGTCTAAACTATGCTTTTATGGCATTCAAAAGAATTAGTAAGAAAATAAGTAATTTCTTTATTCTAAAACAAGGCAGCAGGTACTGTTTTTAAATAGAGATACTGCTGCTGGGTGATCTTTTGATATTTAAAGTTTAGTATCTTGTGTTTAAGAGGGTCAGATACAGTTTTTTATTGCTGGATTGCACGCCCCTGAAATTTTGGATCTGTTACATTATAACATTTTAAAGGTGCTATAATATAACAAGAGTTTTTTAGTCCCTCCCTTTTGTCAGAAAAAGTATTTTTTCAGGCTGGAAAAAGTATTTTTTCAGGGTGAGTTGCCTATGCTGATACTTCTTGCCTGCAAGCCTGGCAGAATTGGATGGCACTTGGAAACATTTGAGAATTGATCTTCCCATATCTCATGCCTTTCATTTATAGCACCTTTCTTTCTCCTAAGTTGTAAATAGTGTAGTAATCAAACTCTGTAGTTTTTTTCTGATTTAGATTATGCCTTCCTTGTCATTAGGCTTTGTCTGTCCTGTGTTCTGTGTATTTGAAGTTCAGGAATCAATTCAGTATTTTCAATTTTCTACCTTTTTTGGTAATGGGGTCTAATAGGATTTCAGAAGTCAGTATTAGTATTGGAAGTGATGCTAAGAGCTCATCTTCAAGTCAAGGTCAATTATACTTACCCATCCTGAAACAGACTGCTGATCACCATTCGCAAACATCTTCAGGACAGAGATTTAACAGTCTGCTCATGAAATTTCTCCTGCTGAGTGCTGCCTTGATGATAATTTTTTTCACTAGTGTTTAGTCTCTATCATCTTTGTCACTGGAGTCATATCTATTGTACCATTCATTATGGATATGGCAAAGAGATTTCTTCAAAAAAGGAGGGAAAAACAGAGTTTATTTAGGTGCTGTCCTTCTCCAACCATTTATTGTCTCAAGCTGAATATCTCCAATCCTTTCAAACTTACAGAAGAAGAAGAAAACAAAGCAGCCTTTATTTTCCCCTCCCAAAAGATCTGATCAAGTCAGTCCACAAGTTTCTTGATGAGATATGCAAAACCAGGCCTGGTAATCCTACATATTAATTCCTCAAGCAGCTCTGTAGTTTGTACATAACATGTGTGTGTATACATAGTGGAATGTTTGCACTTCTGAGCAGGAAATTGAATGAGGTTTATTAACTGATTCACAAAAACCTCTCTTACAGAACTGCTGTCTAGCTGATTTTTTTTTTTATCTTGTAACAGGGCTTTTAATTATTTCTTTCTAGACATGGTAACTTTCACTTGTCCCTTTTAAATTACATTTTATTTTTTCAAAGTCAGAGTAGAATTTTATGGATAAAATCTCCTAGAGTAGTTTATTAGAGTGTCTCCAAGTGAAGTTTTGGGATAGCTTTCTTGATGACATTTTTCAAGTGTTCTGAACTTGCCCATTTAGAGCCAACCAATAACAAGAGAAGGAGGGGACTATGAATTAATTTGTGCATAGTTACCTAATGTTTTGTAAGGTTTTGTTTTCTAATTCCTTTTAATTAATTGTCTATTGTTCAACTATATCATTGTGTTGTGATTTACTAATGACAATGGTGTCACTCTTCCCAAACTCCTTCTAGAGGTTGCAGGAACATCTCACCTGATTGGCTTTGACTTCTGTGGCCTTAGTCTCTGGCATGCTCTCTAGCTTGTTCCAGTGCTGCTTTCCTGGAACCAGGAACTGTTCTGCCAGAAGGAAGCCTGTGATTTATTTGAATAAATTAATGATTCTTGTGTTCTGTTTGTATTGCCACCAGGTTCTTGAATCCATGCAAATTGCAGGTTTTAAATACAGTTCAGAATTAAATTAACAATGTTTTGATTGTGTTACCTGTTTTTTGAAGGAAGTATAATGATGCTAGTTTCCAATTTATCTCTTTTGTGATAGCTGAGTAAGTCAGTGTCAGCTTTCATATCTTTTTGGTAGTACAACAGAAATATTGCCTCTGTCAAAGTCATGCAAAGCCTTCAGATTAACTGCTACTTGAGATGTTTGCTCCCTGGCTAGAATCAGAAAGCACTGGACAAGTCACTCTTTCAGTCTAGTGCTGCAAACAATAGTAGTAACACA
Source organism: Chloebia gouldiae (assembly GCA_003676055.1). Classification (NCBI taxonomy): domain Eukaryota; kingdom Metazoa; phylum Chordata; class Aves; order Passeriformes; family Passeridae; genus Chloebia; species Chloebia gouldiae. The sequence continues at coordinate 2,205,318 of QUSF01000038.1, forward strand.
AAAAGAAAAAAAAAGGCATCTGACCTCTGTGCAGATTTTGTCACTGGCACTTGACTGTTGGAACTGCAGTATCACTGAAACAAATAATGAAGCATGCATCATCAGAAAGTCATCTTTGGATGTTCTCTGAGAGGAAGTGCCCTCCTTTGTGATACAGTGGCACAGCCAACTACAGCATTTTGCAAAAGTGTGCATAAGCAGAGGCTGATACTGTACAACTTAAGTTCATGGTAAACTTCTTTACAGAACCTTTTAAAAAACTAATGAGAGGAAGTGAGGTATCTCAAGTTTAGCACAGACTTGTCCTTGGAAGAGTGATGGAATCTTTCAGGAGTGCAGGAATTATGACTATTCTCCTGTATGGAAAAAATGGTAAGGACGTTTTTGCTGCTGAGCAGTAAACAAAGTGATACACAAACTAGTTTGACTTACTACCAAATGAAGCTGTCAATATCTGTGTTTTCTAATGTGTCTCAAATTCTCTTTGAAGTCTGAGGAAAATTGTTTATTTATGAGCTGTTTAATTTCAAGGAAACTCAAAACTGTTATTTGCTAGAACTCTTTTTTTCCCCCTCCACTCTTGGGATCTGCTTGGGATGTACTGACTGTTCTGCAACAAGGATGTGTGGTTTGCAACTGAGAGAGGGGAGGTACAGGCTTCTTAGTGGATCTCATAAAAGACCCACCAAGAAATGGCTTAATGGAATAGGTGTTTTGAGAAGACAGAATAAAAAGATAATGACAAAATCTCCCATCCCTTCAGATCCCGGGAACACTACTTTTGTACATTACCTAGACCTGGGGTGGATTTTCCCACAGCACAATGCACTGGTCCATAGAGTTGTTCTGACCATTTTGGTCATTTGAATGATTTGTTTTTCTATCTTCATAAAAGAGTGAGTTATAAAGGCATTTGTTGTCAGGCCTTTCTTAGTGAGATCTCAAAAAACCCCAAAACTGTGTGACTTACATCTTTTCCCTGTGCCTCACACTCTCCCTGTGCCTCTCTATCGCTCTGCTTCACTCCCCTCACAGTACAGGACATATACCTGCTTTTATCTTGGGATTTTATTACATTTTTATTCTCAGGGGTTTTTTTGTTTCAAATTACCTGGATATTTTGTATAACAGTATTTGTCATAATGTTAATCAGATGCTGAAGATCAGGCTGATAATTTTTCAGAAAAATCACATTAAGGCCTATGCTTGGATTTTTCTCTTTATTCGAATCCTACTAATTCAACGTCTTGTAACTTCTGGAACAGCTGTTCTCATCCCATCCCTTCCCCCAGTATTATGTAAAGTTAAGCATTCCTTCTCAGTGACTTAGAGCACAAGTTGAAGGACGAGCAGCTGAAGGAGGTGGGATTGATTAGTCTGGAGAAAAGGAGGCTCAGGGATAACCTTACGGTTCTGGACAACTACCTGAGAGAAGATTGTAGTGGGTTGGCCTGTTCTCCAAAATAACAAGTGACAGGATAAGAGGAAATGGCCTCAAGCTGCTTAAGGGGAGAACTGATATTAGGAAAAATGTTGTCACAGAAGGGGATGCCAAACATTGAAACAGTCTTCTCAGGGTGGTGATGGAGTCACTCTCCCTGGAGGTATTTACAATGTGTGCAGATGTGGCATTTAGAGACATGGTTTTAGTGTTGGACTTGGCAGTGCTGGGTTAATGGTTGGACCTCAGGGTCTTAGTGCTCTTGGGTTCTTTGACTTCTCTGTAAATTATATAATTGATTTATATGTATCTGTAGTGGTGATTAATGGGCAACCTCCTTGAATGATTTCAAGCTTCCATCAATATATTGTGTACAGTGAAAATTTTTGGACATGGCTCTTTTGTCTGTTGACTTGATCAGTGTTTTAATTCTAGGTTTGATGAAATAATGTGGAAAGCTCCTTAGGAGAATTTAGAGAAATTAGTTTAATTTTCAGTTTTCAGATATTGAAATTTAAAAGGAGGTTTATGCACTCTGTACAGATGAGTTAGTGTAGGCCTTCACTTAACATGATAGAATATTTTCTGTAATAAGCATAATTTGGATTATGGGAAGTGTCATAATGGTTAGGATTTTTTGTTTCTATTGAAGTTTCCTTTGTTAATTGCCTTTTAAAACCTATCCCCCCATATAGTTTTTACCTCTGATGCCATTTGCAACTGCAGTATTTCTGTAGTTCTGTTTTGCATTTGTCCTGAAAAAAATAGTAGTAGTAAAGCAAAATAAGTATTCCTGTTCAATACTACTGATTTCAGGTCCTGCATAAATACTGTCATAATTGCATAACAATTTAAGTGCAAACCTGTCTTGTGACTTGAATTTAGCTGTATGCCTGTCCAGACTTTATTCTTTTGTTGTTTGTGGTGATTTTAGGTGGAGAACTGCATTTTCTTCAGATTGGAGGGACCTGCGATGACATTGATGAAGCTGATATACTTGTAGATGGATCCCTTACCAAAAGCGTAGAACAGTCATCAGAAGGCACCAAGCCCTTATCCAACCCTTCTAGTCCAGGTATTACAGGTAAATTGCACGCGTGTATATGTATCAAAATATTTTTGTCATTTTTGAAAGCTGCATCTGAATATGACTTGCAATTATTTAATAGCATGCTGTCTCATATTTTTTTTTACTGCCCAGAGTTAGAGTTCTGTAGTTGCTGTATATCTGTCACTGGGTGTGTACAAGCATAATACTTCAGCAGGTCCTGATTTAAAACAAAACAAAACACTTTGACTTTTTCCAGTCTCTATGTGTGATTTTAAGTGTGGCAGACTGTGTGACCCCAATTTTATTCCTCAAGAGTCAGTCGAAAGAAGGAAGAGATGCTTTTTGTTGTAAGTTTATTTGTAAGCAGTACTACAGCAGTTGCTTTGGGGACTGTATTTCTCCTGCTTCTCCTCTTTTTCACCAAAGAAGCCATTCCTGAAGTTGGAAGATGACTAGAAAATAAAATGTTGTACATATGTGAGGGGGAAAAAGTCTATGGTTTTCTTCTGCATCCTTCTTTTGCTAAGAGCAAATAAAGCAAAAAAGAATATAGATGTCAAGTATGTGCTTCAATGGATGCATTCCCTTATCAGCAGAGATAAGTGACTTCCAAGTAAATGGTTACTCTCACTTACCTGATGAGTCAAATAGATGATCATTACTGTTTAAATTCTGCCAGTATTATAAAGGAAAATTTTTTTCCTTTTTTTTTATCTTGTTCCCATCCAGCCTTCAGTATAGCCTTGAATATGATTTATTGGAATAAGAAATTGTTGGGTTTTTTTTGTGTATAGACTTCAAAGTAGCTGTATCTTTCGGTTATCCACAAGCTGCAGGTCCTCCTTTAAGTAGTCATATAATTTAGACATTGTAGTATTGCTTGATCTTGTTCTGTAATGGTTTCCAAAGAGTTGTTAGGTACACAGGAATGATCAGATAAACTGAGTACTGTTTTGCTGTGGAATCAAACTGAGTCACTCAAAGCCCTGAGAGAAGCTTAAAAGTCATAAGAAGCCATTGCTGAAATGAGGGGTCTGGATTGGAGTTGTTGAAACCAAATGGTTGCAGAGCTCTTGAGGATACTAAAGTCAATAACACAGGACTCTTAGCATATATGAGAATGATTATTAGGGCTCTGTAAACCTCTTCAGTACTGAGGTTGTCAGTACTTGTGTGGATTTGTGATCGATCAGCCTTTGATTTATAATATCAGTGTTGCTTCTCTTTTGGCCTTACATACTGAAAAACAGAAAAAGTTTTTTCTTCCGCTATTGTCTTAGCATGTTTTTCAGACAGAGACAACTCAAAAGAAAGGCTTCTGTTTGGGGAAATGAAGTCCTGCAACAAGCAGAATTTTCTACTCATACACGTTGTTGCTTTATATTGTGGACTTTCTGTGTTTATTTTTCTCCATTGTTTGTATTCTAGAATGTGTTTCTTGCATTTTATTTTCTAGCCTGAATTTACAACTTGGATGCATAGTCAACTTTATTGTTTTAAGAGAAAATAAGTTATTATTATAGCAATCATAGATTATTGTTTCCTTTTAAAGAACTGAGGGATTTTTTATGGTGAAGTAATCTAAAATAATGCCTTTTTTTCAAAGTGAGTTAAAAAAGAATATATGTCTTCCTGACCAGTTTAAAACCTGTTTTCAAGTTTGCTGTTTGTCTTGTTATAATACTTTATTAGAATATAATAAATGTCTTGTAATTTTTAAATGAAGCCAAGTGTACTTGACAGCAGTGGAAAGTTAAGTCCTCAATTTTCAGTTTTAGACTCATTGATTACATGTATGTGGTTGCTGTGAATACTCTGAATTTGGATTTGTTTCTTTTGGAGGAGGAAGGAGAATGAAGCAGAAAAATCCAGTCTGCTCAAAGATAGGCTTGTTGTACAGTTTGAGGAATGATCTCACTTCTCATTGCAGTGTCATGCAGCTAATGAGGTTCACATTTGGCAGTTAAAAAAGTGAAAATCTTTGCTGTATTATCGAAGTTCAATTTCTAAAGCATTTCTGATTTCTTTGGCATTTTCCTGCCTCTGAAATTGAAAAGTAGAAATTATTATAGTTGCAATGAGAGTGAATTTATTACCTCTCCAAGTCAACCTGGACTGTTTTTCAAGATACTCTCTAGGTTTAGGCTTTGCAGGGTGGTATTTGTGTGGTGTATTATTATGCTCAAAATACCAGAAAATATACATGTCTTATTTTCCCTCAAGTTTGCTCGGTGGGAGTCCTTTGGTTGGTTGCTTGAGTATTTTTGTGATTTTCTTGTTTTGGTTTGAGGTTTTTTGTCTGTTTTTGCCTTGTTTTGGGGTTTTTTGGCTGGTTGGGGATTTTGTATGTTTCAGGAAATCTGATTATCAATTTTAGGTTTCAGTTAGGGTTCCTCTAGATGTTTGACTTCCTGGGATATTTTTGTTTTCAATACTTCAATAATGCCCTTTTTTCCTTGGTACAAGGCCTAAATATAAGGACATCAAGGCAAAATAGTTGTCAAGGCCCAGTGTCTTTCCAGTGCTTAACATAAGGCATGTTTGTTTTTCACTTACCCCTCTTTAAAAGTAAATTTGGAGTAAACCTTCAACAACATTCTAGTAATCCACCATAAAACAAGTCAATATTGATAATAAGGGGCCAAAGTAATGTTTTAAACAGTGATAAAAATGCCTAGTAATTCTGTATGTCTGTTTTCATGAAATAATTTTTTTTATCTGAGTCAGTAGGGATATTAAAAAAATGTTTAATCAGCTTTACATCTTCAAAGTATAGCTGGCTAACTACCTATTCCTGATGCCTCTGGCTGAATTCCAGAAAGCATGCTCAGAGCTCTCAGTATTTAGAAAATTTATTCCAAGTGAACTGCCTTCAAAGGATACAGGCTTCAAGGCTGGGATGTTTGGTTGCTTGTGTTGGGTTTTTTTGTAGTTGGTTTTTGTTGTTTGTTTAGGGTGGTGCTTTGTGGGGGGGTAGAGTTTATTATTACTCTTTTTTAATTAAAGCCTTCATACAACATGTAGTTCATTTTGCCTATAGCAGTTCTGATATATTTGAAACTATTTTTAATAGGATATTCTGGAAAAAATATCTATGTATGTGGTATAATTATTCAGGGGTTGATCTTTTGGTGGACCAGCCGTTCTCCCTTGAGACACTGACATCCCTGGTGGAACTGACCCGTTTTGAAACATTGACACCACGGTTTTCAGCTACTGTCCCTCCCTGTTGGGTGGAAGTCCAGCAGGAGCAGCAGCAGAGGCGGCACCCTCAGCATCTGCACCAGCAGCACCACGGGGATGCAGCTCAGCACACTCGGACTTGGAAGCTACAGACGGACAGGTACCTAGGGGAACAGTGCATGAGGAATTGTTTCATTGCTTCACTAGTTGGTGTAGCTGTACAACCACAAATTTCATGCCATTTAATTGTTGTTAACTAGTGTACAAGTTTAAGAACATGCAAAGATGATAATCTCCATTTGGCAGTTTGCATTATAGGTGTTGGTGAGATTGCCAGAGACATTTAGTGGACCTTGAAACAAATTGAAAAGTCAGGTTTTGAATTGGTGGAATTGTATTTGCCAAATGTGGTTATAACATTACACAAACAGACAAGGACATTTGCCAGAATTAGAGATATTCTTGATACTTTCTGTAAAAGTCTGATTCACCCTTCTTATGTATACACACATTTTTAGTACATTATTTAATCAGAAAATGCAAACTCTGGGTGCCAGTGTGACTAATTAGTTGTCCTAAATTAAATTGTATTGTAATTTACTTTAAAATATGAAGGTAGAATCTGGTTTTATGTCTATTCATGTTAAATATGTCTATTCATGTTAAATATGTTTGTATATGAAACATTTAAGCTGCTCCAGAGCCTTGTAGTGCTACAAGGCATTAAGTTTAGGCATTATTTTCATTGATATGAACTGCACCAACATGGTATGTGTAGCGGGACTTAGCTTTTTACACATGACATGAGAACTTGGAATTCCTCTGGGATCCTAAATACTATTACAGCAGTGTTGCAGTCTCCTTGAAGGATTGCTTAAAACCTACCTGAAGTAGCTTTGTGTAGTTTTTTTTGTGAAAAATGCTTGGAGAAGCACAATATAGATAGAAATATTTTTTGTTTTATTAAGGAATGTGCATAAGATACTACAGGATTTATAGGTCATCTAAACATCTGTTCCACTGACGTGTAACATTTGGATTGTCATGCAGACTTGGAATAGCCACAGAGTGAAAATAATGAAATGGCCAAAGGGTGCTAGGGAAGCTAGAGGTCATGTGTGGGGCAAAAAAAGCATGTCATATAAACAGCTGAAAGATAGCATGTGATAATGATGCATGCCAGGTGTGAAAATATATAATAGATGCAGGTGTTTCCAGGGCTGACACATAACAGGAGGTGGACTTGCTTCAAATAAATATGCATAAGCTACAGTTGAAAACTTGCAATGCATTATAAGCTTTAAAGCCTTTATATTTATCTTGTGGTTTTGCATAGTGTAAGTCAAATATTCTTTATGTAGCAAGTGGAAGGGAGGTGGTTCCTTGCAAAATAACTTCCAGTTAAAACTATTGATTATCCAAATGTGTTCAGCAACGGTTGAAAAGTAAAAAGCTATCAATATGATGTTACAATTAAGCAAGCAGTGAAGGTAATAGCTGTTAATTGGAAGGGGATAAGTGGAAAATTAACTTAGGAATTTTGTTTCATTAGAGGAAAAGAATTATGCCTGCTGCTCAATAAAACAGGATTGTAAAGAGGAAAAGTTAGAAATTCTAGTTTAGTACTGGAAATCTTTGACAGCTGCTATATGACTCATAATAAAATGTATTAAATTACAGTCCCTTTGTTCTTAGGGTAGAGTCTTAAGATTGAAAGCCATGTTAGCTCTTAAGTAAAAGTTACATGGCAAGAATAAGTGATTGATTTCTGGATTATTTTTTTGGTCTTTAATATAAGGTTGCTTTTATCTCCTTTTTGAGTGCCTCATACTGATACCTATCACGATGTGGGGTTATAGTGTTAGATGGATGAGTAATGCAATTTTATATGGTAATTCTTTTGTTTCTCAAATAGATCGAAAGAGATAATCCTGTAACTGTATTTTAGAAAATGGCATTATATTACAATCCTAATTTGTTATTTTAAAAAGACTGTGACAAAGGAAAAAGAAAAGCAGTGTGGTTTTCCTTGCAAATTATCTAAATATCAGTATTGTCCCCTCAGGTGTAATGTAACTGAAATGTTAAATTAAGATAATTCTTGTAAAAGAGAGGTACATGAATTCTTAATATGCATAGATAAAACAGTGACATCTGAGTTTCCTGGCTTTATCTCAAATTTATGTAGGATGTATTCATCTTACGGAGACTTATTTGAAAATATATGAAAGAAGGAAGAGCTAGATAGTGATGTTCAGTTGTAGTGGAAGATCAAACAATGCGATGTTCTAGAAACAAAATGAATAAGTGTGTTGGAAAATATCTTGTAGTTGAGAATGATGGTATATTGGTGCTTAGAACACAGGATGAGTTGGATGTTTTTCTTTAGAAAGATGCTATAGATTTAGAAGGGTTTCAAAGATAGAAGAGTTCCTAAAAGACTTTGCATTGGGTTATCTCTTTAGTATAGATATGCTAATATATGAGAAAATAACAAGGAAGTAAATTAATTTTTTTTGCTACTTTAAAGCTTTGCACATGAATAAAGGATGTACTGAAAGCAAACTGTGAGATATTAAAACAAAACTTTAAAGGGGAGTCTTTTAACTAATAACAGAATTAGATTGTGAAGTTTTATTTTTAGAGGTGCAAGAAGGTCTTTTAACTGCTGGATTAATGTGAGACCTTAATGGAGATTCTTTATTCCATATGTGCCTATTGAGCATCTGCTGCTCAATTCTGTCAAAAATAGATTTCTAGGGTAGACAGATAACAGTTGTAATTCACTATGGCTGTGTGCATTGTATACAACACATAGACTGCAAAAGACTGCTGCAGACAAAGTGGTTTATTATTCATTTCTGGGTTTGTACCAGATCTTTAACTAAAACTGGATGAGCAGAATATTACTTTGTGTTTCAGAAGTCTGGCTCCTTTGAGTGTCTTACTTAGTCCATGCTTTGCATGACATGAAAAACCACACCCAAACATCTCTCTGTTTGGTACTGTAAAGAAATAAATACATTTGCACCATTCCTTAATCTACTTTAAAATGGTTTTCCACACAATACTTTGTGTAGCATGCTGTTGAAGTTAAAATACCTATTTGTGAATTAGATATTGGAAGGATGTCTCAAAAATATTTATAGCAGCATACTCAGTTTCTCAGTGTTCTCAGTTATACAGCTAAATAAGTATATCAAAGTTACATTTTAAAAAATTATTTACTGCTAAATTAAGGGGATCGAGAAGTTGAGTTAGTTTTAAAAATGTACACAAACAGGACAATTGACACATAATTAGAACTATTTTCATTGCTCTTTGGTTTGAATTATTTTTTGCAAACCCCAGTGTATCAAACTGTGGAATGGATCATAGAGGGGTACTTGTCTCAAGTTTACATTTTCAGTGTAAACCAAACTTGTCTTCAAAACAAAAATGTGACTTAATAAAAGAAAGCTGCACCCTTTTGCACAGCCCAGGCTTCTGCGTGTGCATCTGGTAGGAGGCACTTTTCATCCTGTATGAATTATCAAATGTGATTTAAAAATACTTTGAAAATAGTATTTTGAGTCTCCTGTATGTTGATTTTGTACCATTGGAAAGTGACATTGTTAAGTGTTAAAGAATGGATAAGGGCAACTTGAAAGAAATTACAAGGTAGGTACCTCTGATCATTCTTTCATACACTTCACTAATTGATAGATTTTCTTGTAGTGTTGTGTTTGGTTTTTTATTCTTGTACTTTTTTTTTCATGGAAATAAGTAACCGGTATTTATAGTAATATGGAAATCATACTGCGATAAAGGTAATGGGGAAATCTTTCCACTTCTGCTTTTATGTGAACATTGTTTCTCTCCCTGTCATATCAATTGTCAACTAAGGCAAAATAAGTTTTTCTTCTTGTTAAAGCGAGTGTACGTAGATGCAGAATGGACTGGGTGATGCTGCCTGTGTGATGGGAAATTTCTCTGTACACTGGGTCATTGTCTTCTTTTTTCCTGACAGCAACAGCTGGGATGAGCATGTCTTTGAATTAGTTCTACCAAAAGCCTGTATGGTTGGACATGTGGACTTCAAATTTGTTTTGAATTCAAACATCACAAACATTCCCCAGATTCAAGTGACTTTACTGAAAAATAAAGCTCCAGGCTTAGGGAAAGTCAATGGTAAGAAAAAACTAGGTTATCTTTCAAAACATTATTTATTTTCTCAAACTCATTATTCTCTGTGATGTATAACATAAAATTGCTTGTAATTGTATAAGTATTTCACTTTTACTGATTTATTCTGTTTCCCAGTATTATGGGCTTTTTTTCAGTTATCATTCTTAAATATGAATATATGGGGGAGACAAACTGGGTAAACAGTTCCAAAATCTTGACACTTATGCAAATAAAAGTACATCGCTCAAAAAGACTGAACTGAATTATAATTCTGTACTGCATTAATCCTACAGTCATTAAAAATAGTTAATTGTAAATCATCCTAGAGATTGACTGAGTAAACAAATGATACTCTTTTAAGAGCTTGATTTAGTAAAAAAAAAAACCAAACCATACTAAATTATTTCAAATCCTAGAAGAAGATTATTTGCCAGTGAGAAAATAGCAAGGTGTTTTGTGATGGAAGTAAAAAACCCCATGGTTTCCTTGAAAATTCTCTCATCATTGGGCTCATTGACTAAGCTTTGTGAAAGCTGCAGTATGATTTCACCTTCTACTCCTTGCAGCTTTGACAGAGTAGACCAAAGTTAGGAATGAGCCTTGGGAAGACTCCTAGCTCTCAGGGAACCTATGAGAGGGGGTAGCTTAAATTGAAAAGTCAATTATTTGACATGGAACTGCCTCCACTGGGATTTTCCTGTGATGAGAGCATTTGTTTCATGTCCTGCTCCTTGTCTGCTAGGCATGGAAGGTATTAAATACTGCACCTCCTTTTATTGAAGCATCAATTGCTTATCTTTATCTGGCCACCTCTTTTTCCGAAGCTTCTGGGAACTGGCTGTTTCAGAGAAATCTTGCTGTCAGATATTATTAAATTGCTTGCTGGATATAAATTGTGTTGAGAATAGCAAGCATGATCATAAAAGCCCTTTTTCACTCCTTTTCCTATTTTTTTCAATTTCTCAGTAAGACCATCCCAATTAAACACAAGAGTAACAGTAAACTTCAAAAAGGAATCTAGGCATGTGAGAGATCATTAACATGCTTTCATAAAACTTCATTCTATAGCATCCCCCAGTTTTTAACAACAAAAAATATGTGCTGGAGATGCTCTCTTAAATACTGTAAACTGGTTGTAAACTCAAGAAGCAAATATTCCATACCAAATTACCATAGTAATATTGTTTGAGAAATGCCTATTCTTGTAGGGCTCGAGATGATTTAGATTTAACAGAAGTGCTATCTGTGAGTGCAGGACAGCAGTCAACAGGTGTTTTATCAGTTTCTAAATTTTTTTTTAAATCCTTGCTGTAAAAAATACATTTTAACATGTAGAAAGAATTTGTTCTATCAAGGAAAAAGCCAGAACAGATTGTCCATGTTTCTTTCCCAAATGGAATATTTGTTTTCAGCATTATTTCAGTCCATTTGTAGATCTGGATGTCAGAATTAATCTGAAAATCTTCACCTATGGAATGAAACAATAGAAGAAAAGCTAAACTCTTTTCCTTAATGCTTCAATTTTAAACACTTCTGAGCAAACAGTTCCATGAGTTGGTAATTCCTTGGAAACATTTGATTTAGCTGTGAACTAAATTGCCACAGCTCTCTGTGAATGCTTTTCAGCGGAGCATACTGATCAGAAGACATGACAGAGCTCTTCCAGAAAATGACATTTCACTTCCTTGCATACAATATACTGGAATTCGCTTTTTTCTGTTACAAGGTAGAAAAAGCATCAAATGGGGGCGTCAAGCAGTCTAAAAAGGTCTGGGGAATGTGAGAGCACCTTCAAGGCAGCCTTGGCAAAGTCCTTTTTGATTCAGTAGGATTGGAGATCCACAACTAACCAACATCTTCTCCAAGTGTAACTGCATTGCAATTGTTTCCTTCCCTTTTTCAAGTTTTTGAGTTTTGGAGAAGAGCTTTAATGACATTTGCCTTTTTTTCTATGCACTATTGAATAAAATAATAGAACACTAATGATTTCATTATAAGGGAAGACAAAGCTAGGTAATTTATATCTGTGATAGATCTTAACCAAAATGTTCCAGTACTAGGGAGAAGTAATATTCAACATTGTTTGATGGCTCTTAGAAATGTATAAAAACCCCAGACTGAAATTCTGTTAACTCCACCTCAACTTCTCTCTTTCCATGGGGAGAGAAAGGAGCTAAAATTTTAAGATAATGTGATGTAGGGAAGATCTGCAGAGCAGAGTTTATTCAGTAATTTCTTTGTATGACAGGAGGCCTAGAAAAAGTTAAATATATAGTGTGTAGTAATGGGAAGGCCAGAGGCATAATTCTTCTGGTTGGGAATTAATTGTTTTTGTCTGGCAGTTAATTCACTGTATATGCTTCTTGTTAATTTGCTTGCATGGCCTCTTCATCTATAATTCATGTGCTCCATTTAATTGGAAAAGGGCCTATGTTTAAGTATTACCAAAATCATGTTTGATGTTCAGCAGGAGCAATCCAGTTATTTAAATTTTAAATTACCAAACTTTCAGTACTGGAGTCTAATTGCTTTAGAGTAATCGGCAGTTGACTATTAGGGGAAAAGAATTTGGGCAGTGTTAAAACAAAACAGGTTCTTTACAGGTCATTCAGAAATACTATTATTTTAACTATTTGCTGCAACTTCAATCCATATGAAAAACATGTCTTTGTGTACTTGTGGGTTTGTATTAGAAATATTGCTGTGGGCAGAAAGTTGATAATTTTGCTATGAAAACTACCACTTCTGTTTCTCCTGAGCCTTAAACAGTATTTGAAGTCATGCTAATATTTTTATTTCCAGAAGCAGCAGTAGATAGACAAATCTCATTTCCTTTATCTCCAACTCATAATATAGAAGTGGAGAGAAATGGAAAACCAGGACTGGCGGAATTCAGTGAAGAAATGCAGTATATGGATGTAGAGGAACCACAATGTAAGTTTTGTTGATCTTGTTATACTTCAGTTAGAATAGGACTTGCTTTAATGATAAATTTATTGTTTTAATGATAAATTTGAATTCCTCCACAAAAATTTATTAGACATTAAAATAAGTTCTCACCTGTCTTCAGAGTTCTTTCTCTTTCTTACCTGTTTGCTATATGAGTTGAAAGTTTTACACAAACACACCAGAAATGTCCTAAACTACTAGAGAGGTTTGGTGCTTACAAGTACATTAATGTTTATTTGAATTTAGAAATCAAGTAGATTGACCTTTCAAATTTAAATTGCTAGCCTGTTTCAGCAATATTTTACTTTGTTTCTTTGGTTAGTTTTAATATAATTTTTCTTGGCATACCTGGCTTTTATAGAGATTGATGCAGTAAACCAATAAGGAATAGAACGTAAAGAATTCATAACTAGGCGACATCACAGTATGCCTGTTTTTATAACTTTGTTGTTAACTAGCACTATTCCACAAAATGTCTCAGACTGTGAAAGGCAATGAATGGGTCTGAGTGAGGAGAGCTGCAGACTAAAATTTGTCTGTTGGAATGACTCAGTTCTAGAGCGATGGTTCTTTTACTTGGTCCTTTCAACAGTCTTACTTTACACCTTCTTTACTCTCATGTCATCAGCCTTATCTAGAGCATGACTGTCAAGGTCCTTTCCAACCCAAACCATTCTGATTCTGACTCCAAGAAAGGAGGGGGTACAGAGGATGAGGGGAAGGATCAAAGGGGTGATAAAAGTGCTGAAAGGAGGTGTTTCATGCTGAGAAAGCAGCAGCAAATGAGCGAAGATGATTTCACTAATTTGTATCTCCCAAACAATACAAAGCCATCCCTGTTTTAAATTTATTACTCATTTTGTTTAGTGTTTAAACAGTGCTGTCCTGCTTCAGTTATGACTGAGTAAGGATTGTGGCTCTGTATATATTGATTGTTTATTTCATCAGTTTCAAACATCAGTTCGAAACATCAGTTTTCTAAGCCAGTCAAGATATATATTAATCCATGTAATGCTATTGAAAATGGTTTTAAAACCGTCATTTACCTCAATTGATTTCATTGGAAAATGTCTAAAAGTGAACTTCAAGTATTTTTTTTATTTAAAGTTATATGTATTTAGTGATCAGAGCTTGACATGGTGCATTTTTAATCCATGCAAATGATAGATTTTATGAGTTAATTATGGCTAATTCACATCTATATTACTCATGTTTTGTAAGGTCTTAGATTGTGTCCATTTCTGGAGGAACACAAGGAAGATATACTTTGTGGTCCAGTATGGCTGGCTACTGGACTTGATCTATCAGGACATGCTGGAATGTTGACACTAACAAGTCCAAAGCTTGTTAAAGGTAAACCAGTTTATTATGCTATTTGCATGAAGCCTGTGTGACTGAAGTGCATCTCGTACTTCTGAAGTCAGACACGGGTTTGTTACTTATTTTCACATTCAGAAATTCTGCTGTATAAAACCACAGTGAGTTGCTGTTTACAACGGATTATAAACTGCTGTAATTAACATAGTTGATCTGTTTACAACTTGCAATCTGTTTAAACTGTGCAAATTCTCTCCCCTCCGTTTTTCTTCTCCACTTTTCTAGGCATGGCTGGTGGCAAATATCGTTCATTTTTAATTCATGTCAAAGCAGTGAATGACAGAGGAACAGAAGAAATCTGCAATGGTGGCATTAGACCAGTGGTTAGAATACCTCCTCTAAAACCTCAAACGAACAAGGGCCATTCACTTGCTTCATTGTTGGCAAAAGTTGCAGCAGGCAAGGTAATGAATATCCAAAAAAGATACGTTTGGTAGTTGTAGACTTGGTATGATTCACGTCATCTGAAAATGAAGCCGCTGCTAGCAGATTTAACATCCATTAAAAACTACTTTCTTAAGAGGTGACACTGTGTTGACACCTTCAAGAATTAGAGTTCAACATTTCTAAGTAGTTTCTTTTGTGCAGACTGAATTGAAAAGGTCTTTCTGCCACTTTGACGTTCTGAGCACGTGTTGTTGAAACTTGTGTTCCCTTGAGTATTTTCAGTTGTTGATAGGTCTTATCCTTCTGTGAAGATGTGTGTGTATGCTTGTGTATTGTTCTATATTAAAGCAATTAGTGAATAAAAATGGGGGTTTTTGGTACAGTGCTCAAACTGAGAGATTTTAGTAAACTGTTTGCATTTCACTGAACAAGGTATAAAAATAAATTAGAACCAATATGATTCATTAATGTTATTTTTTCTGAAAATATAAGGAAAAGCCATCTAGTAAAATTGAAGCCACTACTTCTTCAAGAAAATCAGATAATCTGCGAGGCTGTGACTTACTTCAAGAAGTCTCTGTTACAATACGAAGATTTAAAAAAACTTCCATTTCAAAGGAAAGGTTAGTAGGTGTTTTTTAATTCTGAAGAAATACTAGCTTTAGTTATGCTTCTCATCAAAAGCTTAGTTCTTGAAATAGCTCAGGCCAAGATACTGTTTCAAGTTGTTATTTCATAAGCTTCTTTTGTATGAAAAATCCTATAAATTGCAAGTAAGAGGGCACTGTGCTGTGAAACCTGTGGTAGAATAACCCCATGCATGAAATTTTATCTTGAGTGTGTTTTTTTGCCTGCCTTCAAAAGGCAAATGTAGTTAAGTTTTCTTGGTAAAACAGAAATTTTTTAAAGGAAGCATCTTCCCTTTCTATTTCCACATTGCCTTGTTTCTTACACCAGAAATTATATTATTTGTCAAAAAGTTTAGAATCAAATTTATCTTACAAAGAAATGGCTGAAGTCTTTGGTTTGGTACTGCAAACCTAGATGCAGGTAATCCAGTATTTCAAGTGGTTGCACTGACTGTAATGGGTTTAAAGAGGTATGTGCAAACAGTTGATAAAAGTTCTGTAGATGGTGGAAATTTGTTCAGGTTTAGAAGTTGCTAGACAAGTTAATAGTGGGAAAAAACATCATAGAAGTTTGCTAGATGTATTGTAATGTAGGGAGTTCTGTGAGCAGAAAATAGGATGATTGGAAATATGTGCACAGAAAGTATTGCATATGCTTGTGTACTGCTTTTACTTTCATCTAGGATTCTCTTTTTTTGCTGCTCCTAAGAGAAGGATACAAAGCTGGAGAATGGCCATGTTGGGTAATTCTGGTTTTCTTTCCTTCTCCTCCTCCCTAGAGTTCAACGGTGTGCAATGTTACAGTTTTCAGAGTTCCATGAGAAGCTGCTTACCACTCTTTGCAAGAAGACAGAAGATGGTCTGACTACAGAACATGCTCAGAGTCTTGTACTCGACACCCTTTGTTGGTTGGCTGGAGTGTATTCAAATGGCCCTGGAAGGTAAGGGAGGAATTATGTTCAAATTATCATGGCTGTTTCTCAGTATCACTTTGCTTAAAAAAATTAGTTTTATATTATTCTCTAAGGTGTGTAACTTGTTTTCACAGCTCAAAAGAAGGAAATGACAATCTGCTTTCTAAAACACGTAAATGTGTTTCTGATATTATACGTGTTTGCTTCTTTGAAGCTGGGAGGAGCATAGCTCACAAATGTGCACGATTTCTTGCACTATGCATCAGGTCAGTGCTAATTATTTGCATATATTTATTTTTCTTTCTTTCTGTTTTACATGCATTTTGGGGATTTGCATGCATTCTGAACTGAACATTTTGTTTGTTATTGTTTGACGTTGAATTCAGAAAGCATCAAGATCTGGTAGATGTTCTGTTCAGGAAATATGTGTTTAGGGTGTGACTGCAAAGAACACCAGTCATTTAACTTCATCTCCTGGAGGAAATTTCATCCTTAATTCTTACTTCCTTAAATGTTAAAATGTCTGTGTTTTTTTGTAGCAATGGCAGATGTGACCCGAGTCAACAAGGGTTTGGATCAGTTCTTCTAAAAGCTTTACTAGACAATATGCCTCTTTTGCCTGCTGCTGCCACAGGTGGTACGTATGCAGTGTTTCTTGTCATAAATATACACAGTGCATTTGTTGTTTGTTGAGTTGTGTTGGGTTCTCTTGTGAAATTAGAATGAGATAATTGTTCAGTTAGTACAAAGTGCTCCTTGGAGTGGTCTGGTCATGAAGTAGACATAAGCTTGCTTAAACCAGAGTGTGAAGGCTGACATTTTTGAAGAGCTTAAGAAAGTTTTCTAAGAATTCTGAAAGATGTTTAGCAACAACAGATTCTGTTGATGTAAGTGACAGTCAGGGTGGTCTGTTATTTTTTAAGATTAGGAGATAGTCAGGAAACTTGACTATCCAAATTATGTCCAACTAGCAATCCACTTCTGATTCTTCTGCACTACAAGGAAATTCTAACTAAATTAAATTTCTTTGTTACCGATATTGCAGTGTAGCAGTCTCATAGCACCTTGTTGAAGCATCTGGAGTGCCAGATGGAATGGAAAGATTACTTCACCCTTGTATTTTGGGTGGCAAGGCCTGCTTTTCACCCTAGGATATTGTTGAATTGTTTCTAACTTGGCATCACAATGAGTCTTACAGAAAAATTAGTTTGCATTCCAAAAGGCTTGTTGTATTACCGCCCAAGGTCAAAACACATAACACAGTGCTACAGAGGGTATGGAATGCACAGGGAGAGAAGGAGAAGGAGGAAGCTGAGATTTGTGTTTCTGTACAGAAACACAAATGCTGTGCTCCCAGAAATTATTTGTATGGAAGCAGTGCCTCCAGAAAATACAGATTAAGGAGACAGTAATCAGAACCATAGGCTGAAAGAGTTGGCTCTGGAGTATAGCTTGGCTTTGATGAGATTGGAACCCTTAGCCAAGCACCTTAATCTATCAAGATCATTTTTATTGTTGTGAGAAGGAGGAATGAAGGAAGTGTGCAAATCTGTCTCTTGGGAACCTTTTTTTTCCTTCAAGTATGTGTTAGTTGATAAGAGAATTGGAAGTACTTGTAGAAACTTATGATTGCAGAATGATTCTTTATTGAAACCCCTCAAGAAAGGGAAAGGTTAGAATATCTCCTAGTCTATGTTCAGACCATTAGATAATTATCACTTCTGTTGATTGTCCTTTAAAGTATGCTTTCTCAGTGGAAAAATTTGTATCATGTTTCACCTGAAATAATTTTTTTAAATGCAGGATCTGTGTATTGGTATTTTGTATTGCTGAACTATGTAAAAGATGAAGATTTGGCAGGATGCAGCACAGCTTGTGCATCATTGCTGACTGCGGTGTCACGGCAGCTGCAGGATCGCCTAACACCAATGGAAGCATTACTTCAAACAAGGTACTAAGATATGTGGTTCTTGTAAACTTAATAAAAACAAGCTTAAGAACCATCTAATGCCATCCTTTAGTGTTCTGAAAAAGTTTGTTACACTTTGCTGTATTTATTTGAGCAAGGATTAAGTTTCTAAAGTTGAGGAAAACAGTTTTAACTTGTGCGAAATTTAAATTGAATTTAATTGCTGTGTCACATTTAAAATAAGCAAATGTGTATGATGGTGTTTGAAGTCTGTGCAATCCTTAAGTTAGTATTTATGATTTTTAGTGTAAGGAATAACCTAGCATGTCATATTTTGACTCTTGGAAGGAATTAAGTATGTTGAATAGTTTGTTTAGCACAGTGCTTCACAAAGTTATAGACTTTCAGTAGGTGGGCAATACATTTAACATATTTCTTCCAAAGGCCACATTCTAAGTGTAGAGGCCTGGAGTAATGTACTGGGAAATTCTTCTTTTAAATTACATATCAATGTAATTTAGCACTGTGGTGTTTCATCTTCTATATATTGGACTGATTGGCCATTTTACTCTGGATTTACATGATACGAAAAGGAAATTTCTGGTGGTTCAGTTGTGTAGCAGTTCCCAAAGCTGCATTACGGTGAAGGAAAAATGCTGCTGTTTGACATCTCTTTCAATTGTGGTTTGGGTTCAAGAACTTCCTTCAAAGTCAAGCAAGATCAAGATAGAAAAGTTTTCATGGAGGTTCTTTCAGAATTTTCAGATAAAATTGAAAATGTAATAGAAAATGTAGTTATGGAAGGTGTAGAGGAGGGAGGATATCTGTTGATTTTTGGTTTTGTTTTTAAAGAACTATAATTACAAAATACTTTATAAAACCTTAGCATTATACTTGGATCCTTATTCTGGTGTCTACTGCATTCCTTTGCTTAGTTGTTAATTTATTTCACTGTCTAATCAGTTGATTAGAAGTCTTATCCCAGCAATAGAAATGGTGTCTGGAAAAATTTAGAATTTTGAAAAATAAAGTGAATGGAACGAAATGGAGGAGAAAAATGTGAAAATTACACTTGACATGAGAATGGCACCTTTCTGTGGGAATCGAGTTGTTGCTTCATTTAATTGCTTCCAAGTACTTTCTTTAAACAGCATATCTAAAATGGAAGGTTTTCTTCCTTTCCATTTGCCCAGTTTTGAATTTGGTACATGCACCATTTAAGATCACCTTCTGGTGAGCACTTGCTGTCTGCATGGCAAGGAAACATTTCTGAAGTGAGCCCCTTCGTGGTGTCCTTCAAGCTTTGATTTTCTTGAATGTTTCTAGATGGTGTTTTACTGATTTTCTTCTTAAAACTTAATTTGCATTATCTTTTAACTCCACAACCCCATAAGTAGTTTAAGAGTAGCAGCATATCTCTTATTTGATTACAACAGCTCTCTAGCATGGACTGACTAGTTCTTGATTTAGTTTACTAGTTCAGGCAAAGTTTGTGGGCCTTTCTTTCATATGGCTGTGGATCGAGAGAATACTGTCATTTTAGGATTTTGGTTTTTGTGGGTTTTTTTTTTTTTTTTTTTGAAAAATTAGTAGGCAGCCATAGCTTTTCCCTTTTTCCCTTTTCTTTCCCTGATCAGTATTCTTTTTTGTGTACATTTGTGTTGCAGAATTTATACTATTGTGTTTTTCCTCTTCATCCTTGGTTGCAGGTGCAATAGGCTAACATCTGGTAATCAGCTAAAAGCAGCTGTCTAATTAACAGATCTGCACATTCATGGGAGAATAATACTCATTTTACTATCATGTGCTGCAATAAATCAAGTAAAATTTGCAAGGATAAGGCCAGTAGGGTGTGTTACATGATCTGCAGTTCATAAAACAACAAAAAAGGCATTTTAGATAGGATTTTTGACTATCTTACAAAAAAACAGATTTGTTTTGTCTCTAGCAAACCTGAAAAATTTTCTCCAGCCTGTTCTTGAAACTACCAGATTCATGTAGTCATAGAGTTAAATTATTCAAAATATTGTAAGGTGTTACATGGTTTAATTATTATTATCATTCACACTTGAACTGTCTCCTGCTCTCATCTAATCTGAAAACTCTTCTGCTGCAATTAAAGCCTTTTTAGTGCTTGTGTCCTCCCCACATTGGCACTGGAGAACAGTTTCTTTAATTCTAAACAAATTCTGGGTGTCTGGAGTGTATTTGTATCTTAATTTTATTCTCCAGATCTGTAGTCATTCTTAAAGCATTTCCTTCAGCTTCTTTGGTCCTTGTCTTCCTTGTGTTGTGATACACAAAATTTTACACATTATTCTAGTTGACAGTTCTGATGAATGAAACAGAAGAGGTATTTTTCTTAGTTTATGTTCATTGCTCCACAGGTGAATAAGGTGATTGATGAGTTTTTATATTACATTCTTGATTTCGTCTTTGAGTTTTTTGTTGGTGTACCTTTATATCCTTTTGTGAAAATAATTGCTGCTGAAGCTTAAAACTGTGAACCTCATTCCTGCTGAAGAACAGGTAAAAGGCACTATGTTTGTTGAAAAAAATCTGGGCTGGACAGAATAAATTAAACCCTCTGCAGTATGTTCAAATTCTACTCTACAATGCTCTTGCAGATTTTTTACATTTTATCACATTTTGACATTTATTTACTTAATAAATCTAATTCTTTATTTAAACCATGTAAGTAATGAGTGTTAGTTTTGATTTATTGAATGTTTAAATCTGATGTCTAAAGCAGACTGTGAAGGCACAGCACTGAATTTTGTCTGAGCATTTTTGTGTGTTTTATTAGCCACTTTACAGTAGTATATTGTCTTGGCTGGTGTCAAAAAAAAGTCAGGCAGCAAACACATCTGTCTTGTCAGATGTGCAGGGTGCACTGGTCCCGTCTAATGCATGCTTGTAAAGAGCAACCAAGTCTATCCTGTGTTGTTCTGAGTATAAAGTTATTTAAAATTTGCTACCTTGTAAGTAACTTGGTTGGGAAATGTAATGTTGAATGGGTTGATCTGTAATTTTCAGATTTGCCCTTTTGTAAGATCGTTCATCATTTTCTGATAATTACAGTCATAGTGTTGTGTGGTCCAAAGCACTGACCCCAGGTAATGTGGAAGCATTTTGACAATCAGAGAAGTCTTGAATCTGTTCTTACCTTGTTGCTGGTGTTGTATTCATGTAGACATTTACACTACTGTGATTATTTAATCAAAAAGCCATGTAAACATTCCAGTCTTCTCAGTATGTTGAGGATTTTTACCTCAGGTAGCAAAGAAAAGAGAAACTGCTCGGAGGCAGAGGGAAAGGGGGGTGGAAGAACTTGCTGCCCTTGCCAGAGTGTTTGTGGAAATATTTCAGATTTCTGTCTGTTGCTAAAATGCAGAGTGTTACGTTTCTCACTTTCATATCAACACAGGTGCATTCTTTCTTTTTACTCTGGCTTAGTAATTTAGCCAGATTTCCATATTTTTCCTCTTTTCAGTTGCGGGTAATAGGTATTGTTAAACACTAAAAAAAAACCCCAAACAAAAAAATAACCTCTTCCAAACAAAAGCAAAACCACAAATGATCAAAAAATCCACTGATTTTGATATGACTTTGGAGTTGCCTTTTTCTTGGCTTATAAAACCCTAATTAATTTGGGACCACTTTGAGTGATGGTGCTATTTTTTGCGCTCCAGCACTGCCACAGTAAATGTTAAGAGTTTTTTTCAGTTGGGGTATTTATCACAAGTGTTGATTGGTATGCCTAGCAGCATTTCCTTTTTCAATTCTTACTTCAGCTGGAAGAACAAACTGAGGTGGAATTTCTTCCGCTGTTTTGAAACAGTATTGTATTTTTATTGACTTCAGACTAATGTCTCATTTACCATGTGCAGGTGTGTGTCTTGCCATGGTTCATTGTCTAAGGCTTGTAGTTCTATTTTCATGCCTAGTGTCATTGTGTGTCATGTTTCCAGGACAGTTTAACATCTTCAAAACTCTTAAGTAACGAAGAATTACTTATTTAGCATTATAGGCAGTTTGAACATGCCATAGAATAAATAATTTTAATGAAGTATAAGCGCGTGATAATTTCTAAGATGTGTCAAAGGAAGGAACAGAAGAGTTTGGAATATAATGATGGTAAAATACTTGGCCTTTTACTGTAAATAATTTTATATGAATTCTTATTGTGTGAATGGTGCTGTTTGTCTTATTTGCAGATATGGATTATACAGTTCACCCTTTGATCCAGTTCTTTTTGATTTGGAAATATGTGGCTCTTCTTGTAAAAATGTATACAACAGCAGTATTGGAGTACAGTCAGATGAAATTGATTTGTCTGATGTTCTGTCAGGTATGTATGTTTAGCACTGACTGTGGTAGAATTCATTAATCTCTATTATAGTGTTTTCTTTTCATGGATATTTGATTTTATACTCTCCAACCAAGCTGAGGTCCAAGCTGTTCTCTTGCTTATGGTACCTTTTACATTTCCTGTACCCTTAGGACGGCAAGAAAAAGCCTCTTTCTGGAATCTATTATTTTCTTATCCAGTAGAATATCTCAGGGTAGAGATTAGACAGAAAGGCTGCTCTCATTCCCTGGGTCAGTCATCTAGGAATCATCTGTCACCTCTTTCAAGTAGCTTCCATGAGGTGTGTTATTATTCATTTAGGCTAGCACGACTCACATAGGCAGAGTCACCTAAATGGAATTTTTTGAAGTTGGGGAAGCTGCCATATGGCATTCTTCTATTTAAATATAGAGGTTTAATGAGGTATTTTTTCTGTTTTAAAGGAGTTAAAATACCTTAAAAGTATATTTTTGTCTATCTTCTCAGGTTAATTCATAAGTCAATGTTTAGGCCCTGCAATGTCCTAAAGAACTAGATCATTTTTACCTGTCCGGAAATTCTTTTCATAGCAAGTGTATTCATAAGTCATCAAGTGTATTCATAGTGACTCCTTTCCTTCTCTTGTATGCTATTGTCTTTCTCCTTCCTATCCTTTCCTCCATACAACTCTGTGAATTTGTTTGGATATTGATTAATAGTCTTGGTTTTATACTAAATTTGTGTATGATCTTAGTTGGTTTGGCAGTTTTTTCCGCTTCCTTTCCAGTAACATCAATGTATTTTTGCAAGCTAATTTGCTTTCAGTGTAGAAAGAAGAGAGCACCCATATATAATTTCTCTCTGAAATCAAGAAAGTTATACTACACTTCTCTCACCGTTGACAATTTGATTTATTAATATGCTCTCTTCAGATTTGACAGCAAATCGACTTCCATTTATATTGAGGATGTGATAATGTTAAGATGTTTCTTCTACAGCATGAATTAATAACATATGTGCATTATATTTAGTTGTCCCTTTTGACACTTCATGAATTGAAATGTCACTATCAAGAAGGCATTGGCTGACTGTGCGGATATATGTTTCTCTTTCAGGAAATGGAAAAATAAGTAGCTGTGCAGCTGCTGAAGGTAGTTTTACTTCCCTTACTGGACTTCTGGAAGTAGAACCTCTGCACTTTACCTGTGTTTCAACAAGTGATGGAACTAGAATAGAAAGGGACGATGCAAGTACGTTTACTGGTATATACAATTTTTATTTTTTTCTACTTAGCATAGTTCCATAATATATTTTTAATTGAACATAATGGCACTGTTTGACAAACTGATTGCTTGTAGTTTTGCAAGGGTTGAAATGTTTTGTCTGTGGTTTGTTTTTTCTTAAATAATTTCTATATGTGAAGTTAAACTTCTTGGATCTTAGCAAACAAAGTGGATTTAAAAAATACTTGAATCCCATTTGTTTCTATTGGAGAGTATAATGATCAAGCTTGCATCTTTACTTTACTACCTTTTGTGGTGGGAGAATTCCAGAGCAATAGATGGCTCTTCTGTAATCCAAGTGTTATATTTATGACCAGTGTGCATAGTCTATAAACCTTATATTTTGTAACTCAAGATGATGTTACCTTGTAGCAAGAACTGGTTTAAAAAGATAGTTCTCTTGTTTTTACTTCACTCCAAATAATTAATAAGGAACTAAAGGTGTGTTTTATAATTTCTACATGGGTGTTTTATTTTGTTTGTTTGCTTCATGCCAGTGAGTACCTTTGGGGTTACCCCAGCAGTTGGTGGCCTCTCTTCTGGAACAGTTGGGGAAGCCTCGACAGCACTGAGTTCAGCAGCCCAGGTAGCTTTGCAGTCTCTCTCTCATGCAATGGCCTCAGCCGAGCAACAGCTCCAGGTGCTGCAAGAGAAACAGCAGCAGCTTTTGAAGCTTCAGCAACAGGTTGGAGGCCATTTGGCTCTTTTTTGTGCTGTATCTAAACTTCGAAAGCTGAGAAAGTAGTTGCAGAGCTAGTTGCCTTTTTTTATTCCTCCACAATGTATTTAAGGTAGGAACTTCTCAGCACTCCGGTTTGCTCTTCTTAAGCAAAGTGCTGGTAGTGTCCCTCATGCTGTCTTGGTCTTTCAGGCTTAGTTTTTGTGTATTTTAAGGGTGGGTTAGGAATTTGTAATAAAACCTAAATCTTCATAAGTAAGTATATCAGTCTGAAATTGAAAAAAGCTTACCAAAATTAAAAGCACAGTTACTGACACAGAGCAGTGCCAGTAGTTGGCCAATGCTTGGCTGTGTTGACTCTACTTTGCTTTTTAGTGTAGGGTTTTTATTATTTTTTAATTATTCCATCTAATTACTCATGTTCCTCAGCTTGTGAATCAAATTAAATAGATAGTGTAGTAGTTTAATTTTTCAGCTTATAGTTGGTCATCCAACTTGGCTATATTGAAGGTAGCAGCTTAGTTTTATTAAATACTATTGAAGTTCTTTAATCAAAGTTGTACTCGTGGCTCAATACTACTCCCATGTTCACAAGTAGTAGTATCTGCTACATGCATTGCTTTCATCTTCTCCACAGAAAGCTAAGCTGGAAGCAAAACTGCATCAGACAACGGCAGCAGCGGCAGCAGCAGCATCAGCAGTTGGTCCTGTTCACAACTCTGTGCCTTCTAATACAGTAGCAGCTCCAGGGTTCTTTATTCATCCTTCAGATGTCATTCCACCCACACCAAAAACAACTCCTCTCTTCATGACTCCACCTTTGACTCCACCTAATGAAGCAGTTTCTGCTGTTATTAATGCAGAGCTTGCTCAGCTTTTTCCTGGTTCAGTCATAGACCCCCCAACAGTTAACCTTGCAGCACATAACAAAAATACAAGCAAGTCTAGAACGGTAATTAATTTATTTTTCTTAGAGAAATAAGATGCTGTAAGCATTACCAGGGTCTTAATTTGTACTTGAGTGCTAGTAAGTATATATTTATTTGGGTGAGATGTGAAAACTATATTGCTAAACCTATACCATGAGCAAAGAACTTATGAAAGCAAGATAGTGTTGTTACAGTACCTCATAGGGTTTCTCTTTATTGGAGCTAGCTTAACTTTCTAAGGAGTTATTAATCCTTTGAATTTAGTAGTTAATATATTTTGATGGTTTGTGCTCAAATCTAAGTGTAGTGAAGTGTTGTCAAAATGATTCATCTTTTAACGGCTCACAATAAATGCATAGATTTTAATCACTTAATTTTACTGATGTTTTTCCACTCCTCAGAATCCACTTGGATCTGGCCTTGCTCTTGCAATATCTCATGCTTCACATTTTCTTCAACCTCCACCTCATCAGTCAATTATTATAGAGCGAATGCACTCAGGTAAAACCACAATTCCTAATAGTAGTTTTGACACATGTTCTAGTAAGCAGTGGACTGTTTTCTGGGACTTTAAATAAGTTGTGTAGCTACAATGTCTCTTAGCTTCCCAGAGTAAAGATATTTCTCAGTTTGTATTATGTAATACCTTTGAGTTTAAGATCTAGCACCTGATGATTGTTGAAAACTTCTGGAATCTTGGGGAATATGTTGGGTTTCTGAACAGAGCCTGTTCAAAAATAATGCAAAACAAGCAAAACAGCTTAATTTAAGTTGATGCCAAAATTTTCTTCTCAAAGTGTTCAAGCTGTAGTGAGAGTTTCTGGGATTATGCAGCTATTTTTAGCCTCAAGTGTACAAATATACCTTTTAAACAATGCATAAACCCTTATATACCTTTTAAGCAGTACATAAACAATGACTTTATTGTTTGAGAATAATGCACATGTTTTGCTGGTTAGTACAAACTGGTCTTTCAGGCAATCCTGTGTTTTTGTCACCTAGGAGCAAGAAGATTTGTGACTCTGGATTTTGGAAGACCTCTGTTACTGACAGATGTATTGATTCCCACTTGTGGAGATTTGGCTTCTTTGTCCATTGACATTTGGACTTTAGGGGAAGAAGTGGATGGAAGGCGACTGGTAGTGGCTACTGACATTAGCACACATTCACTTATTTTACATGACTTGTTGCCACCCCCAGTTTGCAGGTTTATGAAGGTAAAAGGCTCTTTTAAGTTCTTGATGTTTGTTAGTACATTAACTTTCACTTAAGTTCTCTTCAGACCAAACTCCTTTTGGCTATAAATTTTTAATGTATTTTTGACTTGATGTTTATTTTTCTGGTTTGATACAGTTGTGTTACAATATAGTTTCATTTTCTTTCAGATCACTGTTATTGGTCGATATGGTAGCACAAATGCCAGAGCAAAAATCCCATTAGGATTTTATTATGGCCATACCTATATCCTACCCTATGAAAATGAGCTGAAACTGATGCATGATCCCCTCAGAGGAGAAGGTGAATCAGCAAGTCAGCCAGAAATTGATCAACATTTGGCAATGATGGTTGCATTGCAAGAAGACATACAGTGCAGGTTAGCAGGAAAAAAAGTGTATTTGCTAATTACTTTAATGTAAACCACTGGGATGTCATAATGTTACAGATTCTTTTTTCTTCAGACCAAAACATACTCTGCTGTTGTAGAGTTGTTGTGAATATCTTTATAGCAGTAATAAAGACTACGCTATATTTTTTTTATTCCATATCTGTTTCAACAGTGCATTCCCAATGGACCAGAAGTTGGCTTCTGGCAGGGTGATTGTCAAATGTATTTGCTAATGTGTATTGAATTGTGTTTTTTGAATATTTCCCTTTAGGTACAATTTGGCCTGTCATCGGTTAGAAATCCTTCTGCAAAGTATTGACCTGCCACCACTCAATAGTGCTAACAATGCCCAGTATTTTTTGAGAAAGCCAGACAAGGCAGTAGAAGAAGACAGCAGAGTATTTTCTGCTTACCAGGACTGCATTCAGCTGCAGCTTCAACTCAACTTGGCTCACCATGCTGTTCAGAGACTCAAAGTAGCTTTGGGTGCAAGCAGGAAAACACTGAAGGAACAATCGGATCCAAAAGAGTTAATTCAAATGTCATCCACAGAACAGTTACGCACCATCATTAGATACTTACTGGATACTTTGCTGAGTTTGCTACATTCGTCCAATGGTCAGTATTTTTTGAGGTTTTGATTTTTTTTGTCATGTTAGTAGAAACAATTTCCAAGTATTTCTATTTCTTGACCTGCACTTTTCTACTGTAAGGCCTTTAAACTAGGTTTAGATGTGGAATCATAAAAATGTAGAATGTTGTTTGAGTTTGAAGAGATCTTAAAGATCATCTAGTTCCAACACCCTGCCGTGGAGAATGACACCTTTCAGTAGACCAGACTACTCCAAGCTACATCTACTGTGATTTTAGTAGCTGATAGCATACATTGTAAAGTTTTACCAGTGGCACCAAGCTGGCCTAGGCACTTCCTGAAAAGGATAGGAGAAGGTGTCAAGGTCCTTCTCGCTTTTGTGTAGTTCTGGCTGCATATTCCTCTGTTCAGATAGTCAGTTGATCTTTATTGGGATGATCCAGTTTGCTGAAGTAACAAAAAACTGTCCAGGCAGAATACTCATGTAGTTTTCACAGGTAGAATCACCTTGTGAAAGGATCTGTGAGCATTGAGGCCTGTGCAATGCTGGGGATGGATTAGGTAGTTAGAAGTGGGCTGAGGAAGCAGAAGTTGCCTCAAGAGTGCTGGTGGTAGTGAACTCATAAAACCAGTATTTCTAGTTAGTTCACAATTTTTTCATATCTGGTAAAGATTTTGATTTCCTAAGCTTACCATTGAAAGAAGTCTTGGAGAATTGAAATTGAAAAATCTGAATAAGAGTTGGTGGAATTAAAAAAAAAATCCACAAAACAGGAACATTTTTCTGTTGATAGGTTGTTGTGTGATTTTCTGTGCCAGTTTGTTCTAAAGCATGATGGTGTTTTGGGGTTTGCTTCATGTAGGTTCTGTGGGGTATTTGCATAGTATTGATTTGGTTTTGACAAAATGGCCTGGTCTTTTGAGTTACCTACAAATCACCATCTCCCCATATGTTCCCACCTCCTTTACTCCTGTGCCAATTAGGTAATTGTAGTAGTTTCAAAAACTTACTGCAAACTTTTTCCTGTGTTTTCAAGTCATTGTCTCTTTAAACAGAGGTGTTCTCTTTTCTTAAAAGGGCACTCGGTTCCTGTGGTTCTGCAGAGTACTTTTCATGCTCAAGCTTGTGAAGAGTTATTTAAACACCTGTGCATCAGTGGAACCCCCAAGATACGACTGCATACTGGCCTTCTGCTGGTTCAGCTCTGTGGAGGTGAAAGGTGGTGGGGTCAGTTTCTCTCAAATGTACTGCAGGAATTATACAATTCAGAACAACTTCTCATATTTCCACAAGACAGGTAAGATATAAATATAATCTGTGGATCATTGTTCATAATTTAGCATTGGAATTGGCAAAATGGGAAGGTACTTATCCATGGTTTTCAGTGATTTAAGAAATAGACCCAAAAAAGTATTGCAGATGATAAATGTCCAGTTTCAGTAATTTATTGCACCTATTTGATTCTTACACCACAAAAATTTGCTATTTTTTCTTGCTTGGAGATCTTCACAGACATTCACAGCAGGATTGCTGTCCAGTGTCAGAAATGGCCTTTTCTTTTATCAGACTTAAATGTGCCCTAATCATAGAGCTGCTCTTCTCCAGTATTTGAAAGTGGGATTGAGACACACTATTAGCATTCACTGCAAAAGACAGCACTGAGATAAGAGCAAGAACGTGTAGAGTTGGTCACTAAATGTTAGATATATTGATTATTTCGGATTATTGATTGAGGTATTTAATATTCTAACTCTTAGCATTTTATTTTAATCAAGCATATTTGCTGTTTAGAGGCTTTCTGCCTTCTTTGAACAGCAACATCTATATTTTTGTATCTTTTTAAAATTAATTAATTCAAGGATATAAGAATCCATAGATTTCATTCTCTTTCCCTTCTATCAGTAATATGTGATAAGAAATAAAATGGATGAGATCTTTTTTCAGATGTGGAAGACACTGCTGACCTCTTGAGGGTGAAAGACATGATGTTCACTCTAAAATGCTGCATTGACCTTAACAATGATAAGAATGTGAAATCCAGTCTACTTGCTGGGCTGCAGTACTGCTTTCTGTAGCAACATGTCTGTGTCTCAGATGAAAGCCTAGGACAATACTGTTATATAAGGGGTGTTGTAGGATATTACTGATTCTGAAAAAGAAATAAAGTCTTAAATGTGTAAATTTTATTTTTAGGGTCTTCATGTTGCTTTCTTGCATTGGCCAAAGATCGCTTAGCAACAGTGGTGTTTTAGAAAGTTTACTTAATCTCTTGGACAACCTGCTGTCACCACTGCAACCTCATTTACCTGTGCACAGAAGAACTGAAGGTAGCCTTCTAATTTGGGAGATTATTTTCATAATGACTATAAACTAGAAAATTGAGAGACTAACTCACAATTTTTGGTGTATTAAAAGAAGAAATTGCTTCTTTACTATATTTTTAAACACAATTGTCTTTTAAAATGTGATTAATCTTCTTGTTCTTTAGGTGCTAAAAGAGATTCCTTCCCCCACCCCACTGAAATGGAGCAAAATCTATTTGATTATTTATAATGCAGCTAAGAGGCTTTGGCAGAGTGGGGGGAGCATTAAATGTATAGACAGCTCTAGTGAATGACTTTGGAATTTAATGGTTTGGAGAGAAGTGCACCTTTTTGCTTATGAGATCCTTTCTAAGTTTCAAGTTTTTGAGGTGAAACAGATATGAGGACAAGTTTGTTATGTGTATCTGCATGGTTTCTGCAAAATACAGTTTGTTCTTGTGGGGCTTTTTGTAATTACAAGGAATTTACATTTTTTTTATCCTAAGAATTCACTGAAATTATATCCTGTGAACTTTATTTTCTTTGAGTGTTGTCTTAACTACCCCAAGGTTGACACAAATTCTTATTTTTGAAAACATCACACCCTAGGCTACTTCATTTGTTATGTACAGGTAGCAAAGCATTATAGAATAGAAGTTGTTTAAAATTCTTAGCCTTGTGAGGTCTGTGAAGTGCCAGCTGAGACTGTCCTGATGTTAACAGACCCACAGCTGGTGTCAGAAGCTGTCCTATTGCTTCCCACTGATCTACCATGTGCTTTCTCTATTGGGGCCGTATCCTGCTATAGTCTCTAACTAGTTTGAGGCAAACCCAAGCTTACATCTCCTCTACCTCTGTTTGCACTCTCCCCACAGCTTCCAATTCCTTTCATAGCTCTTGCCTTACTAGTTGTCCTCATGGAGGACTTTAGGAAGCAGAAGTAACTGATACTTCAGAGCTTTATTTGCTGGTCTTCCAGCTTCCTTCCTCCTGGACAGTACAGGTGAGTACTAGGGCAATATTATGTGTAGTGGAAGCATCAGGTATGGCAGAAGAAATTCCTATTTGAGAACTATCACACATAAATCAGTGTCAAAAGGGTGAAAACTTACTGGGGAAAAAGTGAAAAGCAAAGGAAAAGCCGAGCAAGAGGTGAGTGTTACGGGTTGAGAGAAATTTAAACTTTTTGGCCAGAACAGGAAAAAAGGAATGAGCAAAAGGAATTTGGAGGGGGGGAGGGAGAGAAGCTGAGATTTTTTTTTTTTTTGAGATAAAAGGAAAATAAATGGTTTTAACAGAAGTATGAAAAGGTATGTAGTTCACTCTGCAGCAGGATCTTTGTTTTTTATTCTTTGATTCTGCCAATCAAAAAGTTGTGTAGCAGTCACCAGTGCTCTTTATGTCTGTTCTTACAATTTAGTCTGTGGTTCCAGTCCAGGAACAGTCCAGGTCCTGTTATGGACCTGTTGGAGTCCTTCCTCTGCCTCCATGGGCTGGGCTGCTTTCTGTCAGAGTGTGCTCAGGAAACTGCAATTAACAAGTCAGGCTGCATCCTACTGCTTGGATGCCAACAGTTATAAGTGATTTTGGATAGATCTTTTCTGTGCTTTAGTTTTCTTGTTTGATCTACATTTAATAATAGTTTGAATTAATTACAGCTTTTTTAGGTCTGTGCATGAAAAGCACAGTGTAGTTAAATGTGGCTCAGCAGAGCACACTGATATGAAAGTGTGGGTGTAACCTCTAAGGCTGATGTCTGTCTACATTTGCTGTAATGACATTGTAGGATTGTACCATTTGCATAATGACTATAATTAAGTGGTCATTATTTGTAGGTTTCTGGTTTTGTTGAGTGGTCATGAGTTCACTTTGGAACTGTTCATTAGGATTTCCATGTGCACAAAGATTTTTCTTGAATGATGTGCAAGATACATTTTTTTCCTTTCTTGCCAAAATAATGGCATTTAAAGTGTGAGACTGAAATAGGCATTAGCCAGTCTATAGTGCCACCAGTGTGGTTCATCTAGTCTGAAGTAACTCTTGGCTTTCCTGCAACTTATTCAGATAGCTACATGAAAATATACTAATGGAGAAGTCAAGATGGAGGGTATCTCTTTATATGGTTATAACTATCTTATTGGAGCCCTGCTTGATGGAGGAATTGCAGACTGTAGAATTTGAGATCTCTACTTCACGTACTTTAATGCAAGCAGTCATCATTATGCATTTGGTGTTTAGGAAATTTAGACATTAAATTTTTGACTCTTTAGAAGAAAAACGCTGCTTAATTTTTAACATGAACAGTTGAGATGAAACTTTTGACATCCAACTTCATCAGACTAAGGAAACTCTGACATTTTCATTTGCACCTAAGTTGTATACTGATTTCTTCCATCATTTTTGAGTGCTCAGACTCTAATTCTCCTTTTAAAAAATAAAAAGAGGGAAGTGGAGTTTTTGTGGCCTAGTGAAACGTGTGATGTTTGTTATGTCTTCAGAAATTTATTAAGGCACTGAAATTTGTTTATTTTGAAGGAGTTTTAGATATTCCCATGATCAGTTGGGTTGTAATGCTGGTGTCCAGACTATTGGATTATGTAGCTACTGTTGAAGATGAAGCAGCCACAGCCAAGAAACCTCTGAATGGAAAAGAGAGAGAACGCTTTTTGACAGGTATATTACATTTATTATCAAAACTTGATTCTATGGGTATTGCTCTGGGAGCTGTTATTCCTGAAATGCATTTTCTATTCACTTGAAAAAAGAGATTTTAAAAATGCATGTTTGTTTGTGAAATAGTTTGTGAAATGTCTGTATATTACCCTGTGACTGGGACTTTACAATTGAAAGTGCACCATTTAGAGACACTTAGTACTGTGAGAAAGGGCCACCAGTATGATTTCATAAATGTTTTGGTATTTGTACCCACTATTTTTAAATGTAATTTTTGTCTGGTTTTCATTTATTTAATAGTAATAACAACAATAATAACAACAACAACAACAATAATAATAATAAATATTGTGTACCATATACTGTTGTTATCATCATCATCAGTATTATTGTTATTATTATTTTGATTAACTATGGTTTTCTTTAAATATCTTTTTTAAAAATTAAAATAAACCTTTATGAATGAAGCTGTTTATCTGTTTTTACTTAGGACAGAGTTGTTTGCCTGCTTATATGTTCTAAGAATAATGAAAAAAAGATGGTACCTCTGCATTTTACTATCACACAGAAATACTACAATGAGTGGGGATAGTTGAATAATGCCAAGAGTTTAATTTAGCTTGTTTCTTTAGTACTTAGTATATGGAGATGCTAACCAATGAAACATAAAGGCTTTTCTATAGAGTTAAATGAGGTTTAATAAGATGGAATAATTTTTAAAATTTTATTTCTATTAGGGAACCAGTGGAGTTTTATAAATAATAACCTTCACACTCAGAGTCTGAGCAGATCTACTAAAGGCAACAGCAGCCTGGATAGATTGTATTCCCGGAAGATCAGAAAGCAGCTTGTGCATCATAAACAGGTGACTTCCTACATGGTAGTAGCTATTTTCACAGAAGTGTGTCTTATTTATAGGATATCTCATTTCTTGAAACAACAGCTTTGGCATTGGGACTCATTCAGACTTGCTTTTGCATAGGTCTGATTCTGTAGCTAAAGGCTGCCTAACTTCTTTGACATTCATCTAAAACCCTGGGGCAAGGGATGTGTTAGAAAAACAAATGTTGGAGTGTACTGTTGTACTCTATTGGACAATAAATATAATGTACTTTCTACATAAATCTGAGTACACCTGAGTGCAAGCACCTGTGCTGTGATTTAAAAGTATTTTAAACGTTCAAGTTACAGTTTGAACTGACAATTGCTATCATGTGAACATACTGATCCTTTTAACATCTTATTGCTTAAATTTTCATTTATTCCTATTAACATTTTCTTTTAGCAACTTAACTTATTAAAAGCAAAACAGAAGGCTTTGGTGGAACAGATGGAAAAAGAGAAAATACAAAGCAACAAAGGATCATCATACAAACTTTTAGTAGAACAGGCAAAACTAAAGCAGGCTACTTCAAAGGTATGATGCTCTGAAACTGTAACTGACTTCTTGTCCTTTATGTGAAAAGACCTGTTCCTGCAAAGTCATTTTTGTCTTACTTTGACCTTATTACAAAAAGTTGTTTCATCATAGCTGCTATCAAGTATATTCTAATACTGAAAAGAAGCAGCCATCTGGAATTTATTGCTCTGTGAAAAATAGTTTATTTTCTACAGGATTCTTTTAGGTAGTCATGGCCAAAATTGCTAATAAACTTGTAGCTTTGAGGATGCCCGTCATGTCATTAAACTTTGGATAACATACATCAATAGAAAGATAAAGTAGTACTTTATATGGCTACCTTTTATGCATGATGCTCTTCTAGATGCTTTCCTGGTTGAGTAATCAGAAAATAATTATGCCAGTGTCTGTCTTCATGAACTAAAAAATGTGACTTTGGAGAATTGTTATTGAAGTTTGTCATAAGCTTTTTAGCTTCCTGAAGGTACCCACCACTTTAGTTTTGGCATCTTACAATAAGCCTCAGATATTGAGAGTTGATATGTAAAGAATTTCTTCGGCTATGAGAAGAGATGCTGAAATTTAGGGATTTCAGACAATGGCAACGTGGACTTCGCAGGATACACAAAAAATGTGTAAATCTTTCCAGTTACCAAACTTAGGTGTCTCTTGAAATATTTACTCCCTAGTTCAAGAAGTATTCATGTCTGTTAGGATGCCTGAAAATAGGTCTGTGGAATGAGATTACATGATGTTGGACCTTACAGGCAGTCTAAAGGAAAATCTTAAAATTTCTAGTAAATACGGGGGGAAAAAATCACTAGCATAAAAATAAAGCTCCAAGTTTTCACTAACTGTGCTTGTCATGAGCTGTTCTTTCCTGCACTATCTTCTGCTTTATTCCAGCAGGTTATACCAAGGGGGCTGCTCTACTGGTGGCCCCTTGAGACATCTTTAAATGAGTTACTGTCTGAACTGTGCTGTCCAGATGTTTTAAGCTTCACTTTATAGTAGCCATGTTGCATAAAAAAACCATGTTGAACTAAAGTTCTTTCCTCTTGTAGTTTCTTGTAGTTAAGGTGTTACTGTACCCTTGATAGTTGCATTTTATGCGTGTTTTGCTATTTCACCTACTAATCACTTTTAGTTATGACAAGCTGTGACATGAAACATGTACTGCATTTAGGAGAAAGAGAAACCTTTGTCTTACTAAATAGCTCTTTCTTTGGTCTACTTCAGTAGCTACTGTTTAAGTGGGATTATAAGAGGCATTCTTATTATCTGATGACTGCTAGTGTAGCTGATACAATGAGCTGTGCTGCTAAATGAATGCCCTTGGTGAAGGAAAGGATTAAGAAAAGCACCTTCTTTTCTCCATCACACGTAGGCCCTCTGTCAAAAAGGTTGTAGTTCAGAGCCATGATCAAGTCATGATCAAAAATCAAACTAGTTCAATTTATGGTGTGAATAATGCATATTTAGTATCATGGCAGTATTAAAAAATTTTGAAATTCCTGATGATTTATTGAATGTGAAGAACTGAAAAGTCAGTGTTCTTGTAAAAGTAAATTTCCATATTGGCTATTTTTATATGCAGTTTGCTTTATGGTAACTGTAGCTTTATGTACAGGTGTGGATATATGAAAGAGACTTTGAAAATAAGTATTTTCAATATGTGTTATGGTATACATAAAGCTTAATTGGCACTTCTGCAGAACTGAATTTGATTATGCATCTGTCATCTGAGATAACATGCTGCCAAACAAATTTCTGCCAATAAAGCCTTAATTCCATTCCAGAGTCTCATATATTTTTAGACTTCCTTCTAGTTTTTTTAAGGAGTTCCACAGTCTCTCCTATTGCTACCACACTGGTTCAGTGGGAAATGATTTAGAGGTCAGTTTTAAACTGTAACTGTTGTTTCAAATTTAATTTCTGCAGCACTTCAAGGACTTAATACGCTTGCGTCGAACTGCAGAATGGCCTCGTTCTTCTTTAGATACAGAAGTATCGACAGCAAAGGAAACTCCAGAAATTGAACCACTTCCCTTTACACTGACACATGAACGTTGCATTTCTGTAGTGCAAAAGCTGGCACTCTTTCTCTTGTCCATGGACTTCACTTGTCATGCAGATTTACTTCTTTTTGTTTGTAAGGTAAACAGAATATGGAACATCACTATGTAGCTGCAGTAGCAATCACATTAAATTAGTTTTCTATTACTGCTTTTTTGCTTGTGTGATGGTAAGAATTAGCTGCAGCACTAAAAGTGCTGATCATTTCTGGTGAAATAGTTTTTCTGATCTGTCACTTTTTGTGTGACTTACTATATGGCCGCTTCAAAATTGTATGGAAAAACTAACTTAAAAAAATATATTCATGTAATTACACTCATAAAATTCTAAAGTATGAGCTGGTAAAAATAACTCATTTATTTGTAAGCAAAATCTAATAATCATAGACAATAAAGGTATTATATACTTTTATAAGGTTAACTATGAATAGGCATATATTTATCTTTTTTTTAATAGGTTCTTGCTAGAATTGCGAATGCTACAAGACCAACAATTCATTTATGTGAAATTGTAAATGAGACTCAATTAGAAAGATTATTGCTGCTTCTTGTTGGAACTGACTTTAACAGAGGAGACATCTCTTGGGGAGGAGCATGGGCTCAGTATTCACTGACTTGCATGCTACAGGATATTCTAGCAGGTTTGTTTTAAGATCATATTCTTTAGAAGGTATCATGCACTTGAGTCTTCCTTTAGTATTTTGGGGAGGAGTTTATCACCGTTAATCTGCTGACACAGCCTAAATTATAAAAAAAACCAAAAAAATCATAATATTTAGGTTAGGGTGTAAAAATGTGATTTAAAATTGCAGTTAGACTTGTGCATTGAAAAGTTCATTTTTATGTGACCCTGATTATTTGAAAATTATTCAAAACACTTCCCCTTGAAGAAATAGCCCCCAGACAATTTAGAGTTAGATGAAAAAAATGCAAGTTGGTGTAGACACTGGGATGTTATGTTGTAATGGGAATAAAGTTTGAAATGAATCTGTCTGCTTAATTTAATACCTAGGAGAGTTGTTGGCACCTATAGCAGCTGAAGCTATGGAAGAAAGTGCTTTGGGAGAAGATGCTGGAGCTTCAGCTGGAGATTCTGATGACTCTCTCCAGCAGTCCACAGTTCAGTTAGTGGAAACCATAGATGAGCCTTTGACACATGATATCACAGGTAAATTAGTCCATAATTCTGTATATGTGTATTTATTGAAAAGAGTAAAAAAAATTGTACTCATCTATCAAGGTGTCAGTAAAAGACTTTTTGGTGATGGCCTAAATAATTTCTGATAATATAGGCAGATTGAGTAATTAATTAAATTAGTTTTGCATCTGGCAAGTAAAAAAAGGTTATTTTTCCTATTATTTTAAAAAGGCAACTTGATTGCATACTTTAACTTTTTCCACAAAGTTTTAATATTAAAAAGCTTAAAATTATCTGTTAAGTATATTATACATCTTTGTTCTATAATTTTTACTTGCTAGTGTTAATAGTCTTTTAATGATTCAAGGTGCTCCACCCTTATCATCGTTGGAAAAAGATAAGGACATTGATCTTGAATTACTGCAAGACCTGATGGAAGTTGATATTGATCCTTTGGATATTGATTTGGAAAAAGATCCTCTTGCAGCCAAAGTCTTCAAGGTATGTCACACCTAAATTTTCAGGATAACCTTTACATGTGAGATAGAAAAAACCTTACTCTCTTATACTGCTTCAGTAGTGTAAGTAGACCTGCTGCTGGTTTTTTATGATGTTTAATGTGGAATGACAGGAAAGAATGGAAATATTTGCATCTCAGTTGACCACAGGATATTGTCCTTTTGCATAAAGATACTTGTGTAAACAAGAGGTTCTGAGTTTACTCACACTTTAGCACGTGTTGAACACAACAAAAGCGTAATAGCAAAACAATATCTAGTCTTGTCCTTTTTGTTAAGAACTGAGCACCATTTCTGTGACTGATCTTAAGATGAGTTTATGTTGTTAGTACTGTATTTAAAAAAGGAAGCCAGCAGTAGATTGTGCTCAGGTTGGCTTCAGACTATGAAGATAAGCAACTTGCTTCATAATTTATTTAACTGGTGAAAAAGAAAATTACTAAATACTTTTTTATTTAAAATTAAGGCTAAATATGCATATGTTGTACAAACACAATGTTCAGAAGTCTATGAAAAACCAAAAATATTTAGCCTTTAAAGAAACACACTGTTCATAATGAAGTATTGAGTCTCTTTCTCTGTTTAGAAGGATGACATTTGGAGTTTTTCCATGCCTCTCATTATTGACTTAAACCTCTCATCTGAATTAATCTAAATTATCTGTCTGACCGCTTGCTCAGAAAATGAATTTTTTTGCTGTATTCCCTCATATGTCCTTCCACACATTACCTATCATGTAAAGATTTTTTCTTTAAATCTCAGTCTACTATCAAAAATTACACCTACTGCTGAATTTCTGTGTTACTGATGTTTCCTGCCTTCTTTATTCTCCTATCATGTCATGTGGCAGTACTAGTACTAGTATCCAAGATACCTTTATTGTCTTACCTGCTTTGATGTCTGGCAAAAAACTGCCATAAAACCACTTCTTCATTCTTCATCCTTCTTAATATTTGCTTCCATATCTGTGAAATGACAGTTGGTATTGGATCTCACCATTAAAAAGACCAGCATATGCAAATTGCCTTTATACAGTGTTACTTTACCTTTTTCCTTGTGATCCATATACTTTCTTAATATCTTAAATCACGACTGAAGTAGAGATTACTCAACTGTTTGTTTTTCAGAGCCCGGTACAAATAGTCCCTAAGCCTCACTGAGGCCTCAAGGTACTTAATTAGTACAGTTAATAGTTTACTATAGTTTTCTGTCCTGATAAATAGCTCCTCAAAATATCTGTGTAATACTCTACTTCCACATTTACAATATGTTACAAATGTGGGAAGAAAAACTGATGATAACATTTTCAAATTGGCTTGAATCTTTGAGGCAGGCAACTACATTGCTGGATTTTGACAATCACTAAGGATTTAATAGTTTATACTGCAGTAAGAATTGAAACCATTTTCTAAACCTATTGGAAATGATATTCTGATTTTAATTTTTTTAACTTCAAAGTTTGTTGTTAGTTATTATAAACCTTTAGCAATCTAAAGACTTGCTGTTTATTGTTTTTCTTTGGGTTTTTTTTGTTTGTTTTTAAGCCTATAAGCAGCACTTGGTACGATTACTGGGGTGCTGAATATGGCACCTACAATTACAATCCCTATATTGGTGGTGTTGGAATTCCAGTTGCAAAACCACCTGTAACTACAGAGAAAAATGGATCACAAACTGTCAGCATATCAGTCTCTCAAGGTAAGCAATGAATTAAAGTTCTGTTTGTTGTGTCTTTATTGTAATACTGTATTTGACACCTTAAGACGAGAAATTATTTTAGCAATAGCTATGTATTTTAAGAGGAAAGAATTGCATTTTATAAATGCCACATTTTTTTTCCTGTAGTAACTGAGGGAATATAATGTAAAACTTACATTTAAAAAAGCCTAACATAGCAGAAGATCTTATTTTGTAACGTTTTGGAATGCACTTATAGGCAGTTTTAAATCTTTCCTGTTTTCTCAGGAAATTTTGGAAGCTCTTTCCTAGTTGACTCTACCCCAAAGGAGTGAAGTGGCACATTTGTTTCATTTGTAGGAGTACTACTGAATTGAGTGATAAATTTTTCATTTGCCACACTGGGAAAAAAACAACTTCTTGGTTCTCGTTTGAAAGCTATTGCCTTAGGAAGAAATTACTTGAACACATGCAGATTGCCATATGTGATAGTAAAGTGAGCGTGGAAAGAAATTTGGGTGTGTTTCAGAGAAATACAGTATTTTAATAACCATTAATTTCAGGTCTGTAAGAATGTTATAGAAAGTTAGAGGGAAAAAATTTAAAATGAGGTGAGCTCAGTTGTTCAGAGTATGGTGCTGATAACACCAAGGCTATGGGTCCAGTTCCTGTATGTGCCATTCTCTTAGGAGTTAGATTTGGTGATCCTTGTGGGTCCCCTCCAGTTCAGAATATTCTGTGATTCTGTAATTATGTATGCCCTTGATATACTCAGCTTTACCTTTTTGTTGCCTTCTGTAGCTTTAGATGCACGACTCGAAGTTGGACTTGAGCAGCAGGCTGAGCTGATGCTGAAAATGATGTCCACACTGGAGGCTGATTCCATTCTACAAGCATTAACAAATACATCACCTACATGTAACTACATGTTATCAATTCATTCTTTTCACGTAATGATCACGATACTTTGAAGTTTGTAGTAGTGTTTTCTGTAGTCAGTAGCTGAGAAAAAGTTACATTTTGCTTGAGTTTGCTTATTAGGCTGTACTTTAGAGATAGTTCTTTATTCGGATTTTTTAATAACTTACGTGCCTGTATTTAAGACATTTTGTGAAACAGTCAAGTATATGTGTGGATTATGCTACAAAGAAGGGAACATTTTCAGTTTAGGTCTAGATGCAAGTGAACTTCTTGTGTGAAGCTTCATTCTTGGTGTTTGAAAGCTCTTTGCATTTGAGTTACGCCTACTGAGTGATGAAAGTGAAAATACTTGAATACAATGTTGAACTCAGATGTTCAGTAAGCTTTATGTTACAAAAACACTCAGTGTTTTACTTTTGAACCTTTTTCAATGAGTTTTTCTACCCGTTTTGTTAAAATGTGTCTCTTTGTAGCCATCTGGGTACTTTAATGTGCATGCAGTCATTGGTTGAGTATGTAGTGATAGAGTAGGTTTAGTGATATCTTCAGATTTATTCTCTAGAATTTCATTATTGTCTGCAGCAGTTGCACTGTAATGCGTGAAAGAGATGGTCCAATTGCTTGTCTTGCCATTGTGTTACCAGGACACTGCTGTAATAGCTGTGAAAATGTATTTGTGTGGACTCAGTTCCAAACAGTTTTTGTGAAGATGGAAATGTCTGATATTCAAGTATGTTGAAGATGTTCTAAATTATAAAAAAGTGTCTTTCACTTAAGTATAAAATGCAAGGAAATAGTTACGAAATTACTTCAGACAACTTTTCAGAGTAATTAATGGGAGGATGGTGCCCTGTTTTGTTTTCTAGTGACGCAATCTCCCAGTGGCACAGATGATTCATTGCTGAGGGGATTACATGCCTCTAACCAAAATGCCCAGCTGATTGTGCACTTGTCATCTATACCTATGCTAAGTGCATGCTTCAACAAGCTCTTTTCCATGCTACAAGTCCACCATGTTCAGGTATTGAATTTTAAATTTTTAATGTTCTGATAGTATTTATCTCTAAATTGGAGGGTTGTTTTCCTCTATTTCTTGCTACTTAGGATTCAGGTGTTCTGATAAGTTTTGTGCTCCTTTGCTTATGAATATGTCACAGACAAGAGTACCAGTAATGTCCATAATAAAGCGTTGAAAGCCTTTGTGAAAGCAGCCATTGCTTGTTACAGTGGAAACCTGGTATACATTTTCATATTTAAAAACAAGTTTGTATGTCCACTGAATGATAATTTTTTGCTTATTAATGAAAAATGTCACTAGGTGATACTTAATGACAAATGGAGATTTGTGGAGGTTTTCAAAACCCAGTTGAATAAACCCCCAGGTGACAAAGTCTGATATCTTCTATGGCATTTCTTTGAGCAGATTTTATTGGATGGATGACTTGCAAATGTACCTTCCAATCTGAATTATCCAATGATCCTGTATGGTAATATCAAATTTAAAAGTTTCCATTCTGAAAAGTCATTGGTTTAGCAATACTTTTCTTGACATACAAGAAGGCAGGCATCAAATCACTGTATATATAGCACACATGGCATTTGGGGAATGCCATGCATGCTATATATATAATGATTAGATGTTTGCCTGCCTGATATTTTGATAGAATGGCTGATTTCATCCCTCAGTTGTTCTTTGAATATCTCATCCAAAATACAGTTTCTTGCGTAAATATCCTTGATGCTTCCCCAGAATATATAAAGAGTTATTTTCCTTGGGGGAATTATTCAGAGTAAGCATCTCTGAGGCTTCTCATTAGATAAATGGGCCTTTTGAGTAATTTTGGTTGACTGGAAAACATCACTTTAATAAGATTACAAAAGCTTCCATGCAAACCTATAAACCTACCTGTATGCATTATAGTTATAAGGTTATAATAAGGGTATTTCTGAACAGTGTATAAAGCTGCATTTTTCTTGACACAAGTTTGAAGAAGCTTCTTGAGATAAACTATTTGGAAGAAATCAATTACAAAAACAGTAGCAGAAGCATTTGCTAGTTAGGCTGAATTTGCCTTGAATATTATGTTTAGTAGTCTTTTCAAATCTAGGAAAGGAGAGAGAGCATGTGTGTGCAGTGAAAAAAGTAGCAGCTGAGAATCAGCTTTTAAAAGCCTAGATCAGACTTTTAAAATTAAAACTTTGATGCTCCGGG
Organism: Chloebia gouldiae; assembly: GCA_003676055.1. Taxonomy (NCBI): domain Eukaryota; kingdom Metazoa; phylum Chordata; class Aves; order Passeriformes; family Passeridae; genus Chloebia; species Chloebia gouldiae. The sequence continues at coordinate 2,247,661 of QUSF01000038.1, forward strand.
GTTCTGAGTTTGGTCTCACAGTGGGTTTTTTCCCTTTTCTTTCAGCTTGAATCCCTATTGCAGCTATGGCTCACATTAAGCCTGAATTCCAGCTCCTCTGGAAGTAAAGATAGTGGTGCTGATATTTTCCTTTATAATGCTAACCGAATACCTGTTGTTTCCCTGAACCAAGGTAAAATATATTAAACATGGGAAACAAGTTCGGGTTTGTTTTTTTTTAAATACTCAGTTTCTCCTAATAAGTGTTGTAGTAAGTATTTTTTACAAGATCAGTGCTGACGTAATGTCTGTGTTCTTATTAAAGAACTCTTTGGTCTCAGTTTCTTCTTAAAGTAGAAAATACATTGCTAGGGTGTAACTGAGAGTTGATTTGTACAATTTTTATAAAGTTATTAGAAATGAAATGAAAAAATTTGTGGTTCTTAACTCATAATTATTCCCAAGAGGACTCATTAAAATACACTTCTTAGTCTGAGATGAACTGTGGAACTGTATGCACTTCTCTGATTAATTTCATCTCCTCTATATTGTCCTATGATCCCTCCCTTAACAAAGGGGTCAGCAGAGTGGGAAAGCTCCCTTACTGTTGAGCATCACACTACTAATCTAGTACGAAGACATGCTGAATTTTTTTTCTTGCAATATGTTATGCTATATAATTAAGAAAGTCTGTGGTATCTTGTGGTCATAATCCAAAATGTTAATGCATGATATGATGAATCTGCTACACTGACTTCCATAAGAACGTTTGAAACCAGTTTCTTTGCATCATTTTCTTTGAGATGTCAGGGTCTGTACACTGTAGAAAGTTCTTGGGGCTGGTTCCTGTGAAGTGTTGCTGAGGTTTCTTTTCCTAAGTCACTTTGTTTTGACCACCGTTGTCACTGTTCCTGCAACCACTGTTGAAGGAACAGTGACAATGGTGGTCAAAACAAAGTGAATGCAAGGAACAATAATATTAATAACAATTATCAGCATAGCACCTTGGGGTAAAAATTAGAAATTTATAGTAATACCTTGAAGATTAAAATTTGGAAAAAACTGATTTTCTTGACAGCTTCAGTAACTAGCTTCCTGTCAGTTCTGGCATGGTATCCTAATACTTTACTCCGGACGTGGTGCCTTGTGCTTCACAGCCTAACGCTCATGACAAACATGCAGCTTAATGGTAAGTTTGTGTGGTTGGTTTTCTTATGTAGACAGTTTTAGTGATGTACAAATGAATGTTGAGTCCATCAGAAAACTTCCAGAACATTCCTTTTGTCATGCACGTGCTTTTGTTCTCCATTAACTTTGGGCTTTTCAAGAGTGAACTTCTTGAATTGCTTGTACAGTGGGAAGCACAAACCCTCACGGTAAAAGAAAATGCCATTATAAGTAAGTCATCAGTTTCTTCTAAAATAACGTTTTAAGACTAGTTAATGATCCCTGGGAATTAGTTTTGTAGCATGAGAAGAAGTAGCAGAGAGCAATGATTAAGTTGCTGTGAGTGAGACTGAAGTTTTTCTGAGAGAGTAGGAATAATTTTGTAAATATGCAGGCACCAGTCACTGCTTATATTAAGCTATCTGAAAATAAGCCTCCAGCAGCTGAATCTATTGAAATAGAATTCCAGTCATTTCATTTCCCTATATATACCAATAATATCTCACATTCTCTATATTGCTCCGTAACACACTAGAAATAATCTCACTTTGTGAATGAGATTTTGCCATAACAAAAATAGATAGAAGTTAAAGTAGTTTTTAAATGTTGCCTATGAATCTTTTTTTCATATTTGCCATTTCAAGTCATTGACTTTAAGATGCACTTTGTTCTTAAAATTTTTAATTTCTGTCCCCTTTCAGTGATGTTACTTAGAAATCAGTCTCACAAAAATCTGCTGAAATTTTTGTCATCAGGTGAAGAAGCAGAGCTGCAAAAAACTAAGGAAAGAGACTTATTATGCACAAGCTGAGATTTCACTCTTTTTTGTAGTATTTGAGAATAGATAATGTCCTGATTTCTGGGATAACTGCCTTCAGTTAACAAGCACAAGTACTGTCAACGCTTGAGTCAGTTGCACCTTATCAGAAGGGTTGAACACAGTCAGGCCTATGTGTGAATGTCCCTATAACTCCCCCAAGGGGCGTTGTACACCTGAGCCAGTCATGAAAGTCATTGGCATGGTGGCATTTATCAAAAAGCATTGTCCCACTTCTGCCGGATCTGTTTCATATTGTGCTTTTCTCAGGGTTTTGAATTGATTCAATGTACTACTACTGCAAGAGTAAGACTTCACATTTAGTAAAGCTTGTTTGTTTGATCACTGAATGGTGTATTTTAATTCAAATTCCAGTCTTCAGAGTTCTTATCTGTTAAGCTCCCTACAGTTTTATTCTGAGAAATCTTCGAATTTCCAAGAACAAAAATACTGTGATTGCTTACAGAACACTTTGTCTCTACCTGACAAACCAACAAATGGACTTGAGCCTTATTGAAGTGTTGGAGTAACAAAAAGAGACAAATCAAAATGTCTATATGTATTGCACGTACAAAATGAATCTCAGTTTTTAGGAATACTGCTTTAGCAAGCTTGGAACACCGATTGGACGGTTTTGGGGCTTTGTATCTGTACTTACTGGAAAGCTCAGAATTATAGTCCTGAGTAAGCAGGTTTTGGTAGCTGATTTAGGTGAGAATATTTCCATGTCATGAAACAAATATAAGGAATTTGCACTAAATATATTTGATTTGTGCTTAATATTTAAGATTATGCACATAATTTTTATGTCTTTATTTTTAAGCTGGTCCAAGCAGTGCCATTGGAGCTCAAGAAAGTACTGCCCAATTGTTGGTGTCAGATCCCAACCTTATTCATGTGTTAGTGAAATTTCTTTCTGGCACTAACCCTCATGGAACAAATCAACACAGTCCACAGGTAATGAGCGATTAAAGTAAGAGAAAACAATTTTTGCAATAGGATTTCATGACACTTGACAGAAATATGTGTTCATTCATAATGTATTATATCCTTGTCTTGTTTCTTCTTGTAGTTATAGTCTTAGTTGGTTCTGATGAGCAGCCATAGGGAAGTTCATGTTGTTGATACACTCTCAGTAGTGCTGGTATGTTTTCATAACTCTCTGGAGACTTGCCACAGGGAGAGGATGCCGTGTGTGAATGAAGTGTTCTATTCAGTTACTTTCCCAAAATCTTGTTGGGTTGGAATAAAAATGCCAATGAAGATTAAGTTTTAATATCTAAGAATTCCTGAATTTAAAATTATACTTTCATTTTCTGCCTGTTTCTGAATTCTTGTGGTATCTGCTGACTCTCCTAATTTCAATAGATGTTTTCTTGCTTTTTGCAATCTTTGAAATATCTATGAATAGCATTTTTAAAAAAGCCCAAATGAACTTAATTGTAGGTAGTATTTGACAGGAGTCTCAGTCTGGGAAACAAAAAACACCTGGTAGTTCCAGGGTTTTTTCCCCCCATCAAATTTTCAAGAAAACACATGGTAATTTCCAGAACTTTAACACTGCACAGTGCCATTAAAATACTTCCTAAAGTATGTAGTTTGTGAAAAAACCTTCAGATTAACACAGAAGGAGATTCTTTATGGAATATAGTTCACATTACTGAAAAGAGAGTCTCAAGCTGAAAAACAAGTCTTAGACAAAGAACTGAATTTCTTGCTTTTGGTTCATGATTAAAAACAGAAAACCACATAATATAAATGGATACAGATTAGTTCTGTGAAGATGCTGTAAAAATTTTTACAAAGCAAGTTCAGCTATGCAGTGCTTTTCTGTTCTTAGAAGATGTCAATGTTCTTGAAGACATTTCAGTTATATATAATTCTTCCTAAAATATATTTTCTTCCAGGTTGGGCCAACAGCAACACAAGCTATGCAGGAATTTCTTACTCGATTACAAGTGCACCTTTCTTCAACTTGCCCTCAAATGTTCAGTGAATTTTTATTGAAATTAATACATATACTTTCAACAGAAAGGTAAATCTTACATGTTTGTTTTCTTTCATACCCTCCTTTTCTTTAAAATTTGTGTGATTGTGATTTACAACTTAGATGTGTATGTGCCTTGTCATACTGTTAAGTGTCAGTGGAAATCATCATTGTTGCAGCAGCACTAGCAGCAGAACCTGGGCTGCTCCTGGCACATGGAAAATTGCATCTGGAATTCACACACAGCTCTCTGTGTAAGAGAGTGTCAATAGAGGCACTAAAATGTTGGACTGATTTTATTTAAAGCTAAGATGTAAACCTTGTTGCAGTTACCCCCTAAAGTAAGGACACTGTTGATGAGCTTACCTATTAAAAAAAGCATTCTGGGAGGTCTGAATTAATGAAAGATTCCAGAAATTATTCATATGTCTTTTCTCACATTGTAGGATGAGTTATGAGATTGCATAATTCTATTTATGCAATATGCATTTTTATTGCTTTATCTTTGGTGGTTTTTTTCTCTCCACGTGACAGTGGAAAACACCCTCTGTCCCACTCTCCTGGGGTCTTTTGATGCTCACTAGTGTAGGGAAGTGCCTCTGGCCAGGGGAGAGAGAAGAGCTTATGGCTCATCTTTCACAGTTCTGCTTCCTCAAGGCAAGGCTGCTGGGCACAAGATTCTGTTTCCAGCAGTACACTGGAAATATGGCAATTGTTTAGTCTGAAGTACACTGGAAAGCATTTCTTTCTGGTATTGATGTTCTGCTCATCTCCAGAAAAAGGCTTCCTATAATTAGGGATGCGCTTCCTCAGTTCTGAGTTCCCAGTAGGTGGCACTTTGTGGTTATCTATTCCTTAATCTTACAGAAGATAGTTTCTGCCTTCTCTAAAATCTCTAAAGAGATTTTACCTTTGTAACTTAAATTATAGGAGTGATGTTTACCAGGTTATATTGATGTTCAGTGATTTTTATGAGACATGTCATAATACAGTAAGATCATTAATTCACAGTGAGTCTTGGATTGTGTGTCTGTATGCCAGCATTTGTTTAAAAGAAGCTAATGAGGCCACTGAAAGGGTAGTTTTTGAAACGTGTTAGGGTTTTTTTGTGAAATGCCATGAAATGGAAGCAAAGCACCAGAAAGGGCTATAGATGGTTATTTCTAAGAACACAGATAATTACTGAACTGTACTGTGTCTGATCATAAGATTAATTGTAAAGAAAAGCAGTATTTTACTGTTAGAATTACTTAAATTCCAAATATTTTTTTCAGAGCTGTTTCTATAAACTGTTTTGTTCTGCATTTAGTTTAAGAAGTTTGAATAAGATTAATCAATGGGAAGAAAAAAATTTATCATGATTTCCTGTTAGCAATTAAATAATCCTCATGATATTAAAGTATTATGTGACTGCTTTCCATGATGTTTTCTTGCAAATGTAGGAGACGTTTCACCAAGAACTGAACAGGACTGTTCAGTCTGTATGTAGACTGTTCCAAGTATTTACCTACAAAATTATCTGAATTACAAAACAAGAAGATGAATCCTAGCATTTTTCAAAGTTAACGTCTTAATCCTTAGTGTTATCAGGAAAGTAGTGGCATGACCAGGTGCTGCAGTAATGATCAGTATATTAAAAAATTACTGAAGCTTGATGTGGGTGGAAGATGAGATTTGGCTTCAACATGAATTTCTGAAAATAGCTGGATTTTTATTTATTGGAAGTCTGGTGTGCTCTTGAATTCTTAAAAAAATCAAGGAAAAAGACCACGCTCAAACAGCCAAACCTGTATAACTTGTAATATAACTCTTTCTTTTTTTTTTCTTTTTTATTTTCAGGGGTGCTTTCCAGACAGGCCAGGGACCATTGGATGCTCAAGTGAAACTCTTGGAATTCACCCTGGAACAGAATTTTGAAGTTGTATCAGTTAGCACTATTTCTGCAGTGATTGAGTCTATAACCTTTCTTGTGCATCATTACATTACGTGTTCAGACAAAGTAATGTCTCGCAGTGGCTCAGACAGCTCTGTGGGTGCTCGAGCATGTTTTGGAGGGCTTTTTGCCAACATTATCCGTCCAGGTGATGCCAAAGCGGTTTGTGGAGAAATGACAAGGGATCAACTCATGTTTGATTTATTAAAGCTGATAAACATTTTAGTTCAACTGCCACTTTCCAGTAACCGAGAATACAGTGCCCGTGTTCCAGTAGCAAGCAGTACTACAGACAGTGTGTCTGATGAGGAAAAGGTTTCAGGAGGCAAAGATGGCAATGGAAGCAACCCTAATACTCAAGGATCAACTGCATATGTGGTGGACTTGGTGTTGGCCAACCAACAAATTATGAGCCAGATTTTGTCTGCACTTGGCCAGTGTAACAGCAGTGCTATGGCTATGATTATTGGTAGGTGTTTTCTGAATAACATGGAAGGTCTTTTGGGTGGTGAAACATTTAAAACTTCTGCAATGTCATCTCTGGGTGTAGATGTGAAAGATTGTGTTATAGAAATGACAGGAAAAAAGAGACAAAGGTAAAGGGGAGCAGATGCATGAAAAAAGCCTCTAACAGGAGGTGGGAGTCAGTAATTGGAAACAGGAATTGTCAAACAGGAATGTGTTTGACATTTGAATTTGCTCAATCTCAGAATGCTTTATGTTAAAGGACTTCTGGAGATTGTCTAGTCCAGCCTTCCTGCACAAGCTGCCTCAGTTGAGAGCAGGATGCTCAGTACCTTGGTTCTGTTGGATTTTTAATTCCTCAGGGATGGAAACTCCACAACTGCTGTGGGCAGCCTGTTAAAACGTTTATAATAATTATAATGTTTATAATAATTATAATGTTTATAATAATTATAATATTTATAATAATAATGTTTATAATAATGTTTAAGTTATAATGTTTATAATAATTTCTTAAAGTAGAAAAGCCTTTTTCTCATGTTTAAGTGGAATTTCCTGTATTTCAGTCTGTGGCCATCACAGGCCTCTATGCATGAATTAGGATAAGTCATCTTTGTACAAGACACCTTACCTCAGTTGTTTGCTATGTATTGGATGATTTTCCTTTTTTAAATCACTTTTGGAAAATACAAATTACAATCATGTCCCTTCCACAGAGTACCTAAACCTTTCCTCTGTTTTATCAGAAATTTCAGTAACATCATGTTCTAGGAGTTGCAGTCATATATTTGTGGGTGGAATCTTCCTGCTATGAACTAGTAAGGGAGATGATGATACTTAGAAAGCAAAGCTGCTATTTGCAAGACATTTATCTGAGGTGCATTTTCTCAGACTACCTGTCTTTGTGGCTTACTTGTGAGCTGTGATGGTAGCATAGAATTTATTTGCACAAGTTAAACCACTGGCTGAAATACCATGGATTTCTGCATGTGCAGAACATTTTGCTGGAGGATAGACAAAGACCTGCACTCTATTTCAGGTGTAATAGTTGTAAGATTTTGTTCTCTTTACAGTAATTTTCTTACTTTGAAGCAAGTTGTTCTGGCCTTTTCTGTGCTCCTCTTTTAAGGCTATACAAAACTTAACCAATGCTATTATCAGGAAACAGTTACTTGTTCAGTGAGCCCTCATGAATATTAGACCACAGTTTAATTCAACATGAAAGCAGTTGAGGAAGAGATAGTTACCTCTAGTAGTCAAATTAAACAGGAGGCAGGATTTGACAAGCCTGGATTGTGCTGTTGGAACCTTCCTGAAATTAGTTCCAGAGCATCTCCTTCTTCACTTTGGATAGTTGGTGTCATATTGTAAATACACTATGAACACTGAAAGTAGTTTCTTCTGGGAATGGTGGGTTGTTCTGAGTGTGTGTTTATTTGGAGTGAAATTCAGATAGTCTTCTCAAACTTTGATGTCTTTGTAAACCACTGATTTTTGTCTAGCAGTTGTTTTGCATTTTTTAAGGGCAATTTGGAAAGATATTTTTTTCAAAATGTTTTTCATTGAAATTACAGTTCTGGGCCCGCTGATCCCTTCAATAGATTGTTCTTCCAAAGAGTTTTTATTACAGGTTATTGAAAATAATCTGTCCGTGTATTTTGGGAAGATGTAACACAGCTATTTGTAGGTTTAGTGACTTCAAGAAAAACTATATTAAGCTCTCTCCGGACGATTTCTGTGGAAAAAAAAAATTTCAAGACTGCAGCCAGGGCTGTGAAGGATTCAAAAATTAGTTATCAGCATATAATAATAAATATGTAATAACTAATGCAGTATGGAAAGGTGATACCAGGACAGGTAAACAAGAAGATGTCTGCAAATGTTACTGATAGGTAGTGGCTCTGGTGTCAAAATTTATGCTAATAGTGTTAATTTACTGCATCTGGCAAGCCAGCTGGTTAGGATCCAGGATGGCCCTGAGTAATTAACTTGTCACATGAATTTTAAACATTTTTAATTCTGTTTTTCTTTCTATGACCGTTGTGTCTGTTTCATTAGGGGCTTTTGCTTTGTAAGTGACGAACTGTGAAAATCATACCAGTAACAGTATTCACCTTCTATCCTATCTTGTCCTCACTTGAAGATCCTCCCTCAGCAAATCCAGCTTACATGATTTCAGCTCTATCATTCATTCCATTTAACTTTTCTAGGCTGGACAGAGGCTGGGTCTTAGGACTGCTTTATTTGTTGTTCTACATGCATTGCTTATCAATAATAATTTGCTTTCTTGACAGTTTAAAGATGGCCAAAGTACAACACCTGGCAATTCTTTCGCCAAAAGGTTTCTTTAAGACATGCTCCAAAGATCACTTGAGCACACTGATTTTTATAATAATTTGTTAGTACTGCTTCAGTTTCTCTAAATGGGACAGGATTACTCTGTGGTTGTATTACATTTAAATCTAAGACGCCTTTTAACAGCTTGTCCAGATTGAAGTCATATGATTTGTAAGACGTGTTTATGGAAGGAGTCTCTTCCATGGGAAGACTATTGTTTTGCTTACTGTCTGTTATCTCAGCAATGTGTAGTCAATATTTCTGATAATTGATATTCAGAAAATAATCATGAATAAATCCTGAGTTTTAATAGTAAGAAGCAGAAATTCAGGAGATTCAGTATTTCTGATAGAAATGTGTGTGTTAAATGTTTGGGGAGGTTTTTGGCAGCACAAGGACACTTCATTGTTACCAGAAAAAAAGAAAAAATATCTTAACCTCTAGCTAGGAGTGATTCCAATCCTTGTAGTTATCCTGTTTCCTTTACTAATTACACTCATTTTTATGGTCTGATTTGATTTAAATTTCCTAACTTCCTGGGTCAAGTCTTCCTATTTATACACATCTGGGAATACTAATTGTAAGTCATATGATCCTGAAAACTGGTCTATTTTTACTTTGTAAAACCCATGTGAACATTTTAATGTTCTTGAGTTGTCTTAATGTGCTGTTAATGGTTTCTTAGGTCTCAGTTTGTGACCTCTGAATTGTCTGTTTTCATTTAGGTGCAAGTGGTTTACACCTGACTAAACATGAGAACTTTCATGGTGGCTTAGATGCAATATCAGTTGGAGATGGGTTGTTTACTATCCTGACAACACTTAGTAAGAAAGCAACAACAGTTCAAGTGATGCTTCAGCCAATTCTTACCTACATGGCCTGTGGGTACATGGGAAGGCAGGTGAGGTCCCTGAGGCTTGCTGTGCTTCAACGTAGTTGATTCTGTAATCAGTAGTAAGGTCAGAAAACTAAAGTATTGCTATGTAAAAGAAATGTTAACATTTTTACAACCTCCCTTCATTTGGGTGCTGAAGTTAGGAAGCCTCTCTCTGTTGCCTGTGGTAGAGAGAGAGTTTTCTCTAAGGACATTTTGACATTCCTGTAAATGTTTCTAGCTAAAGGTTTGAAGATGTTTTATTATGTGCAAGTGAGAAGCACATTGTGGCTATTCTAATGCTCAGTACTCATATTTCCATGAAGATGCTCACCCTCTGACTTTGAGCTTTTTCATACCCCGAAGACTTTTCCTATGTAAGGAATTGAACCATGTGGAACGTGGTATTGTATATGGTGGCAGAGAGGCCAGCTGTGGTGGCATTTCTTCCCTGGTAGTTTTGCCTACTAAAAGAGGAGGCTGAGAGCTGTTATTTGAATTTCTACTATACTCATTTTGTAGGAAACCATATATTTCTTAATTTATTTTCTTCTAGGGTTCTCTTGCCACGTGTCAGTTATCTGAGCCACTGCTCTGGTTCATTTTACGAGTGTTGGATACGAGTGAGGCACTGAAGGCTTTCCATGATATGGGTAAGAATGTCTTTTCTTTAGCCACATCAAATAAAAAGTTTGATTTAGGTTTTTTTTGGCACTTAAAGAATACATATATGTGTCGACATGGGCCAGTTTACTAAACAGGCCTTTGCTTGTGTGGAATCTGTTGTGTGCTTCTGAGCAGTAAATTTTTTCTCTCTGCCCACATTATACACAGGTGGTGTTCAACTTATCTGTAACAACATGGTAACAAGCACAAGAGCTATTGTTAACACAGCAAGAAGCATGGTTTCAACTATTATGAAATTCCTGGATTCTGGTCCCACCAAAGCGACAGATAGCAGTTTGAAAGCCAGAGTGCTCGCTTCTGAGCCTGATAATGCAGAAGGAATTCACAATTTTGCACCTTTGGGTGAGTAATTCTTCTTTCTCTTAGATTAATATCTACTAGTAATTTCAACGTGTATCAAGTTCTTAACAAAAGGTAATACAGTAGTGTCAAATGTTCCAGTACTACTAAATCCTCTAATGAGAGGGGTTGGTGGTGTTTCAAGGTAATGTTGAGGAATGAGGTTGGTCCCCTCCACCACGTAATAAGACCTCATGTGGACAGGGGAGAGAAGGAGAGGGAGTGATCTGTGTCTGCTGAAGTCATGCATCAAGGTGAGCCCCTTTCTCCTCCCTTAGGTCAGGGGAAGCCTGGTTCCCACTGTCTGCCTTAGACATAATAAGACTCAGTAACTTCTTTTAAGGCACATCAGTTTTGATGGCATTAATACAGAATCATGGCATGGTGGGATGACAGAGAATGAGCCTGAGCTCTATGAAGCAGAGCAGAAGAAGCTGGAGCATAAGGCTGATATTGCTGCTGATGCTCTCATATCTGCTCCTTACTGCTCTCATGTGGTCTGCATGAGCATTTGTTAGAATTGCAATGCTGTTTTGATATCAATACAATGGCTGCCAGTTAACTACAATGTGTGTTTTAAGAGGTAGTGGTACTGTAATATCTTATAAAGGCTTTCCTTTTCAGTACTAATGTCTTGGTTTTCTGTTGCTGCCCACTAGCCTGGTGGAGCCCTTGAATGTATTCATATAGTTTGTCTCACTGACAAGAGGGGATTAATTTTAAAATTTCTGGAGAGGTTGTTGAATGAGAAAGCAGTCCATTCAGTACTGTGATTCAGATTTAAGAATGTCAAAAATAATGACATTGTGATAGACAATAAAAAGAGGTCTATTTGGTAGAATAGGGGCTACTGGAAATGTACTTTACTGTTCACCAATTTCTAAATAGTGAATTTAGTAATCCTGCAAATGTTTGTTTTTTGTTACTTTAAATAGTAAAAATCCTAAGCATATATGGTGGTCAGTTCTTGCCTACCTTCCAGCTTACAAAGTGCTGCAGTTCTTGCTGTTCTGTCATGAGGGCATCTCTCTTAATATTTAGCTTTCAGTCAGGAGTGTGCTTTTAAAATTAACCTTCTAGTTGCCCTCACTTAGTACATTCTAATTCCCACCATTTAATAGTCTATGTAGTACATTCTGATTCTCATCATGTGGTTATTTTTTGAGATGGGCTTAATTCATTTTGGGTTGAAAGTTTATCAATGTCCAGCAGCTGCTAGACATTTAGTCATGGGGTCAGGCTATAGCTACTTTACAGTAAAACACCTCAAGTACCTGGAGTTTTGAACAGCTCAAATCTGGTCTTGATGCTCTATAACCCGCTGAAGAAGACAGCCTACATCTTCCTTCTTCATTCTTAACTTATGCTAGGAGTAGAAAAAGAAGCAGTAACTGTGGTCAGTTTTTTTATTCTGGTGTCTTTTTTAGAAAAGGGTTTTCATGTGAAACCTTTTTAAAGTAAAAGGGTTGCAGAAGTTGGTTTCTAAGTAACTTATGTTATTTTAGTATTTAAAATGTATTAACTGTGAATTAACTGAGTTCAAATTCTAAGCATGCTGTTTGACCTGCACCTTTCTATTTGGTTTGTTTTTGTCATGTACTCTTGAGAGTAAATTTAGAATTTTGGTAGCAATTATCCCCTGGAAAATTTCAAGGACATACATATGCATGTGGATATGTAAACTGCCTATTTAAAACAGCTCAGAGTAAAAGAAAAGTAACTGGACAGTGGGCATTAAGCATAGGATATTCCTGATAAAGCAAAAGAGATGAGACAGAAAACATGTTTTCCACAGTTCAGGTTGTAAATCTGGGTTTTATTAATAAACATTAATAATCAGCATTAATGGTGCTGTTTTTGAAGGTTCAATCACCTCAAGCAGCCCCACTGCCCAGCCTGCTGAAGTGCTGTTGCAGGCTACTCCTCCCCACAGACGGGCTCGGTCTGCTGCATGGTCATACATATTTTTACCTGAGGAAGCCTGGTGTGACCTCACGATTCACCTTCCTGCAGCTGTGCTGCTCAAGGAGATCCACATCCAGCCTCACTTGGCCTCTCTGGCAAGTAAGTGGATTCACTGATGTTGATGCCAGTTGAAAAATTTGAAGGTTGGGATATGATACAAAGAGTGTAATCAGACAAGCTAAAGCTGGGAGGTTGTTTGAGTAATGCCTGTAAAGTAAGTTTGAAAATTGCAAATTCTGCTTTCCTTGAGAATGGAAGTCCCTGCCTCTGCTTGTCTTCTAGTGTAGTAGATGTCATGTGACATTCATGTTAAATATGTCAAAAAACTTCATCATGCTATCAAAACTTTGTCTCGTGAGAAAGTGATATTAGTCAAGGCTCTTCAGGCAAAATGCTTGTGTATGGTAATTGGGAAAAAGCATTAGATTTTCAGCTGTTATTGTTGCCACCTTGAGAAGGAAACAGTGTTTTCAGTGACAGGACTTGTTCTTCATCTGAAGTCTTTGAAATAAAATCTGAATACCATGTATCAAAATGCTTGTGCTTTTTTAATATGTACCATCTCCCAGGTCAAGTTCCCTAGCTGCAGTTCTGTAGTAGTGTCTGCCTGAGATCATTTCAGTCATTCTGTTCTCTCAATTTTAAGTGTTGACTGTGTAGCCATGATGAAGACAAACTGGAACGATTTTAAAATTGTGTTAAACCTTCTTATCTTACTCTGTAGCTTGCCCTTCATCAGTATCTGTTGAAATAAGTGCAGATGGTGTCAATATGTTACCTTTGTCAACTCCTGTTATCACGAGTGGTCTCACGTATATAAAAATCCAGCTGGTAAAAGCTGAAGTTGCCTCAGCTGTCTGCCTTCGTCTCCATCGTCCTCGGGATGCCAGCACCCTGGGCCTCTCCCAGATCAAGCTGTTGGGCCTCACAGCCTTCGGAAACACCTCCTCTGCCACTGTCAACAATCCCTTCCTTCCCTCCGAGGACCAGGTCTCCAAAACGAGGTAGGGCTCATGTCAGGGGATACTTTGTGCCAGTTCATGGTTTAAGGTTTGGGCTTTTTATGGTGTTTTCTTCTCCAGGTCAGATCTTTCAGTAGCAAACTCTTCCTTTTTTTTTTTTTTTCCAATATGAAGGGAAATACAAGCAATACTTCTGTGTTCTTTAATAGCACGCTTAGTCTGCAAACATAAAAGGGAATGTTTTGCCCCTGACATGTTGAGAGAATATAAAGCACAAGAAAGTATTTTGAATTGCATTTTCTGTTTTTAATGGGTAGGCAGTTGTCAAAAAATATGGAGTGCCAAAATACTTATCCTTATAGAAGTCAACAAGTTACATAAGTATTGGAGCAGGAGTCGAAATAGAACAATTGAGTGTTTTGTGGAAGTCATATCTAATATTGCTGTTTGCAGACATTTCAGAAATAGGAGCTGAAGATTCTTATGATTCTGGTATATCAGCAAGATTTCTTTTCAAAAGTGTTTATTTGGTTAGCTGGCATTTTAAGTCTCTTATTTATTTAAAAATAAATAAATTAATTCGTACTCTTAAAAATAAAAATAAATGAACACTTAAGGAATTTTTTTAAAGAGTCAGCATTTTCCAACTTTGAATTTAATTTGCTGGATAGATTTTTGAGATTTCCTAATTTTTTAAATCAGCTTACTAAGTTGTAAAAACCTGCTAATTTAAAATATTTCATCTTTGAACTTTAATGTTTATAAATTTGAAGAGAGCATAGAAAAGTTTTAAAAACCTTTCTTTTGCAGGAAAAAATTTTGAGAGCATAAATAAATTTGGAGAACACGAATACTTTCAGTGTATATTTATAAAAGCTGTATAACTGAGATTGTTCTTTGCTCTTAAATAGCAGTGAAGAAAATCACTATGGTCAAATTGTATTATGTTTTTACTTCAGAAAAGGTTATAATAAAGTTATGCAAGAAAACCAGTATCTAAAGAAAGAAGGTGAATGTATATTCCTCATTTCTTGAAATGTTTTATTGTAGCTTTCAGCCTAATGTTGTAAGTATCTCAATAAAAGAACGATAGTAATGTGAAACTTATATTCAATAAACTTGGCATTGACTTTGTTTTAGACATAACAGAGAACTTGCTGGTTTTTAATTGACTAATCCAATCGATTTAGGAGTAAATTATTCCTAAAATTAAATTGTAAGCCTAATTTAGGATCTGTAATAAAGTTTGCATTTTTTAAACTGTGGTAAAGGTTAGTTGTGGAAACAGCCTGCTAGTTTAGAATTTGTCAGTGAAAGATGCCATTTATTTCACATAAAACTTAGATTGTCATCTTGCTCATTCTAGTTTAAATAGTACAGTTGTGTAAAGTCTAATAAATGTGTTTCTACATTGATTTGATTACAGTAGGTTTATTTCTCAGGATTTATTATTAAAAGAATTTCTGAGTGATTTTGTCAAAGAATGAGAGAATGAGGGAAATGTAGTAGCTAACATATTTTTAATTTCTGTGCTTTTTTCTATATGCATTTTAAATCAGGTTCCCTAAGGTTCACTGTAGTTTATTGTAAATATATATGATCCTAAAAGTTTGTAATGTCAGGGAAGCTGTGCAGGTCTATAATTTTAATGCCAACTACTGTTGCACTTTTCACTCATCTTGATGTAAATAAAAACAATACACAAGCAAATAAAACCCAACAAAGAAAATAAAACCAACAATCAATAAAACCCAAACCTGCCCCACACCCATCTCCATATATAAACACTTCCCCTTTCATCCTTCCATCACCAGGGAAGGATTTCTTCCTGTTGGAAGAAATATGTATGTGAATTGAGAAATCTTGAAAAACCTTAGTAGTAAAACTTTCAGGCTCTGAACTCTTTCTGTCCCTGCCTTTAAGCCCCTGCCTTTCTTATAATCTTCATCCAATGATTACAACAGGATTGCTAATATGTATTTCATTGTGGTCTTAAATTCAGTTATTTGCTTTGCTCAGATGATGTTTGATCATGTCACAGAAGTTTTCTGCAGTACTTGTCCTGTAATCTAATACAGGTAGTTGTGCTACAGATAAAAAGTAATACAATAAATTAATGCATTAGCTCATTTTTGTTTTCCTTTTCAGTATTGGATGGTTAAGATTATTACACCACTGCCTCACTCACATAAGTGATTTGGAAGGAATGATGGCCAGTGCTGCAGCACCCACTGCTAATCTGTTGCAGACATGTGCTGCTTTACTAATGTCCCCTTACTGTGGGATGCATTCTCCAAACATTGAGGCTGTGCTTGTGAAAATTGGGCTTCAGTCCACCAGAATTGGCCTAAAATTGATTGACATTCTTCTAAGAAACTGCTCGGCATCAGGGAGTGATCCTGCAGGTGAGTGCAGTGTATTTTTTTTCAGTTGTTGCTTAAAAGCATTGCTTGTATAAAAGTGCACATACAGTATATTTGCATGCTGCTTTCTGATTCTGAACCTGGATTGCCAGAACTCAACATGGTGCTTTGTTTGGCTTCTAAGTATCACAGTCTTTGTATGTGGATAAAGCATACTAGGATAAAGCAGTGCAACCATAGTTGTTTGGTTTTTCATAATTAGATGGGTGTTTTAAAGACAGCGTAGGATGCACAGTGTATCTGAAATGCCTCTTACTTTAGATACTGTGTCCAGACGTTTTGAAATAAAGAGCACTGCTACAAATGCTGCGAAGGAAAACTAATGCAGCAGAATTTCGGCGGCAGTAGTCCATAGAACAGTATGAGTCCTGAATAGCACTAAGCATTGAAAATATTTATGTGTAGAGGTACACAATGAAGATACAACTATATTCTATGTCCCACAGTGAAGTTTTGCAGAAGCTGTTCTGTTAGTGCACCAGGGATTTTGTATTTATGGTTTCATACCACTTTGCTGTTTTGTAGCTTCTAAATAAAAGAAAAGAAATTCAATTTTCCCTATTTTGAGGCTGCTAACAGAAAACACTCTCTTTAAAATGGCTTATGACTTCTTTTGCCATCAGTTAGTGTTTCAGCATAGACTGCTCTGTTTTGCTGGAATGTTGTTAGGAAAATACTTTCTGGCAGGTCAGAGGATGAGCACAATGAGGAGAAGCTGAATAGGAAATAATCTGTGGAAATCTTCAGCTGTAATCCCATTGATAAAAATTGGACTTAAATAAGGTTTCATTTTGAAAAAAGTGTTTGCTTCTGTCAAGAAAGAGGTTTGACAACTTTATTGGAATTAGTTATATCTTTTTGAAGAAAGCCCTGCTATGTAAACCTCTAAGTCCTCTATCTGATGAATGTTGTAATGGCTTTTCCTTTCATAGTAAAGCTGAACATTGGACATACAAAATGCACAGTTTTGAGTCAGTGGTGTGTATAGGAATTTCATCTTTATGTTAATGGGAAAATTAATTCAATGTTAATATTGCAATTCTGTAGTAATGTAATTAGTACACTTAAAAAAATAAGTATGTAAGTACTTCTATTATTTCCCCTCCCCCTTTTTGTTTTTAATGCGGCAAGATCTGAATAGCCCTTTACTGTTTGGAAGATTAAATGGTCTCTCTTCTGACTCCACAATAGACATTCTTTATCAGCTTGGAACAACTCAAGACCCTGGAACAAAAGATAGGTAATGTTATTTGGGTTGTCATATGGAAGCATATACAAAAAATAACCTGCTAAACAGTGGCTTGATACTAGTTTACAAAATCAAACATTTTTAGAATCTGATTGTTATAAGGTATCATGGAAGTGCAGAAATTTGAAAAAGCTCCCCCAGTTTTCTGTCCTAGCTCTTTTCAGCGTTTCCAGGGAATGCTATCCCTCCTTTTTTCTGCTCCTAGAAATGTGATAAAAATTTGGTTTTCAACTGACTTTTCCCTCAAATAGTCAGAAATCAGATACCTGCTATATTTTCTTTTTCTATAGGAGGTTCATATTTGGCTATCCAATATAAATTTTTTTAATTAATTTTTGCCCTGATCTGAGTCTTGAGAAAAAAGAGCTTGAGCTCACTCTTGAACTTTACTTCAAAGAAAGAGATAAATGTGTAAATTGGATTACAAAAAAACAGCAAGCTAATTTGACTCTTGAGTGTTTCTTTGCTCATTTATAATACGCGACATCATCTTGTCTTTCAGAATTCAAGCATTGCTGAAATGGGTCAGTGATTCTGCAAGAGTTGCAGCTCTGAAGAAAAGTGGCCGGGTCAGTTACATCTGTCCCAATAGCTCAACCAGAGAGTACGGGCTTTTGATGCCATCTCCTTCCCACCTGCATTGTGTGGCAGCGATTTTGTGGCACAGTTACGAATTGCTCGTTGAATACGATTTGCCAGCGTTACTGGACAGGGAGCTCTTTGAGTAAGTAAAGCAAAGTTCAGCACCACGTTATTTTCATAATTAAATTGTTTTGTTCATGGATATAATACAACTTGAAGGGCACTTACTGTGAAATAGTAGTGGAAAGTGATATGCCTGAAGCTAAGTGGTAGAGTGGATACCTAAAGATATTCAAACAGATAGTTGTATACTTCTAAACTCAAAGCTGCACTTCACATATTCCAGGTATAATTGTGTTTAAAGACCCAAAAATCTGAAATGAAACAGGAAATCTATGTGTATACTTGCATATATGTGAAAGGTAAGCTAGGTCATGGTTTCATTCATCAGGTCTTTTAATGGACTATTCTTGTTGAAATTATTTGCAGTAATTTTCACAGTAGATATAAGTGATCTTCATGAGGATGCTGTTACAGAAGCATTATTTTATTTGTCTCAGTATACAATTTCTATAACTGCGAAGTTGGAAGGTAGAAATGTTTCCCTGGAGTTTTCACTTCTGTTATGGCCAGTTTGACCTGAAAGAAATGAAGGGACAAAATCTGGAGTGAATGTTAAACTATGAACTTGCTTCATTTTGATGCATTCTAAAGAGAAGTTGACCCTAAACACCAAATGTATACTCTTAGTGATTCCCAAAATAAAAATACATGGTCTAGTATTTGCAATTTATGTTGCTTAATGATCTCTTCCATTTAAACAAAACAAAATAAGCCACATAACATTGTTTCACATGTTTTATGGAAAAATGACTGTTAAATTACTGTATCTAGCATTAGTCAGACATTTTTGATTTGTACTGTTGAATGCAGTTGCAGTTAATGAAAAGATCTTTGCATATGGTTTTGTTCTTGTTCTCAGGAAACCTTCATATTTTTCCACAACCAGTCTCCTTTAGGCATAGTCAGACATTAAAACATCATCAAGTTATGGTTGCAGGTACAAGCATGTGGAACTCTTACATATGTCCAACATGACTTCAAGGAAGACAATTTCCAAAGACACTTCACTGATACAGTGATTAGATAATTTTTGATTCAAAATGAGCCTGTTCATCTTGGGAATCTGTTTAAGGAGTTTAAATTGCAGGTCAATTAGTCCTTTTAGCAATACACTTTAACAGAAATACATTTTCAAGATACATTTTAGCATTTGAAAAGCAAAAGCTCTAATAAAAATGGACTTTCTGAAATGGACAGCCCAATTAGATTTATAAAAAAGTGGGTTTCACAGCTGAGTTCTTGTCTTTTGGAGGAAGGTGTGTTTTTTCCATCACAGGGCAAAATTATAGTTTGTACCTAGTTAGCGTATGCAAGTTATAATATGACCTTGTTCCCCTGCCTCCTCCCAGATATAAAACAATCACTCATATAGGCCACCATCTGGAGCAAATTATAAAATATATTCTTTAATAAATATAAAAGCTTTTTTGTCAGAGTTATATGGGCAAAATTTTTTTCTAATAAAAGTAACTTCTCATATCTATTCTTCATCTTCTTTGATATTGTAACTTTTGAAATATTGTAATGGATTCTAGCTATAGTTCCAAGTTTCTCCTTCATGTGATAAATCACTTTGTTCTTGGAAATATTTTCCCATCATCCCCATTTTCCATTTCATTATTTTTTATTTGGTCAATGGATGGTAATCCCTTAGTTATTTTTAAACATGTATTTAGAAAAAAACCTTATTTTTCATAGAGCATGAACTCATACAGAAGATTTTAGCATGTGGATTGTGTTAATATATAGTTGGAGAAGAGTTAAGTGGACTTTTGGAAATTGTGACTGTCTTTCCAGAGTTATAGATCATTTAGCCACTGAGATGAGTTTTCTCTTGGGGAGGGGTTTTATCAACCCTTGACTGGTGATAAATCCAACTTTTGGTTAGACCTAGAGAGTTCTTCAAGTTCCTAGAGTGCCCTTAGACTAAATACAGACTAACATTTCCATCCGGAAGAAAGGAAAATAATCCTTGTCTTCAAATGGAAATGCAAGATACAATAATACATCCAAATTTAATTTTAAAACCTAGCATTGGGATGGCATGAAGTATGTGTTCACCTCTGTATGTAAATGTTAAGATAATATAACACCTGTGGTGTTGAGGTACTGTGAATACAGTTTGGAAAACTGCCTTTTTTTAAAAGTACTTCACATACTCTGAACAAGTCTGTGTGAAGAAACTAGCCGTAACCTAACCCTAACCTTAACCTTTATTTTACTTTATAAGTACCCCTTCTGAAGTTTAAGCTGAATAATAGGAACTAAATTAGCTTCTGCACTCATGTGCCTTGGATTAGCATTCAAGCAGATAGTACTTGGATGTGATGCCAAAGGTAGATGGGATTTTAGAATCACTGAGGAATAATTCTGTTGTTAACTTGTGTCCTAAATTTAGGTCAAGTAAGGATAACAAGGGCGTGTTGTCCAACCAACAAGGTTGTTGCTGCTTTCAGTTTTTTGCAGCATCTTTAGGAAAATGCCTAATAAGGGAAATTTTCAAAAATTTTGAAACATGTTAAAGTTCGTACAAGGAATTGAGGCCTTCATGTAAATGACCTTTGTACACACACAGGGTCATGTGTGTGACTCTAACAGCTGCAGTTTGCAGAATTGACAGCACAAAGAGATTGCAGTTGGTTAAAAATGGATGAGACACATGACAACTGTCGAAAGACTGAAATCTGGGGTTTGTGTGCAGCTGTTTTATATCTGTTTAAAATACAGTATGGTGAAAGAAATTTAAGCATACAGTTGAGAAATGCATTTTAGGTAATCAGCATCCTGTTGATACTGCTATCCAGAAGAAGTTTCCAAGTTCAGCATGGAGTGTTTCACAGCAGCTTCTATAACAGTCAGTCATAAAAGTGCTAAAATGTTGTATAAATCAGTGATAAAAAAGGGGAAAATGACTGGCAAACTATATATTGATATGATTTTCTGTCTTTTACAGGTCACTGTTTAACTGGTCCATGTCTCTTCCCTGCAACATGGTTTTGAAGAAAGCTGTTGATAGTTTGCTCTGTTCCATGTGCCACATCCACCCAAATTATTTTTCTTTACTGATGGGATGGATGGGTATCACTCCTCCTCCAATGCAGTGTCAGCATAGACTGTCTATGACCGATGACAGCAAAAAGCAGGACCTTAGTTCATCTTTGACAGATGACTCTAAAAATGCACAAGCCCCTCTTGCACTAACAGAGTCTCATCTGGCTACTCTTGCTGCCTCATCTCAGTCTCCTGAAGCTATCAAGCAGTTACTGGACTCAGGTTTGCCTTCACTGCTTGTAAGAAGTCTTGCTAGTTTTTGCTTTAACCATACTTCTAGCTCTGACTGCACTGCACAATCAATGGATATCACCCAGGACAGGCTCAGGAGGCACCATGCTCCACAGCACTTTAATAAAATGCCCATCACTGCAGACCTGGTTGCTCCTGTTCTCAGGTTTCTGACAGAAGTTGGCAACAGCCACATGATGAAGGATTGGTTGGGTGGCTCTGAAGTCAATCCATTGTGGACAGCACTTTTATTCCTGTTGTGCCATTCTGGTGCTACCTCTGGAGGACACAATATGACAGCACAGCAGACCAGTGCAAGATCCAGCTTGCTTTCTTCAACTGTAACCACAGGATTGACCACTCAGCAGCGGACAGCAATTGAAAATGCAACAGTTGCTTTCTTCCTACAATGCATCTCTTGCCATCCTAATAACCAGAGACTTATGGCACAGGTGAGAGAGAAAAATAATGTTTTAATTTATTAATAACTACAGCTAACTTAGAAAACTTTCTACTACATTTTTTACATTTCTTTATAATAACTAGGGGTTTTGTAAGCTGTCATTGACTGGAAACATTTTATGTTAAAATTGTTAACTTGTTCATCTGAGTCTCAAACATATAAAAACGTTTTGGCATGGCTGTCCAGTCCTGTGTATAGATTTGTAGTCCTCTTGGTTTAGAGAAATAAACTTTAAACCAAAATCCAAAAGACTGTTTAATTGGATAGGGCTAAACTTGTGTGAAATGGAGTTTGAACAGCAAGCTTCACACATACTTAATAGTAGTAACCTAAGGAGATTTTCTGAGAAGTTTGCTTGTGCAACCTATGTCCAAGGATGTTGCAGGATATGGCTCTGCATTTGGCATTCTAGAGCAAATTCAGCTATCTTTGCCCCATTCATTAACCTTGCAGACATAGCTGAATGCAACTATAATGAAAAAATTGTTTTTCAGCATTAAAAATAATGATGCTCTAGGAATAAGTAGACTTCAGTAAAAAATTGAGTCAGTTCTCTGTTAATGGCTGGGAGTAATATTGCATTATACCGGAAATGTTTGCTTTAGGGATTCAAAAGCTGCTTTTATAACTACTTTGTTTTCAGTTTTTTATATTTTTGAGAAATCTACATATTTACAATTACTTTGATGCTGTAGTCAGCATTTTAAACTTTTATGAAGGCCTTATTGCTGCAGGTATTTTCTTCAGTGGTGCTCATTTCTGAGCTGGTTTGTATAATAATTCGGAGTGGATCTTGGCCACTGTCTACTATGGCTGTGTAGAGCTATATTTTAAAGACCTAAATGTAGAAGTATTTTAAATCTGGTATCATTTTGCATTCTCAGGTTCTCTGTGAATTGTTCCAGTCCTCTCCTCAGCGTGGGAACCTCCCAACCTCTGGAAATATTTCAGGATTTATTAGGAGGCTGTTTTTGCAGCTGATGCTAGAGGATGAGAAAGTGACTTTATTTCTTCAGTCGCCTTGTCCAGTAAGAATTTTTGATACCATATGGTAAACGTGGAATAAATTTAGCCTTCAAGTCTTAAGTCTGAGTATATCCAACTTTGAAATGTTAGCAGCTTTTTTCTGCTGTACACATTATGGAATTTTGGAAAGGAAAGTGCTATTGAATCGTAACTCATCATTTTAGAAGAAAATTCAAGGCGCTGTGTTACAATAACACAAAATATTTGTTGGAAATATACTGCTTCTGAAGGATGTGACAACTGAAATTTATCTTACAGAAGGCTTTTTAATAGCACCCTTACACACAAGCCATAAATATAGATACAATATCTGTTCAGTAGACCTTAGTAGTTTCATTAAGGATCAGTCATAGTCAAAACTGGCAGACATGCTTCAGCAGTTAGCCAAAATGCCATGAATAAATTGAGTGACAAATATGTGAATTAATTTATAAAGCAGATGTATGCTTTATGGTCCCACATGCTTCACAGGAACAGAAATACAATTGATGTCTGAAGTGCTCTCCATTGATGACTGTGACTAAAAAAATAGGGTAAAACTGCAAGTTTCTTTAAAAGATCGGATACCCCCATCCAGAAAACAGTATTTGCTGCTTTGGTTTCTGCATCTCAGAAGTAAAGTACTGCAGGAGATATATGAGAGGGAATCTGGGTCAGACAGTATAAAATAGAAAAGGAGGCACAAATACAGTTCTAGCACAAACATTTAAATGTTCTAACTTAGCTGAGTAATTGTTAGCAGGTCCATTGATAGTGTAAAGGTAGCATTAGTTTTCTGTTAATTGTTTTACATACAACAGATTTTTACAGAAAGCTGTTAGTAGATACATAAAAGCAGAAAAAATGTCCTGAAGATGTTATAGTTCCATTTCTTATATTAAAAACACTGTGAAATTGTGTTTTTACTGAGGTGATTCCTCCTATAACATGCAAAGAGAAACGTTAAAAATAATGTAGATGTACAGGATATACTTATAGAATATCCAACAGCATAACCTTTCAAAGATTGGTTCCCCATTTTCATCTTAGAAGTTCTTATCAAAACTGTTTTTCAGAAGCTTAGTTCTGGTTGTCAGCAAATACAATTTTTTTTCATTGCATTGCACAACAATAAATTGGCCCTGTAAGTGCATATTAATAAAGAGGTCTTTAGGGCTGTCTAAAATACGTTATGGTAAAATACTTGTGATGTTTTAACTAATGGTGACTTAGTTACCTGTCATAATAACAAAAAGTAGATATTAAGTATAGAATAAACTTTCTCCTCAAGTCAGAGAACAGAGAAACATCATCTTTCTCTACTCACATTATATTGTTATTTTTTGATATTTAGTTTCATAGTTAAGTTTTCATTTCCTAAATAATTGCAAGTTTCAGGCATGCAATTTTTCTCTCATATTACAGCTATGTAAAATGATTGGTTTCTTCAAGCAAGATGATATCATACTGTTTCTGGTCCTAAAAATATTGTAGGTTTTCAAAACAAATTATTTTGAGTTGAAAAACTAAATATGTCCTAATTTGATGCAATTTTACTGTATACCTCCAAAGTTGAAGGATATATAATTTTAATTTTTAGCACACTAAGAATTTAGCTTTGTCTAGCTGACATGGCTTTATAAGAACATAGTGGTTTAAGTTATTTTTCAGTGTTGAAGCTGTAATTAATGTTGACCTTTTTTTCTTTTCAGCTGTACAAAGGTAGAATTAATGCTACTAGTCATGTAATTCAACATCCGATGTATGGAGCTGGACATAAATTTCGTACTCTTCACTTGCCTGTCTCAACAACTCTAGCAGAAGTTCTTGATCGTGTGTCAGGCAAGTTTGCAATAGTTCATGGTTTTGTTTTGCTTCTTTTTTAAATGCAGTTTTAAAAAAAAAAATCTTACATTGTTTGTTTGACCATACAAGTGATACTGCAAATATCAGTCTTTAAAACACACTGTCTTTCATCCATTCATTACATTGCCCCAGATTTTGTCAGTTAAATGTCCTGGAACTCAGTGATACATCTCAAGATGGAGATGTATGTCCTTTGAAAAGGACCTTGATAAAGGCTACATCTAATTTCTGTGGTTAAAATTTGTCTGCCATATAAATATTTGCATTCACTTACTAAATGAAAAATTACAAGTACAATTTACTTTTAGATATTAATTTTAAAATTATGCACAGTGAGAGGATAATGTTAAAGCATTCATTTATTTATTTGGTTTTTTTTTAATTTCAGTACTTTCAGTCATACTACTTGAATATACACTGAGAGATACACCTGTCTGTAGGGAACTTTGTTGATCAGGCTTTCACAGACCATACTATGGATTTTGACTCCTAATTGGTAGACATCTTAATCTTAAAATAAATCCCACCTTTAATTTTAGTGCTCATTAAATACTTTAGGAAACAGTAAGATTAGGGTTAATAACTTAAAATTTAGTTAAAGAGGAGAATTCATACTGAAGATGTTATGTTCATGTCATGACAAAGCTCTCTAGGTAAAGCCAGGTAAGATGCAAGTTGAGTCTCCTCTAGTAATAAATAGAGTAGAAATTGTTTGGTCATGGTAAATGAAAAATCAGTTTTATACATGTCTGGTTTAAAAAAAATAAACAAATCCAAGACTTTATCCTCTTTATTCTTAAAATGTGATTCTCAGTATGCCAAAGGAAAATCAAAGATCATTAGAGCAATTATGTTTTTGCCATATGGGAGATGTGCACTGAAGGGTATGCACTTCCCTGTTCATCTAACTAGATATGTATGCTCCTGTATGTACACACTTGAATATGTACTTCTTTGGAACTCAGGGTAGATCAACTTTTAATTTGAGACAGGTCTTCGTGGAGTTAAAAGAAATTATTGATTTTTTTATAGCTACAGAAAACTTCTACAAATTTGTTGGGGCAATAAATGTTACCTAACAAGCTGATAGGAGTACTAAAATGTTATTTGGCACAATACTAGATAGGCAAAGATGTGTTTTAGGATTTTAATAGAAAAATATCCATTCCTAGCTAAATGCTTGTGTCTTATTTATCAAGGAACAGTTTACTGCTTCTGATAGAATTCTATATTTATTTACTGTCCAGAGAGTCATGTGTGAAATTTGACTAAGGTTTTTCTGACCACAAACTGCACAAGGATCTCATTACTGTAATGGGTGGGATGATCACTCCATACGAGGTAGGGATCAGTTGCTGAGCAGTGACATAAACTGTACTGAGTAGCTGCCTTAGTGGTGTATTGTCAGCTTGATAGCCAGTGCTAGTAAGGACTGGAGAGGAGAATGTGATTATGTGGTAAACTGTCATGCCTGTAATTGAAAATGGCCAAGTGCTGACTTTGTAGGGAGCCATAACTTTAGAATTTGCTGCTGCATTGTTATGCCTTGGCTTTGTGGTTCCTGTATGGCATTCTGTGAAGTCCATGGTTAGGACATAGTAAAGAAGTCTTGAATATAAGACGAGCAAGCTCTGTGTTTGGGGTGAGAGAGAGAGAGAAGGGGTGGACTGGGGTAGAAAATAAAAAAAAAAGGCTGTCACCACTACAGCAACAGGAAGTCAGGAATATCTTGTATCAGAATCTCTCCCTTGGGTTAACTTCTTTTTTCTTTACTACTGTTAATGTCTCAAATTAACCATTTCATACTTTCTGCATGAATAAATCACAAGAACCATATTGATTTTGTACTTTTTTCCTGGCTTTTAAAAAAAGAGGGGGAGAAGGGGTGCCTGAAATCATTGATAGAACTGCTGCTTGCATCCCTTCACCATAGGAAGAAAATGTGCAGTACACAGCAGATAGGATTGCCTGGATGAGTACCAGTTATTTTGTATTTCATGCACCTCAGTCTTGAGTTACTGCTTGACTCAGAAAAACTGAACAACAGATTTGGGTATCACCTGAGTAGTTACAATACCATTGCTTAACCTTCTTTAATAATTTTATTAATGACCTTTAAATTTCCCAACAGTAAGTGGACAACATTGAGTCCATGGGACAAAACTAGAGGAATTCATAAATTTAATAATAATAGTAATATTAATCATAATGATGATAATTAAATTTTTTTAAAAGCCAAGAACATATGAAGTCTCATTGATAGATACATTTGTGTGTGTGTATATATATACACAAAAATGTTTGTATATATACACAGATCTATATGTAGAGTGTATTTGTGTGAATGTTGAGTCTCAAGTGTCAGTGGTTTCACACTCTGTATCTTTTTTTAGTCTCCAGTGCTGTCTAATACAGATATAACTAATGTCTTCAGGCATAAATCATAATACATTTCCAAGCAGCCAAATCACGTCCCGTTCAGCACCTCACCCACTGGTGACACACAGTTAAAGGTAGCTGGATGGTACTTCAGGTATTGAGTTGTACCTTAAAGCTGCTGTGGCTATGTGGAAACAAGTGACTACTCAGAAGCAATTAGAAAATTACTTGGCCATTTTGGTGCCAGTGTTGTACTATACAGAGTATGAAATCGTCCATTATCACCAATCATCAGTGATTTAACAAATTAGATTAGATCTAATAACATACTGATAGTTGTGATCTACACTAATGATTGAACCAAAATGGTTGAACTGCAGTAATATAATGTTCTCTTAAGCAAACAGCTCAAGATTTGGTTGTGTAATGTTCTTTAGGCATCTTCCAATTTCAAAAGAAGAGAATTTACCAGTTCTGAAATTGGATCAGTATGTAATGAGAGATACCCAGACCCAAATACAAGAGACTGTTTAAATAAATCTGCAGCTGTCCTTAAAAAAAAGTTTTAGTATTTCTTTTTTTGTTGGATTTTTTTGCTGTTGTTTTGTCAAGATTTTTTGTGTGTTTTTTTGATTCATTGGGTTTGGATAGAGATTTTTTGCTCAATCTCAGTTTTTGTTGATTGGAGTGGTTTAGTAGTTTTTTTAATGTGAAAACACTTGAATCATCAAGTAATGGTTTTAAACTGTTACATATTTAAATTATCAGAGAACAGAGGTTTGGGGCAAGAAGGGGGCAGAATTACTGTAATACCTTAATTCACAGTTATTGACAAGACTATTGCTGCATGTGTTGGCGCTCTGAAGTGCTACAGTAGTTGAGAATAGCCTTGTCAACAGCTTAGAAAATAATAAAATCAACTTAGTATCTTGAAATGCTTTTCTTTCCTCTCTTTGTTTGTCCTTGTCCCCTCCATCCCCATACAGATACACCCAGTATTACAGCTAAGCTAATTAATGAACAGAAGGAAGATAAAGAAAAGAAGAATTATGAGGAGAAAGAAAAAGTTAAAGCAGAAAATGGATTTCAGGACAATTACAGTGTTGTTGTTGCTTCTGGTATGTCTTTTTTTCCTATCTTTTATAAAATGGATCTTTCTGGTGTTCAAAGTGTGTTGGGGAAGAAAGTATCTACCAAGAATTACTTTTGTTACTAGTGATGGGTAGAAAGATTGTTGTACCTGGTACTACAATTGTGTTGTAACTGACTGTTAGGCAGCAAAGATTGATTCCTGGTGAAACAGTTTCCTTTAGCATATTATACTTTGACAAATTTGTCAAATATATGTGCACCTAAATATATGTGTCAGTGATATCTTCATGGATGCTGTTGCTAGGGTATTTTACAGCATTTTTTTAAAGACACCCCCTGGAGCTTGGAGGGTATTATTGCTTCTACTTTTTGCAGTAGCTGGTACAACAGAGTTTAGTCACCTCTCTTCTGAAAATATTCTTTGGAAATAAAAGATATCCATATATTTTGCATAACAACTGATGGTACTCTGCTAAAATGGTCTCTGTCAAATTGAGACTTTGGCATAAATCCATGCTATTCCACTTGGAAGCAACTAATACTGGAGTTTCTTTTAGAGCATTCAGTTTATAAAAGCTATTGAGTTGAACCTTCTGAAGTCTTTCATGTAAGCCCGTTTCCTTACAAAAAATGCATACCTTTTGTTAGAGGATATAGATTGAACATAGTAATTTTGCAGTGATACACAAATGTTACAGTTCAGATGATGGCTGTAGAAGTCATTAGTCTTTCGGTTTGAAGTTGACTAATCAACTTCAAACTACTCCCTTCCTATCTAGCTTTCTGCCATTATTGAGGTACCTTGAGTTCATTCACACTTCATGAAACATAAAGCAGAGATGCTGATTTCCTTTGACTTTTGGCACCAATATTTCTTAAGCTTTTTATTTCAAGTTTTTAGATGAAGATACAACTTAATGCAAATGTTGAACAGGGCAGCGGTTGCACTGAACTTGGTACACTTAAAACAACATAGCTATGTTAATTACAACATCTTTATCTGAAAAGATAGTTATAGTAGGTGCCACTTAAACACGTTAAACATGTTTTAGTAGTATCTAAAATATTACTAGATCCCAGAAAAAGGTTAAAACACAAAAAATCTGGAAAGAAACAATATTACACCAAGCTTGAAGATAGGGCATAGCATTGTCAGCCATATCATTCCAGTTGCATCGCTCATCCTACTGCCTGATATAGCCCGTTCCCTATTAAAAAGAACCAGATTTCAGGTTTTTCTGATGTTGCTCCCGATTTTCTCCAATTTACTAAGAGTTTAAATGTAAAGTTATTTCATTTGTATTTGCTTTTACTACATGTTTATCAATATTTTCTTCTTTTGTCATTAATTTTTCATATATTCTGAGGGCTTTTTAGTGTCCTCAGAATCTCAAGAACTTAAGCGTTTAACATTTTACCAATGGGTAAAATTAATTGAGGGAGGAAATGGTATTTGCAGTCTGATCTTCCTGAGGCAAGCTGGTTTAGTGTGCTGAGATTATTCGACAATGTGTTGCACATTAGAGCTGCTTCTAATGATCAGCTGAAACCAGAGCATATTACAGCATTTGAAATGTGGATGTTTTTAGTTTTGTGGCGGCTCTTGGACAAAGATAAGTTAGTAATTGTCTGTATTTGTGTCTTGACTTGCTGGCTTTTTTCCTTGGTCTGTCACCTCCACAGAAGGGTACATGATTGCAGTATAATTTTGCTGTACCTTAAGTCACCTTAAGTTGTCCTAAGATAAGGCAGTCTTGCTGTGTAATAACAATAAGCTTTTATGTAGCTATTCTGCCTCCTAATTTTCATGTAGTGCTTACTTCAAATGTTTGGGGCCAGGGAACTTGGAAAGCACATATAAAGCCATCTTTCATCACATGTGGTACTGTCAGTACTGCAGCTAAAGTCACCTTTGTAGGTCAGAAAAGGGATTATTATCTATAATCTGTGCTGAAATGTCTGTCAATTTGGAAAATTTTGCCTTTCTTGCTTTCAGGTGAAAAGACAGCTTAAAAACATTTTGCTGTAGGGCCCATTGTGAGACACTTCAATGAGCGCAGAATCAGAATAGCTTTTGCTTTTTTTATGCATGGTATCATCTAGTTATGGTTTGGTTTATGTTTGGGGTTTAGGAGAATATGCAGCCTTTTAACTAAAAATATACTATATAAAACATATGTATAAAATATATTTGGATATAACATACATATTATATCCAAATATGTTTTATGCATAAATGTTATTCTAGTATTTAATTAGCTAGTGAGGTAAAGTTCTTACATTTTTCTATCATTGAGTATGTTGTATCTTGGCTAACTGATGGTATTCAATACTTAGAACAACTTGAAATTTTTTACTTCTGTACTAGGTTTGAAATCTCAGTCAAAAAGAGCTGTTTCATCCACCCCTCCACGTCCACCATCAAGACGAGGAAGAGTGATGGCAGATAAAGTTGGTACTTCTTCCTCAGGAGGAGAATCTTCCAGCAAAACCATTAGTGTCCCAATTTTTCATCTGTACCATAAACTACTACCAGGTAACTTTAGTAATACATTTTAAACATCAAAATTATGATCTTTCCAGGGGCTGATATGTGATCAGGAATTTGTTAAAATGGCATTAGCATAAATTTCCACTCACAAATGAAAGCAGGGTAGGTTTGAAAGGTGATGTAGGTTTCCTTCCACATACAAGGGAGAACTGACCTGGTACTAATGCCCTATTACTTCAGGTTCTAAGTGGGCAACCATTCTGCATTGCTCTCTGAAAGGTTGATTTGCCAGTTCAGGAATATTCCTGAATTCCATAACATTTGTGTTTTAAAAACACAGCATGTCCTAAGCAGTTGGTCATGTTCCATGTATATCAGATATGGTATAGTAAGACTGGCAATCTCTCTTGCGTAGGAAGAAATTCTAGTGAATTAGATCAGGAAGTAAAGGCAGAAACATGGATGAAACACATCATTATTATTCTGCATAACAACTCCTTTTCTGGATCCAGCTGATGGAATTAAGTGGTTAACTTCTGATCAAAGTAATTTTCACCCAAAAATCCCTAAATCTTAAACTTACTATCCAATTACCAGCTTTGAGGCTATCCTACGGGCTCTTCTGGAGATCAAGCACAGCATCGCCAGCCAGTCAAGGGAGGGGATTGTCCCACTCTGCTCTGCACTGGGGTGGCCTCACTTCTGGTGCTGGGGACTGTGTTTAGTGACACAATGTAAGAAGGACTTAAAGCTATTAAAGATAGTCCAGAAGAGGGCAATGAAGAGAGTGAAAGGCCTTGAGGGGAAGCCATATGAGGGATGGCTGAGGTCACTTGTTCAGCCTGGAGAAGAGGAGACTTAGAGGAGACCGTATTGCAGTCAACAACTTCCTCATGAGAGAAGGTGGAGGAGCAGACACTGATCTCTTTCCTTGTGACCAGGAACCAGTGACAGGACGCAAGGGAATGCCTGAAGTTGTGTCAGGAGAGGTTAAGGTTGGATATTAGAAAAAGGATCTTCCCCCAGAGGGTGGCTGGGCGCTGGATCAGGCTCCCTGGGCAAACACCAAGCCTGACAGTTCAAGAAGCACTTGGAAAACACTGTCAGGCACATGGTGTTACTCTTAAGTCTCTCCTTTGTAGGGCCAAGAGTTGGGCTTTGATCCTTGTGAGTCCGTTCTAACTCAGGATAATCTATGGTACTGCTATTTTGGAGATGAGATCAAAACCCAATGCCTGTTTTCAGTATGTAGCTGGTAAACGTTTACTGTCTCATGATGGTCATGTAAACTGTTCTGTATTTGTGATCTGTTTATGTCTTGCACAGCAAGTGGTTGTTAAAAAATAATAAGCCATGTGAAGAAAATCAGTTATGAAGAAAAAAGGGCAGAAAACTTGCTCACTTGCACAATGGCAAGGCATTTTGAATTTTTGTTTTTCTTAAGACATAATCTTTAATTGAAGAAACAGATTGTTTCTAATGAACTCTTAGATGTTGTTTTACTTGATTAAGTACAATCAAGATGAAATGGACATGCTATTATAGGATCCAACTCTAAAATATTTAATGTGTAAATCTACTTGTTTTCAGACAAAATTTTTCTGCCTTCAGATGAGCTTGTTCTTCAGGGAAGAACATATTTGCAATCAACAAAATAGCCAAAATCTGAATTAGAGTAATCAGTTTGGACTGTATTGCATGTGCATTTCAAATCTACATTGCTGTGGAGAAAAGTAGTCCTGGCAGTGCCTTTTTTTTTTTTTTCTGCCGTCCTGATACAGGAGTCGTGAGCTAGGCTAGAGATTAGTAGGCCTGAAAAAGAATTGCCAGTTTATTTGTTTTCCACTTTTTTCAATACCACCTTTTTTACCTTCCGGTCACACACACCTCTATGCTCCCACAATTCAAGGGTGATGCATAGGTGGTGTTTAATAGCAGGGGACAGCCAGTACCCACTTAAAATGCACATCAAATTACAGCCTTAGCCATTTGTTAAATGTGCCGAGTGCTTGTGCTGTCAGCACAGAACTGTCTTAGGGAATGCTGGCATAGATCTTTTTGATGATTGATTCCAAACCGATGGAACCCCTTTTCCCAAGAGAGCAAATGGTAAAATTAAGGCCTAAGTTTGGAGGCAGATGATATTTAGTCTACTTGGCGTCTGTGGTGCAAGTAATGAGCAGCACCTGGATATGTATGTTAAAATAACCCGGTCAGAATTTTCCTCTCTGACTTGATGCCTTTGTTGTCTAGGTCAGCCATTACCAGCTGAAATGACACTTGCCCAGCTTCTGACTCTGCTGTATGACCGCAAACTCCCTCAAGGATACCAATCCATAGATTTGACAGTTAAACTTGGTTCCAAAGTAATCTCAGATCCAAGCTTATCAAAAACAGACTCATTTAAACGTCTTCACACAGAAAAAGGTGAGTGTTCTTACATTTTTGGTATACTCCTTTTAAAAATGTTTTTATTTTCGACAAAAATTGTTTTGATTTTCTTGATGAGAAACAGTGGGGGTTTTTTTTATTTTCTTGAATGATTTTCCTGAGCTATTCTTTTCTAGACAAGAGCTAAACTTTGTGATAAAGTACAAATTCCTTGCCTGCCTAAATTGTGTCTATAAGATGCTCCAAGGGAAATTGCTCTGGATTCACTTCCCTTTTTCATTATAATACTGTATGTGATACAAATGTGATTGTATAGATACAGTATATTTTATTTCTTGACATGTATATCAGTTCTCTCTAGTAAGTGTGCTGGTAACCAGGGCAGATTTAGTAATAGAGGAACTGTTTGAAACCATGAGTTAGAGAAGCCTGTGAAATTTTTTATTGCAGTATCTTAGGTATCAAATGCTGCTTTGAAAATGGAGATTTCTCTTAAGCCATCTACGTAGGTCTTATAACTCCAGCTTTTAAAAACATTTAACATTTTTTAATATGATATCATATGTTTGTGACGCCCTCACCCACTGTCTGTGGGGAAAAGGAGCATTTCCACAGAGGTTTCTGCCTGTGTTCTTTAGAACAGTAGACATCAAAGCTGTACATACTGAAAGTGCTGCATTTGGACATTTTCTTACAAGGATTATCCTGCTCTGAAAGTATCTAGCGAACTTTTCTTAGTCTGTCAATGAAAGACTTCTTCAGACAGACAGACTTCTCATAGTCTGTGTGTTTGAAGTAGGATGAATTGATGTACATATTCCTACGTGTCCCTGATTTAAGCTTGCTAAATCTTACACTTTGATCATACTATTCCAAAGCAGTGTGATACTCCCACAGCATATCAGTGATGTCCTTGTAACACTGTGCTTCTCACGTGTTTGAAAGTTGAGAATTAGGATGGGGAAAGATCTGCTGTTTCCTTTCAAATTAGTGAAGAAACAGTTTTAAAAGATGAAGTATCTATTAAAAGATACAATATTTGCTGTTCAAAAATTTTTTCATAAGATATTTGTTTTGGTAGCTGCACAAGTTTTTCATTAATGTGCTTCTGTGTTTTTACAAGAATATAATAAATAATAGAGTGTGTGCTATATATTTGGAGTATAACCGAGGATTATCATGGGTGTCAGACTGTTCACAGTGAAGAGATTCTAAGACCACTTGATCTCTCCTGCCTTTTGATGTGGCTATGCTGTGAAGACTTGGAGGACTCCTGCATTGCATTGCTTAAAATTATAATCTGCAAAACAGATTTTTAGATAAAATATACAGAATATTCACTGAAGTTTGCCTCTGGCAATTAGCAAAGAGACTGATGTGTGGCAGTAAGGAATTGTAGTAGGATTCTGTATATTCTGTATGTACTTGTGTGCATAAGTTCAGAGAATGTTCATTTTTTTTGTCTGTTGTACAAGATATTAGGGTGCTTAGTCATAAACTGGGAGGATGGAGGCTAGTAGAAAGTTTGAAATCCAGATAATGATCTTTCTTCATAAGGAAGAATAGAATTAAAATTCATGGCTTTTTGTAGAGGGTCATTTTGACACCTCACAGAGAGGAGATGAGAGAAGCAAAACTAATTTTAAGGTTAAGATTATCTTTCCTTTCTTCAACTATGAAGTCTTTATTGGAGAATAACAAACTTTCGCTTAACTTCTAGATGAAAGAATGTTAAAAAGTGTCATTACTCCAAAATTAGCAAAGTCTTGAAGGCATAGATCAAATTCTAATAAAACATGAAATTTTAATAATTAACATGTAGCTGTGTATAAATAATGCTGAGTTTGACATGGATCTGCTGTCATTGGTGAAAGGTACCACTAACACTTCTATTTTCTTTTGTTAGTCTCACATTCATTTCGGGTTCATGGCTCAGTCTTTGCTTGAGAAGGAATCGGTACTTTTAAAATCCACTTTTAAATGAGGACAAAGAAATAAACACAGTGTTGATTATATGTATTAATTTCTTTTATATTTATGTTTTTGTAGAGCATGCAGATTTACTGGGACCTTGCCCTGAAGATGAGGCCATCAGTCCTGGGGATGAGTGTATAGATGCAGTTCTGGATGAATCACTTCTTGAAACCTGTCCCATTCAGTCTCCACTGCAAGTTTTTGCAGGCATGGGGGGATTGGCTCTTATTGCAGAGAGACTCCCTATGCTTTATCCTGACGTAATTCAACAAGTGAGTAGAAAAAAATTAATGTTGGAAAACATGCTGAGAGTATGTATTTGGTTTGTTTATTTAAGGACAGTATTTTCCTTGTATTTCTCTATAGTTCAGTTGAACTTCTCAGTTACGTGGGGAAGTTACTTTAAAATAGGCAAGTGCAGCCCTGTCCAGCTGTACATGTGCTTCCCTTTCCATGTCACAGAGCCTGAGTAGCTATGGCCTTGTGGGATGAAGGCAACCTGCTTCTGTTAACTTAAAATATCTTGGAGGGCGCAGTAAAATAAAGTTAGTGATGTTCTGGAAAGGTGCTCTTGCTTATCACTTAATTGTTCGTGCAAGTGTACCCTCATAGATATTTCTATGGTTAAGTGAAATGCAGTTCTCAAAGCAGGTGATGTAATTTTATTATTATAAATAACAGTATCATCTTAATATAATTAATATTAAGAAATAATAGATATTATTTGTATACTTATATATAGAATTCCTCTGGATGCACTGATAGACATTTCAAAAGTGTCAGTAGTGGCATTAGTGTGGAATTACTCCTTTGGCTGCTGTTCTAAGTATACACTGTTAAAAAGGGAAAAAATAACCTGTGAATTATTCAAATTTTATTTGACTATATTTTTGAAGGTTTTGGTTGATATTTCTAACATGAAATAATATTTATTCCCTTTGAAACTGAATCAATCATGAATTAAGGGTATCATACTAAGATTATGAGTTAAGGGTGTATTATTCAGTATCTTGACTGTAAAATTCTGGCAACCATAGAAATCCTGTAGTGAGACTGAATTAGTATGCATCCTCTGTAAATAGTTCTACAAAGGCTTTAGAGGTCTGTGCAGAGTACCAATGCAGTTCAAAAATTACAAGTTAAGGAAAAGTATTTACATAAACAGTTACTGTATTATGAATTCCAAGAGGGATAATGTGTACTCTGTATTGAAGAAAACTGATATATGGAATTCTGCAAGACGTGAAAGGTAACATATGACCATGAGAAATTTCATTCCTTTTTTTCCTTCTTTTTCTGTAGTCCTAGGAACTTACTGTATTCTTTTCACAATTTCTTAGCTTGAGATATATGTTTAGATTCAAATAATGAATAAGAATTCTGTGAACCATTAAAAAATTAAATATAGTAATACCAAACAGATTATTCAGAGTGAAGACTGATGATTTCTCCAAACTCTTAATTATTTAATTTTACTTTTATATTTCTCCAAGTCACTGGTACTTCTGGTTCTCTTAGTGTGAAGACAATTGGAATAAATGCAGTAAAACATGGTTTGACTTTATATTAGGAATTTGGTATTCTGGATAATTTCTGTAAAGGTTTTTCATATTAATCTTTTCCAATTTAGATTAGTCCGGTGATAAGCACTGAAATTCTAAATATTATCTAATCAGTTTATCTGAACAGTATAAAAGCCTGAAACCTCTGTGATGTTTAATTATGAGAAGGACCTCAGTGTAATAATTTCATTTAAATAGTTTCATTGTGTCTTGGGGCACTGTACAGCTACTACCCCCTTAAACTCTGATTCCCATCATAATGCTTGACTGCACAATCCTCTGGTCATAAAACAGACGGTTCTGATAGAGTATAATAGTAATAAAGCATGCCAAATCAATCAAAAGCTCAAAAGGATCATGAGGTGCTACAAAACTGCTAAGATACCTGAAGTTATTCTTTGTTTTTAAAGGCATTATGATTAATTTTTCTTCTTTTTGCAATATGAAATTAAAAATTAAATACTTATGTTCACACTGTTTAATGTTAAAAATAAAGGGCCATTTCTTATTTAACAGTATGGTAATAAATTAATTTTTGTATTTACTTCAGAGTAATTTATGTCTCTTATGCCTGTATATTTAAGCAGCACACTTTAACTGAGGATTTTAGGTTGCCAAAGTGTGTTTGCTTGCTTGTGTAGGCACAACTTTGTAGCACTGTACTGAAAATACAAGTACTCCCTTTTGAGCCATTTAGCATGGTTCCTTTATCTGCAAATGGTAGAGTATTTCATGTGACTTCTTTATTGTGTCCTACATTAAGATTGCATGTCTTTTAGATCCTTACTATAATAGAATTTTTGTTTAAGGTGTTTAACTGAATGCCAAATTTCTTTTTTGTTTTTGTTGGTTAAGGTGAGCACTCCAGTGGTTACATCAGCCACACAGGAAAAACAGAAGGACAGTGATCAGTTTGAATGGGTTACCATTGAACAATCAGGGGAATTGGTGTATGAAGCACCAGAAACAATTGCTGCAGAGCCTCCACCGATCAAGTCAACAGTCCAGACTATGTCTCCCATACCAGCACATTCTTTAGCTGCCTTTGGTTTATTTCTCCGTCTCCCGGGCTATGCTGAGGTGCTGCTAAAAGAACGGAAACATGCTCAGTGTCTGTTGAGATTGGTGTTGGGAGTTACAGATGATGGTGAAGGAAGTATGTGCTGTAATTATTACCTTTCTTTGTAGACCACAGATAGACAATTTTACTTAAATTTATTTGCACTGTATTGCTTTTATCAGGAAGTTAGAATTGATGTGTGCAGAAGTGCATTGCGGGCATCTTTGATAAACTGTTGTCTCTGTGAAATTCTGTCTGGCAAAGTTTTATCACAATCATCAGTATTCAAGGGTTCTCATCTCATGTCAGAGTAATTGTAAAATAAGCACTGATAAAACCTACAATGACACTGTCAAAATGACTGCTTTCAGACAGAATGTTCTAAGTAGCTGGAATGCTCAACTAATTGTGCAAACATCCTATAATTCTGCAACCAAATGCAGAATAGTATGGATAAGACCAAAGCTACAACAGACATAGAGTAAACCATTGAGTAATATTCTAGAAAAGGAGAGTAAGATCTAAAGATTATGATGATTAAATTCCCTAAATAGAATCTCTGCCTTGATGATGTGAGATCAGAGGGAGAAATGGGATATTCTTCAAAGAATAAACAGACAAGCCAGGAAAAAAATTGTTTTCTTTACAAATGAACCTGGAATTCTGCATATAGTTCTAATATTTCTGTTTCTTACTGTTTTAAGAACTGGAAGAGTGTGTATGAAATATGGTTTCATACATTGAAGGTATTTCCGTTCACTGGATATTGTGTAGTCGTGCACTTGAGCAATGTCAGGTTTACAGTTGAACTTGATGATTTCAAGGGTCTTTTCCAACCTACATGATTCTGTGATTATGACTTTGAAAAGAGTCTAGGTTTTCTAGGCTGCAATCATCAGAAGATAGTCTCTATTTAGCACTCTGTAGAGTGGTGTGCAACATGGACCTCATAAGACCAAGAATCTCATTTGCCCTCTGTTCTGCTTGTCTTTTATTTCTCTAGTATTCAGGTGCAGGACAGTAGTCGAGAATAAACTGAGCAGTAAAACTGCAATCTAGTTGCTTACATCCACCTAATCTGAGTGGTAAATAACTAAAGAGCTATATGCAGTTTCTAGAGTAGTCTCAGTCCCTTACTACGGTAGGCAACTTTTATATCCTCTTTTTTCTTTTTTTTTTTTACTAAAGAGACCTTCAAAATTTGCGTTGTGTCTTTTTTTTGTAGTAGTGTAGCTGTGTGTGCAGCCACTACTGCTATTGGAACAAAATTTTCTTGATGAGTAGGGGTTGCTTGAAGTTTCTGCCTATGTTTATTAGTATGCAGTTAGTAGCCAATAGCTCTTCTTTCTCCAATGCATTTGTTGACAGGAATTACATTCCCTCGTAGCCTTAGTTTTACCTGGACTAAACAGCCAATTTCTCTTTTCCCTTAGCTAAATATTGGAATTGAACTCTACAAAATGTGCATTCAGTTGCACACAGTAATCATATTCGTTTTCTGCATGAACTGTTAATAGCTTCTGTTTTTGTTCAAAATGCAGCTTTTCACTCACGTACAATCTCATTACTTTCTTGCACAATATGAAGAGCTGCAATTATAAATCTATGACTTACGGATTAAAACATGGATTCAGTTGTCTGCAGAGATAAATAATGTGCAAATGTTTAGATTTTCTTTTTTTTGATTTGGCTATGCCTGCAGTTCTGGAATTCTATTAGATAAGCTTATTTTCCAGAAGGTTTTGATTTTATTTATGAAGATCCTAGTCAGAAGACTTTTGATTCCTTCTTGTTACTATCTTTGCAAAGAGTATCAGATAGATACAAATTAAGACGTGTATGTATGTGTGTAGATACATATACACACAAATACAGACATATTTGTTTAAATCTCTAGATGATGATATAGTTGATAAACTCTTTAGAATGAGGGAGAGAATGTGAAATG
Organism: Chloebia gouldiae; assembly: GCA_003676055.1. Taxonomy (NCBI): domain Eukaryota; kingdom Metazoa; phylum Chordata; class Aves; order Passeriformes; family Passeridae; genus Chloebia; species Chloebia gouldiae. Next base: position 2,287,063 of record QUSF01000038.1, read on the forward strand.
TAATGTTAAATACAGGAAAAAAATTGAGACAGCTTCCTATATCTCAGCGTGTTGGATTAATAGGTCATTCCATTATTTGAAATGTGGCTTTTAAAAGAAAATCTTTGCTCATAATGCAAAGGGGTTAAAATTTTAAGGAACTGTAGCACAAAATTCATACATGCAACTCGTATAATTAAAATTATGTTAGTATTTCACCATGTTTTCTACTATAGCAACTTGTTTTGTGTCAGTGCATTAGTTCATACTTTGGGCACATGAATACAGAAAAAAATCTTACATGTGATAAATTACTGCTGCATATCAGCTTAGGTGCTATTAGCTGATCACGTGCATTCTTTATCTTGCTATATTTGGAATGATTAAAAATATATATGTATTTTAAAGAATTAGTCTAAACCAGTTTTCTCCCTGGAAGTGGCAAATCAAATTTTAAAAATTTGATTCTTTACCAAATCTATTAATAAAATAAAGAAACATTCTTTCTTCTACACTCTCCTCATAATCAAATTTTTTTCAAAAGGGAAACATAGTAATAGATAGCTTTACTGTATGTAAATGCTTAAGTCCTTAGTAGATTTCTGTTTGTTCATAAACCATATAAACTACTGCAGAGATTAGTAGGCTGTATTGAACTGTTGAAAGGAAATGTGGGTTTGATGTTTTTCTTCTCCAACCTAGGTCATATCCTGCAGTCTCCTTCAGCAAACGTGCTCCCAACTCTGCCCTTCCATGTGTTGCGCAGTCTGTTCAGCACGACCCCGCTGACTACCGACGATGGAGTGCTGCTGAGGCGGATGGCACTGGAGATCGGGGCCATCCATCTTATCCTGGCTTGTCTCTCTGCCCTGAGCCACCACGCACCAAGAGTGCCCAACTCAAGTCCCAACCAAGCAGAGGTAAGGTTACCAGCACAGTAAGTACCACCCAGAAGTACGAAGAGTTTTAATTAAAAAAAGAAAATAATCTCATTGCTTTCATTGTAGCCTAATTTTTGCAGACAATGAATGGTGGTTCTTTAGATAGTATGACATCATTACCTTATTTAACATTCATCGTCTAAACTCCTGGTTACAAACTATTTCCTTTCAAATGCCCTACAAACATAAATGAGTTGTGAAAATTAATGAATTAATGCAGTGATTTATGTTACAATCTTTGTACTGATATTTAAATGAGATCTAAAGACAAAAATTTTCCATCATATTCAAGCTCCCAAATTAATCTCCAAAATTTGACTTTTTTCAAGGCCTGTCCCTTGTTATACTATCCTCTATTCAGAATATGTATATTCTGATTTTCTTTTTAGGAGTGTAAGTTACCATTTCTGCATAACGTACCAATTGCCTGTAAAAGTGTTCAAAAAAAAACATTGATGACTTGCCCTCTTCAGCATAATTTTGGTAGAGGTTTGCATGAAACAGTTCCTGGTGGTTGAATATGGATTAGTACTTGCAAAATATAGGACTGTCCATATTTTAGCAGCTCTGATACTGATGAAGGGTTGAGCAAGCAAGAGATGAAGCTGTGCCTGAGAATAATTCACCTTAATGGCTAATCAAATTCAAGGGGAAGCTGAGAGATTCTACTTCTAATGGAGTATCAGGCTGCTGACACATTAACACCTTAGCATTTTTGCATGTTTGGAGGGAAAGGGCAACCATTAATTCTTATTTCTGCTTCAGTGCTACCATGACCCCTTAAATAGCTTGCTTTTTCATAATTCATATCTATCAAGTGATAGATGATAACTTGAAACTAGGGATCCATCAGGCCTGCGCTGAGGCTTGTATTTCTGGGGGCAAGGTCTCCCTTAAGTGCTTTAATTCAGTGCTCATGACAGTCCTCTTGAGTGTTAAAGGCACAACATATCCATGAGTAATGTCTACATGAAAATAACCACACAGCTGTTTCATCACCAAGACACATGGCATTCCCAGTGTAGAAGTTAAAGACTACTGTCAGTATGATACTTCACAGGTGATAATTTCTTTTACTATTGCAGTCTGTTCATGCATAATTTCTTTTCTTTCATTTAAAATCTTTAATAAATTCACTGAAGAAGATGTGAACACAAAATGAAACTTTTTGGAGCCATAAGACAAACACTGCATGATATGGTTTTCAGCTAATTGTGACCAAGTAATAAAAGTAGCAAGTCACTGGTTTAGGATGCTAAATATGCAAATAGGAAAACATCAGTTAAAAAATGCTTATCAGAGTTTTTTCTGCATCCGTTTCACCAATGACCTGCTAAAATTCAAAAATTAGTGTAAATACTACCACACTACTTCATGAGGGCTAAGCATTGTAATATTGGAGTTATGTTACTAAAATCACTGAGGCAGACCATTGCTAAAAGCTGTTCTAGCTTTTACCAAGCACTGTTGGAAAAATGTGCTTTTAGAAAATTTTAAGGAAGACTGACTTCCTTGCTCTTACCTAGGGAGATGGTAATGTTTATTTTAGTGACTTGGAGATTGTGTGTCAGAGCTATACATGTAATTTACTCCTCTTGTTATTTTGGAGCAGTTATTCAAAATCAATAAATACTTGAGCATCTTAACATTTCAGTTCTGTTCTCTTGATAATATTTCCACTCCCATCCCCTTCATCTCATTGTGTTATTGGACTTGAGTAGGTTCTAGACAATAATTACAGAGCTGTGATGTTTAGAATATTGATTAAGTAGCATTCTAATACCTCTCATCATTTAAGCAGTGATAGTTTCTTAAAAGAGAATAATAAAGGGCTTGCAGTACTGGTCAAACTGAAAAACTACTTTCAATAGTCTACTGCTGACCTTTACCAGAAATCCATATATGTGGTAGTCTTTTCTATGGAAAGCTTTGAATTTCACTGGATCCTGATGACATCTTTAGAAAGTTAATGAACTGGGATTACATTCTTTTGCATGACTAAGGCTTTTTAAAGATGGTGCTACTAAGATGAAATCATTAAATAATTATGATTTTCTTTTTTTTTTTTTTTTACTTTAGCCACAGGTGTCAAGTACACACAATACTGCATCAACAGAAGAGCAGCAGTTGTACTGGGCTAAGGGTACAGGATTTGGAACAGGCTCTACAGCTTCAGGATGGGATGTTGAACAAGCCTTGACTAAGCAAAGACTAGAAGAAGAGCATGTGACCTGCCTTCTACAGGTTTGTAATTATGAAATTTTGATTAATGAGAGGCACTTAAAGCATGGATAATAAAACTGGAGTTTTGTCAGTCACACAGTACAGTAATTACAATATTTTGGACAAAAACTACTTGCAAACAACTGTCTTAATGGAAAATTAAATAGATTGTATTTTGAGCAAGGCGGTTTTCAGATGTCACTAGACTGCTGCATAGTCTGAAGACAAACTGAGTGAGGAGGTGTCCCAGTGCAGTTCCCTTGAGCTGTCACACACCACCACAGTCAAAAGTACTGCACACAATCAAAAGTAAAGACGGTCAATTGAAGGAGAAGGATACAGGAATAGGCATTTTGTTTTATGTGCCGAACAGTGTTATCTATTAATTTCTTGCATGCTTTTCACTCTACTTAAAGGAAGTGCCCATAGTTGATACTGGTGTCTGTGAATGTGTTATGCCACTATAATAAAATCTCACTCATACATACTAGAAAATCTTGAGTATGTCAATTACGTGACAATAGTAGTTCTCCAATAAGCATCTAGATCTTAGTAAAATTCTGCTGTCTTCTAAATACTTAAGGAGAAGAAGATCCTGCATAATCAGGCTTTTCAGTCTATTATGAAATCCAACCAATCCCTGTTATCTTGGATTAATATAGGGAACATGAAATTGTATCTAGTCATCAAAAGTTTAATTCACAGAACCCTGAGTTCAAAAGCATTAGCTGGGATTAGAGCACAAAGGGGATAAATTTGAAAATGCCCACACCCTGATGAAGATACCATTTTGATGATCAGTTATTTTAGTCACTATAGATTACATGGCACAATCATCATATCCCTTGCTAAATTACAATAAATAAAATCTGAAAACATTTTTCTATGAAAGACAGAGGAAAAGCACCTAAATTACTTTCAGTGAAGCTTCCAGGCAGTATTCTGTATTCTGGCACGGCGAGGTTTAGCTATGAATGTGATAAGTCATGAAGTAAGGAGGCATTTGCTAAGGGCACTCAGTAGTTGAAGGAAGTAGCATTTTGTTGAATATGTCAGTCAGTTGTATGGCAGACTTTCCTTAGTCCCTGCTCTAGAAAGATTTAGAGAAATTGTGTTGTACAGAGTGCTGATAAGATGCTACGGCAAAATAGTATGCGTGAGGGGGTTAGAACAAAGAGGGCAAATGAAAGAAAAGAGGCTGAAAAGCTAAATAGAGTCCCTGGAACTTCAAGTTATACAGCCTGTCAAGCCTCAAAGTTACTTAGTTTGAGAGTACAGCTGCACAAATCAGAGCCATGGAAATGCTTACATCTATACCACGCAGTAAGGGCCTGTGAACTCAGCCAGAGCTACACTTGATGTACTGGTGTGCAGTCAGGAGGTGCCTTCCACAGTTGCAAAGGGAAGGCTGCACTCTACTCAGCTAAGAGCCGTGCTCATGAGTAGTGTTCCTCCAGGTAACTGTTGTGCTCACCATAACTTACTGTTTCATCTGTAAACCCTGAAATCTCATCCCAAAGGAAGTTACAAAAATACCTGAAGCATTTGCAGTTGAAAACATGTCCTACTGCTAGTTGGTGTGCTTGGTGTTCTAGAGTGAAAGGGTCTGGTCAGCTGCAGGTCTCAGTGGTCTGAGCTGGCAAACGCTTGCTTTGAGTAACTCCAGCAGGTTTGTCAAAGTTCATATTAATTGATCTCTTAAAATAATTCAGAATTACAATAGTTAATTAATTTTATCATTAGCCAAAGTTTGAATATTCTCATAACTGTATAGAAATTCTTCTGAAACATCTTTGGGCCTGCTGAAATAAAAACTGAATTCGCAAAACAGTTAGCAAAGTGTTGGGTCATCTATCTTAAGGAAAGTCAAAGTTCTTTTGACTGAAATAAATCAGTTTTGATTGAGTACTTTGGTGTATTTCAGGTTCTTGCCAGTTACATAAATCCTGCAGGGAGTACATCAAATGAAGATGCTCAAACGAGCCATGAGGGGAGAGGCCAAAACAGCAGTGCTCTTCCATCCATTCTCCTGGAGCTGCTCAGTCAGTCCTGTCTCATCCCAGCGATGTCATCATACCTCCGCAACGACTCGGGTAACGTGGCCTTACCTCCTTCAAAATCAAAGCTGGCTTACTTCTGTCAAATCAGTTTTTGCAGAAACAGCAGATGGTTCTTGATAGTTTCAGTACGCTTGCCAGTTTAGAATTTTACTAATGGAACATTCATTTGAGGTTTAGAAAACAAAATAAAACAGAATCATCAGGCAGGATCTTGCTGAAATGCTCACAGTTGTTGCAGTATCTCTTTAAATTTGAAGTTCAGTTCTTCAGCTGTTGAAACTAACAGGAAAATGGTGTTTGCTTCTGAAAGGTTTACATGTTAGTTCTTCTACAGAAGACACAGAGAAAATGAGTACTTCATACAAGAGGATGAAACTTATTATGAAGAAAAGTATCAATTTTAAAGAAAATTGAGGAAATGCGTGCCTGAATTTGGTAAATTTGCACATAGTAGGGCAATTTTACTTCAGTCAAAGCTTTTTTCCTTTATCTAGGAAGTACAAAAATAAGCCTCTTATCAGAACTGTAAAACATTTCAAATATATGGGAACAATTAAATTGTTGGACTTTTTAAAAGCAAAAAAACAAATGAATTCTTATGAGTTCATCAAATTTTCTGCTCATAATTTTAAAACCAGGATGCTTTGATAGTTTTCATCTGGTGTGTTGTACCTGGCTGGGGAAACCATTTCAGTTTTACAAGTTTGTGTGAAGCAGTATGAATTAAGCAAATACCTGTGCGGAACTAATGACAAAATCAGCAGACTGGGCTTGTGATTTATGTTCAGTCTCACTAGATGACAGGCTTTAGTATGGAGATGAGCCTTAGGTTGGATTTTTATTAAGTTACTTTGTTTATAAAGATGGATTTTATCCTTAAGTATCTAGAGGAATTGTTGCAAATCTGAGTAATTTGTCTTTGGAGCTTATTTTGCCTACCCTATTTTTGGAGCAGCTGATTAAGGTCTTTGTCACATTACTGCAGTTCTTTGGGATGCCAGTTGGAGGCTGTGGTGATGTGAATTCATGAAACAATGTTACAGCTCTGTGAATTACAGCATACATTGTATGCTAGAGGTAAAAGAGAAATCATCCCTGTGTTAAGTATTTGAAAAACTACCTAGAACTAAAACAAGAATGTGGCTTTTTTAATTTGTACTAACTAGGGCATTACATAATCTTGTGTGATGGAATGGAACTAATTCAAGAAGTCTGCTTGGATCTTATATTAAAAATAAAAATATGAAGACCTTTCACTTGCTAGTCTGTAGTTTGGCACCTCACCCTAATTTTGCAATGAATTTGTTGGTTCTATTTGGCACATCCTGCAAATGAGGAAAAGGAACTAATGATAGACCAAGCTCATTATTGCAATTGAAAATACAATGTAAAACAATCAAGGAAATGATAAAGTAAAGAATAGAGCAATCTTTCCAACAGATACTCATAAATTCTTCTTTTTTGAGGAAAAGGAAGAGTCATTGAAAGCCTAGCAAAAATACCATGTTATCTAACAGATGAAGCAGCTGATCCTGAGTTACAGATGAATCACAGCTGCTGAAATTGCTTTTCCCTGTTTTCAATAGAAGAATGTATCTGACTGTGTAAGTCACCTTTAACTGGGAGAGAGCAGTCAGATAGTGATAGAATAGATGAGATATGTGGCTAGTGGTGAGAAGCTCAGACTTGTTTGGCTTTCAGAGACCATTTGTTTTCTCAACGTTCAAAGAAGAGGCAAAGTTTTGGTGAGACGTGTTTATTTTAGGTGTATTTCCCACTGCTGAACTACTGTTGTTCATGGTTGGCAGGTGGTGTTGAATTGTTGTCCTGTGCATTAACAATTAGGAAAGAGTGAGCAATGTAGCAGTTAAACTGTATTAAAGCAAAGCAAAACCTTGCTTTTCAGTGAAAAAAATGAAAACTACTCTTCCGTTTAGAAGCTTACAAAGAATGAGGTTATTTCTATTGAAATTTAGAACTGTAAAATCTGAGGGTTGCTATCCTTTGATTGATCAAAGTAATTTGAATGTTCCTGCTGTATTTGTTAAAAACTCTATAAAACACTATAATTAACAATGCTATCTTGGATTTAAAAAGAAGAATTTTGCAAGCTTGCATCAGTCAGGCTCATCTTTGGAAGCACAGTAGGATAGCAGTATGGAAGGGAAATGTGCAAAAAAAAGTCTTCTCTTTGTCAGTATTTGAGCCAGATGCATTTAGCTGAGAAGGAGCCCCGAAAACAGTTTGTCTTGGTGATAACAATTCCAGTGCCGTAATTACTGTTGAGTTGAAAGGCAGACAGATAATTTTCACATTAATGAGTCCAAGTTGCACGTGATGCTGTGTCTCTCAGTGTCACCAACACTTTCAAAGTTTTGAAATAGAAATATGTGCAATGAAACTGCAGGCATGCTTTTTCCTTTCATTGCATAGTAGGCTGGTAACTCCATGTTAATATAAGACAGTAAGTATTCTGGTATTGATGTGAATTTTGTATGTTGCTTACACATGATCAATTAGCTACAGCTCTGGCACATCCAGCTTGCAAAGCTCTTTCAGCAGATTGGCCTGTGTCACAGTTGTAAATCTGTCTAGGATTTTTGTTGCTTAAGTTTATTTTGGCATCCTGCTTAATTTGCCCAAAACATACATGGACTAGATTGTTATCTGTATAGTTCTAAATAAAGGGAATATTTATCAGACAAGCAGTGCTCACATAAAATCTAATTTTTTAGAAACCTCACCTTGAACTGGATCAGTACAAACCAGATTGCTCTGATATGTTCTGCAGCTTCATCTGCATCAAAGTGAGATGACTCTGAAGTCCTTGCAAATTGTGACCACTTTAATTGATTTCTATAATTGCTTTTTGCTTGTAGAGAAGGAAAGTTTGTCTGTCTTTGAAGAGCTTTCTTTAGTATGCAAGATAGCTCTCATCACAAGGGGTAATAGATTCTGTTACCCTCACCATTTCTTGATAATTTTTTTGGTGTTTGTTTCATGTCTTATTATGGCATTACTATGGTTTTTATTATCTTTCGTTCTGTAAATGAGGTTTATTTTTGCAACATGGTGAGATTTTTTTTATATATTTTTTATATAAAAAAATTTTTTTATATTTTATGTATTTTTTATTATACCTATGTTTATTCCTAAGACGTAACTTATATTTACATTAGTAAAATTGACGTAGTTTTTAACTTCTGTATCATGAAACATCTAGCATGTACTCATTACCGCACATAGATGCACATTTCACACTAAAAACTGTCATGTAAAAAAACCTTTACACTATTGTCTTGTATACAGCACATTTCATTTAAAAGAATTTAGGGACTCTTTCAAATATGTGAGCACTTTTCTTCTTGAACAAAATGCGCAGCAGTAAAATTTGCACTGTACAGCAAGAGGTTCCCAGCAAACGTGTGGCCATACATGACTACCTTGAAGGTCTAGATTTTGCTGGTACAAGGAAGAGTTATTTAAGACTGATAGGTTTATGGAGGCTAATACAAGATAGTATTTGCAAGTGAGAGAGAAGAATGGCAGTATTTATAAGAATCTTTGTAGCTAACAAGATTTACAGAGACAAGACAGTGGAAAGGAATCATGAAACAGAAGGAAGATCAAGTGACTTCTAGAACAGGGCGGATACTGTCTATTTTTTAATAGGCTTGAACAATAGGAAGCCAAGTGAAGTTGGGTTTTGTCAATACCACAATATTAGGTTGTCTCTTCATGGTAAAAAATACAGTTTTCTACTGGTTTGTCTTTAAACTAGTATCTAGCAAACCCTGAGATGACTTAGATGTGTTAAAAGCCAAATATCAAAATAGGTTTGTTATCCTTTTCCTTGGAAAACGGACCTCATAGCAAGCTGCAGAATTCTGCTTGAATTTTCCTTGTTTGAATTTCCAGGCTTACAGGAAACATATGATACTGTAATATTAGCTGGGGTTTGCATTCATGCTCCTTTCTTAGGCACCTTTCCTTCTCTGGTGAGCAAAGATGCCATATGATGTGGTCAGCAGAGCTTGTAGTGTTACATGAGCTCAGTATTCCCTGGGTTTGACTGCTGCAAAGAGATGATGCATTTCTGTGGGAGGGCTTTGCTAAAAGGCTTTACTGACCAGTGTGTTCCACTTGTTGAGTGTCCAGTATCTTTCAATGCATCTTTCATAGTTTACCAAACACTACCACATCATGGACTTGTGGATTCATTAATGTTGTGCTGCTTTATCCTGCTACTAAATACCTCATTGTGAACGTTGTCTGATCAGTACTGTGGACAAATCTTTTGAATGTGAATGTGCTGCATTCTTTTTTCTGCCTCCCTTGATGTACCTTTGTTAGTTGAGTCCATTGAAGTCATACTGTTCAGACCATGAAGTACACTGCCTGGTCTGCTGAAGATAGAGTATTTATTTTCTAGCAATCATACTTATTCTCAAGGCATTACATGGTGTTGTTTTACTTTCTGTCAAGTTATCCAGTCCCACTGAACGAGTATGTTGAGTGCTCTGTGGCAGGTACATTGAGCTCTTTATTCATCCATCACTGAAGGTGTGATGGTACTGCTGCAGTGTAAATGTTGAATCATCATCCAACTCTGCTTTTCCCTAGACTATTGACTTTTTGCTGTGTATAATGAGAGGTAGTTGCTATTAAGATATTTTTGGTGGTGAAATTCTTTAGTACATATTGGATTCAATGTATAAGTAGCAAAGCTGTTTATTAGAGCTCATGTAACTAAAGTTAGACTTAGGTCCACATGAGTATAGCCTGCAGGTATTGCCTGTTAAGAAAGAACATCAGATTGCTGTCTTAAAACAAAATGTAACTGGTATGCAAAGGTAATAGTGATAATGTTACTCTGTGACTTCCCTCTAAGGATCAAAACCTTTGCTATAAATGAAATCAGAAGTACAATGGCAGTTTAGATAGCATATAATTACTGAAATTAAAAATTCTTCTAGCCCTCATTAATGTTAATGAGTTCATTCATTGGGAAAAGAATCATACTGACCTTTTGCCATATATAATTATAATTTTGGGATTGGTTTTTGTCTGTTTAGCTGTTGAAAAGCTTACAAAAAAAAAAGTGCAGTATTTCATTGTAATGCTGTTTTACTAGTTGAATCACGATTTCGAGAAGAGAGCTGTGCACTGAAATTATATGAAATAAAACTGTTTATTTATTTCACAGAATTGACAAGTTGTAAATGACTTCAGGATCAAAATAAACAGCAGTAATTTCTGCCTGAATTTCACTTTTCAGGTTCTTGTAATCTTTCAGTTCAGAGACCCATCTCAAATATCCTGGTATTATGAGATTAAATGCAATAATATCCAAAAGTATGTAGATATAAGAAGTGCATTGAAAAATAATAATGGTAATAACTGTTCTGTAGTCTTAAATAAACATTAGTAACCTGCATAATTCCTTTAGAATGTAGCTTAGTTTTACAGAATGCTTTGGTGCTTCATATACTGAAAATAAGTATACATTTAATAGAGACTTGCTGAAGACTGTGGCTGGTGAATAAATTTTCTTGTCTGCATGTGCTTCCTTCCAGTGCAGCCTCAGCCCTGTTTATCATTTCTTCTAGTTGAGCCAGTATTGACTCAGAGTTGCAAAACCAGAATATACCATCTTCCACTTCATTTGTCCATAAGTCAGTCTTACAGTGTGCAACTGACTGAAATATCATTGCCAAATTCATTCTCTTCTAGGTCCCTGACCTTATTCTGTGCATGTACTGGTTTCAAAGTGGCTTCCAAAGGCTCAGTTGGTTTAGCAGTTACCAAATTCTATACACTAACAAGCTATCACCTATATAAGGGATGTACTTCTTCACGTGTCATTTTATGGAGGGACTGGATGTAGTTTTGTAGCCTAGAGGAAGCTGAACTGATATTCAGAAATGCAGCTGCTCTGTTGTTCCTCTGTGGTACAGGTAATAGTAAGAAAAGTATTTTTAAAATCAGTTTCTTTTTACTTTGTCCAAGTTATTTGTTTAATGAGTTTTTAATCCTAAGCTCTCAAAAGTAATTTTCATTATAACGTACATGTGAGATACATTCATGTATACAGAAACTTCTATGGTCTCAGACTGTCTGCAGCTTTGGATCTAGTTTAAAGGCATATGTAGATTTAATTAAATATGTGGAATTAATTTTATTAATTTCAGTAGCCAAATGGTATGTTCTGTGAAGTCCAATTCCGGACCTCAATCATAGACAGTGCGAAAAGGGAAAATTTCTTCAGGACTTGGTCCAGAAAGGGAGAGTACAGTCTTCTGCATAAAGGTTTTCCATGCAACACTGTGAATCCTTGCATGATACGTTTCACTTGAAAATAAGCATCGGGGTTAAAACATGGGAATTGTATTTGGCTTCTGTTAAGCACATTCTAAAAATGGTGATATAGAAAATGTAATTTAAGATTTTTTTCATTTAGAGAATATGTATTAATGTGTCATTGGAATTATTAATATGTCTTAAAAGAAGTACTAAAATTATTGTTTATTTTTTCACACCACTTTAAAGTATTTTTAATTAGAAAAGCACAGTATATATATTGTCAGTATAGCATGATGATTTCAAATACAGATTTAATAAAGGCAAGAAAATCTGGCCTTTCTCAGCTTTCCACAAGACTAACAAAAATGCTGCACAATATAGTCAATAGTTAAAATTTTATTAATAATATTACAACTTCTAGTATAACAGCGTTCCTGTTTCCACACTTATTATACATTAGTATAAGTTATAAGCCTAAATTATGGTGGCCTAAAAATAAAAAACTTTTGCCTGTTTTCTGGTCTCATCTATGAAGAGGCATCCTGCACAAAACCATAGAAAGCATGGTACTTGCTTAGAGTTACTGATAGATTTATTTTATCTCTTACTATGTTCTGATTATTTTCAGTGTTTGCCTACATTTCTGTCTTGCATGTTTGCTGGCAATAAAACAGTGCCATCCCTGATCCTGCTATTCAGATTTCATCTGTTACCAACGAAATGTTGTATTTGGTCTGCCTTCATTTACGTAATTTAGCACCCTAGCTGGGCTCATGGGTACACTTTGCAGTCATTGATGCAGCACCCTTAGCCAGACACTTCACTCTGGAATGTTTTTGATACTCTTTTCAGAGAGTGGTGGGTTTTTTTGCTTTAAATTTAGAAATCATCCTTACCATTGCAGGTCTTTGCACTTTGTGCTGTACAATTGATTTTCAAAAATGTCATCAAAGTGTAGTGTAGATGTACACAAAAACAATAACAAATAAATTGAGCACAGTTCCAATAATCCCAAGCAGTGCTAAAATAGATTCTTCTTTTTCCTCTTTCTCCTCTTGCCTTTTTACATCTTCTAGTGTTGTGATGGCAGAGGTCCCCATTTTTCCTGCAAATATCTTCACCAGTATTCTGGCAGCTAGCTAGAAAAAAAGAAAACAAATGGTAAATCTGGTCTGACAAACATGCAAGCTTTGATCTTTTTAAAAACAATTCTGTAGTTATTTATATGCCATTTCTTAATGCTGCATGTACTGAGTTGTATGTGTCTTCTGTTTTCTTTTTATATGAATATGTTCATGTTAAAAATAAATGTTCTGTAGATACAGATTTGATAGGAGTGAAAAATCCAAGCCAGTTAGTGTGCTTTATTACAAAAAACATTTAAAATGTCTCTTGAGCCAGCTTATTTGTTTATAAGAGATGATACTAGTGAAATCAGGTATGTGAGAATTGTCAAATACTCTGAAATGCTGGGGAGGTTATATGCATTTTTAGCTTTTCTTAAATATTTAACTGCCATATAAAAAAAAGTTGAAAATATTCATGCCTGCTATTTTCAAATATGGAAAATAGCCTCCTTAATACAGTATCACAGTTTTTTCTCACCAATGAGCCCCAAGCAGACAATTGCAAGTGAGATCCTATCCTTTTTCAGGTTTAACAGATCAGCTTTTGGACATCCATGCAACGCTAAACATTTATCAGAAAATGTCTGTCTCTTCAAATATAAAGGTGGTTGTTATATATGCTGATTATTGCAGTATGCCACAGGATGGTAGTACTTTTATAGTAGCAACATTCTATGCAGTTTAAGAATTCAAGCAGACATTTATAGATGCATGTATGATTTGTTATCTTTTTTTGGTTGCAGAAATGAGGTTGACAGATCATTTCTATTACTTAGCTGGTCTTGTACTCTTAATTTGCAGTCAAATATCTTCTAGAAACATATTCCCTGTAAAATTATGTTCATTGGTGACTGGGATGTTCATCTTGTATGTAATCTGCTATGGTGTTTTAGTTTTATTAATCAGAAATTTGATGGAGATTTCTACTAGTTCAGATCACTCAATTTACTGAAGATACACGATCATTTTATAGTGCAATAGCATCTTTCTCTCCTGGCAAACAGCTTTAATCATTACAGATTAATGTATTTCTGCTGTGAGTATAATGTCATCAGCTCAGAACATATCTTACAGAAAGGTTAAAAAAAAGGTATTTCTTACCCTACATTGCATCAGGAATAAAATGTCATCAGACATGCTTCTTACTCGCCGATTCAGTGGCAAGCCAGGCTTTTATCTTCATGAAGGGGCTGCTGTCCTCTCTCAGACAGACCAGATAGGAGCACATACAGTTTCTTGATGAAGAAGTTTATTAGTGAATATAATAATGTTGCAGAATCTTCCAAATGACTGGTGTTCCTTCTCAGTAATCCACTAAAGCAAGTGTAGTTGAAAAAACAGTAAAGCTTTTTCTCATAATGATCCTCACTGTTGACTAATTCTCATTAAAATTGAGGCTTTTTTTTCCTTAGCTGATGCAGAGCAACAAAATGCATGCTGTTCTGTCTTTAAAAAAAATACAAGCAGCTCCTGGTTTTATTCTGTTTTACTTAGTTATTTATTAAGACTTCAGTAACACCCAGCCTTTGATTTACTCTTTGTGGCAACTGTCTGAAGAGGCTTTCTCACGTTGACATGCTGTAATTCCAAATGCAGCGAACTATGTGCAGTCACACTATGTAATTTTAGTCCAGCCTGAGAAAGGATGAAAAGAGGTCTGCTTTGCTGGCAGTGGTTTGAACGCTGTCACCCACCTGCATTCAGAGCCTCTGGAAAGAATTCCAAGGTATTCTTTGGAGCATTGCATAACTCAGCCAGGCAAATCTGAAGAGAGGAATGGCAGTGGCTTTAGTTGCACACTGTGGTGAGCTGTGACATTGATTAAACATGCACTTGGCACTTGCTGAATAAAGAAGAAGCTACGAGCCACCCTTGCAGACAGTGAGTTGCATAACAATGTGCGATGGCTCTGCTGTTTCATCGTCAGGCCGGGCACATTTTAATCCTGTACCAAGGGAGAAAGTGCACGGTGTAAAGAGGAGCAGAGCTAAGTGTACGCAGGGGTTTTCTGAGGAAGTGCTGCATGACAAATGATGGCATTAAGGCATTCACGCTGAAACAGTGTTTCTGCCTTTTGTCTTTTTATGCTTTGTTTGACAGGCAACTGTTTCTATGGGAAATAAATGCTTTTCTTCTTACATTCACTACCCAAAGAATGCAGGTTACCATGTAATTAATGAAAACACTTAAAAATAATCCTGTTCTGATTTCATAGGGAGTATCAACAGAATTTTTTTCCTGCTTAAATCAGAGAGACAATTTTTTCCTGCCCAATTGGAAAGGAGGGAGAACTCTGCAAAGTCTTCTCCCAGTCTCTCCAGACCAAAAAAAAAAAAAAAAAAAAAACAAAAAAAAACCAAAAAAAAACAAAAAAACCACAACACAATTTTAATAGCCTCTGGAAGGAGCTATATTTCAAATAATTTTATTCAATCTCTTTGATCTACGAAGGCTACCAATGCAGTATGTTTTCATTGGTGTAGCATAGCTTCTTCCTGTGAATGCAGCTGTATTTTAAATATATCAGAACTTGCTTTGTAAAAAATACTTGCAATGCCAAGCAAGTCAGAATTTAAATGTACTAAAATGTACTTTTGTGTATGTTTTTGAAAAATCAAAATGGAATTAAGTAGATTGAGTTTGAACAATAGGAATGTAACTGGAATATCTTAATCATTTTCCGGAGCAGCATATTTTAGGAGTTACAAGGCATTGTTTGAAATTCAGTGTTGAAAAATCTTTTCTAGAGAAAGCAGAAAACAGTAAAATCATTGTTTTAATCTTTTCCATTTTCAACTTAATTTACATTATATTTTTTCTCATTATTTTTGCAGTGTCTAGATACATTTGTTAGTTTCTTAGTAACAGACAAAACTGCATATTTTGCATGTGCATTATTTTAATGGTAAATACTATGTTTCAAGTACCGTGAGTTGTATGGTACTTGTATGTGATTTGCCCTGTATCCCAAAAGTTCTATTGCCTCAGTTAAATAGTTTGATTCTAGAAGAATAAACTAATTAGGTTAAATCTGTCCTTGATAGCTTCCTTAAATATATATTTTCTAGTATTTATGTATGGTCTTTCCTTTCAAGGTCTTCCCTTTTTATGAAAACGCTGCTTCACCTTCAGTTGTTCTTGCAATTGTTTTGTATCTATGTATCTTGAATGTATTTCTGTATTCATTTGGATCCACTGAGAAATACAAAGATGGGGGAGTTTTCACCTGTGTGTTCTGACCATTCACATTGCTGACAGCACCTAGCAATAACAGAATTTTCAAGGTACTGAACTGTATTAACCCTCACATGTTCCAAATCAAACACCTTCTCTTGTGAAAGAGGGAAATTGTGCAACCTGAATATTTTACTTAAAGATTAATGATATATTTGCAGCTTCACTGCAAATAACCAGCTAATTACGATGTACCCACAGAGAGAAGCAAAAAAATCCTGAAACATTTCTTGGCCTGGTTATTACCATGGTTGAGGTCTCATCCTGGTCTGTTTTTATAACTGTGCTGCAACTGCCACTTCAGTTGCTCCTGTGAACCCTGGAAAACAAATCAGTCTGGGCTGCCCTTGCACACAGGTGGGGCCAGAGGTGCCTCGTGCGCATGCACAGCGTAATTCATCTGCAGTGTTTGCCATGTTTGATGGTGTCTGTCCCTCACATCCTGCCATTGCATTGGTATGCGTGTCTTTGTGGACATGACGTGAATGGGTTTGGGAAACAGACCCAGCCAAAAACAAATCTCCAGCACAGCACAGTAAGGATGGGGAAGTAGCTGCTTAAGCTGTCAGTCGTGGCAAAGAGTTGCTGTTTGAGAAGAAGCAAATAAAGGTTGTCAGATTTGTCAGTTATGGGAAACTCAATTAATTAATCCATGTTGGGTGGAAGCTGGCATTTACAAATAACTTTGTTATAGCTACAATGCATGTCCAGTTTGAAGAGAAAATTTCATGCAAGATTTCTCACATGAGTGAAGTGTGTAATGTAGGTTGATTAGAAAAGGCCTTGATTTATCCGTAATACTCAATATTTGGAAAGATGGGGAGATACTTTACATTTTGTGTAAAATAACATTAAGAGTCTGGGAGTACCTTTTATAGATGTCAGTAATAAACCCACCTGTTTTGGGGTGAACATTACATGGCTATGTAGTATTTGGAGTTTGGACACTGGTATCCAAAAACATCCTAAATTTAATTCTGTTACTTCCATCTAGGAAGAGCCTTCAAGCACTTAGTAAGACTTTGGCAGCTCCTCAGTAACTGATTTATGTGGTATTCTGAGAGCAGGGCAAATTTGGTTGATTAGAGGTCACTCTGTTCATTACCGCTGAAGTCACTTCTATTGCATAGGAATAGACTTTAGGCAGTACAAATGTATGTCATATTTTAAAAATATTCATACTTCAGGAGAAGTTGCTAAGCTATCTTGTAAAAACTCTGTGGTTTAAATTCAACAATTTACAGTCCTGATCCTTCAGTGATCATTATCCTGCTATACATTACAGCCATGAGTAATGTGGTACACCCAGAGCATCACAACTGCAAAAGAAGCAGATTCTCTTAAGCATATGTTTTATTTTTCCTCATGTGTTTTTATGAATTTGTAGAATTTGTATTTTTGTGTATACTAAAATCGGTCTATTGCTGTAATTTTTTTCATTAAAATAGTATGGTTTTACTCATGTCATATCTAAACTTTAAAATCTATTTAGGCTACAATACTGTAATGAAATCCAAAAGATCAGTTGTCCATGAAGACTGTTTTCCCTTGCAGTTGTTCTGAATTTTCCCTAAGATGCAGGAAAGTAATTGAAATGAGGTAACACATGTATTCTGTAGGGTGGTGTACTCTAGTTTTCTTTTCCAACAACCTCCACAAACTTCCCTTTATGAGGTCTGGTGGTTTTTCACTTAAATTGTAGAACGATAGAGCAAAACTGTGTCTCTTGGGCAATGCAATAGTATGCATAAATTAAGATGAACTGGTTGGCTTAGCATAAGCCAAGAAGTGCATAGCCACATTCCTTCTTTCTTTAGTTTTTATTTCTTTTTTTCTCTCTCCTGATAACACAGATAAGGTTTTCTTTGTGGGAGATGTTAGCCTGTTTTTTATGATGCAGATTGATGTGTGATGCCCTTGAGTCAACGGTGATAGGCATGGCAAGGTTTCAAAGTAGTTTTTTTACTCTTCTTCTGAAAAAAAGAGGAAGGACTCAGGTCTTCCATCTGAAACAACACAAGTTATTTTTATTTACCTTTCTTACTATTCTCTTTCATGGCTCTTTTACGTATTTCAGCTCAGCATTGACTTGATTTTGACACTTCAGCTATACACTTCATCTTGATTTCCTTCTGATTGAGGAACTTTATTGTTCTTTTGGCTATTGTCTAGGGGTTTTCCTGATTTTGTAACTTAGATGCTGACCCAAAATATCCGCGGAAAAATTCAGAATTCCCTCATAACTAACTACAGAAGTTTCTCCCCCTTTCTCTGAAATAGTTCTGCATTAAGAAGTCAATTAAATAGATATGAAGTAGTATCACTTCTTCTGACACAGCCCTTCCAAGACCAGCTTCTCTTGGTACTGGTCAAGCCCAATTCCTGTGACCATGGTCAGAATGGACACTGCTATTTTGTCAAGAATAGTCCTATGTTTGACAGTTGAATAAAGTTTAGAAAAAAAATAGCCTTTTAACATGACATATAATGTACTTGTTTGAAGAGAAGTACTTAAATTACTGTCTTCAAGTACTGAAGCAATTTAGAAGTTGTTGACTGATGATGAATGTTCCTGAGTTAAAGGTGAGGATTTCAGCTGAGTATGGTGCCTTTCTGACACTGGACAATCTTAATTTTTCCATTCTTTACTTATACGAAAAAGCGTCTCTTCTATGGGTGTTAGTAACTTCTGGAGTTCTTCAGTTCTGATTCAGTACTGTTCTCTGCAGCTCAAGAGAGGTTTCTTTAATCAAAGACAGCAGGTTTTTGAGATTATTCCTTTACAATGTTTGACTGTAGGCTTCATGCTTCTGTAGGAATATTAGGGCTTTCAAGTATCAGTTTTTGAGTTCTCATCTTCATCAATTTTGGTGTGTTAGATGAGTCCAGTAAGTGAATATTGAGTCCTTACTGGGCAAGTAGAATAGTGAGAACTGATTTTTGTCCAGGAGGGTGGTTCTCAAGGAACTGCAGTGCTACACCAACTTCTTCTTTCTCCAAAGTCCTTAAAGCATCTTACCATCTGAGAAAGAACACATCTTGTCTGTTTTCAGATAACTGATCTTGAAAAACAAAACAAACCTAGAGATTACTGCACTCCCAGCATCTTTTATGTTTCTTTCCTCTGTTTTGTTATCTTTATTTGGAAATAGTTTTGAAATAAGAGGATGAAAATATTAGCCCACAAAACCTCTTATTTCCTATTGCAAGAGAATATGAATATATGCTTGTATTTTCAAAGCATTTAAAGTAGCAGACTGTTTTCTAGTAGACACTGCTTTTGGATTAGAACTAACAATTTTTTAAATGTCAAAACTGATTATCCTTTCGACTGATTAATCGTATAAAAGATTTATGAAAGAACAAATTATAAATTTGTAGTTTCAGCTCTACTGTTTTGCAGAAATTTGTTTTTAATTTATAAGGACTAGTTATATATTGAAACATCATGGCATTGAAATCTTTGAAAATTAAAAACCTAGTTGTAGGAATGAAGTAGCTTAGATTTGATTTGTAATTGGATACTGGATTGCATGACAGATAAAAACCTTGGTCTTTTCAAGGCTGAGGCTTAATACAAAGAGCTAATTGAAGGGGTTTTTTTCAGCAAATTGGTATTTAGCAAAGTTCACTGAGACACTGGACCTTTGTATCAGTCTTTATCTGTTCCTGTGCTGCACATTGTTTTACATGATATGGCTTTTAAACATAAATTCATGAACTAGCGGAGCTTCATTGGTTTTTTTTTTCAGCTGGTGGTATATTTTGTAGCTGCATGAGCATACTTCAGACTAGATTGTGACCTCTGGCCCCCCCTCACTTAATCATAGTGAATTAAAGTGCCCATTAAATTTTCCAGAAGGAAAGGATTTCCATGGTTAAGATACTCAAGAAATATCAGGTGATAAATAGGAGAGGTAAAAACGAGATTTCAGTCAGGCTTCTTACATCCCACATTGTTTTTCCTTCTCCTTCTCATCCACATTTTTTTTTTTTTTTGGTCCTGCTGCCTAAATGATAGAATATTTTACTCTGGAATCAAGAGTGGGGTGGGACTTTTGTCTGTCAATTTCTTTTTGTGAGCCTTAAATAACAGCAGTTTTTCCAATTGATGACTAAGCTTCTGAAGATTCTTTACAGGACAGTCTGGAAAACCTAAGTAAAGAAGATTTCTTCCTCATCTGAGGCCACTATGGATTTCTGGACATTTGTAGTTATAGGATAATATCACTGTTTTGAAAGCTTGAGCAACAGACTGCTTATGTATCTTTATCTGCCTGCCAAGGACCTGTTATTTTTTACTATTCCCCTTTGGATCCACTTAGACATAATTCTTCTGGTACTTAGAAGAGACAGATTTTTTCACAGATCTTTATGCCTTGCACTCCACTGTATAATAAGTCTTAAGTAAAAGGAAACTAAACCATGGTGTTTGCCTTCCTGCCTCCTGCAGATGAGTTTTCTTTCAGGAAATACTGTTAGATGCTGATCCTTGATACAAAGATGTGTAGAAGCTAACAAGTCATATACGAGATGCAGCTGGTGTTAGTTTCATTCATGAGATTGGTTTCTGTATGCTTACTTTTAATTATTCACTTAAGAAATAAAAGGCCTGGACATTGCCTTCAAAAGTGTCTGGGTTTGGCCATGAGTGTTCAGTGAAATTCCCTCTGCCAATAGACTGCCACCATCTTGTGATGGCTGTTTATTTTTGGGAAAACAGTGCAGGCCTTTGCCCTGACTGTTTCAAGGCACAAGACAGTGAAGTTTAGTGTGGAGAGAGCCTATTCTTAGGCTTTCCTGGGCCATTTATCTCATTGCTAAGGCTCAGGGGTGTTTCACCCAGAAGTTCCCTTTTTCCCTTCATCAGTTGGAAGCCGACGCTGGTAGCTGTATTCCTGCTCACAGGGGAAGCCTGGGGGTCTATAAGTAATGGATTTGTTTTCCCACTGAGGGTAATTGGTAAAGGTATTCAACTAACCCTTTAAAATTGGAGATACCACACTGCATCTTTCAAAATTTCCAGAATAAATATTACTAGTCCTACCATTTTTTCTTATTTTACTCTAGTTAGACAGTACATCTCAAGTGGTTACATTTAGACTTGGTAATTATGGTTGGGAATATGAGTGGTGGATATGTGAAATAGATTGCTCTGCAGTGCCACATCCTACAAACGCTCACAGATTTTACTAGAGGCGTTAAGAATTAGTTGTAAAAATTATGCCCTGTTACCAACAGGCCCAGTGTTTTTTGAAAAGAGAATATGACTTCAGAGAAGAATGTGACACCACACTGTATGTCCTACAGTTCCTACATAACAGAAATGTCCAATGTGCTTTCCTCCTTTTTTTTTAAATCTTGAGCCTTCCTGCTAAGATACAGTAACCACTAACAGGACACAAATGTTTTAAGGTACACAAGAGACCTCTGAAAGAACTGTAACGCATTTCCAGTTTTTTGTTTCTCCATATTAGTGGTTTTCCTAAGTAGTGGCAGCACAATTAGATAAGCTGCTAAAAATTTCCTGACTAAAGAAACTAACAGTCCCTTTCTGTTCATGTGCAGAGCAGATTGCCAGGGCTTGTCATAGACATTTTTGCTTCGCTTTTCCTATGAGCAAGCTCACTGTAATTTCATGGAAGAGTTTTGTCAGCTGTGGTGTGTGGCTTGATGTGCATTTGAAGAACTTACTGTGTTGAAGGCTGACTTTCATTTTCAGCAGTTGAAAGTCTTATTAATTTAGTCATGTGATAGGTTTTCATTTTCTGGACACTATCAGCCTTATTTGTCATTTTTTTTCTTTTGTGTTCTTTTTTCCTCTCATGTTTTTGAAGATAAAACATTGTAAGTGTATCTGGCACTTCCCATATTGTTATGCAGACACTTCCCACTCAGAGTATTTCCTTTCTTACTATCCTCTGAGGGTATTCTTAGTCCTGAGTACAAATCCAAGGAAATTGATCCCTGCAGTTGAAGGAAGTAGTCTATGGCAAATTATTCCAACACAAAGCATAATTTTTTTATTGATGGGATTTGTGTCTTCTTGTCGTCCCATCAAGATAATGTAGCTTATTAACAAAAGAGTATTGTATTTTATTTTGAGTTATTTTTTGTTGCTCTGCTGTAACCTAATGGGGAATAATCCATTTTAATAAGTGGTGCAGGAACTTGCATGAGGTTGCAGGAAGGTGAAAATTTTCCTATTTCAGAAGTCTTAAAGATGATTCTTCCTATCATGTATTAAATTGGTTGATATATTTACCACATAAGAGCTATTTGCACTCTAAGGCACTTTGAATATTCAGTAAATACAAAGGGTTACCTTTCATTTAACTTAGACTCAAGGAAGCTGTAACTTTTCAGCATGCACTTTGTGTTTCCTAAAAGCCCATCTTGGTATTTAAAGAACCAACTATTCTCTGAAAAATACACCAGAGTGATAAAAGTCCTGTTTTGCATATGCACAGCAGCTCTGCTATCTTGGCCAAGCAAAATAATTAGATATTGAATGTAGAATGAGATAGTTAAATAGTCTTCTTTTTATCCCCTGAGGACATGATCTTGTAGGTGTGCTCACACATACAGGAAAAATAAAGCACAGCAATTGCACATCCTTTCATTCCAGTAAGTCTTGGTATCCTCTGCTGACAGAGCAGAAGACCCAAATCTTGGCCTTTTTCCATCTGCTGAAGTAATGGTTTAAAAATGCTCTACAACTTCATTATCTAATTTTGAATTTCTGCATCTATTTCTGCATCAGGTTAAATGAAATGGCAGGTTTCCATCTTATTTTCCATTCCTATCTTATTCTGAAATACTAGTGACTGTTTTATGGCCTGGACGAGGTAATGCTCAGACTTAGGACCATTTCAAGGTGGCTGCTTGCCCACTCCTCTGCCAAAAACAGTGAAATCACTATTCCTTTCTCTATTGCAGGGATGATGAAAGCCAGTTTAACATTTATTTAAAAATCCCGATCCATGTTCTAAGGGTAGTGACGATACCTTTCCTTTCATCTCTGTGTAGTACTGCACAATTGAAACACTTAAGATGACATGAAAAACAAGTGCCCAGCTCATTATTTATTTTGAACTTATTTTTAATTTTTTTTAAGAAAGAATTGGTCTGCAGAATATTTAAATCTTATATTTTTCTCTGCAGAAAATATGTTTTTTTTTAAGTGGAGGATGAATTTGATACTTCTAGCTTACCTTTATTATTGGATTTATTTTAGTACATCGACCTCAAATAGAAATCATTGGTCCTTTCTATCTTACTGAATGCCTTGGTGGGTTGTATTAGCAATAAGGTTTTTTTCATCCCTTTAACCAGGCAAACAACTTATTCTCATGCAGTCTCTGAATGCCTGTCTTTATATGTGTCTTTCTTCACATTTTTCATATATTGTTTTAAATTATTTTTTCTTTTATTTATGCCTTTCTCTATATTGTTCTTTTTATGTTTGATAATATAGAACATTCCTGGAGCATTGATACTTCCAACACCACTTGTTTTCTAGATTTCAATGCAAACATGATTTGGTTAGAGCTTTATGCTTTAATTGGGTTCCTCCATATTTTGTTGTTTTTAAGAACTGGTAATGGGTAAATCCAGCTTTCTTTCAGAGGAGAGATTATTAAAAGTTGTGGTGGGGTTAGATCCTGTGGCAGGTTGTGCTTACTCTTGAGTACTTTGCTCACAGCCTTTCTACACTGATCACATAAATCCAATGAATACACAATTTTGCATTTTTAGATTTCATTAATTATTCTTGCTTGATTATGTATTCCCAAGCCCCATATGAGATTCCTCTGTAGACTCCAAGAAGAATCTCTCCATTACCTGACCACCTGTTAAGGTTTGTTTGGAGTTCTGTTTAATGGCACAGAGTGATCCCTAGTGGATTCCATTATGAAGGACTAGAGTCAAAAACTGGGGATCATGCATGGCTTTAGTAGTCAGACTTTAAAAGCTCAGTTTGGTTTTCATGTCTTTTGTACTGTTTCAGTTTCTTTTTCCCATCCTTTCAAATGCAGAAAATTGTGTCTTGTTTATTGAACTGTACATTTTGGCCTAATGAAATAGTGCCTTGCACTTTTTCTGGCAAAGGGCTTTTTCTAGATTCATGGATACGTGTATGAAAAGTGTTGTTTGACTTGACTTATAAACAGAACTTTCCTGAAAGTACTCAATTCCACTAAAATCAAAGGGTCTTTAAAAAATAAGCAAACCAGAAATGGTTAAGAGCACTAGTTTTGAGTGCTCATTATTGCACTCAGATGACTGATCAACTTCCCTGAGCAGTGCATTTTGCCTAATTGAGCAGTTTTCCTTTCCTCTTGCAGTTACACTTTTTTTATCCAAGTTTCCTGGAACAGACAGTAATAGCAACACCAAGAGAGACCAAGGTTGTTAGGCTGCCACTTTATCACCAGTAGTGGACAATAACAGGAAGAATATAGAGATGGGGCTGACATGCAGATACTGCTTTGGTATTGTTAGTATGTTGCCAAGGGTGTTGTCCCCTCATTTATTACCCCTTGATGGCCTGTTCTTACATCAATTTACCCAATTACTTTTGAACCTGTGATAATAATTACTACCCTGACATTTAGTGTTAAGCTTTTCCAAACCTTAGAAGTGATGTATTGTGTAGTGTATACTCTTGTACAAATGGCACTATTTCTTCTAATGGTGTGCCCTTTCCTTTGAACATATTGATCAGTGCAATTCTGCAAACTTTTTTTACCACTCATAATTTAAAGGCAGTGTCTTTATGATACCCTTCATTAGTCACTGAGGCTACAACGTCTTTATTTCATTTTAGATAGTGCAGCAACTCATTCTATACCTTGTGTTTAGTCACCCTTCTCTCTCTTTTCCAGGTCTGTCCTATCTCTTTGATAAAAGGGGGAAATGCACATGGTGTTGAAGTGATACTAATGATTGAATGCAGCCTCAGTAATTAGTTTATAATTTATTATCAGCTTTTCTAACATTTGACCTGATTTTTTTTGACTGCTAATGGACTCAGTGCTGACATCAGAAGGACAAAATTTTCAAGTTGTATCTGAACAATACTAGTAATAATTTGGAGCATGACACTGTACCCATTAAATTCAGAGACCCACACTTTTTGTATTGTTCTTCTGCTCTGACATGGGCTTTGTGACTCATGGCCTGTAAGGGTGCTTAACCCCTTTCTCGTGCTTCATCATTCCAGGGACGAATCTCTCCTGATGTCATTTTTCCTAATACTGAAAACAGTACTGTGAAAATGCTGGTGTTACTCCTATTTTAAAATAAGTGAAGAAAAAAGCTAATTAAATTACTACAAGATGTAGTATTGATGTATTTGGAAAGCTTTTTTTTTATTTTTACCCAAAGGCTAATATTTTCTTAGAGATCTGATTTTGAACTACTCTGTGGGCAATCTCCTTTTTTATCAAAGCAGAGCAGAGCACAGTGTGTTAATTAGGCCTATTATAAAAGAGGCTTGCCCTGGGTTGATTCTGAAACAGAAAATCAAGAGGCAGCAGAGCATGACGTATTTGGAACTGACACTATTGCCTGCAGCAGGGACTGCATTCATAGATCATATGTTTGCAAAGATGCAGCAAATGGGAGCTGAAGAACGGCTCCAGTTTTTAAATATTTAGCAAAATGGTGTGTGGTCCTGTTGGAAAGACAGGCCACAAAATTTTCTTCTGAATGTTTTAATTAAAAACACGAAATTAGTGTTTCATTTGTGTGGTGTTTTGGGGCTTTTTGGTTTTTTTTTTTAAACAGTGATGTTCATAGCAGCTGAGGGTCTTTAATGTGATAATGAGATCCTGAAGTCTTTAATCTGATCATGGCTATGGGTGAATAATATACCGAGGCATAGAAAAATGTCCTCTCATTACAAAGCATGTTTTAGAAATGGTGTGGAATTGACAGAACTTTTGGATCTTACTTTTAATGTATTAGGAGGTTAAAAAGCATGAAATAAAAAATAAAAATATGTCAGGTGAATGTGCTTCTGTAGCCGTGGTCTTAACATTGGTCTTAAACTTTAGTAAGTTGCAGGGTAATAAGAATGTCATATTTTACTTTGAGCTTCTTAAGCTGATAATCCCATGTCTTTTGAACTTTATTACTATGAAAGACAAAATAGGTCACTCAGAATACTTAGATATTTTCTTGGGGCTTTTGCAGGGCAGACTTGGATACCCTGTAGTAAATTCTGAGCATTTGTACATGATATGATTAAAGCAGTTTCGGGTACTCTACATAGCTGGTGGTTATCTTTCACATTGCTTAAAACTGAGGTAGGATTAGATGGCTACTTCAGGATGAATATTTAACAAAACACAATTATTTATACTTCTCAGAAAGATTAAGCATCTTACTGAATAGACTCAAAAGAAAATAAGAAATGAGATTTGGGGGCATCTCTAGGATCACTGGATGCTTTACCCCATGCAAGAAGGAGGCCTCCCTTATATTTCTGGCGTTTCCATAGGGGTTCTCTCCTGAGCACGTTTTTCTTTTCAGCTACTTCCTTTTAATTGATCATTCATTATCATCTCTTTCATATTTGCAGTGATAGACCTCTTTGAGAAAAGAAATAAAAGGACTGTAGTTTTGGAAGAGTTTCCAGTGGTGCCTTCTTGCTGTGGCTGCCAGCACGGCCTTCTTTCCTTCAACAAAGGCAGAGCATCAGTCATGTGTATTGGTCTGAAGTAAAATGAGATTGTACAGAATACTTCTGTGGACCTCTAAAATAGCTGGAATTCACTAAGTCCTTAAATAATGAGTGCAGAAAATGAGAAGTTATATGCAGGAGATAGATTGAGAGCATATATAGACAGCTTTTCTCAGAGCACAGAAGCAAGGAGGGTCATAGCTGTAAAACTGGTAAAGGCGTTGATTGCTTATTTTTTCTCGAGTGGCTGGGAGTTTTTTTACAAGTTTATGTGCTCCTTTGAGGTAGGAATTCCTAATACAGTCACAGTGAGAATCACAGTGGGCAAGGCCTTGACATTAGATGCAAATAAGTAAGAACTTTTCATAATTTTCTTACAAATTATTCTTCTGTATTTGTTTCTTTAATTTGCTGTAAAGTGTCAAGATTTGTTTATATAATGGATATGCTATATTAATAGTTTGCTTCATTTTATAATAAATGTGCATATTCTTTGTGATATTTTAAATATACTTGCAATGGAAATAATCTTATTCATAGCCAGTTAAGTTGAACTGAGGATGTTAAATCAATTGCAAAAAAATTTATTGCTGTTCAGTACTGTCTATTTAATGGGCTATTAGGCATGGCTATTCTTTGTTTGAATATTGTATAATATTAAAAGAAATCAAAGGAGTATTAGACTCAGTTGGGTCATTATCTTGCTTCAGATATATATATGAAATTTAAGGTGATACCTTGATCCTGTGAAACTACCTGCTCTCATATGCTTTTTTCATTATATTAAGGTTGTAATTGCATATGGCTAGTCTTAGATATTTGTAAGAAATAGACCTATATTAGTGATGAACAAATAGATTTGTGGAAAGCAATTGAAATATTCTGAAATCACACATGATCTTTAAATGTTAATCAATTGTTTCCCAGGAATAAGTAGGCAGAGGTTGAAAGTTCTCAAAAATGCCTTAATATCCGTGACATTTAGGCATGTGAAAGATTGCAGTTTTCAAAAGACAGGATGCTCAGCAATTTGTGGAACCCAAGACTTCTTAACACAACTTCAGTCATACTCTCTTCCACACAAATCAGACTGAATTTACTAGCATATAAGGGAGATTTAGTTTAATGAAATCTCTATTTTTTACCTAATTAGCCTTCATTCAGCATCTAAGTAGCAAATATTGTGGCAAGAGACTAGCTGAATTCCCCTAAACCATGAGATGTTTTCCAGATGTTTGTCATCCCTACCTATCTTAGCAAATAGCAGTGACCTTGCTGAGGTTTCTGCCTTTCACAAGTGCAACAGAATAAATTTAGACCTGAGGTACTTTTTGATGTGAATTGTGAGTAAATATGTATGCTGCCTGCTGCCCCTGAACTTCCTTGCTAAATATCAGGGGCAGTAAGACACTGACCCATTTTTTGGATATTTCCACTCCTAATTGCCTAATTAATAAAACAAAGGCGGTGATAAAAATGCTACTGTTAACAGTTATGTGTGGTACCCCTGGTATTCCAGCCTTTAAGAGCCCTGCTGTCATCATCTGGCCACCCGCCCATGGTGCTGATGCCCTGCTGTTCTCTGTCACCTCCCGGCCCGCTCTGTCACCCTGGGCTGTCACATCTGCCTCTGGGCCCCAGCAAGGGGCCGAGGTGGTGTCCTGCAGCTGCCTGCTTGTGCTCCAGGTTCAGCTGGAGGTTTTAGCCTGTGCTCTGCTTCATGCTCTACTGGTTGAACTGGTTAACTGCTGGTATAGCCAAAAGGTGAGACCTTGATGTGTATTTACTCAGTGCAGTTGAGAATCCCGTGGCAGACTGTGAGAGAAGCAGCTTGGGTCAGGTGGTGCACAAGTCAGTTCCCAGCTCTGGTTTTGGAGCCTTCTCTGAAACACCACCTTGTCCCTAGGCAGACCTATCCTGACAGCCCTGGTTAAGGAGGACAAGGATGCTTAACCTGTGTGCAAATCCCTGCCTTGAGTCTAGAAACAAAATAATTTAATCTTTTCTTTTGATGTAAGTATGTGTCATATAGTAATCATTTGAAGAAGGGCTCAGGAAACCCAGCAGAAGTTCGCGTGGGCTCTCTGGGGCAGCAGTTCTGTTTGAGAGGCAACAAGAATATGTCTGTGGTGCTGGGAGTTGAACGTTTCTCAGCACTTCATTGACCCACAGAATGAGGGAGCACCAACAGCACAAAAAAGGACAGATGTGACAGACACCACATCTGGTGGGAGTCTGACAGCCAGGATGGTCTGAATGTACTCCGTACAGGAGACTGAGAGCCCCAAACTGAGCTCTGTGTAAAAGCTATCTGTCATTATCTACTAACTGTTTTGTCCTTGAGATAACAGAGACTCCTGGATAAATATCCATCTGTCATTTTTACAAAACCAAGAATTTTAATCTCCCATTTTCATTTTCTTAGGAATGCTGTGTATTTGCAGACTGGTGTGCTTACATGCATGCCCATATAACTCAAAGGCTGTTGGTGCCTTCTTACACAACCAAAGTATCTATATAAAAAGATTCTGACATATTAAATATCTCATAATGGTATCAAATTATAGGTCTTGTATAAGCAGAAGTATTAGTTTCTGTTTCATGGTGTGTTGGATTTTTTTTTCCTATAAGAAAAGCTATCATATTTAATTCAGGTAAAGTGTTATGATACACCTTCATTGCTCAATTGAGTCAGACAAAAAAGGCTGGATATGTTCCCAAGGGAGAGCATACTTTGAAGAATACAGTGGTTTACTTTTAACACATGTTCTTCACTGAAGTTTATATTTTCTTGAAATCCAAATTGTTGTCATCTTAGTTGGCCAGATACCTGTATGTAAGGACAGTAGTCCAAAAGTTCCATTGCTTTTATTTGATGGAGATAGGCTTTTTTAATTTGCAGGTTTGTATTTTATGTTTTAATTCATGTTTGTAGTATTTCAGTTCCCTTAAGGACCTTGTTATAGGATCAAATTTTTTTTTATTATAAACATGTGTAATATATATTTATATTTATGAAATACATACTGATTTCTGAAGGAAAAATCTAATTCAGAAATCCCAACTAAATGTGCTGCAAACACTAAAAGCAGCAAGGACTGTGATGGAGTGCGAGTGGCACAGCCTGAACCAAAGTTCTACTTGGAATGCTGCTGGTTGTGTTAAGCCTCTGTCAGTCCAGAAAATTGCTGCTGGGACATCTGTAGCTGCAGCTGGTCACACCAGAAAGACATGGACAGTTAGCAAAGAGCAGATCTGGGCCAGGGGTGTAATTTATAAAAGAGTATCCTGTTGTCCTAGTGGCTTGAACATAGTTTCTTTAAAATTACATAGAGCTCAACATACTATTCAAGTCTTCTTCACCTCTTCCAGAAAGCAGAGCTGTATCTGCACTAAGCATACACTGTAATCAGTTTGGCATTCTTTCAACTGAAAGCAAAGTAGGCACAAGGTGTAGGTGAACTGCCAGATAAAGATAATAAACAGTAATTTGCCAATTCTGGGTTCTTTCAAGCAAGTTTTTCTGATATTTATCTAGGTATCCAGTCCTGATGAACATTTTGGGGATTTAGATTGGGGATAGAAGGGAGCTGAGGCATTTGGGCAGAAAAATACTCTTGCATGAATCACAATTCTCAAGTAAATGTAATAAAGGAGAAAAATAGCATAAAACACATAATGGTACCAAAACTTGAGTTTCAGAGAGTCTGGCACTAAGGTAATAGAAATTAGTAGTTGTTCCCTAAAAGGTTGTTTAAATTGAAGCCACGTGCATGCATTTCATTTGTTTCACATGGGAACTATCACAAAGCGGTGCAAGTGAGTTGGATCTGCTAAAACCAGAAATCTCTCCCATCTCTCTGGAAAACATTCCCACTTTAAAGTTATGTCAGTTCAGTTCCTTTCATGGTAGTAATTTTGAACTTAACTATCCATTTAGCAAAGGAGAGGGCAAGCCAGCATTGAAGGATTTGAAATTATGTATTCTGGCCTTATGAAAATTTCATGGATAAGATAAATAAATAAAAGGTTTCCAGAGTGAATTGCTGTGGTTATCTAAGAGATCATATCTTTCCCTCACTCAACATCCTCATAATAAACAGCTATTGATTAAATTGAGGAGCCGCTTGGTCTTTAGTACTACAGGTGGGAGGTGGTCTGGGCTTCACTATGGTAGGATATATTTTATGCGTGCATTTTTTTTTGTGTTTGTGTGGTTTTGGTTTTTTTTTTTTAATCCACACATCATCAGATCTATATGTATTTATTTTTATATGTTGTGGAGATTTTTCTTGTGGGCAACCATTCTTCACTAGCAACTGAGCATAAAAAATGGAGGCATATCTATATAAAATATATATATATAACGTTAAGAATCAGCAGCTAATTGTAACTAGTTTTCTTAATGCCAGTGTTTAAATTGATGCTTTAGATTTGTGGAGTATTTTGACATGGGTTATTTTTAGAGCCATGATACCAGGCCTGGCAGATTAATATTTTGTTTTGGTGAATTTTCTTCCTATTCAATAGCCCTTCACCCTGTTAAGAGTTTCGGCCATTGTAATAGATTCAAAAGACAAAAAGCAAGCTATTGATCAAAGAACTCCTGGCAGAGATAAATCCAGCCTTAAACCTGCATAAACTGGCTTTTGAGTTTAGCTTGACTATTTATACTGTCCCATCATGCTAAGGGTTTGGTGACAGGAGTTGAAAGTCTGTGATCTGCTTTAGCTTGGAGAATGAGATGTGCCAAATGAAACATTAAAGAGTTCTTCTGTGCTTTGTTCTGTCCTAATGCAAGTTGTCAGGGGCTTTTTGTTGTCTGGCATTTTTTGGTGGAAAAAGAATAAATTTATTTTATCATAAACTCAGTTATTTATGAATACTTTAAACTAGAGCAAATATTTTCTGCAGTTAGGTTAAAAATAACATGTCCTAGGGGCAGAGGAAGCAGCTGTATTAAAGTATCTGCCTATTGCTACATTTTCAGGATTTCTATTAATGATACAAAGTCAATTGAAATGACATCTATTACATATTTATCCAAACAAGTGGAGAAAAAAAAATAAACTATGTGTTGCTAGAGAATCCATTAGAATTGTGTATCTTTGCCTGTCTTCCTAGAGGAGTTGATATCTACCCAGCGTTACTTCTGTAACACATATAAATCACACTGGAAAAACACTGAGACAGTGAGATTTGCCTCCTAATGTATATTCTTACTCATCTTTACTGTTTTGTGTTTTACATATATGCAGATAAAATTTGCATGCTCTGAAGGATACATTATGGTTCTTAAAACAGTCCTTTCTTCATGAAAAGAAGCAAAACTGGACTTCTACAGAGTAGTTATCTTCATTCCTTTAAGAACCATAAATATTTTTGCAATAATGCAGAGAAATTTTCCCAAAGGAGAAGAT
Organism: Chloebia gouldiae; assembly: GCA_003676055.1. Lineage (NCBI taxonomy): Eukaryota > Metazoa > Chordata > Aves > Passeriformes > Passeridae > Chloebia > Chloebia gouldiae. Next base: position 2,319,040 of record QUSF01000038.1, read on the forward strand.
GATTGTAAATAAAGTGGGTGATGTGAAAGTCTATATATATGCTTATGCTGTTAGATTCAGCAAATGCTACTCTGCTATGCCATAGGTTACAATTTTTCCTCCATAGATTTTTGTTTACTTTTATTGTCAGCATACAGTTTGAGGCAGGGCTGTATATTAAGGTATTAGAAATTAATATAGCATGTGCGAATCCTACTCCATACTTTATTGGCACTTTTGTATTCTTGTGTCTTTTGTTAACCTTTGTTTTCCAGGTATCTTATAAATTTCTTTCTTTACAGGTCTGTTACAACACAAATTTAAAATGATAATTACAAAATACTGTATTCTATGATTACATTTCATTAGTATCTTAATAATTACTAAAATCTAGCTTTTCTATTTGAAACATCCATAGTAGCAGTGAGAGGGTCTCCAGTGTTAATAATTTTGGTAAACTGCTTGTCTCTTGTAGTTTTGGATATGGCTCGACACGTTCCCCTGTACCGAGCTCTGCTGGAATTGCTCCGTGCTATTGCCTCTTGCACGTCGATGGTGCCATTACTTCTTCCTCTGTCGGGAGAAAGTAGCGAAGAGGAGGAAGAGCAGTTGGAGTCACAAGCTTCTGTTGGGACCTTGTTGGCTAAAATGAAGACCTGTGTAGATACATATACCAACCGACTGAGGTGAGCACTTCTGTCAGCCCTGCCCTTCATTTAAACTGTATTGTGTGGTCGTGCTTTAGGAATGGTACTCCCCAGTTTAGTCCTCCCACTGAGACACTGCAAACCAAGCTGCCCCTTGCTGGCTCCTACCTTCCCCTCCCCTTGTGGTGGGCTGAGAGGAGAATTGGAGGCCCAAAAGGTAAAAATCACAGGATGAGAACAGAGCAATTTACTGGAAGCAGCAATGAGGTAAGAGAACAAACAGCAACAATATTACTAACAAAAGTTTACAAAAGAGAGAGTGATTATTCACATGCAGAAATACTCATCACAGGGCTCAACCCAACTGCAGCTACACCACCCTGACCCCTCCCTCCAGCTGGGAACTGGAGGCATTATGGAGCTGCTCCCTCCAGTATGGAACGGGCACCAGCCAACTGCTCCTTCCACCGCACTTACTGACCAGGAGGAACTCCTCCTTCCCAGAGGAGAGTCCCTTTCCCCTGCCTCAGCAATGATCTCAGGTGGTGTACAGTAACCTCTGAGTCCTGGCCTCTCCTTTATACTGCAAAAATTAACCCTGTTCTGGCTGGAACAGGACATGTTTTTACTTATTATGAATGTAGCAGTGAAAGGAGATTGAATTCTGTCTATTTCTATGAATGGATGTTGCCATCTAGATTGAGAATATACCATCTGTTTGATCTAGATCTGTGTTTGTATGTATCTGTCTGGTTTACTGTACTATTTACAGGGAATGGTTTTGGTATAAGAGACATAAGCTGGTAGATTTTCATCGTCTTGTCATTTCATTGATAACTATCAATGTTGCAATACAAATTTTAATTTCTTTATTTTAATAATTTTCTGCTTCCAGTAATTGGTTTCTTGATTCTGTTTATTTGCTTCCAATTGAAAGACAGCTTCTTAAGAAATAATAACCTGTCCTTCTCTGCAAAATTTAGTGCTGTCCCTAAGCATATGCTGAAACATCATAGAAAGAAGGTAAGCAAAATATCAGGAAAAGGTGTGTGGAGAATGATCTTTCTCCCTCTATTAACTCAAAATATTTACCAATCATTACCTAAGAGACTTTTGGAGAAAGAATCTCATTATTGGGAACTCTTTCTAGTAGCTCCTGGTGAACTGGACTTTACCGATCAATTTCTCCAATCCCTTTTTACTGAGACTGCAACTCTTGCTTATCAAGCATGTAAGGTACCTGTAGTGGGATACTTTTTTTCTAGTGTAGTGTAGTGCAAAAGAAACAGAGCTGGGAAGGACAAAACCCAGTTCTTTATGTTGGATAACCACCTAAAAAAGTCAGCTTGTGCTTGCCGGCAATATTATCTATTTATCTCATAGTATATGTATATACATATGTATATGTATGTACATAGTATATGTAATCTTCTTAAAATAGGAAAGATATTTGGCTTTTGTGTAATCCATTTCCAATACCTGTGTAAGCAATTCTCTGCCAGAATTGCTGTTTTTTCTTTGCTAATCTGGTCATCCATTAGCCACGGATTTAATGGCCATGGAAACCTGTATCTTCTCATGTCACTTCCCCAGGCTGAAGCCTAAGAAGTTTCTTTGTGGGAATGGCACACAACTACTGTTCATAAGCTCTTTTCTATTTCATAAAGTAAATACAGTATGAGTAGTTCTTCAGTGCCAGCTTAGGATCTGAAAGCAAAGAAGAATTCTAGAGTCACAGTTATTTTAATATTTAATAATATTAACATTTAATAATTTAATAATTTTAATATTACATGGATTTGATAAGAATTCTATGGTTGGTTCTTTGTGCATTATCTGTACAATTTTCTTGTATTACTTTCTTATACCAGCACAAAAGAAAAGCTTGTCTTTTACTTGGTGGTTTAAGCATAGTGCTGTTTGTCTTTGAAGCAGTATATAGACAAGGATGAACATCAACAGCCTGGACAGTGTGGAGTCACTGGGGTGGAAGGCTTGAATTCTGGCACACCTTCAACTAAATTCTCAGCATTTTAGTTGAAGCTGTGCCAGAAAATAAGCAAGTATTGGCATGAATTTCTTAAATGGGACAATCTGCTGTTCCTTTTAAGTCAAATTGGCAGAACAACAACCCAAAATTATGGGTTCTAGTTTCAAAGGCAGAACATCACATCCTCTGAGCAGCAGACTTGCATGTCTGCCAAATGTCATCTCCATGTTGGACTGGGAGTGTCCACTTTGTTCTAGGATTGAAGGGGAACTGTTTGGTTTTGTTTTCAGTTAGCATTGAATTTCCTTTACTTTCAAAGGCCACAATATTCTGTTAGAAAATTGGGAAGTTTCTGGATAGTTGAGAAGACATTTAGGTATGAGATGATTTCTCATGACTGTCTGAATGCTAGGAAGTGAAAGCCATCAGTGATTGGAGAGCAGTCAGGCTGGTGTAATGAGGGCTGAGTTTGTGATGTGAGCTTGCTGTGGTGGCTGAGCCCTTTGCTGCAGGGAGCTGCTGATGTGTAGCAAAGCAGGTTCATTAGAACCAGCGACTGCAGGGTGAGCTTCATGGCAAATGGTTATTCTGGCAAAATGAGATGGTGGCTCATTCATGTGATGTGTTGCCTAGCAAGTTTACCTCTAAAATACCTAATTATGCTTCATGGGGATGCTGGACTACAATCAGGTGGGCTTGAGGCATTTTCTGTGCTGTGGCTTTTCACTGTCTTCACTGCTATTTTGGAGAACTTTTATGTGAAAGAGTGCATTTTTCAAACAAAAAATATTTTCTTTAGAACTGGGCCCCAAGAATTAAGGCCTAATTTGTTTTAATTTATTTTTTTAAAAAAAAACAATGATCAGTTCCTTCTGCTGCATGCTGAAACTCACATTTTGAATTGATGGTTGTCTGCAGGGAGCAGTACTGCAGCCTCTGATTTGGAATGCTTCCACTTAATGTCTGTAAAGAGTGCTTCAAACCCCAAGGCAGGGTAGGTGGAGCCATCTGGAAGAAGGTTACCAGTCATTTGCACAGTCCCTTGCCTGATTTGCCTGATTTCAGGAGATTTATTTAAGAAAGTGTAATTACTGGAAGGAATAAATGTGGAATCCATGAGGGCTGTGGTTGCAAATCCAGGGTAGTTTTATCCCAAGAGAGTGAGCTCCAGACTAAGACTAAACAACAGAGTGCTGTAAGCCCTGTCCCTGTGGTGCACAGAGGCTGAATGGTTCATTGGCTGTACTCTGTGAATGCTTTGATAAAGGTATCATTCTGTATCACCATATTTACCTCCAGCTACTAGGCATGGGTGAGTAAGTATTAGTATTGACTTTGAAAATTAAAGTTGCCTTGGGAGTGTACAATTCATTATTCATTTAGCACAGCATAAAGAGAAGGCTGTCATCTCTAGCACAAGCTAAATTAATGGCTTAAATTATTAGCATGTACACTGCTGTATCTTCTAGCAAATATATTAGTGACTGTCATCCCTTTAAATATGGGTTGACATTTTCTCTGCTTTTTCTTCAGTGGCTGAAAAACTGTATGGTGAAGTTTCTGTGTCTGAATTTAATATTTGGCTCCTCCTCCACTCTGGAAGTCGTAACATTTAGATAAAAGTTTTTCCTGCATTAAAGCTCAGGAGTTTGTTAAACTGCTAGTTATCTGCATACACAAATTTCTGTGCAGGCTGATAGCATGCAAGGAAGGAGCTGAAGCATCTTACTGGCTTTATGACTTCACTTTTGGTATTCTGCCTCCTCCTTCATAGAGTATTGAGAGATCTGTGAAGTTCCAGCAACTGCTCCTCCCAAGCTGGAGCCCTACTGGTGCCTCTGGATCGTTCTTGTATCACATAGTTTGGAGAGAGAATGAATCCAGGCAGGACTGCAGCACTGGAGATGACAGCAAGAAGGGAGAATGGTATTTTCTCAGCTAATATTGGGTTTTGCCCACAATTATACATGCTCACAAGTGGCAAAGTAGTCATCAGGTTGCTTTCCTAATGTGTGCACAAAGCAATATCATGTGTTTCAGGTCACACAGAGAAACAGTTTATGGACTGTCATCTTCAATACAGCTGTAATTTTGACACTGGAGGACTCCAAGTTGAATCTGACCAAGGAGTTATTTTGTAGGGTCCATAGAGCAGCCACAAGGCTGAAGCAGGCACATGGAGGCCTTCTGCCCTTCCTGAAGGACTGGAACCCTCACAGTGACTCTGACTGTTGTTTATTTTGTGTGTTCTAAGATTGCCCAGTACATTGATGATATGTGAAACCCTTTGAACTTTTTCATGGGCTTTGAATTACATTTTTCTCTCAGTCCTTTTATAAGCATACAGTTTAGGGAACAAAATAGGCTTTTAGATTTTTCAGACCAGGATGTTTTGTTACATAAGCGAGATAGTACAAAGACCATATTCACACCTCCATCTTCAGTTCTAGAGCTGTTTTGTGCGAGATTTTTATCTTATAGTGCACCTCTTCTTTTTAAATTGCATTATTTAATAGCCATAATAAACATGTTTTAAGGATATGTTTTTCGAAAGGGCTGCTGTGGTCTTCTAATGTAAAAGAAATAGAAAATTAACTATAATAGTCCATGTCTGCAGGAGTGTTCAGTTCTATCTCAGATCACAAAACTGTGAGCTCTAAAAATTTTCATCAGTGTGAGAGTTCATATGGCTGGGGAACCTTGGACAGATTTTTCCATCTAGAGTCTAGGGAATTAATTGATTTTCCATACGCTGATAGTAAATAAACTAAGAAACTGTAAAGTACTGTTAAATTTCTCCAACATTTGTGAATAATGCTCAAGTAGAGAATAAAACAATGAGGCAGATTCCTACAGGAGAGCTGGAGAAGGACTTTTTACAAAGACCATATAGTGACAGGACAAGGGGGAATGGCTTCAAATGAAAGAGTAGGTTTAGATTAGGTATTAGGAAAAAATTCTTTGCTCTCAGGGTGGTGTGACACTGTAACAGATTACCCAGAGAAGTTGTGGATGCCCCATCCCTGGAGGTGTTCAAGGCCAGGCTGGTTGGGGGTCTGAGCAACCTGATCCAGTTTAAGGTGTCCCTTCTGTGGGATTGGAATGAAATTATCTTTAAGGCCTTTTCCAACCCAAACCGTTCTGCGATCTCACAAACTGTGCAGGATGGATCACACTAAGTTGGTGTTCCTTTGAATCAAATAAAGGTAGGAAGACAAAATGGGAGAAGAAAAAAGTAGATGTCATCTCTCATAGGAGTCTTGCATGCTATGGCAATATCAGTTGGTTTGTTCCCCAAAAGTGGGGAAAAACGTTGCCTTTAGCATAACCATTGGAATATACAAGGAACACTTAGTGAGGAAGCTATGTTGATAAGGCAGTATGTCTAATTTTGGGAATTTGTGTATCAGCTGTCTTATCCTACCCAAGAAACTGGCTGAAATCTGTGATTAGGCAGAGTCAAGAGTCTTGGATGGGGCAGAGGTGTGGCTGAGTTAGATTTATTCCTGCATTTCGCTTCCTAAACTGCTCTTTCACAGGTGTGGCCTGACTCAGAAGTTAGGCAGATAATACTGGATAATACAGACCCTCACACAAGCCCCAGATAACTACAGTTGTCAGGGTAGACCTGTCCTGCAAACACAGGCTTTCAGAAGTCTCTTATGAGGAGAGGCAGAGCAGAGGTTTTCTGTTGTGCTCATGATTGCAGTGGACAGAATGTCCTTCCTCTGGTGGCACAGGAGATGTTAGGAGAATACATTCTCTTTTGACAGTTCAAAACTACTGAAGTGTAACTGTTGTGGACAGCAGGGAGAACAAGAGGAAATAATATTATTGGTACTGAAAGTTTGCATTTGAGTAGATGTCTCCTTTCCCTGCTGCTTCAGCTAATATATTTTCCTTGTCTGCTGAGGTAGTTGCTGTCAGTAACTCAGTATGTCCGTAGGAGTTTTTAAGCATGTGGTGAAGCATTTTGTTTATTAGGCAAACACCTTGATTTTTTTGATTCTGAGACCAAATAGAAGGAGGAAAACTAAACAAGTAGTCCAGATTCTAAAAGCAAGTGGACAACAAAAGAGCCACAAGAGCACTATTTTGAAAATGGATTTGCGAGAATTAATTTTACTTTTGGTACCTTCACTAAGCACATTTTTATTGTTTTTCACAGATCTTTCTCTTGCATAATACCCACTGACATTTTACTTCAGCCAGAATTTCTCCAAGGGTTTTTTAGCAAATAGCTTAAGGCTTCTGCATCAATAGCAGGCAGATCTAAATCTGCCTTTAAGTCCCTTTCTAGGGACTGGTAGCTGCTAGCATGTGTGTGATGTTAAAACAGGTTATCACTGAGGTTTAGTAGGTTTAAATATGTATTTCTGAAGGTGCTTAGTAGGTTATTTAAAAAATATTGGCCTAGCTTTCCACAAGGAAAAATGCAATAATAAGGATTAGAAAGTATGAATGAGAGATACAACTGATGCTTATTTGTCATAAATGTTCCTCAAATGCAACCTGGGGCTGGCTGTGATGCCTCGGATTCCTCATAACTTTGAGGATCTGAAAGCTCAGAATAGCTTGAAGTCAGCCATGGGCTAACATCCTTTTGGATTAAATCTGGAACAGGGAAAATGGACTATGCTACAGTAATGTATTTTGTTATTAATGCTCTCTAGGGATGTTCTCATTTGATTAGGTACAGTTCAGAGACCATATTCAGTACTACTGTAATCACCTCTACTGAATAGTTTAGAGAGTCATTCATTATGCATAATTTCAGTCTAGATTAAAACACAGAAAGGTTATATTTGCTATATCAAAACATTAAATTGCTGGTTTTACTCATGTAGATAGTTTCTTGGTTTGGTAGTGAGAAAGACAAAACCACTTCATCTTGGCTATTGAACTTGTTTGGGTCTCAAAACAAACAAGTGCTGTTGAAACAAAAATGTATAGCAAATGTTGCAAAATAATTTGCATATTGTTAGCATTAAAATCTCCTAAGTTTTGCAGGATGACAGTGTAAATTTATGCTGGCTCTTAAAACATGCACTGCATTTTCAAATAATTAGAAAAATTTGAGGTGTTTAAATTGATGTTCTGTTTTGCAGTACTTAGATTACATCCAGTGTAATCTAGATGCTTTTTATATTTTAAAGTTTTTAAAATTATATTACATTAAACCCTTTATTGAAATAAAAGCTCTACATTTCTGTGGCCCAGAAGAGAACTGCAGAGAGAGAGAAAATTAATGTTTGACCTGTATGGTGCCTGGGTTGATGTTCCTCTACATGGTGAGAATTTTTACTGGAGGTTTCCTAGAGTTTTACCATTAGTGTATTTTCAGTGATTGCTAGTCTATTGTATAGCAGGAAGGAGCACTTTATCACCTATTTAAGACTTAGTTTTGCACTAGGATCTGCAAGGATGAAATGCATATTCATGACATGGTCTTGTTAGATGGATTTTGTAAGGTTTTCTAATCCTTTGTGAAGGTGTGCAGATGTCAGGTCAGCCTGAAGGGTAGGCCTGAAATGTTGAAGCAGAAACTGCTGTACTGGAATCGCTGGCCTTGTGTTCATATTTTCACTGCTCATACCAGCTGTACATCTGTTTGTCAAATCAAGGCAACATGCTCAGTGTTGGAACTGCTGGTTGCTGCCTTCAGTGATGAACCTGAAGGTACAGAGACACATTCCATTTCAGAAGGCTTGGTTTAGTCTCAATGAGTTATCTTTGGTATTTTTCCCTGTTGACAGATACACTGGATACTGTATGCCTGGTTGAAAAATATTCCCTCAGGTTGTATCCTATTTCTTTGCCCCATACAGGTCTAAAAAAGACAAAGCTAAAGCAGGAGTAAAACCAGATACTTCTGATCAAGAGCCAGAGGGACTGACCCTCCTGGTGCCAGACATCCAAAAGACTGCAGAGATCGTTTATGCTGCAACCACCAGTCTGCGCCAAGCCAACCAAGGTGAAACACATACACTTCTATAAGTGCTGTTGCTGTTTATCAGTAATACAGCCATTTACAGATAACTTATAAATCAGCTTAAAAGCAAGACAAAACACTTCCCTCCTGTCCCAAACTTCTGAGTGCATTTTCAAAGGCAGTTGAAACCTTGTGGAAGTTTTTAAGTTTTTTGATCAAGGAAACAGAATAATTCAAGTAATTTAGAGTACACTTCACAGCTTCAAGCACAATTATGTAGCACCTTTATTTATTGTTTTTCTTGGCAGAAAATGACATACAGAACCTTTAGTAATAAAACTTTTCTGTTAAAACTAAATCTTATGAATTAGAATAACTATTAAGTAGATGAATGCAGAGCTAAAATCTGAAATGTGGGTTGAACCTCAAAAGACCATCTGATTGTGTAGTAATGTCAACTAAAGGTTAAGTAGCTGAATCAGGGGACTGCATTTTATAAAGGCATGTAGGATCAGCTCCTGATTTTGGAGAGTCCAGGAATGCATGTGGGACTAGCCATCCACACAAGCATATGTCATATTTCCTGTTTGAAATTTTAAAAAAGATAAATTAAAAGAAACAACAAAAGAATATTCAAAGAAGCAGCAGCCATCATGACTTATTTCTAAGCTGAGATTATGATCTTTATTTACTTCAAGCTGTTCAGATAATGATATACAGTAGTGAGAAAAAGAGATCTGTATATTCTAAGTGATACCCAGTTTTGAGATGTCTCTGCAAAAGAATGTAATCATGAAATGTCAACACTTGCTATGCTTTTCTTGGAATTACATAGTTAATTACAAATAATCATCACATTTTACACCACAGAAAAGAAGATGGCTGAATACTCCAAAAAGGCTGCTGTGAAGCCCAAGCCTATGTCTGTTTTACGATCCCTTGAAGAGAAGTATGTGGCTGTCATGAAAAAACTCCAGTTTGGTAGGTTGAGAAGTGTGAATGTGTGTGTTTTAGAAAGCAGACACTGAATAAATGTGTGTTTTGTTGAACAAAAGCCTTTATTATTTTAAAACTTAACAACTATCTTACATACATAACCACTGATAATTTTCACATGACAAAAATTGTACATCTGTGTTTTCAGGCTACTAACTCATGCACTCTTCGAAATAGTACGAAGTGTTTTAAGCATGCACTAAGGTAATTCAATGGACCAGATTAATTCTGTGATGCAATGGTGTCCATGTTTTCATTACAGTAATGATCTTTTATGAGTCTTTCAGTTCTCAGATTACATTGAAATGTTTGATTTTTATAAAGCTCATATATGTTATTTTTTTTAATAGAAAATAATTCAAATCAAAATGTGTTTTTAAATGAACTTGCGATGAAGTTGTGTCTTTTCAAGAAGTGCAATATATTGCATTTGGAAAATACAATAGGGATCAGTCCTTACTTTGACCATAAAAGAAATATATTACAAAAAAAATTAATAAAGAACTAATATTATCTTATCGAAAAAAGAGCTAAGAAACTATTGCAAAAACATGTTCACTGAGTATTTTTTGAGTTGCAGTGACAGCATTTGCAGTCACATTTCTTTGCTGTTGTATTTGTAAGAGGTTTTCCTCACAAATGTTTGTGGAATGTATGCCAAGAGTAGGAGTTAGGAAAGTTTGTAGGAAGTGGGAGCTGTTCCCTCTGGCAGCTGTGCTGCACATTTTGTGTAGTAAGTGATTGAAGAAAACCAGCTCCACTGTACGTTTTCATGGTTCTTCAATAACATTGCCACCAGCCCACAAGTAAATACTACTGGCACGTGGCTTCACACAGGTTCCTTTAGTAACATTGTTATGTATTTTTAAGTATCATCATATTCCTGATCAGGAATAGCTGGTAGCTTTCCAAATTGGGAGTGGTGTTTATTTGACAAGTTGCATATGAGAGTTTGTAAATTAGCTGCAGAAATTGTTTCAGCCCAGCACAGTTTATGCTTCAGTTTCTGTGATCACTGTTAACTCAGAAAAACTTTTTTTTTTTTTGTATTACTGTGATACAAATTAAGCTTTCCTGACTTTAATGCTCATAATCTTTATCCAAGACTAATCCATGACAAACTTCCCTCCTTCCCTGATGCGTTGAAATTTTTTTCTCTTCTAGATACATTTGAAATGGTTTCCGAAGACGATGACGGCAAATTGGTTTTTAAAGTAAATTACCACTACATGTCTCAGGTTAAAAACGCGAGCGACGCCAACAGTGCTGCCAGGGCGCGACGGCTGGCTCAGGAAGCCGTGACTCTTTCAACCTCATTGCCGCTCTCGTCTTCGTCCAGCGTGTTCGTGCGTTGTGATGAGGAGCGGCTCGACATAATGAAGGTAAGGAAGCAAAGCTGGGTTTAGTTCTCTCTTCAGCTGGGTGTACAAGTGCGCAGGAAGGTGCCTGAAATCTCAGGAAAAAACAGAAATATTTCACATCCGCTTTAATTGCTGTTCAGGCGTTAATGCAAGTGGCAGTATTTGAGACTGAGTCTGATTTCTCAGCAGCTTGGCAGGGGCAGGGAGAGCCCATCTGCCCCAGGAGCGTTCTGTTGGCCAAAGAGTCTTCACAGAACAGGATTCATTCTTTTTCAGCTATTCCAAAGGGAAAAGTTTAGTGCTGTTGCTCCATTATGGTCCAAACATATCTTTGCACGTGACCATTGAAGTTGCAGGCAGTAGGTATGGAGAAGTACACTGAGTGCCTCTGGGCCTGTATTTTGAAAACAACATTCTTTAAATAGCATCCAAAAAGAAAGAGTTTCCAGCTCCTTCTGTCTTGCTTTCCATTTGTAATCTGGAGAAATGAGTGTTTGCAGAGGGCTTTGCTTACCCACAGTATCAGACTGAACAGACCGACAGCCTATGTGTGATTTTGAGGTCTAATAATCCTGCCACACAGCAGGTGGAAATAAAATGCTTTGTACAACTTACAAAATCTCAACTGTGTAATAGATACAAGGGTGGGGATATTAAATGTTCTTTTTTTTTAACACTGGTAGGTTCTTATTACTGGTCCTGCAGACACCCCGTACGCAAATGGTTGCTTTGAATTTGATGTGTATTTCCCACAAGACTATCCAAATTCCCCTCCACTTGTGAATCTGGAAACAACTGGAGGCCACAGTGTGAGATTTAATCCAAACCTCTACAATGATGGCAAGGTAGGTCAGCTGGGATCCTGTGTTAGATGTAAAAAAGAAGTGAAACAGATGAAAGTTTTTCCTTTTGTGGTTGAATTACGGATCAGCCACTCCCAATGTAGAGGAGAAAGCTCTTTGGTTAATACCAGTCTTCAGACCAAAATGAAGAGGGATTTGCCAGTTTCAAGTGGGAATTGCCTCCTTTCTAAATAGTCTTGCAGATTTTTGTAGATCCAGCCTTTATGAGTTGGATTGGACTAAAAAAGCAAGTACTTTTGACTGAGAAAAATGTTCTTTTCCAACATTTTCTGCTAAATGAACCAGTCAGAAATTTGTTTTGGCTACCTGAAATATCCTTTCCATAGACAAAATATGCTTCATATCAGCTGCAGCTGAATGTTTGCTGAGTGCCTTGTCTCTTCTTCTCTATTTGCTTTCTATTAATGTGGACACAGAATAAAATTCCTAGTGGAGACTTTGTCTCCATTTTTCTTTGTCTAGTTTTAAGTCTTGGAAAATACTTGCCTCTAAGTTTATTGTGTTCGTTTGTCTCTTCGTCTTCCCTGTCTTGGATTGTTCCATTTTACAATAAGATTCAAGAACACCATAAACTTCCCCGAAGTTCAGATCAGTCACAAAAGTTAAGTGTTGCGGTGCATTTGGGGCACAATTAAGGAATAATTCAAATTTCTTGATAGTCTGTTTGACAGAAATCACCTTCTACAAGGTGGTTTTTAGAAAGCTGTTGTAAAAAAGTTTGTCAAAAAAATGAATGTAATGTCAACATTCTGTTCTGTCCACACAGAACAATTTTGTCATAATGTTTGTCTGTGGTATTAACAATGTCACTTTTTCAGGTGTGCTTAAGCATACTTAACACATGGCATGGGAGGCCAGAAGAGAAATGGAATCCCCAAACATCAAGTTTTTTGCAGGTGAGCAATTTCTTCTTTCTCTTCGAATGTCATTTAGGATTAATTAGTTTTCTCTTGGTCCTAATGATTCCTATTCTAGAACATTTAAACCAAACTAATCTTCTTCAAATAAGCACAAATAAAACAAAAGTCCAGAAAACATCCTTGGAACGCTAGGAAAGGACACTGCTGAGAAGACGTGTTCTTCAAAATACTCTTTCTAATGAGTATTTCTGTTTGTCTCGTCTTGAAGAGCAGTTGTTCATGTGTGCAGCTTATTCCTGTACCAGCTCTGCTCAGATGATTTCAAATAGTTTATTTTATTTTCAAAAAGAAAAAAAAAAAAGGACCAGGAGATGACATCATCTCATAGATTTATCACAAGTTTTTTATGGTGAAGACAAAAGAGTCTCCACACTGAGAGAGGAGAAAGTGAAGAACACTAGTGCAGACTGTAGCCTTCCTCCCGCTAAGCATGCAGGTGAGCTGAGTGGAGGAATAAAGATGAAGAGAATGGAAGTGCAGCTATGCTGTGTTCAAGAACAATTTGTGTTACATTAGAGCAGAATTTATTAGGGCATGCAGTCCTTATAATTTTCAGCTTTATTTCGCAGACATGCCCTGATTCACAAGTGAAGACATTAAGTAAAAGTAAAGCCTGCAATGGCTTCTTTCCTATGGTAGTTACTGAATTTATTCCAAGTTTGGAGTAATTATTATGTAGCACACGGTACAATTTCTGTTCCAAATCCTAGAAGACTGCACAGCTTTAGCATAATAGAATTACTGCCTTCAGCAGAACAGATTTCAGCTTGTTCAGGATTTGGCCTTGGAGAGCAGATTTATCAGTCTCCTGATTTATCAGTTCAAGAATGGTCTATTCCAGTGTGTGGAAGTCAGGCAAGTGAGGCAGAGGGCCAGCATGGGTAAACAAGAATTCCTGCCTAAGCTCATCTGCAAAAAGAAGCAAGAAAAGGTGGAAGGAGGGGGTGGCTACTTGTGTGAGATAAAAGGATATTGACCAAACGTTCCGGAGAGAAATTAGGGAAACTAAAAATCAGATGGCACTGAAAATGATGAGGGTTATAAAGACAAAGACAAAGAGCTTTTCATAAGTATGCTGGCAGCAAAAGAACATGTTTTCCTTAGGCTTTGCAGCTGTTCAGTGGGGAAGGAAACCTATTGGCAAGGGCATGAAAAAGGCAGAGGTCATCTCTACCTCACTCTTAGGGTTAAGACTTGCTTTTCCTTGTCCCTGAACCCTAATTAGGGAGATTTGTGAGAATGAGGATTACCCACAGTAGAGGAAATAGTATTGAAGCTGCTTGTACCCCCACATGTTGATGGAACCAAACTCCATGAGGAGCCAAGGGAGCCGGCTGGTATCACTGCAAAGCCATTTGCTCTCATCTTTGAGAGGCAGAACAATCAAGGAACTTCCGGCAAATCTCCCACTCAGCTTCAAGATCAGCAAGAGACAGGATCACGCTGGAATGGGTATCCAACACTTCCTTAATGAGTGCAAGTCTCCCAAGATTCAAATTCTTAATTAAGAGATGAACTGCAATTTTGGACTTCAAGTGTAAAATCGGTGTAGAAAGGTACAAGTATTTAGAAAGTCTTATTTTCACTAAAAGCCTTTTTCTTACATTAAAATGTTAGATTTGATAGTTAAAAATCGCACGCAGCATAGAAATTTATAATTTAAAACTTTCAGTGTTCAGTGTTTCAGTAAGCAAACTGTTGGGAAAAGTCCAATCCCTACCGTATTGGGAGAAAAACACTTTACAACTATTAAATAGAAAACAGCTGTAGGACTAAATAAATTGCTTGGAAAGAATTAAGCACTACATATTTTTTCTGGCTCAGAGATTGAACTCTTGTCAGACCACCCAAAATACTTCAGAAAGTAATTTTTATTACCCAATGAAACTGGAAGATCAGTATAGAGTTTCACATTCATTACAATTATAATTCAAGGTATCAACTGCTTATTCAGGCCCAGAAAGTAAAATGCTGCAGTGTCAAATTTCTCTACCATAGCTACTTAAAAAAATATAAATATCTAAAATACAAAATTGTTAAAAGCAAAGGCCTGTTATTTCAGAGACATGTAAAAGCCACAGAGATCACCTTTCATACCCAAAGCCTTGGCACTGAAGTCAGTCTACCAAGACTTAGCAACATCTACCTTAATATTCTGCCTTTTTTGGTACCTATGTGGTGATTTGTGTCATGAAAGCTGATTTGTGAGGCACATTCTATATGTTTTAATGCATTTACCTACATTTTAAGGTTTAACACTAAATAACTATGGCTGCTTCTAGTTGGGTGCAGGGCAGGGTATAGGAGACTGTGGTGATGGTGCACATGGTACCAGCAGCTACCTGGAGCACCAGCCTGACAAACAGAAAAATCTAGTTAATTTTCCTTCTCAGCCCAACAAGGGAGGCTGGTTCATATCTCCCACTGCACATGGCCAGTCCGTCAGGATAAAGACTTGGCTGCCCTAGCCTGCCCATCTGTGCTGTAATGAAAGCACAGCCACTACACAAGGGCAAAGTGCCATGGCACCTAAAGGAGTGAGGGTGTGTTCTTGTGAGGTGCTGGTGGGACTGAGGGTGACCTGTGTCATTCAGCTGGCTCTTGGACTGCTGCTTTGATAGGAGTTACTGGTCTGGCATTGTGTCTGTGGAGTGAGGAACCATCACAGAGAAGATGGGAAGATGGAACACTTCTGTGCTGGCTTTGCTACAGAAGAAACTCCAGGAGAATGCCAGACTTGAGCACAGAGCACAGCTGTGGATGTCAGGGCACTGCCTGCAAAAGAGTCAGAGTTTGTATTGCTGCTGATATGGCATCTGTCTACTGTGAGCTGTACATTCTGTATCCACCAAGAAAAAGGAGGACTCTTGTCTTCCATATTCAAATTCACAAATTAGGGGATGTTTTAAAGCTCTAAGTTGTACCTAGACTGGGAGGAGAGTCAGTTCCAGAAACAGCTGCCCTGGCATATGGGTATCTGCACCTTAAATATGCCCAGTGTTGGAAATGCCATTCCTAGGTCTGTAACATATCATCAGCTTTTCACTAAATGAGGAAATGTAAGTGTTAAAAGCATCTTAGTTGAATTCTTTACAGTTCTGGGAGTTTGTGTCACAGAACTGTAATGCCTAAAATTGTTGCTGGTGGATTTGGTCCTAAGTACACAATAAAAACTTGCCCTTCATTTAGTAAAAAAAAAACCTAAATGGACAGGGATAAACTCTTTAATACTGGAAAAACTAGCAAGCCTTCAAATCATGAATATGCAGTACATCTACATTTGGATACCTATGAGCCTTATGTATCTTCTTAATTCTTTAGGTTTTATTAGGAATGGCTGAGTATATTGTTAAATAGCTTGAATTTATGTAAGCATATATTTGCCGCGTGCCTCGCTCCCTGATAGTCCCGCTCCCGATGGAGCTGTGCCCCGGCTAGCTCCTGCCGTAGGCGAGGCGGGCAAATCAGGATGCCTGCCGCTGGACCACCGAGTGGCTTTAGCAGGCACCCTCGTGGGCTTCGTGTGGACACAGGGCAATACCCAGAGCAACGAAGAGGAGACTCTCTCTGGTGTAGCAGCTTTGGTTTATTAACAGACAGGAACCTCCAAAGCACAACCCTAACAGGACGGGTGCTCACCAGAAAGAGCCCCGAACAATGGGGAGCAACAGTTTAAATACGGTGTGGGAGGGGAAACAAACGACCAACAGTGAGCCAGCAGGGGATGGCCAAGGGCATGAGGGACAAGGGAAACCTCTCATGGGGAAAGGGCACGGGAGGGGCCCCAGGTCCTCGTCCAATCACTCGGTGCCCTGGATGGAAGCTTCTAGATGTGTGGGAAGGAACACCGAGTGACAGACAAGGCACCTGGGAGGGGTAAGGGGAATGACTCGGCACTTTAGGGAAGATTGACATTTACTGGAAAGGCGGGAAAAGGGGTACAAGGCGGGAAAGTCTGGGAGGGACCAATACATAATAGGGGAAACCGGGACAAACCATTTCAACCTTAAATAAGAATACATCATACAACTTAAAGAACATAAAAACACACCACCACATCAAAAGGGGTACAAGGCGGGAAAGTCTGGGAGGGACCAATACATAATAGGGGAAACTGGGACAAACCATTTCAACCTTAAATAAGAATACATCTTACAACTTAAAGAACATAAAAACACACCACCACATATATTCACACATGTGCTGGATAGTAAAATAGAAAGGAGGAAATTTGTTATTTCCTAATTACTGAATAGTTGGTGCTTTGTTCATATAGTATTGAAAACATTTTTCCTTTACCTTAAGAAGAATATTGGGATTTGTTTTATTGGCATATGACACGGTGTTGTTTGCAAAATGTAAAACTAAAGGTCTAAGATAATTCATTTGAAAGAAAAAATGGGAGACAGTGTAGATCAGGATTAATTTCAGTGATTCATGTGGCATTTTACCTCCTTTGTTTTTTTTTCCTTCTAGTTCAGAATTAGAAGAATTAGTAAACTCAGACATAGGGGACAAAATTGAGATTGAGAACTTGACAAATACACTTTTTTTCACAAAGGGGGACAATCAGACATTTCTTCCTTTAAATACTTTTACTTATATCTGTTTGTTTGTTTTGTAGGGCTTTAAGTTACATTTGTCATTTTCTCAGTGTTGGAGCTAAATACACAGCCACAGGACTTGATGGATTTGTGTGTAGTGACAATTTAGGTTTGAAAGCATGGATGTTCCCTGGCTGCATGTAGCCTGTATCACAGATGGAAGTACTTCGCCACAGAAATGTTTTTGCTTGTAAGGTGAGCAGAGCTGTGTATATTTGGCAGCACAGTTTTAATATTTGGTTTCTTCTCTTAACAGGTGTTAGTGTCTGTCCAGTCCCTAATACTGGTGGCAGAACCATACTTCAATGAACCCGGTTACGAACGATCGCGGGGTACTCCGAGTGGTACCCAGAGCTCCAGGGAATATGATGGAAATATTCGACAGGCAACAGTCAAGTGGGCAATGCTTGAACAAATGAGAAATCCATCACCATGTTTTAAGGAGGTAGGTTTTGTGAAAGGCAGTATTTCTCTTTTTTGAGCATTAAGAATAATGCAAATATTTGGTAAGATCATGCATGAGATGTCCATTTTAACCTGTGGCAACTGAGTCAAGAGACTGACGTGAGCAAGGACACACCAACTTCACAGATTCTTTTCTGGGAAAGGGAATGCAGGCAAAGTGGGACTGACCTGAACAGGATCTTGGTGCACAGTTGGATAAAACATGGTTCAATTAGCTCACTCTTACTACTGAGCAGGACCTTTTACATGGCCTGTAACACCTGTTGGACAGCCCTACAAAGGGGCAGTCCATACTCTGCATAAGTAACAGGCCTTATTTTCCCCAAGATCATGAATTTGAAGCAAATACTAAGAAACACTTTGGATACACCAAGATAATGCAAATTGGAAAAATAACTTAAAAGAAATTCCACAAAGCATCTGCACTAGAAATCTGTACCTTTGAAGACAACTGTCTTGATGCTGCTAAAAGCAATGCTAACCTTCATGCATTCATGTAGTCTTAAAAAAATTACTGTAATAAATCAAATTGCTTAATTTGTTTACATTCCTGAAAATAGACTAAGGGTTACCTGTAGCATCGTAAAAGAATTTAGTTCTTAGGGACTTCTCAGTGTCTGTAGTCCAATTCCTTTTCCAAAGCAGATGAATTCAGTGTCAAGGACTTAAACATATACAGCAAAGAGTTCAAGGAAAAAAGAGCTGAAGAAACACTTAAGAGAATCTGTATGAATATTAATACAAAATGTTTGGTCAAACATGAGTCATCTCACAGTATTACCAGCAAATACTTCCAGAAAAACAGATTTTGCTCTGAACTACTACTACTGTTACTAGTGTTGAAGCATGGAACCATCTGGCAGTATCACCTATGCTTTAAATTGTCTACATAATAAAATGTTGAAAAAGCCTAATTATTTTAGGATTATGCACATTGCTGGGTGTGGCATCTGAGATGCTGATCTCCCATCCCTTCCTTGATATTGTAAAAAACATCCTTTGGAATGCAAAACCTTTTTTTATTAAAATTACTGTGTCTTTTGGAATAAGAAAAAATATTTTTACCAACATGCGGGTAAAAAAGGATGTGCAGTGTATGTAGGGATGTTGAATCAGTGAAATAAAACCTGGTGGTCATTCAGAATTGCCTCTTAAATGTCCTACTCAATAAGCAGAAGACCATGCATGATAAAGATAATATCCAGACACATAATCCAATAACTTCTGCTAATAGGTCTTTTTCTTCTAGCTAATGTAATGGCTTCACTTTGGCAAAAGGCATTCTTAAATCACAGTAAGAATAAATTAATTGAATATATAAGAAAGCAGTGTGCTCCCTGACAATAATGCTCCACATTTCTTCTCACATGTACAGAAGTGAAGGATATGCAGTTTTACAGCATTTGGTAACTGAATCCCAGTTATTGTTTCTGCACTTTTCTTTAAGAGTCTCAGTAATCAGGTGCTTATTCTGCAGTGCAGCTCTCACGCTGCTGGTATGAAAAGGCAGCTTTGGAACAATGCTAGAGCCCGTCTGTGGCCCCATCCAAATGGAAATGTATCTCTCGGATTATCTGAGCACTTCTTTGGCAGATTCCCTTTTTGTTCAGACCTCTGGGGTTTTTGTACGGTTATCTTAGAAATCTTAACAGTGACGATCAATTCAGTAACACAAATGCAAACTCATGCAGAAGACTGAGGTCTAAGACTGTAGATCCTGAGATCTGTTGTCTTCAAAATTCTGACTCTTGTCTTCAGTATCTTAAATGATGGGCAGGCTCAGGAGATCTGAACTGCCAGTCTTTGGGAGTTTTTCCAAGCTCCATTATGGATTTAAGGAATGTATCCAGAATTGAAGTCAATTACGCATTCAATATGCCGTTTCTCTTTAGACAGATAGCTATTTTCTCTAACCTCCAGGGGGAAAAATTATTTTTTCCATTATGTTGCAATATGGCCAAGAACTCTCAGTGCTCAATAAAATTTCTTTGGTTTTATTGTTGCCTTCAGTGTTCAGTTTCAGAAAAGTGTTTAAGACAAAGCCAACACCAAGCAGACTTTCACAACTTTGTATGGGTGTTGATTGGTTAGGTTTTTTAAACTCAAATGTGTACTTCAATACGAAAATTACTCTTCAGTCAAATACTGGCTCCCATCCAAACTGGGCAGCTCAACTACCATGGCCTGAGAATTCCAGTGTCCCCAGACATGCTACCTCTGCCTAGAGCAAAGCGGTTGCATCTCTTTGGAAGCAGCTGCTGTGATCCTTCTCTCTGCAGAAGTGTGTAATGTTCCTGTGCTCGTACTGGCAGCAGTGTTTCTGCTCATCTGTTTTCTGTTCGGGCAGCCCATAGTCAGTGACAGGGAGGACGTGGTGCTTCTGCTTGCTCTGTGCTTCTCTAGCAAAACAGGGCAGGGAAAGAAACAATGGAAGCCACAGCACAGTCTCTGTGTAGCTCTGCTCCTGTTTGAACTTCGTGCCTGCGTAGTACATCCAGCTTTGAACTGCAGAATGTGAGCAGCACTCTGCTCTCCCTTTTGCTTTTGCTCGGTTTATTTCTGGCACTGGGTTATCCTGCACTCAGGTAACACAAGTGACTGCTGAAATGGCAGGCTGCACACAAACACTGTATTCCTACATACTGAAAGAGATATCCAGACCAACAAACTCCCCAAGACAGCATGAGCTGAATTCAGAACAGGTTCCTCAGGGCTTTTTCCGCTTGGATTTTGGAAATCTCTGAGGACAGAAATTCCAGTTTTATCTTCAGTCTGGTTCAATTCTAAATTATCTGATTTTTTTCCCTTATATTCAGTTAGACACACAGAGGTCTTGCAAATTTGGTATTGTTAAAATATATGGTTCTTCCATCCATATTACATTGGGAATGTTTTCTCGCAGGTCATCCACAAACACTTCTACTTGAAAAGAGTGGAGATCATGGCTCAGTGTGAGGAGTGGATAGCAGACATACAGCAGTACAGCAGTGACAAACGGGTAGGCAGGACTATGTCCCATCATGCAGCAGCTCTGAAGGTGAGATGTTTATAACAAATCTAAGTTTCCCAGTTGTCAAGAGATGCAATGTGTGTGCATTCCACTTTCTCAGTATTTTTACTACTTCCTCTAGCACCTGTCCTGCCTATTTTTTCCATGAATATTTGTATAGGATACAGTGACCCTGAGATGAGTTCAGTTGGTTGCAGCATGGTGCTGGTATAACACCACAGTTGTGGGTTTGATCCCCTATGGGCCATTCACTTCAGAGTTGGACTTGATCCTTGTGGGTCACTTCCAACTCAGAATATTCTTTGATAACAGCTTCTTCTGGTCACTCTGAGGGTGGGTGGGGGTTAATGATAAAGTTGTATTGCAACCAATTCCTTGACAGAAAACAAGCTTTTAGAGTAGACAAGCAGTTTAAATAATAATAAATATTTTATATATATATATATATATGTAAAATATATATTTTAAAATATATATATATAAATAAATAATAAACTGATTGGTCAGCTACAATCAGTTTTATCCTGTGTTAACTTGAATTGTTCTAACCATTATAAATATTTTCTTCCCAGCTATTACCATTTGTGTATTTTGTGACCACACAGACAACAGGGCTATATTGTTTTTCATATTTGAGTGTTTATTTCCCCTGAGATACAAAACCCAAATTTAGAAAGGTTTCTTTTTTCTATTGCCAGATTTCCATTCTTTCAGTGTGACTGGTCTTCAAAATGAAGTTACTATGATCAGTATACAAATCTCTGCATATCTGTCTCTGTGAAAGGTCTCATCATGAATTCTTTATAAATTTGATTTGACTGTGTGACCTACCAAGTCCAAGCCGGTTTCTGCTGTGACCCCCAAACACAGATATGACTCAACTGCAAGACAATAGAGTAACATTTATAGTGATGCACTTGTTGGCTGCAGTTCTGTCGACCACCTTTAATTTGTCCCTAGCAGCTCTTGCTAATTATTCTGTCACTAAAATGAAAGTACTAAAAGTTAAATATAGGGGAGAAGTTGATCCAGACATGTACTATTTCATATGTACTATTAAATGTACTATTTCAATAATAGTACATTTAAACCTTTTCTACCTACTCCTCTTTTTGCCTTATAGTGTCTAACCTTGTGAAAAGTATTGTTTTAACTGGCCTTCCATGCTGACTATTTTTTGTATATCCAGCGTCACACAGCTCAGCTGCGGGAAGAACTTCTAAAACTTCCCTGTCCTGAAGGATTGGATCCAGACACTGATGACTCTCCAGAAAAATGCAGTGCCACAACAAGCTCAGAAGAGACCATGTTGCACGACCAGGTTAAACCCAGCAGCAGTAAAGATGTCCCCACTGATTTCAAGTCATGAGTTGCATTGACATGGACTTTGTAGACACAACGGCTTTGAAGCACAAGCCAAATATGTCAATATTTGTATGTAAGAAGTTAATTATGTAATAGGTAATGAAATTGAAACTATACTATGCCCTTAAGGATATACAGTTTAATTAAAAATGATCTTTTATTTACCTGTACAAGAGTGTAAACTTTTTTGTGCTTTTATTTTTCAATTGTGAGAACCACTGATTGGTATGTTTAAAAAGTTATGTATACAAAAAATGGATAAATCACTGATATATAAGGGAAACTACCTTAGGAAAGAATGTTTACTGAATGTTTATTATTTTTTTTTTTACTTGTAGAGTGAGGGCGGTTGTAACAAAGAATATATATTGGTCATTCTTACAGCTACTATTTAAAGTCAGAAAATTTTCACTGAATTTGATAGATTTTGCGTTTGGCCATATATTCATGCTCATATTTGATTCTAAAGAAAACCTCCTGTATACTTCAATAAACATTAAATGGATATGATCCCTCTTTTATGATTTACTGGTACATTTTTTAAATAAACTGCCATAAAATACGTTCTAGCTGAAGACTTGCACTTGTATGACTGAATTCATTACAGTCAACGTACTTAATTTTATACTTACTAAATCTAAATGCAGATGAAATAAATGCACATGGTTTTACCTCATGCCAAATTTGGACTTCTGAATTAGTTGGGTTTTTTGGCTATTTTATGCAAACTAACAGTATTCTAAATTTCTTAGGGGCTATTCTGGAACAAAGTCTTTACTGTATTGAAATGTCTGGTTTTTACAAACTCAGCTTACTCTTACTGACACGCCACACAGGACTCTGATGTCCTGTAGTTCCTGCTGTGTAGACTTATTTCCAGTTTTATACTTGCAGTCACAGATCCCTAACTAAAAGTGTAAGGAGTTTGTTTGATTTAATAATCAAGTTTCATTTTTAACATAACATGCATTGCTATCATTGTTATTAATTTTTGAGCAGTCCTTGAAGGACTAAAAAATTAATGCTGGTATTACCTCAGACTAATGATCTGTTGTATGATAAATACTATAAATCAGGCAAAACCAAAAGTTTTTTGTTTTCTATCTGTTCTTTGTTTATAAATATCACGCTGGAATTTTTCACTTTTTGTTTTACAATGTATTATTTCTAATCATTAAAAATGGCACCAACTGAGGCTGTGTTCTTATGCTCATGGTTAACAGTTAGTTCTGATAGTCCTGACCAAAGAGCAGTTTTTGTATTCTACTGATGTGCTGTGTTAATCCAGGGCCTGTTCTGATTGCACATACCTCTCAAAATACCAGCCTGGTTACTTACATCTGTGGAACTTCAGGGGTCCTTAGTCAAAGAGCAAAACAAGCAGCCCTGTGCCAGAATTGCTGGTAAATACATGAAACAAAGAGCTTATGCCACATAGTCCAAGTGTTAGAACTTCATCAGTGTTAAAACAGCCCTGCATTTTTCCAGATAGGTATTTACTTACATTCTATTACTGTACAAAAGGACTGTGATACTGCTGTAAAGGCTCCAAAAGCAAAATTACCCACTGACTTCCAATTATATTTGTTAGGAGTTTCCATTAGAGCTCTTCATTTACGGCTTCAACTGCCTGTCTACATGAGCAGTCTTTTTATAAAATCTTGGTATTTGTACCAAAACCAATGTATTGAACCCGAAGATGTTCTTTAAACAAGTCTTTTTTCTTTACCATTGAAACACAGGACTGAAACAAAAAGTACCCATCTTACATTGATTTGACATGAGGAAGGTGGTTAACATGATTGTACCCTTACCTCCGGTGTGTATTTACGGTTTCATAGCAATGCTAATGTGAAGTCGCTGCTGCTTAATTAAGCAGATGTAAACAGCTGCATGGGATATTAAACTCTAATTTTCATCCACATACCAATTATCCCTCTTTTGCTCTAACATGAGCTAGAATGGTATTGTGCCAAATTAATGCAGAGATTCAATCCTTAATAAATTGCAATTGTGTTACAGTCTAGTAAGTAAATTGTGAACTTTGCAACAGATACAAAATACACATTTTTACTTCTTTAAATACACAAGGTAGCTATGCTACTTGGCAGTAACATCGCAGTAAATCCTATGAGGTGGAAGACTCATCTCTTAGAATTTCATCAAAGTAAATAGAAATCCTGTACAGATAGATCACAGTTTCCAACCATCCATTCATGTCCTGTGTTTTTTGATTTTGTAGAATATGTTTTAAAATGCAACAGAAGTTATTTTCAAGAGTGCAAAGGGCCACAAACTGCTAGTTAGATCATTATGGAATTTTACTCCATGGATTTTCGGTGCTGCCTTTGGCCCAGGATTGACTGTTGACACTACAGTTCTGTAGCATAGTGTGGCATGTTACCAGCCTTTGGAATTGCTGTAGCCACTCTGCCAGAGGAAGAGTAAGGCACCACAGAGTTAAGCAGGAGTGTTTTGTGGTGCTTCGCAGACAACATTGCCAGGCTTTTCTGACTGGTGCAACCACAGTGTCTACAGAAGAGGAAACAGCTGGGCAATCCATGAGACCTCATGCTCCACGAGAGCAAAGCCCTTGTTGCACTGACTGCTGCACACATCGACTCTGTTCTGCAGCTGTAGACACAGAACTCTCCATATACAGACAGTAATGATGGTAGCTCTGCAGGATTTGATGGTTGCCTCTGGAATTTCCTCTGGGTAAAAGATGTGCATAAATGTAAGGATTAATGCTCCTCTGTAATTCTGCCGCTCCTATACAGGAAGAAACAAATATGACAATCTAGAAAAAAATAAAAAATAACAAAATTTGAAACATAAAAGCTGTAAACAACTTCCAAGTTTCACTCCAGTAATTACATGTTAAATGTTTAGGTAAAAGCAGAATAATATATGCGTGACTATAGATCAACTGGATCTGCAGTGACCTGTGTGGCATTGTTGGTTGGGTTTTGTAAATGTTTTCTGTTGTGGATGCAGGTGAACCTAGTGGGAAGAAGTGACGATGTCTGACTCAGTTCAGAAGGCTGAATTATTTCTTTATTATAATTATGATAAAATACATTAATATACTATATAAAAGGAGGATACTAAAAACTACATACTACTTTCTCCTACTCTATCTTTAATCTAACTAACTCGTGACCCTGCTTGCGAGAGTCCAGCCACAGGTGGATTGGATTGGCCATCAGGCTCAAACAATCCTCACCAGAATTCAATCAAGCGCTCACTCCAGGTAAACAATTCCCCAAACACATTCCACATAGGAAAAACAAGGAGCAGAAATAGAAATTGTTTTCTCTTCCATTTCTCTCTGTGCACCTCTAGGAAAAATCCTAAGAGTGAGAGAAAATGTGCTTGCCACAGTTTTCCTTCTGTAAATCTTTTCCATAAGCTCAAGGTAGATACTGTGCACCTCTGCCAGCCAGGTAAGGAGACTCTTCTGCAGCCACAGGTAAAATCCTACTGCTACAGGTAAGGCACTGGGCTGCTGATCACTTTCATGGAGCTTCAGTGTGAATGTGCCAGTACTGTGTTTGCATGTTCTATTTAGCAGCAGTGGACCATCTATTCTTTGCTTTAAAAACATTTTTAAAAAGAGAGAAAGCTCCCATACAATACAGGAAATGTACCGTTCTGCTATGATGGCTCTATCAAATAGGGCATTCAATTTTCTGGCAGGATCACATTGTTAAGAAAACATGACTTCAAAATGGTCTTTTTTCCAGCTATGTCATCTATTACTTTTCTTCCCCAAAATGTTTCTGATGGCACTATAAGAAATGTTCTGTTTTACGTCTTGAGGAAAACAACTTGATTAGCAAACAGCCATATTATTAATTTGTTTTGTAAACCCATAAATGCCTGAACACAAACCCAGCTGACCTACATTTAAGCTGGGACTATACTTTGTTATTCTGATCCCTGTGAAGGAGAATTATTTAGGCTTAGATTTTCAACTGGAGTTTCTAAGGCAGGCCTCCATTTTATAACTTCAGCTGCCTTTGTATTAGTATGATTTACAGGTGTTTCCTTTTTTATTTCCTCAGAAGCCAGTCACCACCAAGTGGATTTATCTTCTTGGACTGCCAGCTCTCTCTATAGAAAACAGAAATTAAAAGCATTTTACAAAAGAAAGGAGACATATTTTCATTTTTTTTCTTGTCATAAGGAACCAAGTACATGGTGCAGAAGGTATTTCACATCTATTTCTCAGGTATTTGTACTAACACAAACATGTCTGTCCATGTATAAATGCATCTGGTCTGGCAGTCTTGAAAATGTTTCCTAAGCTGTATTTTTCCTCTCCTTCTCTATAGACAATGACAGCTTTAGTAGGAACATAGAGCATTTATATCACAAAAATGAGCATTCTGAAATACACTGAGCTGAGTGGAGATGAAAGCTCCCCCACAATTACTAAAATGAATCACAGGTGAAATATTTTGATTTTCCAGAGATTGGGTGTTGACATTGTTTTATTCTCCTAAACTATGAATGCAGAAAATACATTATTTACCCATTGAATTACTATAGCAGAGCTCTTAAATAATCTCACTACTGCCTCTGTTTAATAAAGGCTCAGAAAACAAATCTCAAACCACAATTCTCTGTCTTGATTGAGAGAGTTCTGCATATTGTGACCTGTCATCTCTGCAGGCTGCAGTCTCTTCTCTGGTCTTCTTGCCTCAGAGCCCAAGTTTTGGCTCTCAGAAAATGACCTGGTCCACTTAGTTCTCCAGGTGTATTAATGCTACTTACTCTTTGCATTAAGAGTGTAAATATGGAAAATGAAAACAAACTGAAAATCTCATTATAAAAAAATTCAGTTTGCCATCTGTAAAGTTGTTTTGCTTCATTAGGGATTTTCTTATTTACCAGGAGACCAATGGGAAAAGCAAAGCTTGGGGGGTTTCCATCTTTTCTGTTTTCATTAAGATATTTAAACAAGCAGAAACAGAATACCAACAGAAAATGTCTTACAATCCACTCCTAAGCAGTGGCTTGGATGTCTCCAGAAGTCCTGTAATCTCACCTTGAAATTCTAAGTTTTCAGCCACAGAAAACCTTCACCCATACCTAAATTAGGAATAAGCATATTAATGCAAATTTCTAGAACTTTTTCAATCAAAATTTCTTTGATCATTCCAGAGCTTTCAATATAAACTTATTTCTACAAGTATTTTAAGTAGTATGTAAGACGGTGGCCTT
Organism: Chloebia gouldiae; assembly: GCA_003676055.1. NCBI lineage: Eukaryota > Metazoa > Chordata > Aves > Passeriformes > Passeridae > Chloebia > Chloebia gouldiae. The sequence continues at coordinate 2,346,401 of QUSF01000038.1, forward strand.
AGCTGGATTGTGGTGCAGCACAATTCTAAGCCTGGACTATGAGAGCACCTCTTTAACACTGCAGGAGGATTACCAGTGGTTAATTCAGGTTGTGACAAGGCCACCATCATCACATATGTACAACCAGCCCAGCCAAGCAACAGCATTCTTGCATTAGAGAATCCAGAGTGCCAGATCCCTGTGCACAGTGGCTGGGAATGGTCTGCAGGATGAGTCCCTGCCTCCATCCTGGCTATAGCTACAGTTCAGGCTGTCCTGAAAACCTTGTAGCTGCTTGCTGGCAACATAGTGGGGCAGTGATTCAAGAGAGAATGGACGTGACATGGCACATCACAACCTAGCAGCCAGCAGCAGGATTGCTGGAAAGGAAATGCTGTGCTTGCCAACAGGACCCGTCTTCTCAGCTACCAAATAGTCACACTGCAAATCTCAAATGTATTTTGAGACAGTTTCAACCAGAAAAATTTGATGTGATAGATAAAATTCACAGGGGCTGGCCTCTAGCAAAGCAGCAGTCACAAGAGAAATCATGCAGCCATCTGGCTGGCTGAATTTTGACATAGCATGTGGGATTCTGGAAAAGTCTCAGAGCATTAGAGAAACATCAGACTAGGGGGAAAAATCAGATTCAGTTCTACACGTCTCCCAGTTGCCTCATGGTCACTAAAGGCAAGAGTGTGCAGGCTTGTCACACAGACACTGAAACACTGCTCCAGTACAGGTCCCTGGGAGACTTCGGCATAAGCAACATGAAGAGTCTAAGAGACACCAACTGATCCATCTGACAGAACAGGGAAAATGAGGTGTAAATTGCATCCAACTATTGATTTAGCTCCATACAAATTTCACTCTAGTTAAAGAAACCAAAACAAACAACACTACAAATGTACACTATGTACATGCAGACTCAAACAATTGCTGTTGAGAGCAAATGGTGACTGAAGAAAAGGTAAACCAAAGAACAAAATATCCTTTTGTATTTGCACTGCCTACTAATATGTTAAACCTTCTTTCACTTGTTTCTAGCTCTCCCTCCAAGGAAATTCATGTTAGAAAACAAATAGCCAGATGAACAAAGAATTACTTGTATCGGAGGAAAAGCTAAGCCATTTGAACAGAGAATGGGAGAACAACAGTACGTGGCTCCTGATAAACAACTGTGTAAGTCAGGAAAGACAGTTCAGTCTTGAAGAGCTCTCAAGAGCCTGTACTGGTAGCGGAAGTCAATGAGGGACAGTGCTGAAATTTCTACATTGCATATAGAGAACTGCAGTAGAATGCTAAATTCAATGCATGCCTAATGGAAGACTTGGATTAATCATCTGAATAAAAATAACACAGTTAAAATGCTTGTTGTGATACTGCTGTCTTCCTGAAAATATTGTATATTGTGTATTTTAATTACTACCTTAAATACATTTTTGCTTTACTTGCAAATGCCTTTTCATGCACAGAATCCAAGTCAATGGAAAATAACAGCAAGTTATTTTCCATTGCCAAGTGTGCCCTCGAAGACAGTTGTCCAATGTCACTAAGGACAAGCCATGACTGTAAATTCATCCATTTTTCACTTTCCCCTGATTCTTCATTTTACACATTTCCACACACTGAAAGGCACCAAGGCTCCACTGAGGCAGCAGAGCAATGCTCAGTGCCCAGCATCCATCACAGCCTGGGATTAAATGTCCAGAAGTGACATGTAGTTGATCTGTTTTACAAAAATTACTCATTCTCAAATATTACATCTTGTGAATGATACAAAGTCTCCATGCAGATTAAATTGTCAGCGTTCAGCTCAACCTTTGCCTTCTTTTTAGCAGAGTGATTTTGTTCTATAAAGCCCCTGGGAAAAAAAATGCCACTGTTAACTTTTTTCCTGAATTTAAGCTTTTCCATAGTTGAACAGCTTTTGCCTTAATGGCCTTTGGGTTTTAGCTCAGTTAACATATATTATGAAAATATTTCAGAGTTCTTTATCAGCATCTTCTCATCTTTGTTTAGGCCTTGGTGTATAATTTGTTATTTATATGATATCTAAGGAAAAATATAGCTTTGTATGAAGCTAAAGGAAATGTTTCAAATGTCATTTTAAGGCATATATCAGAAAATATTTTTTGCTCTGTGCTTTCACCATTCATATGACCATTCTCTTGTCTAAGTTGTCTGTCCAAAGACAACTGTGTTACAGAATCATAGGGAATGGTGAGCAGGAGGGACAGGGGCAGGTGATCATCCTTTAGGCTGCTCTTTCCCAAACTAACCATGTGCCCTCCTAGAATATGTGCTCCAAATCCCCTGCCATCACGATAGTTTAGACTCTGTGCTTCTAGCTGATTTCTTTCTCCCTTTTGTCTCTATTTCTGCAATGATATTACCATGGACACCCCATGGCTTACTTCAGTTACAAGACATAATTTTTACATTTTAATTTACTCAAAACCAAAACTGTTTTACAATAACTGAAGAAAATAAAAAGGACATAGCATACCTTTTTTCTCCAAAAAGGATGAAAATTGAGTATAAGTCGTGTTTCACTTTAAAAAGCCTGACCATTTCCAGATTCTGTCATACTTGCAGTAAAACCATTAATCATCATAAACTCATTTTGTCTAAAAGCAGAGGTAATACATTTTTCCATGTAAATCACTTCATTGCCAGGACAGAATGATGTCAGAGAATCAAAATAGGTGATACTATAAATTTTCCATTTGGAACATTATTTAGCACTAAAGGTTATGGGAGGGGATAGAGGGGACAAGATTGATGCCAGCTGCTAAAGAGTAAAAATTGATTTTTATTTTCATTAAATACACCTAAATACTGTATTGACACAGACTCACTTTTACAGACTAAGAAAATATACACACAGCTTAAAAATGGTGCAGTAAGAACCCAAAACTTTTCTAGAATAAAAATCAAGCTCCAGTTAATAGTTTGTAAAAGATGATTAAAATAATAATTAATATTGCAGGTTTTAATTTCTTTCCTTTATTAAGCACAATTTTTGAAATTCAGGGCTTCACATTCACCATTTATGCACATACAGTTGAACACATATGAACTGAAATTAGCTTAGGACCTAATTTGGCTGTGTGCATAAGAATCCTCAAACAAGGAAGCAGTAGTACAGGAGAGAAATAGAATTTTATTTCTCCCCCTCCAAAAAAAAGCAACCTTGTCTGAACTACAGCCTGTACCTTAACCAAAATGCAACTATTTTCTGAAATCTTACAGCAACCTTGTAGAACAAATATATTATGTATGGCATCGTGAAAAAGGGAAGGATTGGGACCAAACCTAGAAGTCAAAGCTATTACTTCCCATTTCTCTCTGCAAGATTTCAAGTCAAGGTTTGGAAGAAATTACTGATATTGGTTTGATTCAAACCTTGTTTGTTTTTTTTTTCCTATTCAGTCTTTTTTATTCCTTTGGAGAAAACATGAAAAACAAACTGGGGAAACAGCTGAAAATCTGTTTCCCACAGCTTTAATCCCTCCCCCTTGCTGTAGCCTTGGTATGTATAACCACAGCCCTGCTGAGTGAGGCAGAGCAGTTCTCTTTCCACACAGCTGATCTAATCTGAGGTGTGCAACAGCCCACACAGAACAGCTGCAATGAAAAAGCAAGTCCCTTTAAAAAATATCCATTTCCTATACAAATAAAATGGAAGGCTGGATAGCCCCTCAGCATTTATCCAGCTCTTAAAATGGGTCCCACAGGGCTGAGGCTCTTTCAGCTTCCCAGTCAGCAACTTCAAACCAGGTTTTTGTACATGAGACTTTTATCTTTTAACTTTGAAATTAGACACCCTGAAGAAACAAATACTATCATGCAGAATACCTACTTTGGGCAAAAGAGAATTAACACTCAAAAGTATGGATTTGTTCCTTATTTGTTCCTATTGATGTTCAAATTACAACACCTGACTCCAAAGGAGAAGCAGTTTTGTTGGAGCAGTTTATTTCTGTAAAATGTAAAATTTCTGTACAATGTTATGCATAGTGGTTAACACAAATGTTTTAATTACCCATTTCATCCTGAAGCACAGCACACAGTCCTGTGACATGGCCTGACTTGACCTAGCAGGTCACTGCTGCAGGAATAGGGGTGGTCTCCAGCACCGCAGAACTGAGCTGCCAGCTGAGCTCTGGTGCTCATCCAACACTGCTGCCACTGTGACAGTGTCATCCTCAGCCTGACAAGAAGCTGCCTGAACAAAGATGCACCTGTCAGGAGCTGCAGCCTCCAAGAGATGCACAGGGTAGTGTGGATGGAAGCAAGGCAGGGGGGCAGGGTGTTGAGACCTCTCATTTTCAGAGGCAGTGACCTGTTTGGCCATCTCAGCTGCTCATGCAAGTAAAGCCTCAGCTCTTCTGCCTGGCCAATTTTCAAACTTACCTCATAACTTTCAGTTTCCTTCTCTGTTGTTAAAAAAAAAAAATTTAAAATGACTGTATATATTTTAATAGATCCTTAAACTAATGTGATTTATTACAAAAGGAAAGTTTCTTATTGAATTCAACCTAATTATTTTATCCATCATGTTTATTAATTTTTATTCAGCTTGATTAGCTCACCAATTTAAATTTCTCTAGATGGGCTCTGAAATACATTTTTGGGGTAGGGCATATAACTAGCATGACCTTGCACCAGGCAAATCTCAGTACAGAGTACAGGGAGAAAAAAAGCAAAACCAAAAACAAAACAAAAACCAAAACAAAACCAAAAAACATCCAAACCAAACAAATATCTAAAGTAAAGTCTCTTGAATACACAAAGAAAATAAACAAAAATCTTTCTTTTTCCATACTGCTGCATACTGTCCAGGAATAATACTGCCTCCCACATCACACCAACCAACCAACCACAAAAACCAACCACCTCAGGAACAAAAAAATCCTATTTTTCCTTTTTCCTTCTGTTCTTACCCTCATAAAGGCAGACTGTATTTCCATAGCACTTGTGTGCTAGCCCACTGATCATGACACGAAAGCAAAATCAAATTAAATAACCCTGCCCTGTACTGACAGGTATGACACAACCTCTGTCCTTCTGATGAGCTTCATTAATTTCTCAGTACTGGTACAGGGGAAAGGAAAGAGATTAAAGTGCAGTATCAAGAGGTTAATCTATAGCTTCATACTGGTTTCCTGGCATCTTGGAGAATACCACCTTACAGGAGAACAATCCTTGGCAGCAATCAGTCAGGATCTGGTTGGTATAATCTATACTGCTAACTCTCAAGAGACTCAAATTAGAATCAGATAAAAAAAAAATTGACTCAATTATGAATTCTTCTCACTAAAACATTTAAACTCAAGCACTATATTCTCAAATGCTGTTTCCCTAAATGACTCCCTTTATCAGCTCATAGATTTTTCTTATTCATTTCTCTCTCACTGCAAAAATGACTATTAACTTTTCCAAAGTTTGCATTGTTCTTTCCCTTCTATATTCTCCCTGCTTACGCAAATGCTTGACTTCTGTCTTTCACAAAATATTCTCTCTGGTAATGCACGGCCCATCCCTCCAGGCTATTTAATTAGTGTTTAGGACTTGACTTATATTTGGATGCCCAATTCTCTTAATGAATACAGTATTTTCTAGATTAACAGTAAAATCTTTATAATTTTTTTTCCTAAAATGGCACCCTAAATGTGTTCCATTTTATTATTTTTCACGTTCTTCACCTTTCTGCCCCCTTTAAGAAGAAAATATAAAATGCAATTCAGTAACTGAAACATTGATTCATTTCAGCAATATGTTAATGTCACATTTAAATTGTAATGACAGCAGTAACATAAAAGAAGAGAAATGCATGCACACATTCTCCATGTTGCATTCAGTGTAGGAACAGACTGTGGATGTCAACTTTGTGTTTACTTCAAAAAACTGAGTAGTAAAACTTCTGTACTCCTTGATGTTGATAAAGATAGTATTGCCTTTAAAGTAATACTGAGGCCTCTTTTCCTCTAAAGCCATGCTAAAAGCTGACAAATTAAGCCTGCCAGCTATGGATATATTAAATTCCCTCTAATTCCCTCCACCTACTACATGCAGAAATCAATTACCTTTTTTTTTTTAATCCTTGTATATGTGTCTCTCTCTAATAATTTCTGCTCAGCGCACTGCAGTAAGCCAAAGAATAATGTTAAGCAATTTGCAAAACTGTTCTATGCAGCATTTGCTAAAATAAAATTTTTTTTCTCTGTTTTTGATATCCCAGTGACTGCACTGCAGAATTGCTCTAACCACTTCCTTTAAAGGTGTCAACATGCTGATATCTTATTTAAATTCTTCAAGGTCCCCATCTGCCCTATTTTTGAGCTATGAGGCTGAAATGCTCTTTATTCCAAGGCAAACTGGAGGTGTTTTACAGAATATGATGTAAATTTTGTGGGGGTGGAAGGAACATGGGCTAGGTTTAATTTGCTTGAAAAATTCTATTGCACTCCAAAGAAATAAAGCAGACTTCAAAGAAGTCTTGGTCAACCACTGAACCTCTTGTCCAGATGCTTAACATCTACCAGCACAGCTGCACAATTTACATGGAGGTTCTTACCAAACGTGACTCTTGGCACAAAATGCCACCTTTAGTAACTATTTTCCTTGCCAGTAACAGTAATATAGCAGACCTTTTATATGTCCACTTTCTCCCCTTTTTTATCACCTCCTGAACAAGGCACTAGAGTTTTTAATACACATCTATGGATACTGGTACAGCAATGCTCATTTCCATTGCCTGTTTATCCTTTCCTCCACAAACACATTCATCTTTCACACTGCATTATGCACAAACTAAAACAAAACCCTTCTAGGCCTGTCTACAATGCCACTTCTCAGCACTCTTCTTTTCATCCTTTTCCAGGATCTGCCATGACAGCTCCTGCAATGTCCTGATTGTAAATACATGGAGGGTTTGCAGCAATTTCCATTATTTGTGTAACACTCAGATCTTTTCATTAAAAAGATAAAATCTGACAAGATGCAGCTGTTTACACAGCTGACTTATGAAAATATTATTTTCTCTCCCTTTTACTACATTAGCATTCCACAGCATCTCCAAGTGTATCTTGTAACAACTCTTCCCATCTTAAACACTGGAAGGTTCTTGTCAGAACCCTCAGTGCACTGACAGGCTTTGGTCTTAACAAGCCTGACCAGCCCCATCTTTGGCTTCCCCACACACCTGTTCCTATGGCCTCAAGAGCTTTATTTAAACCCAGCCCAGGGCTAGCAGCCTTTGCCTGGGCTGAGCTGGTGTTGGTTTCTGTCTTAGCTGGGCAGTCTCTTGAACTGGAGCCCTGGGCTGGCTTGATCTTGGACCTGGTGTGTTTTTGTAATGACCTTGATTTGACAGGGCTTTGTGGTCTGTGGGGCTGCCTTGCTCAGGTGCTGTGGGGGACACTGCCCCCCCAGCTCTGTCCCCACCATCTCCTCTCCCACCTGACCAGCCCTGAGGAGCAGCCAGAGCTTACTGCTGCCTGCCAGCCCTGTAGTAAGGACTGCTACCAAAATCTTCTGTTGTGATGGAGATTTCTGGTCCCTATTTTAATGTGGGCCATTAAAAATTACTTCTCAGGCAATGAGTTAGCAAAGCAGTTTGATTGCAGTGCTAAAATCAGACTTTCCCTGGAAGTTACAAACTTCTTATGCTGTGTTTGTACCATGAGTGGAACAGCAGGATCTAGCACAACCCTAGTATGAACAAACAGCAACACAGCTTTGGAAATGCAAAAAGAAAGGACCTCGTTCAACTGAGCTTAAAAATTGCTATTGGAATGTTTTCTATTAAAAAAATATATCTACAAGTAGGAGAAATTGCAAGTGCTCTGTTATGTGAGCACTATGTTTGTAAGCAAAAGTCAGGCTTGTGGCACTGAACTGCATGGTCAACATCAGAGAAAAAGCTGTCACTGTCTTCTTACATAAACTGAATGCAGATGAATCATGTTTAAGATAAGTAATTTTTAGTTTTATTTCATTCTGTGGCTTCATCCAAGATACCCATAACTTGTAGATTATCCTGTGCTGAATTTGGCAAATTTCTCATATTTGAATCTACTGGCTGTCAGTATTATATGTAAAATCAGTGTCCTGCACCACAATTGTCAGAGACACATCTTTTGTCTCTTAGCTAGTCACTTCAATAATAAGGATGAATATCGTTTGCAAAAACCATAAGAGAATTCAAAGGCAGATATTCTACCTGAGAAAGCTGTAAAGTTTTCCAAGAGCAGATATCTGACTACAATAGCATAGGAGCTATTGGAGCATGTGCTGAAACAAACCCTTGCAGACTGCTGCTGCATTGGCTTTAACACTGGCTTTGTTTAAATTTCAATTTTATTTTACTCAGTCTTCTTGAAAAAGTCACAAATTGCAGAAGATGTGAATTCACTTATGCCTAGGGAAACAATGAAGACTGTGGAAGCACTGGGATGTCATTATTTCCCAGAACTGATCCTTCCTCTGTGTCTCAGACAATCCTTCTATCTTGAATAGATTCTTTGCTCACACATGTATTTCAATGTGTCTTGCTTTTACTTCTGGTGTGTAGATAAACTCATTAGGATGACAAAATGATCAAAGGAGGGATATCTGGGTTTGGGGTTTTTTTAGAAAATGAAAAATAAGTCACTTAACTCACATCTTAGTCATACTCTGCAAACAATTTTTCTGTGAGTCCTTGAGAGACTGGAGTTTTCCACAGTATGTATCTTCCATGGTTATTTTTGGCCATGGTTGTTGCTTTTTGTGCTATACAGAGGACAAGGACAAGAAAAGCCTGGCTTGCCCCAAGTTCTTGGTGGGCTCTTTTAGAACTTCTCAATGTCACCTGGAATCATTCTTACCATGAATTTTCCTGGGCTTAAATGTGAAGCCAGCTACAACTGATTTAGGAGTCGTGCAAGTTTTGCAGCTGAAGAGTGGTAACATCTTATGCTTTATAATTTCCTTTAGGGGTCTCTTACAGAAAAGCAATAACACAAAACATTTTATACTTGACTTACTTACACTATCACCACAGTGACTTACACTATCACTATCTCTGATGCCTGAGAGAAAGTTTTGTAAATAAATGTTCAAAGGAAAATCCTTAAATCCTTTATTTCTAATTGGCTTTAATCTGCTACAGTTGCTAAAAAAACAATTAATAATCTCAGCCATCTGAAGACCTAATCCTTGTCCTCGCCATTAGCATTTTAAAAATTGTAACTTGTTATGTAGTGAGAAACAGGAATGCCTTTCTTAAAGGAGGTCTGTTCCAGTATTTCACAGCTGTTTCTGGATCCAAAGGGATCCAGATTCATGTGAGCGGAAAGTAGCCAGTGCTGCTGCAGCTGGGAACTGCCTTGAAGGTGCCCCTGTGGTAGCAGTAAATTTTGGTTTCATTGAAATACACAGAATTTAATGGCAACATCCAGCTGTCCTTTACAAAGGCAGGTGTGGTGAGGGTGTTTTATGGGCCTATTTCATTTTTTCCCTTTTTTTTTGATGATGCTACATATCTTACTCATATACCTCTATTAAGTCCTGTTGCTAATCAATGGTATTTCAGTAAGAATATAGATTCTATCCCAAGTGAAATTAAGAAGATGCCAAAAGAAAATCATTGCCAACTTTGCAATCCAAGGATTTTGGCAAATCTGACTGAAAAGAGAAAATGTCAAGCCTTTCTCTTTTATTTCTGCCTCTCATATTGTAATTTTAGCTAGTATTTGTTTAGGTTTTTTTTTCTTTAAGAACTGCACTAGTAACATGTAGCAAAGCATTCCATGTGTTAGAAATTTTGGGGTATATTGACAGTGATTAAACCCACTAAGACAGAAGAACTTTACATAGAAGATCACTGTACACCAGAATTATCTTCCTCTTCTTCGCCAGAAAACACCAGCATGAGTTATGGAAACAAATTCTGGTTTAGAACTGGAATTTGGAGATTTTAAGCTGCATGTTTTTATTGATGAAAAGATCTAAATGTAAGCTGATCATGAAATAAAGTCATATCATTAACTGCGATACAAGACGAAAGTGGCTTACATTGCCACTGGCAGCAGAGTTTAGCGGAGATGTAACACGGGTGCCATGACACAGGAAAAAAGTGATAGGTGTGAGGACAAAAAACCCTACATTATGCAAAGGGAATTTAAGAGACAGATTTACTGGGAGAAGTCAACAGTTTCCAAATATGTGGTGCTATAAGCAGTTAAGGATCTGTTAAGGATCATGGTGCCATAACTAGGTCAGGAGTTTTGTGTACAGAAGGGCTCATGAGCATATTCTCCAAGTGATTTGTGCCTCAGCTGACTGCAGGCTACAGCCAAAGCTTTTTCTGCTCTCACGGCCTTTAATGTTCCCTCTCCCACAACCCTTACCCTCCTAAGGCTGACTTCTTTTTTTACATAAAAAATATGGAAGTTTTCATGCAGGATCCAAACTGTGACTGTTATCTTTCTCTTCCCCTTATCTATCCAGCTTTTTCACAAACCTAGAAACAACTTAATCTTAGAGACAAGTTATGTCTCCGTTAAGTTTGGCTGAATGATGCCAGTGCCTTCTGAGTGTCTTACCTGAGGGTAGCTGCCAAGATAAGACTGCACAGACTGGTTTTCCCTAGAAAATCAGGCTAATAAGGATAGCACTAAAGGTGCTGGACAACTTCTTTTTGCCCCCTTACATAAAGTGTTCTCTTTATTTTTAGTCACATGGAGGACTAAGATGTTGGCATCATCTCATTACTAGGGTTGGTTAATATATTTTTGTGTCATCATCATCCCATAGAGTCTGAAGTCTACTGCCCATTTATTTAGGAAGTGAGTGTGAACATTCTTAGTCCAAGCTGCTGCCAGGTCTTTTTCCTGGAGGCTAAATGGCATCTTGCCAAATTGCACGCTGGCAGAGATTTTGGCTGTGCTTAGATCTGTGGGATTTACCTTTTTTTGTATTTCCAAGTCATTAAGCAACAATAAAATCTTTATGGTATCTATGTATTGAATTTTATAACCACTGATCAAGTAGTATGATTATAAGATCCGTTTATAATGTCTCTTAAAATTTGCTATCATGTGCTGTATTACATTCCAACTTGTGTCAACAAACACTAAGCTTGAGAGAGTGACAAGTGCTCTGTATATTCCAGGCGTGGGACCTTCCTGCATCAGGAGAGGGTGTGTAGTTTGAGCTCAGTCACTACCATAAATGCCATCAGACAATAAAGTACCTACTGTAGATGTTTTTAAGCTTCTTTTAGAAAGGTTGGAATAATGCAATAATATCTAAGACCAACTGAAATATCTCTGTACCAAGGTAACCAAGTTTTTATTTATAGCAACTGCATATCAAATTCAAAAAATTATGCTAGGGAACACAGGTGACAAAAGATTACATTGTCAATTCCAGAATTCAAAAGTCAGCTACTGAAACAAGCTTCTCATCTGCCTCTCCCTAGTGTCACTGGTGCAAGTCTGAAGCAGTAAAAAGATTCTGCACTTGGAATTTGTCTGAAGTTACTTAAAAATGTTTTTAAAATAACTATTTGTATTAACTACTCTACATATCTAAATCAGGTATGTGCTACATAATAAACATGAAGCTTTCCTGTACTTAGGCCTATGCACTTCAGTGCAGAGACAGAATGCAGAATTTGGAATCTCTGAATGCTCAGCCATTAAAGTAAACAGGGGACACATTCAAAACTCAGTTCATTTGTCAACCCGACAGCAGATGGAAGATTTCTGCATGTGAAATAATGGAGCATCTGGCTATCAAGGATATTTAAGACCTTACCTATTGATCTTTCATCTGCTTAAATTAATTCAAGATGTTAAGATGCCAAAAAATGGTGATTGAAGATCCCATGTGTATAAAGCTCAAATCCCAATAAGCAGTAAAGAGAAGATAATACAAATACTACAAAACAAAACCAGCAGCAAAGCTCCAAAATAAGTGATTAAAAATCTGAAAACACCACAAACCTGACTGTCAGAAATTGAGGACAGTATGGCTTATTAACTGAGAGAGATACATGCATACAGAAAATGCATTTTGTTATTTTGTCAAGAAGGACTTGAAGGGAAAAAAATCATTGCAAGGAAAGGTAAGGAACTAGAAGAAGGGGAAAAACACAATTAAAACTAAAAAAAGAGACAATATTGCTTACAAATATAGGCTGGTGTAACCTCTCTAACAAGGACCAATAGGCTGTGTAAAACTCAGGTTTCACATATTAAATACCTGAAGCAGATTCCTTTAAGTTCAGCAATTTAACAAATAATTCATTCAAATAAGAAATGTTCAAGACCAGACTGGATGGGGCCCTGAGCAGCCTGGTCTAGTGGAAGGTGTCCCTGCCTGTGGTCATGGTGTTGCAACTCGATGATCTTTAAGGTCCCTTTCAACCCGAACAACTCTAAGTTAGAAACTGGAGGGCTGCACAATGTAACAAACATGTGTTGCCACACTAACTAGGTGATTTAGGGATAAAAGCCTTATCTTACCTTTCTTTATTTTTAAGAGAGTGGAACAAAAGTCCCAAACACCACCTCCATTCTTCCAGAAACAAATGAATTATAGCAAGGGTGCTATCTTTTATCCTGTGCCTTTTTTGGTGTTTGGGGTTTTTTTTGGTTTTTTTTTTTTTTTCTTTTCTGGTACTAGCAGGAATTTTGTGACTTGAAAATGAGATGTAAATAGAACTATCTATTATTCTATGTCAGGAGCAGAAAGAAGACATTACAGGAGAATCCATTCACACTAGAAGACTAAATTAAGTCCTGACCTCTAACACACTGTGATGCTATCAGAATTTGTCTCCATACCAGCCAGTCTCAATGTCAACTCTGCAAGCTAAATTCAACTCTTAAAAAGTATACTTATCTACAGAAAAGAAGGAAAGCAACACACAATGGTTGCTTATGTTGCTAAGTTTATAGAAAAGTAATAAAGTATTATTTCAGTAGATGAAATGCCATTAAAACTAAATAATACATAACTGTAAAAACAACACCAAGAGACAGTGGCAGCCATTTTCAATCAAAGCTGTAATTATGGCTCATCTTTTTAAGGTCATGCAGATGTCATTCCCACAATGAGACTTGTTAGTCATTTTAGGGCTCTGCCAAGGTGCAGATTGGGGACTGAGGTAACAAGCTAAAACAACAGAGGAAGAAGAGGAGGAAAGGTTCATTTTTTTGAGAAGCCTTTGACTAAATATTTTGAATAATTTTTCTAAAATAATTAAAAACTCTTACAGTATGATTGAGCAGCACTGCAAATGGGACACATAATTTTAAGTCTATTCATCAGATCACAACCATCTATGATAGATCTTGTCCCCCTTTTCCTGACTACAACTTCAATGGAGCAGACCAGGAAAGGTCTGTACTGAAGAAAGTTAAGCCAGCATATTCTGTAAAACATGCATCATCATCAAATGTGAATGCAGCCATCTCATATTGTGGGGCTTCATGGCTCAGAGAAAAACTTCACAGGAGACAAAATCACAAGGAAAATCCTTCATCCAGAGATTATTTAGGCAAAGCTTGCAGCATCAGAAGACCATGAAAGTCCAAGTGTGTTCTGAACATTGTGTGTCTTTTTTACAGCAACTTTTTACAAAGGGGAAGACTATCATGAACTCCCCTAAAACTTCCTTTTTTGACTCTTTTTTTTTTACAGGCTAGTTCATATTAAAAAAAAAAAAGCGCAAAATTTGAGACAGAGAACAGAGAGAACCTGAGAATTACTGATTTACAGGAAAGAAATAAGCTAAGGAATTTAAAAGAACCTTCTGGTTCCCTGATGCTTTATCGATTGTCAGAAAAACACCAAACCAAATCAAATAGACCTGTTCCTAAAGGTCAAGAAATCCAAATTTATTGCTTTCTGAGCACAGGTCCTGTGATCACACATTAGCTTAAAATTTCCTCAATAAATTTATCATACTTGATTTAAAAAATTGATCATTAAAATGTAATGCATAAGTGAAAAATATGTTTCACCACTTCAGCAAAACTCTTGGTGGAATAAAGAATATATAAATGGGTTCTCAAAAGAATTATGTGACAATAAAGGAAAAATTGAACACTTTTACAAAGTTTATCTGCATTGAAGGTTAAAATGGAGTGTGACCATCCAGCACGGAAACGAAGAATCTGTAGCTCAGTCTTAGAATTGCTGCCAACTCCAAAGGAAACTTGAATAAAAAAACCTAAGCTTCAATCTTCTGGGCAAGAAAAATCAAGACATGGCTTTACTGAGTTAAAAAAGAAAAATAGGTCTGGACAAGAAGATCTATGAGCACTATCAAGACACAGGTAACAGCAGAGATGCAAAATATATTCCCTGGAAGTTCTAAGAAAGGATGTTTTTATTTGGGAGGGCACTTAATTATGCCTCCTTGGCCTGATCTCTCCTCAACTTGTGAGGGCTTATCAATTTTCAGAAGCAAATCCTGTAGGACTTTTGCCAGACATTAAGTCATATGCTCTTAGCCCAAGTGTGCTGACAAGGATTTGGCAGCAATAGTAACATTCACCTGAAAAGTCTTTGTGAAAAATGCAGTGAGCAACAATTCTAGTGACTTTGTGGAAGGACAGATCACCTGCTACCTCACTAAGGTTATAGAGAATGATAAGCACTGGGGGTTGGGGGGGGCTGGTTTGAGATCATCACAATTTTTGGAGAAAGGATGTATTGAGTTCCCTGCCCTCAGCATAAATCTGGAGATCTGCCCTGAAAACACAATGCCTCAGTTACACTGAGAGAGATTAGAAAAACATACAGTGAAGGATCTCCTCTATGTGTGCCACTCTATGTGGTCACTTAATCTAGGACTGATGTATAGTGGCAAAACCCACAGAGTAAATACCATTTCATCCCAGGCTGGATAGTTCTGAGCTGAGTGGAACTGAATACAAAGAATTTTTAGCATTGGCTGATAATCTTATTTTACAAAGTTTTCTTTTGGTGGCTGCACACAAGATTGTTTTATAAGGATTAGCATCTTTATTCTAAAGGGTTTAGATGTTACATCTATAAAACAGCAAAAATCAGCATTCTGCCTGTGTTATCCTCTTGTGTGTTGGCAATGGAAGGAATTCAGTTACAGCAAAGTCCCTAGAAACCGGAGGCAGGGTTTTATATTCCTTTTCCATTTGGAGAAGTGAATACCTGCTTCTAATAGAGCAATAAATGACTTACTGCACCTGCAAAACAGTGCCTGTCTTCTTGAAGAACAGAAGCTCCACTGTAGATGTCTGTTAGGACAGAAACTTCATTGGGAAGAGAAAACAAAAATGTGCCAACTAAAATTGCTAGAAGGGAGAAACAGCAGCTCTTTCCCAGGAGGGATGTCAGTACACAACAAGAATGAGTCATTGTGATGCAGTTCTGTGATTCAGACAATTCAAAGACACTCTGGGATGTCAGACCACCAACATATTTTTGCTGTGTGTGAATCCATACAAAGATGAAAAGTATTCTCCATTTCTTGTAGATTCCTACATCTCTAACAACTGTTTCAAAAGATTTTTAAATATTCTTTTCTAAATTCGTTACAGCAAATCTGGATTTAGACAAATTTGCTCTTTAGTAAAACATCTGTATTTGATTCATATAATTCTTTATCAGGAAACCTAGACGCACTATATAGTGAAAATGAGCCTTAGACAATTCAGACAAATATCCTAAAATTAGGAGTAGATAAGTACCAAAACCCAGAACTGTTATGTTGTTAGTAATTTTTTTTTTAATTCATAAAGCTAAACAAGAAGATCTCTTCCTCCGAGATACAGCGTAAGTCTAAAGCAACTACTTTTCTCTCAGGTGAACAGGTTGAGAACAGTATGAATGTTTTACTTATCCTGCTGTTCAAAGTATGATCACAACACCCTGCAGTTTATTTGTGGCAGAACAAAATTAACCTGTAGACATGGGCTAATCCCTTACTACCTCCTAATCTATTTTCACTAATAATTACTGCAGTCAGTCTTTGAACAGAATGGATGTATAAATAGATCAGCAGAGTTCAGGCAATCAGTAAGCATAAAAAGTCCTTTCTCATCATAAGCATTTCTAGTCATAACTCTACCAGAATGTTCCTGAACCTACAACATCAGAAAGAGAAAAGAATTTCCCACAGCCACAAAAGTAAGGCATAATTTTGCTGCTGAGAACAGTTGGAAAACCTATAGGAACTTATTTTTATCCTACTAGCCACAAAAAAACTGGAAGAGGACAGGAATATGATACCACTCACTGTACCATAGGATCTGAAAGATTGTACAGAAGTTACCAGTTAAAGTCAAAGCCTGATTTTTTGATACCAAGAGTTTTGCTTGTGGAAAGTAAGAGATTGTGAATGACACAGATTTCCTAATGTTCGTGGAGTCTAATGATCAACAGCAGCATGATGAATGAAAAATCACTTGAGTGCTGGTTTTACACAGAAAATTTGTTAGAAGAATCCTTTGGACATCTTCAAGGACTGTAAAAGAATGGATTGATTTCTTCAACTCTCTGGAAGCCTGCTCAGAACACGTCAGTTTCTCCTTTGGGCAGTCAGGGAAGTAAAGAGCTAAGCAGAAGCAGCCATGGAGGACAGGGGAATGAGTCATCCTAATCCACTGTAATGATCTCATCAATCCTTCACCATGTCAAGTTATAAATATATAGTAAATATTGACAAGCGTGTTGAGGCAGGTTTTGAAAGAGAACATTTATCTTATTGTTGTTCTTGCCAGGACAGATAATCCTCAAAGAAGCTAGTAGTTTCAAAGATTTAGAGAGAAACTCATTATGGAGAATATGAGAAATCATTTCAGTGCAGATTTTTGGTTGCTGAAGGACATTGAGATCTACTGGTGTTTTAAGTGTGAATACTTTCTCTCCATCTATTTCCCTCCACTATAATCTAGATATTTATTTTACTAGAACCTTTATCTTTGCAACTTCTAACATTTGCAGTCAGTTTTGCCTGCGTCAAACTTTGGAAAGCCAATACCATTCACAGCGATGTCCCATATTGTCCAAAATAACATTTGAAATTACCTTAAAACATCAACTTCTCATAAATATTGCAGAAGTGATTATTCAAATTAAATTCACTAGAACAGTTGGATTTCTATCTTTTCCAGGCACTTCCAAAATTTAAGGCCTCCTGCCTTAACATTTGGTTTGTTTAAGTTCTGTTCCCCTGTGATTATAATTCTATCACACTACAAAGCTATGCTGAATTTTGTCTTACACAAATTTAAACTGAGATGGCAAAAAGCACTTCTCTGACATACAGGCCACAACACTCCCAATCACTAAATACCTCCTCATCCAAAATACACATTTCAGAGAAGAGTAAAAAATACAGGAACAAAGAGATTAAAATTATCATATGTAGTTTTAATAAAATATTCTGTTTCCTTTGTGATGTAGTGTGACTGGAACCAATTTTGTTTGGCTTTCTTTCTCCAGACTACCAAAGAGAATCCAATTAATGAGAGCCATTCAATATTTTTAATATCTAATTTTAAATCCTTCTCTCTTTTTGAAGCTAGCAAAAAAAAGAAAATGTTGCTGTATAAAAAAATAGACATAATAAAACAATGCTTCTGTATGAACTCATAAGGCATTAACTACTTTGCAAATGTCTACTTGGGCAGATATGACATGCTTATTTATTGAAAGAGTAAATTCTGAATTCTTTTGTTGAACAGTAAATTGAATTATTTCTGTGTAAGCTTTGGTTTCTTCATCTGAAAACTCACAGATGTTATGTAGTTGAAACAGAGCAAACTTCTTCTAACTAACCAGGTAACAATTAGTTCTTAAAAGATCAGATTAGATATGTTCTGATGTGACAAAAAAGGAGAAAAAAGAAGTAACAGAGCAAAATTTGCAAAATGGTCAGCAAATTCTTATTCATGGACATCAGGAATGGCAATAGATTTTCTGTTAAATGGCTAAATTTTAGAAAAACTAACCTATTAAAAGTGGGAAGACTGCACTTCAAACATTAAAGCTGTATTTTACAGACAGAGGAAGTATTTACTGGAGACCTACTTCCTCTTTTTCTACTCATTTACTCATCCTGGATACCATACGAAAAGAGATACAGTAATATTAATCCATAGTATTTTCCAAATGACTAATGAAATTAATGTCAGCTTCTAGAAGAGTTGCCACAATGCCAGAGAAGAGCTGTCCATGGTTATTTGCAACTGGCCATGTTCTTCATTTTACATTCCCAAAGAATGGTTTCAATCACTCTTTCTTTTCCTGTGGTGCTTCATAAAGTTGTGAGGAAGAGAAGAATTCCCTAGCCTCTATTATTTTAGCATATTTGAAATGTAGCTTTTTTACCTCCACTTCACTGCCTGCCCAGTGATTTTGTCAGTGAAGCAAGAGTATAAGTTGGCCAAGTGCTCAGAGAGACTCGAAGCACGCAGAGCTGCTTGGTGAGTGCACTGAAGGAACCTCAATGCACGCCAAGCATCACATCCCTGCTTGTGCCCGAGACATCCTGCTGGGAGAGCGTAACAGCTGTGTAATAATTGCCTTCTCTTGCCCTTGTCACCTGGAGACTGCAAGTCTACTTTTATTTTTAAATAGTAAACTGGAAAAGCAGTAGATATGCTGGGAGCCTTCTGAGGGACTCACCACTCTGACAGTGAGGGCCTGTGCATTAACTCAGCAAAATCCAAGAATATAGCTTGAATATTCAGCTGATGTCTACTGGGCCCCCCCAAGCTTCCAACAAGCTTGGAGTTTCTGATACTGTAACTAAGGTATTGTAACCTTAAATATGATGAATCACAGAGACCAACTGGTTAGTGGGATGTAACTTGACTGAACACACAGAGACAAAGCAAGAAAAACTGATACAATTCCCCAATATGAGCCTTGCATCTCCCCTACTCTCATTGGGTGCATCAAATGTACTTCAGAATTGCAAAAGTTTGGTTGCACAGTCCTGCAAATTTTCATCCTGGTATACCAATGAGCCAGTTTTTCTTTGACAATTCCTCCCCTTTCCCCACTCCTCAAACAACAAATCTATTCCTGCTCAAAAATGGCACACAACACAATTGCTTCTCTCCCCAGCTGTACCAGAGACCTGGCACCCAGAATTCAGGATCAGTTTAAAAACCATGTAAGAGCAGTTTTTACAAACAGCAGCTCACTCTGTCACTTAAAATGTCATAATAAAAAATCTATGCTAAGATTAATTGTTTGAAGCTTACAGATTTTTTTCTTTTACAGTAAGCAGGTCTTTTTTTGGTAGTCCACAAGGAGATTGTATGTTTCAAAAGGCTTCAGGAAAAAACCCTGCAGCAGAAGATAAATATTGCATCAACACAGCAGCACAGGTATCTTGTAAGGTGATATTAAAAGCACTAGTTCAGATACCACAGTAGCATATTTCATACGGATAATTTTCTCACTCTCAGAAAAAAATTAAAGATGAAGGTTATGTGTCAAATGTGTCAAAAATTTTGATTATCTACTTCCTGCTTAGAAACAATAAGGAGCACTATGCTAAAATCTTGAATCTGCACTACACAGCCCTGCAAAGACTTTCTTCCCCTTGAGCCATCTGGCAGAAGCTATCCTTAGATGCAAAGAAAGCGTATTGATTGTTCTTTGAGAAATAAATGTATACTCTTCAAATAGTTTAGGGAAACAAACTTAAGCAGCAGATTTCAATAAGTCTGTGGCAACTAACAAACATCCAAAACCATCTTTTACATCAGCGGTAACAATCGGCCCAGTGCCAGGGAGGAGTGCACTAATTCCTGCCAGGGGCACTCCTGCCCACATACGTGCTGCAGCGTCCAGATATTTCTAGATGCTCCCAGAACTGAACTGTAAGGGTGAAACTCCACATGCTAGGGTAACTGGCAGAGGTGAGGAAGACAGCAAAATATTCCTTCTTTTTACTAAGGAATTATACTTAGCAACTATTTATTCACAGAAAATGTTACTTTACTTGTTTTCCCTGAAAATAAAAAGCACAAAATCTCATAATAGGAATTTTAATAATATCAAGCTTGTGTTTGGACAGGTGCTGAAATCAACATTGGGATAAACCAAAGCACGATCCCGAGCTGCCTGCCCTGAGTGCTGGGCACCTCAGCCTGCACCTGCCCAGTGTTATAAATGAAAACTAGTCCAGCCAAATTAAAAATGAAAAACATAAAATATTTATTTTGCAATCAAATTCTATCTAGCCAGCCACAAGGAAAGAACAGAGCCGAGCCCAGGGTCGGCCCTGGGTGTGCAACAAAGAGGTCAGCCTCAGCAGAGGTTTTCCTCTATGCCCACACACCTCCATCCTGGCACAAGCGGTTTTTATAGGGAAAATTCCGCCTGAGGCCAAGATTTCAGCAGTCAGTCTTTTCTTCCATTCAGAGTCCATAGGTTAATAGGATTTTTTTTCTTGGTGATGAGGAAGAACAATGCAGTGTCCGGAGTTGTTGAATCCCATGATGAAGTTTATGGGAAGGCTGCATTCACATGGATTTGCCCGAGGATTTCCATGATATCCATCAGTGATCAGTGCCTAGGGTCCCCTTATCTCTCCAGACATGGCCCATCTCCTGGCCAGCCACATCCTTTTACTTGTAAATCGGGTTTCAACACACACCGGGTTTCTCCTGCGAGGGTGGGGGGACTCCTAATACAAACGTGTATACTCCAACAGATATTCAATATCACATATATCATACTAGAAATGGCGCGGATTATATCTACTACACATAACACCAGGATCGCAGAGGATTCTCCAGAGAGGATGCATAGATATATGAAGGGAGGGTGTCAAGAGGATGGAGCCAGGCTCTGCTCTGTGGGGTCAAGCAATGGGACAGGCAGCAGCGGGCAGAAACACAGTTCCAGCTCAGTGTAAGGAAGAACTTCTTTACTCTGTGTCTGCTTGAGCACTGGAACAAATTCCCCAGAGAAGCTGTGGACTCTCCCCCACTGGAGGTATTCCAGACCCATCTGGATGCAATCCTGTGCCATGTGCTCTGGGATGACCCGCGTTCCCTTCCAACCGGACCACTGCAGCGATTCCCCCGGGCAGCGCTCGGCCCCGCCCCGCTCCCCCACAAGCTGTTCCCGGGTCAGCGCCGCCCCCCTCACGCCGCTCTCCGCGGCGGGGCGGGGCCAGCGCGCCCTCCCGGCGTGCCCCGCGCCGCTGTCATGGCGGCTCCCTGCGGCCGCTCTCCGCACATGGGCTGAGGGCCGGCGCGGGCGGCGCGCGCGTCTCTGTGGGCGCGAGCGCGGCGGCGGCGGGCCCGGGCGGCGGGGCCATGCTGGCCCTGGAGCGCGCCCTGCTCAGGGGCTTCCTCAGCGCCGCCCAGTCCCTGGAGTGGAAGCAGGGCGAAGTTGCGGCCGCAGGTGAGGGGAGGTCCCGGCCCGGCGCGGGGAAAGTGCCCGCTCCTTGTGCGTGTCCGGAGCCACCGGACTGAGCCGGGGCCGCGGCTGGCGGCTCCCTGCTGCCGCGGGTCAGATCCTCACCCTGTCAGATCCTCGCCGAGCTCCGGGGCCTCGTGCCCGCGCTGTGGAGTGGGGGAAGCCGTGGGCCGGTGACGCTGAGGAGCGGAAGCGCTGCCGGCAGCGCTGCGGCGGCCGGAGCGGCGGGGCCCCCGCCGGGTTCCCTTGGCCGCGGCGGTGCCGCTCCGGCGGACACGGCGCCAGCCGCCCGCTGCCGGCACTCCCTTTGAGCACGGGGCTCCCTCCGGCTGCCTCCCGGCTGAAAGGCTGCCTGCCTGCTGGAACTTGGCAGTGAGGCGGAACGCGCTCTTGGAGCAAAACGTGGGAAGGAAGAGTCTGGCACGAGCTGCCTTTTCTGTATTTATTAGTTACTCGGTCACAGTTGCTTGAGGGATCAATGGAAAATAGTCTCTTGAGGGCACTTGGTTAGACCCAGCTTTCTTGCAGGGGAGCTCAGCAGCTCTTAAAATGTAACCTTTGTCATATAAAGGTACTTCCATGTTTCAGGCAGACTAGTTTTTGACATGTTTCAAGTCATGTGCCATGTTGTAGTATATTGAAAATCTCATTTATCCTTACCTAACTTACAGATTTTTGGAAAAGAGCCATACAGAGCTAATCAGGTCTTGTTTTGTTATGTACTTTTCATTTGGCCTTAATCGTTGTACTGTCCAGGAATGGTAGCTGATGTGACTGACATCTGTCACATCTGTCTTTTCAGCAAGGGTTGGACATGATCTTTACCACGTAGAGTTTTTCTAATTGCTTTTTTTTGGTCTGATTGTTAGCTTTGGTTTGTTTTGAGGTGCTTTGAGTAGTGTGCTGCTAGAAAATGTGAGGAAAACTTGTTGAAGAAAGGCATCTTGCAGTAGAGATAGAAAATTGTGGGGTTTGTGATGATTCTTAGTCATCATTTACATGGGCCCTTCCTATTGATGATCCTGAAAATAAGTTTAAAAGCTGTGACCTTGAATTATATAGTGTCCTATAAAAAGCTACACACATAATCAAAAACAGATTTTATGTGCTTACAGTTAGGTTACTGGAAAGAGAAGAACCTCAATATTCCTCATTCATCATCATGTATCTTTACAGCCCATAGTTATTCTACAAACTACAGCAATGCCTGTCTGGGCAACTATAACCCAATATAAAAAAGTTGTCATTTGGTGAGAGAAAGTCTTTCCAAAGAATAGATTGGAGAAAAGTCTCTTGTTATTTCCATTCTCTGTGAGGGCATCATGTCAGGAGCATTGTGGAACCAGTGGTATACTTCAGTATATGTCCTTCTAGGTACAGCTTAAAGTGTTTTTTAAATAATGCATGGCACATGTTATCTCTTATACCATTCAGTAGCTCATTGTGGAGAACAGAAGTAAACTTCAGTCAACAGTGTGGTTCAGAGATTTTAGAATGAATGCATCTCTGTCACCCATTCCCACAGAGTCCGTTATTGAAGGTGGTTCTGCCGTCTGTGTTCCTATATGTCTAAAATTTAAATACTTATTTAGCTGCATGACTTTGGGGTTGGTATTCGTATCAGTTCTTTGCACAGCTGCTGCTTGTGTGGATCCACAGCGGTGCCAGTGTTAAATTGATTACCTTGGCTGCTGATGTTAGTGCAGCTACTGAGTGCAGGGAGCTGCAGTCCCCAGCTGGAATCACAGCTTGATAGTGAGGCACTTATCTTGTGCAGACCTCTGCCTTTCCTCAGCCTAACCATCATCAGCTGAATCATCTGGTCAGAAACCAGTTAGTGTGTTTGCATGATTTGTAGCCACAGCTTCAGGGTGGGGAGATAATGGTTTTGCTCAAGAACAGCAGGTTTTAACATGGCCAGGTTTTTCCAACAACTGCTGTATTTATTGCACTGTAGCATATCTGAAGATAGCTTCTGTGAATACAGTTGTAACCTGTGTCAAGAACTTGATGGGTCTGAAGCTTCTTAGAAATATATAGCATTTCTTGGCTTCACTTTGTCTTGAAATCAGGCTTAAGAAACAGTCATGGGTCTAAATCCACCTTAGTAATTACCCCTAATAATCTGCTTCATGTGCAGGCTTTTCATTGAGGTGGTATAGTTACCATAGGAAATAATTCTTTAGTAAAGATCTCATTGCCCATTGTTTGTGGGTGTTCTAAGCATGTAAATGAAGGACTGAGCAGTTTCTGCAGTTTTACATAAGACTGAATTCTGCAAATATTGAATCATTTGTTTGTTGCATTTCCCCTAAGTAGATTCTTTGGTTTGTGAAATTACTGTCTTATCTATAGGAGTTTACTGTTCATTTTAAATGTTTTGAAGGAAGAACATCCTGCTGTTATAACTGAAGTATTTTAAAAGGCCATCCAATTATTTTTCCTGAAATTTCAGTGCAAGGTTTTGTATTATATTCATCTGGCCATTTGTGTTTCACTGTAACTTTAATACAAATTATTTTGAATGAAGTGACACCTGCTGGTGATGCTCTTGTGTTTCAGTGCAACTGCACTTTCGCTGCAGTGTAAATGAAGATACATTCTTTAGAAGGGGAGTGGTATATATTTTCACTTGAATAGGTTTAATAGGTCTTGAAAGACAAAATTGTTTGGAAGTTGACACTGATTTCTGTGTTGGTTTTTTTTTTTTCTCTTCCAGAAAGTGGATCATTGTTGCAATTGATGTTTGATGGGAAATACGAGGCAATATTTTCAAATTCAGCCATTCAGAATGTTTTCAGTGCGTCTTCTGTGACAGAGGAGAACGTGGACACTTACTTGGAGAAACAGATTCTAGCATACCTGGATTGTTCTGCAGAGGCTGATAATGTGGAAAGGTGGAAATTATTATTTGTTATATGAAAGTTAAATAGAGGCTATGTTTGATTTTTACAAAAGGCATTTAAAAAAATGTAGAATTTGTATAGGGCCTTCAAAATCTTTATACTGACAGGAGAGCAGAAAACAAATTTCTTGTGTTATTTCCCCTGCTCCCTTGGGCATCTATTTGTTACTGTCCAGTGAAAGAGACAGTGATGTTGTAATACATGGGTTTGTTGAAGACATTAGCTTTACTTACAGTGATTATCTCAGAAGGGTCTGGTATGAAGAAGTCACACATGTAAATTAATTTGGCCATATATCATCAAACAATTAACAATTTTCTCTGAAATGTTGTATTACATTAATGTGGCTGCTTGAAGTACTGTGTAATGTTACTGTCCAAGCAATGGCTGTATTTCTAAGTCTGACTTATAATGAGGTTGTTCTGCTCTTCTAATGTAAAAAGGAGTAAGGTCTTACTCATGGGTGCTGTTCATCAATTAATTATTTTCTTTCCAAGACTTTCTCTGACCGAGTGTCTCTTAATTGTACTGTATGTGATGATTGTTGCTGTTAATGAGTCTGAATTTACTATTGGCAGTTTGCTGTGTTAAATGATGAACAGGCTGAAATCTGACATGCTAGGCACAGTAGAAGCAGAAAGCTATGTGTGTTTTGTTGTATATATATTGGTATTTTAAAAGGTAAAAAAGTTTCACCAAAAGATAAGAGAAGATAAAGATTAAAAAATAAAAGAGGAAGGTAGTTGTTACCTGTTAGTGTTGGCAGAGTCCAGATATGTGTGTTTTGGTATGACATGCATAAATCTAAGAGTTTTTATTAAAATATCAGAGAAAAAAAAATTAGTTGGCATGTTGAAAAAACTGAGCTGAGATTTGTTCATGATCATAGTGTGTCAAAAACTCATCTTCTGATGTGGTGCACAATACAATGCACTCCTGCTTTCTGAGTTAGTGTTCAGAGGTTTTTCCCATGCATATTTTTTGCTACGTGTTTCTTGGTTTTTCCCCCCCCTTACTTTACTGTGCTGTTACTGTTAAATATTAGCTGGATAAATTTTTCAATATTTCTAGATTCTGTCACCTTGTGGTAGTTTGAATGTGACAAGGAAAGAAAAATCATTCAGGACTTGAAACAGACTCAATCCTGATCCTAATTATTGCTTCAAATATGTGTTGCCCGTCTTTTTAAGCCATTCAGTTTCTTGAAGGTAATCACAAACTATACCAGTGGAACTTTATATGTATCCTGTTAGAATGCACTCCTAATGGAGACAACAAAGGAATTTGTTCCTTGGCTGCTCACGCTCCAGCTCTATGGTCTTTGTGGTTTTTCTTTTTTGTTCCTCTTGCCAGAATATATGGAGGCAGATCTGCAATATTTAGCATTTCAGAAGCAGAGAGAGGGTTTTCTGCTCAAAATTATAGCCTGAAGTTTTATTCAAATTGAAGGCAAAGGGTCTTCAAAACCTATCAGTGCCTGCCAGAAACAGTTTTGTTGGTAGCATCCAAGTGAATTTTTCAAGCTCCATTAGTAATAATTTAAGAAGTTTTGGGGGCTGAAGAGTGTTAGTTGTGGCTTTCTCTTATACAAAAGCTTCTACTGAAGTTGCTTGTCTGGAAGACAGATAATTTCCTGTTTTAGGTAGGTGCTGCACAGCACTTTGATCTGTACTATCTTGGTCTCTGATGACTTTCTGGGTTAAAACGTGTCACATAGTTATTTTTCCTACCTGCAGACTCTATGTCCTGTGAAGGCCTTATGGGAGGAACCTATGTAACCTTTGCAGCCAGACTTTGCATTGCTTATGATAAAACTGGGGAGTTCTATATTTTTTAATGACTAAAATGTTGTTTTCATTTTCCACTGAGTTATTCAAAGGAAGTGCAGCAAACTTATTAAGTTCTAGCCCAGAAAATTCACTAAGACACTGATTTTCTTGTGACTTTCTGTAGATGGGATAAGTAATTTTTTTTTTCTTGAGCTGATAGTTATAATTCTGGATATTTAAAAACACAGAAGGAGTTGAATTCAATTGGAAAGAGAAAGTTGGATAATATGCATCTTATTCTTTTTTGTGCAGTACAAAGAATTTAAAGTATGGTTTTGTAATATTTTAAAAGAACTCTTAAGGAGTTCTTTTTGTGAAGCTAAAACTGAGCAACATGAGGGCAGAACAGCTCAAAATTTGGATCTAGATGGTAATTTCTTTGGGCAATTTCTCTGTAACTTTTTCCACTTTCAAGTCCGTGGTTCTGTAACAAAAATGATTAAGCAGCATTTTAAAAATTGGTGCAAATTTTCTATCTTTTTAACTGATTGCCTTCTTTCCCCTGCCCCAGACACATTTTCACTATGGCACTTTAAGCCTTTATGTCCTAAAAATTAAGCATTCCTTATAATAAATATGTTGAATAGAGTATTTTTTTGTTTTACTCTTTTCCTGCTATTGCTGCTTACTTCAATGCTTAAAAGCAATTTTCTATGAAAAATGTAACTTCTCCACTTTATTTTAATCAGCAAAATTTGGAGGCTGAAGCAATAGGAATGTGTTCACCATGCAGAGGGGGAATGCCTTTTTTGTTTTTTTTCCTGAGCTCCATAGGAAGAAGGTGTATTCCTTGCCTGATGTACATTTTAATTCAAAAGACTGGAAGGAAATAGTGTGCAGGTTCCAAAATCTAAAGGAACAAGGAAATGAGCTCTGACACTGTTTTTGTTTTTTTTTTTGAGCAGGTATTTACTACTTCTACCTTATTCAACATATAAGTGAATACAAAACTTGGTGAAAGAAGTTCACACAATAAAGCTTGTTATGATTTCCCAAACTGAACACTGAATGGTATTCTCATGGAACATCTGATGGTTGGTTAACTGGTGTGCTGTTTGTAATGAAAACTGAAAAGGAAGAAATTTTTGCTGTTTCTGCAGTTTGCTTTGATGTTCATGAATTAAAAAAATAGCAAAGTTATACACTGAATAGTTTTGGCTATTCTTCTGCAATTTCTGGTATCACTAAAAAGAACAGAAACCTGTAACTTCTTCAGCAGAACCTGAATATTGAATATTTTTAATTTTGTTTTGTTTGTAAATTCTAGCATTATATGTACATCCATTTTTTTTTTAATACAAATGCACTGTTGTTCACATTATTTTTGAGGAGCATTTGATTAATATGGATATTAAGCATGTGATTCTGCATCATGAAGAACAATTAGACTTGGTGTAAACAGTGTTTAAAAAAAGGCAGCAAAACCCCCATTCACACAGAGAAAGGAAAAATGAGATGAATGGATACAGACATATATCTAAGGATAAATGCAAAATAAATTATGTAGATCACCATAGCAAGGGGGACATTTGCAGCAGTCTCTGTGTTGCTTTTCAGGCAGCCTTTGGGAGGTGAGCATCTGCAGGTCTGCATTGTAAGTGTGAAGGGCAGTCAGGGAGACAGAATGCATTTTCTTGGAAAAAAAATAGGGGATAGGCAAGGGAGATCAGCATTTACAGGGGTTATAGCTTGAAATCGGTTTTCTGATACAGAGTGAATGATAAGGAGACTGAGAGTTGGTTATGAATCTGAAAATGTGAAAAAAAAAATTGGTGATGACAAACAGTGGAAAAACAGTATCCTAGCCAAAGTAATAGATTTTTTTATCAGTTGTTCCAGAGGCATTCTGTATGAATAAAACTGTGGCTCTTCAAGCAAGTTTGCTTTCCAGATAAATATCAGTAATGTTAAAATAAATAAATAAATTGTAACTAATAATTTACAGTGTAAATTATAAAATAATGAAAATGATCTTCAAAAGACCAGAGTATCAAATCAGTTCAGGGATGGTTGATTGTTCTGTGTTACTGTTCAGAAACTTTGAAGTATAATTTGTCATGGGAGAAAAATTAGGAAATTTATACCAATGTAGATATTTCATGTGTAGGGATAATAATTTAGTATACAATAATTGTTAGTGCTTTGTGTTCTTGAGTTATTTGGAAGTTTAATGGTGATCTTGGTTATGTAGTCATATATTCATATTTCATAGCAGATAGTTACTGGCTGAATAATGACAGACAGTAATTCTTACCTTGTCTTGTTCAACAAGAACTCTTTATGCCAGTCCTTGTTCTCTAACTCCCCTAAAAGATGGTTATGTTTTGTTTCGTTTTTTTTTTTTTTTTAAATTTTCAATGTTCCCCACCCCTTTTTCCTATTGTTCTGCATC
Source organism: Chloebia gouldiae (assembly GCA_003676055.1). Lineage (NCBI taxonomy): Eukaryota > Metazoa > Chordata > Aves > Passeriformes > Passeridae > Chloebia > Chloebia gouldiae. The sequence continues at coordinate 2,374,939 of QUSF01000038.1, forward strand.
TTTTGTTGCATTCTTCCCCACCAGCTGCTTGTTTATGTAGAGCTTTTCTATCTTGCTTTGGTTTTTAGGGTGTTGTACAACACCTTATTTTTTTGTTTCGATTGGAGGGCTCTTACATCTCTAAGTTTCTGTTTTCTGATACAAAAAGAGAGGACTGGGTTTTTCTGTTTCAGTTACGCTCCTTAACGTTCCAGTGTTTATATCAAACCTACACAGTTAAAATGCTAACTTTTTGTAGTTAGGCCCATTTTCTATATGTTAGGGCCTTTGTCAATAAGGTTCTGGGCCATTAAAGTATCATAAAACCAACAAGAAGTTTGTATATAAATCTTAAAATTCTACACCTGTTAAACTAACTATTACATTCTGACAAATTGTGCCCTACCTTCTGCAGACCACATAGATTATTTGGTAAAGAAGTCATAGTAATGTAAAATGAGTTTAGTCTTCTAGATAAAAATTTTTGCCATACCTAGTTGGTATGGCAAAGAAAACAAAGTCTATTAATTTAATCTTTCAATAAATTACTATTATTTAAAGCAAAGGCCATGATGAATTAGATATTATTTACAGCCAGAGTATCTGAATGAGCTTGGAGGGAGTATTCTGAATTTTTGATTTAATTTAGTTTTTTTATTAGAGGGAGTGAAAATAAAGTTATGTCAAAACAAAAATAAACTTGCTCTTTTGGAACGTATACTATTGCAGTATTTTTTCTGTGAAAATGTTGATGTAGATATTCTTAGATGTATCATAAGAAACTATAACAACCATGCAATGTGTAAATATTGGATTATTTGCATGCTTTGCAAGTCTTCTGATCTCTGATAGTTGTGTACAGCCTTAAATTGTGAAATATATAAACTCCACCTCTAAGATGTTTGGCATTACTTGCAACCTTTATAAACAAACATGTTTGGATGACTTTCAGTTTCCTCTGTGCATTCTTGAATATTCCATTTATTGTACCATCCTCACAGGAGAGTGATTTATTTTTTTTAAGCTGAGGGTTTTGAGCTAGCACAAGATTTAATCAGCTCTTGTAGGCTTAAGTGAAAATCTAGTATGTTGCTAATTGCTGTTCTTATCTATATTGCAGGCAGAGGCTGATATTTCTGCTTGGTGTGGGGAGTTTGCAGCTCTTCGTTCAAAGCAATTGGACTGGGCCTCCTGTTCAGTTAAAGCTTCAGGATCTTTTGCCAGCTGCATTGTTACAGAAATTCTGTGAGGTTTGTTTGGATTTTAATAAACTGTCCTTTTATTGTCACTGCTTTTCACAAGTAACCTTAACACTGTGTCAGTGAAGGCACATCTGCAAGGTGGGGTGCTGGAATGAGTTTCCATTATCATCAATGCTACTGGCTGCTATTACAGCATCTTCAGTTATATCAGCAGTGTCCTAAAAGTAGTTACTGTTTCTCTACATAAGATATTTCCTGCTGGAAATACTGAGTTTGGATGGAGAAGATACCTTTAGTATAGGCATTTACCTAAAAGGCATTTGCAATCAATAAATTTTTTAATGTGTTTATTTTGGGATACATTCTTAGCTGGATCGAAGAAAGATGTTTATAAATGGCTTAGAAATTTCCCCTCCTTAGGGAAAAGTAGAAGTTGCGTATCTTGCAAATAGCAAAGTGTTTGGCAGATGGTAACAGTAGATTTAGATGCTCAGTATCCTGTTAGGCTCCTAAATGCCAAGTGAGTTGAGGTAATGTTAGTACAGAAATGCTAATTTATATAGAGATTTTGGAAGCAGAAGGGAATGTAGGAGATGAAACTGAGGACTATCAGTTTTATTTATTTTGTCATCGTTTTATGTAGATTACTGATCAACACCTTATCTTCTTTCAGTGGAGTGTGTGTGTTGTTCATCATGGCTGTACCACAGTCCAGACTCTCCTCAAGACAGCTTCTTGATTTTTCTCTTGGGGTTAAAGCTGTGGTAGAATACTGACTACTGCAGTGTGACAGTGAAGAATGTATCAGTAGTCTCTGTTAATGCTAAATCAAGTTTGAATTTAGAATTTTGCTTAGAATAGGGTATGGACCATGAGCAATGTAAGTGCTGTAAACTGTGAAATGAGGGAAAGTTGGAGTATATGAAAAGTTTGGCTCTGCTGCCTTACTGTGGCTTGTTTTCCATAATTCATAAAGTCTTGCCTTATGTTCATTTGCAAGATTGTATTTCTAAACAACTGTTCAGATACAGTATTGCTCCTGGTTTTTAAAACAGGTGCTTGTAAATTTGGTTTATCTTTTAGGGCTGGTACAGTATGTATAGATAGGCTTATTTTTTGCATGATTTTTGATACTTGAAATTCAGATCTCATCTTCTGATAACTAAATTGGTAGCAGTGGAAACCAAGTGTACTAAACCTTTTAGGATGTGAAATGAGCAAAAATTTTGAAGTGTGCTACCTCTGAAGGGAAAAGTATTTCATTTTGCCTTTATATGTAGTAAAAATAAAATCTAATTTCATTGATTCTATTTAAACATTATTAACAAATTATAATGTTATAATATTGAAATATTCTTACAAATTTTGGTTCTGTTTACTGGAGAACTCTATATTCTATGTTAGTGTGTATGCATAGGTTGCAGTCTGATGCAGTCTGTAGCCTAAGATGATGCTCATAGGATTGCTGTCACTGACAGAATTCAGAGACCTAGAAAATACAGTGTTGATAATTTCTGTTAACCATTTCATAGAATCATAAAATGTTTTGGTTTGGATGGTGCTTTAAAGATCACCCAGTTCCAAGCCCCTGGCAATGGGCAGGGACACCTTCCACTAGACCAGAGTTCCATCCAGCCTGGTCCCTCTTTCTTGTAGGTCCCTTTCAGGTACTGGAAGACCAAAATTAGGTTACCCCAAATCCTTCTGTTTTCCAGGCAATTTCATTTAATGTCTGGAAGAATGAGATACTAATTCCCTGTTGATTAAGGAAATACATGATCTCCTGTTTGGTTTCTGTTATATTTCTGCAGTGGCTGGGAATGTGATGCTTTGAAATACGTTTGCTTGTGCGGGGGTGGTATTGCAGAAACGAAACGGGCAAGAGATTATAAAGGAGAAGAGACTTTATTTTTAATGCGAGCTCCATCAGTCTTCCCTATTGCTTTAAGGTTTAGCTATTTATGCATTCAGGCAGAAGTTTACCTTTATTTCTATTACTGCTATTTGTATTGTCTTCTAACATGTTAATGTTTTGTTTGTTTTTTTTTTTTCCAAGAGCACTATGCACTTACATGCTAAAATATAATATCCAGTTCTCTTCTTTATTAAAAGTCCTAATTCAAAAGTTTCGAATTATGTTTTGAATTATCTTCATATAGTTTTCATTCCAAGGATTCTTAGTATATGAACACTCTGTAAAAATGAACATCTCAATAGTGACACTTTTGTGTTTCCTTTAATCCAGCTTTCCTCTCATGCATATGGAGATATTCAACAAACTTGGGTTAAAGATGGAACTCGTATCTGTTGTAACCTTCCATATTCTGTCATCAAGACTGATACAAGCCCTTTTTAACCACATCATCCATTTTTCAGGTTTTCAAACTAAAATGATTTTTTTCCCACATCAAGGTTAAAAAATTATGTCTTTGTGTTTCTTTTAGTCTGCTCTGAGTAATGTCACTCAATTTCAGCTTTACAATGTCTTATTCATTTCAGGAATATATAAAAAACTGTTCCTGTTATTTTCAGAGCACTTTATTGGTTAGTCTTTTTTTCCAGGGTATATTAACTGCTGCCATTTCTATCCTTGGAAAGTTTCATCTCTGGATCAGTGACATAGCTTCATTTTTGCTCCCAGATAACTTCTTTCCTTAGGAGTGCAGTAAGGCTGAATGAGACTGTAATTAATTTTAGTGAAGAATAAATAAAATAGCCTCTTCAAGAGGAGTTGCTAGTAAGGGCCTCTTGGATGTCTTCAATGAACAATATTCATGAGTATGTGTCTGTTATTTCCCTTTCTTCAAATTCAGTCTAACCTTCTCTCTAAATTATAGTTAAATTCATGTACTCTATTAAGATTTGATGTCCTGCAGAACTCACTTGTGATTTTCAGAGTCCACACAAAAGTAGCATTTTATTTATTAGATGTATTTCGGTTTTCTAAAATAACTGTGAGACTACCACACCACTTAATAGTCTGACTGATACTATGCTGCATTTTTTTAATGAGTGAATGTGGTAAACAAAGATTAAAAAGTACTGAATTCTGGTTAAAATGGATTAGCAGTTCTTGTTTTGAACCTGTTGGGGTTAGACTAAGCATTATTAAAGAGCTCAGTGCTTAAAATAAGTGGGTTATAGTAATAGGCTCCTTGTGTCTTAAAAGAGTTGTCACTGTCTCTGCATGTAAGGGAATAAAAGATACAAAACTGTTGAAGTTGGAGCATATTTTTTCTGCCTTAGGTTTCAGAGCTTCTGTATATTACCTCATAGAGTTGAGATTACTATTTTTAGTGGATGAACTGGAAAAGAATGTGTAGTAGTACTAATGAAGACCACTGATGATAAAGAACATTGAGAGAACAAGCTGCTTGCTGCTTTATTTGAGGTCTGATTTCATATTCACAAGTAGAATATGTCTGGTAACAGTGAGAAGCTCCATCTGGAAGATCTCAATCTGTTAATTTATAATGCATGTAAACAACTGGTAGGAGTCCTCCAAGTGTGTCTATCAACAGTTCCTGCTTTTCTTTTTGTAGCTTCCAGGTTGATCCCAAGGAATAAGTTTTGGAATACATTTGAGTAATTTTTTTCCATGTGTTTTTATTACTGTTTCTTTTATGCATTATTTGATCCTTTTGCTGGAAGAGACTGAAATAGTGCCGCACTTCTGTTGACATCTATAGCTATGTTTATAATTTATATGAAAAACACCAATGTACTATGTCTCAAATCCATTATGATTCCTTGGTCTTGTTTATTCAGTCTGTTGTGAATTCCTTTTTCAGGCCTGGATGCTTGGCTTCTATTAGCATGCACTAGCTAGGAAGAAAAAAGTCTGTGCTTGACCAGGAAGATATAGGCTTTGGAAATGGTGCAGATTTCTCCCTCTTGTGGGGAATGTAAGGATGGATGATAAAGGCTAAATCCAGAGGCAGAGTCTTGTAAGCAAAGATAGTCTGCTAAAGTAGCCGACAGTCTTGCCCTGCATTCCCTTGGTATGAATATAGATCAGAAGGGGGAATCTTGATGCAGTCACTTGAAAAACACCCCTTAATGGCAGAGCAAAGTCACTCTCATAGGGTTTATGAACAAGAGCTTTCATAACCAAAATACTTCTTTGACATGTAGTGCTCTCAGGCAAGATTTCCTTGCACCTCGCTATGATTATCTTTAGTCTGGACCTCAGCTTTCCATAGGTTACCCATTACTGATTTGGCTTGTAAAATTGGAGACAGCCTCCTGTGTAATCTTGCCTTCTTTTCAGCAAATGGAAGAGAAAAGCAGTTATGAATGAAAGCGTATTTCCATTGCCTTCCAGTCTCAAGAGTGAATTCTATTTTCAAGGACCAAACCTTTGGCAGGTAACCTCTGTTAATCTGGAAGGTATCACCTTAGCTTTGCTAAATGACAAATTGTTGTGCAGTAGTCTTTGTATTTTTAAAAATATGAGAAGTCCAGTATATATGGCTTAGTATCCACATACTGCAGCTTCCTGATCCGATAATTTGTTTGTCTACATCCCACCTTTGCTTCCATTTAATCAAGTCTTCCTGAGCCTTTAGCCTGGCTTTGTCTACTTCTTTATGTCTGCACTTGCCTTTTTATATGCAGGGGAAGGATCCCCAAGACAGAAAGATCTGATGAAATGTTACAAAGGCCAGAGTGGTTCCCAATATAGAAGTAAAAGCATGTTGAATGCTCACTCTGCTTCTAGTCACTATCAATAGCAAGAAAAGAACACTAATTCCCTAAAGTAAAATTCTCATACACTCTATTTTTAGAGCTATTGAATGTGAATGGCAGGAGCTTTGTTCTGATTTTTATCTTTACTCAGGTGGCTCCAGTTGTGCTGGGTAATACTTTTGAAATACTGTGAAAATTGAAATATGCAGGAGTACTGTCCAGCTTGCATTTGATTTAGAGCTTTAGTAGTAGTAACTTAAAAGCCATTAAGTTACTGTTTGGAAGTTGAATAGAGAAACAGCTGTGCTTCAGAGATTAAAAAATACGGATCTAGAGTTGAATTGAGCTTAATTTGTGTTTATTTTGTATGTTAATTTGTGATGGTCAAACAGAACCACTTGCAGGTCCAGCAGAAGATGGATGACTACTCCAGTGATTTCTCTCTGTATGTTATGAAGTAATTATCTAGTATATGTTTCTGTGTTTTAAGAACATTAGTCCTGAATAAAATAATTATAATTTGTGATGTCATGTTTGATGAAGAGTAGAAAGATTCAAAAATCTAACCCAGGTTTGCTAGATAAGGAGGATTATATTATCAAGTCTTGGGTTGTGGCTATTTTGAGATACATGAAATTTTGGAGCTACAGGATAGGTTCAACACATTATATATTTAGGTTTTTAAGCACAAGAACACAAGCTCAGAATTTCTTTTTGCTCTTAGCCAATGCTTTAGAGGTGTTGGTGGACTTCTATTCTTCACTTTGCAGTCCTTGGAGCCATAACACTTTAAACTTCTACTTATTACTTATAGCTGTTCTCTCACCTTAAACTACCTCAGGGCAGTGAATTCTGCATGGATAATGCAGTCTTAGAGCCTAGGCTGGAAAAATGAATGTTGGTTTAGACTGTCTCAGCAAAAGGTAAAGGATGTCGGCTTTTCTGGAGGGGATTTGTTTCATGAAAAAGGACATGGATTTGTTAAAGTAGAAGATAGCAGTTCTTTGGCTCTGGGACTCATCGGCTTATTTTCAAGGCTTTAATATGTCATCAACTTTCCCTCTTCCTCCCTCATTCTTTGTCAGTGTTACATGAGCAGGACTGAGTTTTGTGGTGAAAGGACTTGAAATGTGAATGAGATTAATTTGTTACTACAGTGCTTAAACAAGTTCAGGTAACTCTGGCATTGCAAGACTGTTTTTGGAAAAGGTTTTATAACTAATCTCCTTTGTTTACTCCTTGGGTATTTTAAGTGTGGTAAATTTTGATTGCAGAAAGAATCAAAACCATGCAGATAGGAAAAAAGTTTACATTAAACTGAAAACTGTATTGAGTATCCCGCTATATGTGTGTGTGTGTATTTGAAAAATTAATCTTTAGAAGTACTGACTGATGAATTTCCCCTCTCAAAATTACAGATCTTGTTAAGGTTTTTCCTTTCTGAATGGCCAGAGGTGCAGCAGATCTGGTATATTTCCAGTTGGCAGTTTCTTTCCTTTATTCTGCAGTGGTTGTGATCATCATTTTCCACGGTGGGATTGAAATGACTGCAGTGATGTCATACAGGAATTCATTCCCCTTTGTCTCAAATCATTGTCTACAAAGTAAAAGTATTTTCAATGCTAATGTGAACTAAAAAAACCCATAGTAAATCAGTATAAATTTAACAGAATAAACTTAAAGATTATTCTGATGCTAAAAAGTAATGGAGATTCATAAAGCTTAACAATTCTTGTCTTCAATATAGCCTATTGATACAGGTATTGAAAAAAGTTTGAAATAACTCAGGAATTACATTATGTGTTTAGTTTAAAAAGCTGAAATATGATTCAAGTAACTTACACCTTGGTTGTGTAGACTGATTCAGAATCTTTCTCAGGCAAGTGACTTCAATGCAAGCTGTCATTTAACCTTCTGTTCTGCTTTCTGCTTTCCATTCCCCTTTCCTGCCCCTTTTATACCAACTGAAAAGTAAAGCCCTACTTTTTTGTTCATTAAGGAAATCTGTCATATGAGAAGCAGGAATAGACTGATAAATTGACATCTCCCTGAGCCTGAAGATAAGCTGCTCAAATGCTTTCATTGCATTAAAAGGGAGGGGAGAATAGGTGACTGTCAAATGCCAGTCACCACTGAGAGAGTCCTTGGAGAGCTACCTCAGGGCCATTAAGTGAAAGACGTACTGTAGAGAGCATCATACAGGAATGCATCCAAAGTAGAGAGAGGTTTGTCAGACAAAGGGTATAAGGGATCTCATATTGCTGCTCTGATGCCACTCCAACAGGAAGCTCCCTCTGGGGAAAGAAAATGATAACACATACTGACAGCACTGCAGGAATATCTAGTGTGTTTCAGTGCTGTAGGATTAATTTAATTATAAAATTGTTATGTTTCCGTGATTGCAAATTGAATGGCATGGATTTACCAAGCATTTCTCCTTAGATCACAGGAATGATTATATAACTGGAATGTGTTTGGGGTTAGTTGACTGGATGACACGTCAGGTCATCCCATTTCAGGTGGGAGGAAATCAGTGTCCTGCAGATCATGTTGATGTCATGTATCAGGACAGCAAGAAACAGTGCAGAATTTACCATGATTTGGTAAAAGGTTGCGACTCCTAGAGAGAGTTTTTGGTTTTGTTTTGGTTTTGCTTTTTGGTTTTTTTTTTTATGTTTTGAGAGACATTTTCCCTAAATACTTTAATTGGGTTTTTTTCTGTTCTATATGACATTATTTTTTAATAAACTTAAGTTCCCTGAAACTTATTTTTTTTTCCTTCTTTTAGCCAAAAATGCTACATGCAACTATTCTGAAGATGTTGGTTCTAGATGGTGAATCAGTCTATACCTTGACTGCTCATCCTATTTTGCTGCTTATAGCCAGGATAATCCTTGTGAATTCAAGACACAAACTCACATCTCTCCAGGTAAGAAGTATGTGACTAATGACTGACTACCAGCTACTTACTCCTTAATTGGTTCTCTTGTTGTTTTCTTTGTACCTCATTGAATTATTCTGACTTCTATTTATTTTCCTGTAGCTCTGAGGCACTTCCCTGTAAGAAACAATTAGGACAAAGTGATTGCAATTAATCACAAATACCTTCTTCTTAAAGATAAGCTATTTACTCACTGTCTTCTCCAAAAGAGAGGAGAGGTGTCTTCACTAGCTGGAAAAATTAGAAAATGTAATAGAACTAACTTTATCCAGACACATACTTTGTGATATTATTAGTCAGGGAGTAAGCTGGGAATGCCCAGTAATGCAGCTTACATGTCCTGTACCTTTTCTAACAAGCTTTTGGATACTGTTAACTATTACTGTATGAATTCTGACTCTGAATCTCTGTTGTGTATGTGTGTTAAAAACAAGCAGACATGATGAAGCACCTCTTACAAGGTCTGTAGCTCCCTTGTAGTTTGGCAGCAGCCTGGTTGGTAGTAGGGCTCTCTGGAAGTGGGGAAATTTTAACAGCAGCAACTTCTCATTATTGAATTCCAGTTGAACAGAATTTGGCTAGAGATCAAAATGCCACATGGCCAGTCCTTATGCTTGGCTGACAAAATCCATTTCCAGCTGGGTCTTTGTATGAGCGATGAATTAAATTATGTGGGAGATGCTGGCTGTACTGCATTTCTGGAAGCCAAGTTCTTCCATCCTTTTCCCTCTTATTCACAGATGAGTGCTGTTGAATTTCAGCAACTAGGTCAGTCAGAGAAACAGAAAATGTACCTGGTATAGAAAATTCCCCTGATGCCTCCTCTAAGAATGACATAATGGGGAAATTTATTCTACAGGGTTGAGGTTCAGTTATTTTTATCTACATTAAGTTTGAATAGTAGTTCAAAGGCAACAACTGATAGGAGCTACTTTCATCAACGGGTTGGTGTAGCAATTAAAGCTTGCCCTTCTTTTTCTTTTCAGCTTGATTCAAAGGTGCCCTCTTAATACTTCTGCTGCTTTAATTGTAGTGCACATAAATTTAAAACAGGGTAAAATGCTTCAAAATGTATTACCTAAAGCATTAATAAAGCCCTGTATGTTTTTTTACATGTAAGAGTAAATGCTTAAAATAATCTGCTAATTTTCAATTTTACTCTCAAAAAACATTGCCAATAGAATATTGTACTCAGCTCAGCTGGTTTATCTGAAATTTTAAAAATATGTTCTCACTGATTCTATAATTTCTAAGTGGTAAGCATAAGGTCTCAGGACATTGTATCATTAAAATGGATACTCTGTTGTGTGGGAAAATTAGTACTTGTATAAAGCTAAACTCAAGTAATTTGAAACTTGTTACTTAAATTGCCTTTAGGCTTCTAAATAAATTATGAAATGTTGGGATCTGACCTCTTTCACAAAGCCTGTTTGTGTGCTTTACTCTGATAGCTTGATATCAAAAGTCATCTTTCATTGCTCTTGGAAATAGATGCTATTATTCTTTTTGATAGTACCTTTCTAGGGACATTAGAATCAGCTCCCTGTAATTAGTTTAGATGTTTGTGCTTGAATACTGCACAACCCTTAGGTCAGTCTGAGGCATATCTGCATAAAAAGTTCAGAAGATGGGTGCTTCTGAAGCAGTCAAACATCTTTCATAGAAAATGATTGGTATGCTAGCATCACAGAATAATAGCTCATTAGAGCCTCTGTAGAGGTGTGCTCTGCATTCACAGATTATAATCTTTAGTATAATTTTGAGACTAGAGTATTAAAATTCATTTTTCCATGCATTTTCTCCTGTTGCAACTAGAGAAGAGGTTAAGAGACTGGGGAATTTATGCTTTGTGCACACAGCTTTCTAAAATCAGGTATTTCCTGGGCTGTAGTTCAGCTTTGCCTGCTGTAGAGTGGTTGCTTAGTTCAGTAACATCTTTGCCCTTCTGAAGTTCAACATACAGACATTAGGAATTTCAGTTGTGGTTGTAATGTATTCTCAAGAGCAATTCTGCTCCTATTCTGCCTCTCTCAGGCTCCTTTATGCTGCCACTTGAAGAAATAAAAAAAGGTCAAACAGAACAGGAAAAAATGTATAGAAGGATGATAGTGAATTTTCAGAAATACTGACGGGCTTCCATACAAGGAGTAAGTAAATAGTTTAGGACTCTTCAGGCTGGAAGATTGCTGAAGAATGAGATCATAGCTTTCTACTAAAATAATCTAAGTTACACAAAAGAAGATAAGTAGGAAACAGCTGGATTTGGGTTTTATTTGGGTTCTTTTCTGTTACAAGAGTTAGGAGCTATGAAATCAAAGTAGCAAGTGGTTGCTCCAAACTAAGTGCATACACGTATTCCTTATTTTTGCTGTTCACAGCATTTCTTACTGGTGGGACTAAGAATTTGCAGGGTTCAAAGAGCAGTTAGAGAAATTAATAGAGGGAAAAATCTGTCAAACCCTTGAAGCACTGTTGAACTGCTTGGATATGTTCATCTTTACGCTAGGTTATGGTTTGTTTTTTTTTAATAAAACAGCTATTTTAGACAGGTTTGTATTTTTTAGGAACTAGAATTCAATAGACCACAAAATCTGTATTTTAAAACCACTTTCCTTTTTTTTTCTTTTGTTTTCTTTAAGGTCTATACTTGTTATGAACTTGAAGTATCTATATTTTCTTTCAGAGTTTACCTTGGTGGACTCTAAGATGTATAAATATTCACCAGGAGTTGTTGGAGGAGAGATCACCTGAGCTCTTTACTCTTGCCCAGTCCTGTATAAAACAAGGTATATTTCTAATTACTTGTTTTATTAGCTTGCAGCATCTCTTTTAAGATATCATAGGGAGGGAATTTATAGTCATAACTGTTAAAATGCTTATCAGGCACTTATGTAACTGCAATGAGTAGATAGGGAACAGAATTTCATTTAAGTTGGCATGGACTCGTAAGGCACTTGCTGTTTTTCAGCCTCTAAGATGAAAATGTGATTGTAGACAAAGGTTTTTTGACAGTGACTCGTTTTGAGAGTTTTTGATATGGTTCTCACATATAGATGATGTAAAACACACCTGGTAGATTTTGCTGTCTGTTTATTTTCTCAGTGAAGCCATCTGGTATTTCAAACAAGTGCCTTCATATTCCATAAAATAAATACTTTTAAACCTTTTATTGTCTTTGAGTAGGGTTTGAGTAACCCACTTGCTTGTCTATATCAAGTTCTCAAGAAAACTTTGTGTTATTTACTAGAGAAAAGACCTTCAAATTCAGGAGAAATTATGTTTTTCTCAAGTGTTAGGTCAGTATCATCACCTGGATAGAAGACAGCTGCAAGGATTCCCTGCTATTCTGAAGCAGCTATTATGCAAAACCAATGGGACTTGGAGCAGTTTCCCATCACTTTGGCCGTGTGCCTAACATGGTATGGGGTGCCAGAAGGATGTCATAAATTTGGGACATCAGTGCCACATACTACATCAGTACTAGTAATGATGTGAAGCTTTCCTCAAAGGTCCTTGAAGTCTCAAAGTGCTTAAACCTATCAAGCACTGTGAGTAAATGGTGTTTAGGCAGTGGTAAGACTGTTTCTCAATGTGCCATTTGAGTTCATTCTATGGCTTCAGCACAAGTAATCTTGTATTCAGCTCATTGAAACTTGTTAGCTGTGGAAAATCTAGTTGTAATGCACGATTAAACACAATAACCTTTTTTTTTCCTTTGAAATTATATTGCGTCACACCATTCAAAAGTTGAATTTTTGTGTGGTTTCCACTTGTGCCTGCATATCCAGTATTTTGTAGGCTTGGAGTAATATTTTTAAGTTGCTAGTATGTGGGTTTTTAAAAAGAATTTTTAAATCTCATATTGGAAAAAGTTGTTACTAGGCAGGATTTTTCTATGCAAATTTTGATTTAGAGAATTTAAAAAGCTGTGTGAAAACTATATTCAGACTTGGCAGCTTAAGTGAAAGGTCTTGAAGATTAACAAGTACTAACAAAAAAAAACAGCCTAGGAGATTTAAACAGTAAAACCTGTTTGTGCTAGATTTGACTGCCAATCTTTAAATTAAAAAAAAATCAAAAATTTCAGAGAAAATGTTTTAAAAAATCCTTGATATTTTTTATAGTAGGACTTTTTAACACCATTAATAAAGATTATTTGAAAAATTAAGCATCCATTAGGAAACACAGGCTCAGTGCTATAACCAGGTAACCAGTCCTTTTTAAGTATTGTGATGCTGTAAGCTTTTTTTGAAGTCTTATTATCTAAATACTTTTGCAAAATGCAGAAATAAAGCATGAGGCAAAAAACCCACTTCCATTTAAGACTAATGGGCATGAATAATTTTCAACTTAGTGGTCTGTATTTGCAGGAATATTCTCTTGTAACTTACTGTACTTTGGTAGAACTTAAATATATAAGAAATACAAATGCTGTTATGCTGGATGAAAAAACGTTGTCTTTCCTAAAGACTTCAGATCTGTTCACAAAAGTACTTTCTCCAGTTCAGATGGAGAACATGATCTTTATCACTCAGGAAGTCAATAATTATTAAAAATCAACCAAACAAAAACTCAACACAAACAAAAAGCAACCAAACAGAAAATGTCTTATGAAACCTAAGGCGCCATTCAATGCTCAATCTGCTGTTGAAACTTTAATTTGAAGCTTTCTACTTAAGGGGTGGGTATTAGCTCAATATTTTGTTCTTATGTTCTTTAGAAGGTCCAATACAATTAGAGTTGTTTATTTTCTGCAGAAGTGATATTTCCCATTTCAGCTTTGCTGTTAAATATAAGCAAAGATTGAACTTTTCTTTTTTTTCTGGTAATAATCCTTAGATATAAAACTTGAAAAATACTTTAAATCGCATATATCTTCTATACACTGTCAGTGAATTTTTAAATGTGTGAAGGTGTAAAGAGCAACAGACTTTCTCTCATGGCATATTAAATGTGTTTTTAAGATACCATTCTCCTGAACTGATTTCTCATCTCTTTTCTGTTTCTTAATTTGCAGTCACAGAAGCAGAAGCTTTGTTCACAGATGGTGAAGGCTGGCACTTAGCAGTTCAGTTCCATCTTGAGTCTGCCTACACATTTTTGTTTTACTATGAATATAAAAAAGCTAAATACTGTTTCAATATGGCTAAAGATATAACAAAACTGCAGATTAACCTTACAGGTAAGGTTTACTTTGCTTATAAAGTCTAAGAGGATGATTGGTTGGATCAAACGAATTTATGGCTTGTTGGGATTTTTTGTGACATATCCAAGGAATAAATAACTATACTTTGAAAAAGCTTGATGTTTAACAGGTAGGTCTTATTTGTCTTCCAAGAATTAGTATTGCTTGTCTGCAGGGAGGGAGTTGAGTTTCGTGCAAATCTCAGTGATTGTGTCATATAATTCTGTCATAAGTTACTCAAGCTCCTTATTAAAGAGAGAGAGGCTTTCTTTTCCCACAGTCTACTTCTCAAAAAAAACCTAAAAATTAAAAATCATAACTTTTTATTTCTGCATCTTGTATGTGTCAAATTCTAGAAAATTGTGTATTAGTACCATGTGCTGCTTTGAGGAAAACCTGAGGTATTTCAAGTTAAAAAATCATTTCTGAATGGTTGTTTGAGGAGTTGGGGTATTAGAAGCCTTCTTTCTAGTGTTTCATGTCAAATTCTATGTCTAGTTGCATCTACTGGTGTCATGATGCATATTATTTATTTTGTTTGTTTGGAGACACTTATAAAGGTGATTCGATGCGGTCTTTCACCTTTTGTGCCACCAGTCTAAGATGTACTTGGTGTAAATAGCTTTTAGAAGTCACTCCAAGGACTGGTATCATCATGGAAAATAAGTAGGGAAGTTAAATTTCTGATGAACAGAAATCAGAAGGATTCAATCACTATGGAGACTTTATAATTATCCTTTCAGAACATATTCTTTGGTGTCACCAAGATCAGAGTACTGCACTTAAAACTTTGCATGTATAGGTATAGATCTATTGTCTAGCTTGTCCTGCTAGGCAATCAAAATGACATAAAAATCACACCTTTTCTGTGTGAGAACTTATGATAGTATCTGAATATAAATGCAAAAAATCTTTATATAGTTTTTTCTTGAACACTTACTAGTGGAAAGCGCTAAGGGACTGAAACTTGCAGCTTACTTACTTACTGTACCACTATATGTCACAAGGCTCATGCTCCTTCATATCTAGGTTGAAACTGCAGCCAATCCTGTTTATACCATGAATCATTTTAATAATTTAATTTTAAAAAACCCCAAGCCATCAGCAGCAAAAAAAACGTAAAACACACAAAAAACCAAATAAAAACCCAAAGAAACGCAAACTTTCAGAAATTATGTGGAACTCCATGCTGATTTATTCAAAGGTTTTAAAAGCTTACTTTGAAAGATGTGTAATGGAAATAAAACATAACAGTTTATATCTGAAGGAAATCTATACATTTCAATTGATCCTATCCTCTTTTCCCTGTATGCAACAAAATCTGTGCTTGTGGTGTGTTCCAAGTGTGGGACTTATTGCCAACATGGTATTATTAAGTACTTTAATTTAAAATGAGTCAAAAATCTTATTTTTTTATTAAAAACATCAGTACCTATGATGATACTCTAGCTATAAAAATACAATTAACTGAGAATAAGTAAAATTAAAGATACAGACTTCATGTTGTATTTTTTTTCCTTTAAAGGAGATCTTCAGATTTTGGATTAATAATTTCCTTAAACCAATTTAGAAAAAACCTTCTTGTTTGGAGAAGGAAATAAAAAAAAAAGACTGGATGCAGTGGAATTTTTTATATTTTTTATTACTTTACCAAGAGGTTATGATAGTCCCAGAGAAAGATCATGGTGACACAGTATCTTGGAAAAATGTTGAGAAACTCTTACATGTTCTGTGGTTTATCTCCATAAATCTATTAACATAGTTATGTCTAACCTGAAGGCAAATGAACTGAACTGAACATGTGGGAATTGTTGGCATTCTCGGCAAATTCATTTGACATGCCTGTTTGGGCTAAATGGGAGGAATGTTGCATCATCGAAAAAGACTTTGGATTTTTACATTAAACCAATCTCTAGCAAAGACATTTTTAAGGCTTTTGGGAGGGATTTCCTTTTTAGGAAAGGATTTGGAGAGGTTTATATGCATTAATGATTGTAATCCTTACTAGTTGAGTATTTTATTACAGCATGTAAATATATATTGTTCTTAAACAGAGTTTTTAGGACCAGTATTTTCCAAAGTTATTTCAGGAATATGTGAATAAATCATACTTGGTTTGTGTAAGTTTTTGAAGTCCCATTTATCCAAATATGTATCATGTACATCTTTTACTAAAAAGCATCATTATGCTCCTCACAATGAATCATAACCATCAATAACTCTACAAAACAATTTCTAATATCCTTCTTGCATATAAATTTAGTGAAATGAAGAGTAGTAATCAAAAATTAATGTAAGATGAACAGATCTAGAGGATTAATAATGCTGAACTCTGAGATCTGTTTATTCTTTTCATACCCTGTAACGCATTTCTGGGAACTTTTAATATGAAACAGAAAGCAAAGTTGCTGTGTAGGTTTGTTTTACTTTGTGGGGATATACCATAGAATGTTTAGGGTTGAAAGGCACCTTTAAGATCAAGGACAGGGACACTTCCCAGTACAGCAGGTTTCTCAAGGCATTATCCAGCCGGCCTTCAAGACTGCCGTGGTGGTACTGGTATAAACCAACCAAATTTTTCCTCAGCTTTAACACATGTGATATATATTTTTCAAGGAAAAAACAGTGTTTTGTCCCTGTAATAGCGAGGGATTCTTAGGTTTAAAAAATGGGGTGGGAGGTATGTGCACATGACAGCATAAACAAATCACAGTTTCTGAGTGGTAGTAAGCAATTTTATTGGTTTCCAGAATAAGTTTGCAAGTGTTTCCTTCAGCTATTTAGGCAGTAAGACATAAGAGGAAGTGAATTACAGCATAGTGATTTTCAAGCAGTATTGAAATAGAGAATTGAATGCTACTGTGTAAAATTAGTATGAATCATTAGCCAGTATTTCTCTCTGTGTGTCTCTCTCCGCAGTGTGTGTGTGATTTTCAAATTGATATTTTTAGAACCTTTTTGATTTCTTTATAAACTATTAATACAGGGCTTTTCTGCTAGAAGGGGTAATTGGCAGAAAAAGAGAAATCAGTTTAATTTTTGGTTACCCTACTCATCTCTTTCCACTTTCAAGAAGAAAAGTGTGACTGCTATTTCAGTCCCTCTGCTGGATGATGCTTATGGACAGTGGCCTAATCTTCAGGCCTTTGTCACATGAGTAGCTAATCATCTTTACCTCAAAAATTTTATATACTGAAAATTGTTCAAAATTAGCACAAAAATAAGAACTTTATTTGAACTTAATTGATTCTGCAAAAGCAGTGGATTAGCTCTCATTCCTCCATTTCACACTATCTGAGCATTGTATCACAGTAATAATGAACAAGCAAACCTTCAAATTTTATAGAGTAATTTTGAGTTCCATTTTGGCTTCGGTTAGGAACTAAAATTCTGTTATTTTAAGTTACTGTCCTGAAATTACTCTTTTATTTCTCTGCATTTTGCAAGGAAGTTGCGAACAGAAGAGGAACATTGTGTTTTTCCTCACAATTTGGTGTAAATGTCAATTACCCCTTTAAAAACTAATAAAAATTGTAGGTCTGATAAGGAACTGAAGAAACAACACTGAGTGGAATTTCATGTTGTGCATTCTGCATATTGGTTAATTCATTATAGAGCCTTCACTGGTTTGCTGTTTCACTCACTCCCTGTATTACTTTTACAGTATCTTACATGCCATATTCTGGTAGCACCATGTCTGTGATCTTTTATCAAAGACCTACTCTTCAAATAAAGATTTGAAATGTTTAAAATGATGGCCTGTAAGATATGGGATTTTCATTTGCATAAATATCTCTATGTAGTCACTTCTAGCAGGTGAATTGAACAATTGTTTCTGGTTTATTTATTGGAACTAAGTAGAGAAGTGATGAAACTTGATGACTATGAGTTTTCAAAATGCTAGGTTATGGGGAATTTAATTCAAAGCAGTGTTTCAAGATCTATATAGCTGTGTTTGTGTGTTTGTAATGTATATTATTGTGTATGTTTGCTGACAGTGAGAACACTGCAAAGAGATCAAGCAGACTTAAACTGCTGCTAAATCTCATAGGTCAATTCTCAATTTCTCTGTTTTATCTGGGGTTTCTTTTTGGTAGCAACTGTGTAGCATATGATTAGATAACTGATTTTTAGTGTTAATGAATATAAACGTGTTTTCTGTAGGTGCTTTGGGAAAAAGAACACGATTTCAGGAAAAATACGTTGCACAGCTTATTTTGGATGTCCAAAGAACAGATGGATTCTGCCTTCCTCACAGTGAACTAAGTCCAGCTCCAGCACCTCTAGAAAGTTTAACAATAGTATGTATCTGAGAAGTATTGTTTTAATTTCTTAAAATGAAAATGTTCCAAGTCTTTTGTTGGGTGTCTGCTTGGGAAAAGTGTGTTTTGCCTAGAAAAACTTAGCTGGGGTTTTTGAAAGTTCATAGAAGAGCTCTGGGGCAGTAGTTTGCCTAATATTAAAGGACATGGGGTAAAACAACTTATGAATGTCTGCAAGACAGATGTGGCTACTCAGCTCAGAGCATGTTTGCAAATATGATCTTCTACAGTTCATACATTAATTTTTAGTGACTAAGAATGATGGAGCTAGGAAAACAGGTGAGAAGCAGATTTTCAAAATAGCCCACAAGGCACCATAGGATTTCAGAGATTCCTGAAGACTGGCAGACGTATTCAGTTACAGTGCAAAGATAGGAAATTGCTCTACTTACTCCTATGGCATAAATTATGTCAGTTGGTCCTACTGATCTTAAGGGTACACATCATGACTTCAATTATAAATTGCTTGAGAACAACTGTATTGATTTAAGATATCATTTTTCCCTCATAAAGAGATGTAAATTTATTTGAACTTGCTAAAGAAGCCAGAGATGAATTGAGCCATTATGGTCCCAAGTTTATACTTCAAGTAGGAAAGCCTTTATTAAAAAATATTGTGCCTTGGTAGACTTCCAGGTCAAGCAGGGATCGTAAGCAAAAAAATTGTCAGTACTTCTTCATTTCTAAATTGAATGCATAAATATCTTAGTAGACTAATCTAGATTTTTCTTGTTTGCCCATTAGCACATCCTTGGTGTGGCATTTGATTTGATGAAACGAGGTTGACTACACGTGTCACAACTTAGGCTTATGGTAGAACTACGTATGGCAAGCCCTTATAGGTTACTGAGAGGTCAGGGGAGGCTGCCTGGTGAATGTCAGGCTTAGTTACAGACCTCAATTGCAACTTAGCTAGAACTAAATGATAGGATGCTAGGATGATAGCATAGGATTGTTCTCAGAGTTCCTAACTGGGATATTGTTTGAGTGTTTTTTCCCAGTTACTCACAAATTTGCCTTTGTAGTCTATTTCTGATAAAGACTGTAGTTTGGAATAAAGTTGTTTTATCATTTCAATAAAAATGGCTGTACGTATAACTCAGAATGAAGTATTTTGTCCTTACTAATCAAGCATTGTACTCATATGTCCTTTCAATGAACAGATAAGGACTTCTGAAGTAAGTTTAACAGAGAATTTGAGAAAGAAAATTCGGGTAATTGGAATCTTTAAAAATCAGGCAGTATTGCTGATGTGATCCATACTTTCCTACTAAAATTTTACTGAGTGTAGCTTGAAAATAATGCTGAAAAAAGTAAACATAAACACTTTTGGAAAAGTGGAAAGGCAAAGCTACAAACAAGAGGTTCTGGCTGAAGGGAGGGAGTTGAGTTTTGTGCAAATCTCAGTGACTGTGTCATATAATTCTGTCATAAGTTACTCAAGCTCCTTATTAAAGAGAGTGAGGCTTTCGGATTCCACAGTCTACTTCTCAAAAAAACCTAAAAATTAAAAATCATAACTTTTTATTTCTTCATCTTGTGTGTGTCAAATTCTAGAAAATTGTGTATTAGAACCATGTGCTGCTTTGAGGAAAACCTGATGTATTTCAAGTTCATATTATTAACCTATGTGAATGTTCTGCCACAGGCATTACACCAGATCTGACTAAGTAGATTATTCAGTTCATGTATATATTGAATTACCAACTAAAGGTTTCATTTTGTTCCCCTTTTAAAAAAACGTTTTTATTGATAATGTAGCATCAAAATACAATTTATTAATATAGTTTGTCACTACAGTGTAATTAACTTCAGCAGTGAATCCCAGTGATTATTTTGCCAGTCTGATTTAGAATTTGTTGGTCTTGAGTGTATCTTGAAGTTATTTTAGCTAAAATCGGAGTTAAAGCTATTTTCCTTCTGCCAAAAACTACCATCAACATCATTGTATCCCTGTCTGAGTTTAGGGAGGATGCTTGTTGTATCTTACATACTTGAAAAGACAATCCATGGCAAGACATAGAAGTTAAGTCTCGAGGTGTGCTGAGAATCTCCACAGCAGTACCATATGCATATGAAAAGCTAAATTTAAATGGGCGAATTATATTCCAATTCACTCCAGAGTTCTTATTTTACATTTGCCATTTGCAGATGAAGGAAAATGCTCTGTTTGTCTCAAGATAGGATTTATCCTGGATGAGTAGAAAACTTCCTAAGAAAATTAGATTTCCTGACAGTTTGGATAAGTTGAGACTGGTCCCACCTAATTTTCATCTCCTATTTTGGAGTGCTTACCTCCATGGTCTTAAAGTTCTCCTCTTAGTCTTGTTCAGTAGGAAGACTGAACAAGTTAAATGTGAGTAATTCAATTCCATTAAAATACAATCAAAAGAGTGATGTGTCCAGTGGTTGTACTAGTACCTGTGCTGATTTCTGGTCAAGGGCTTTGTTCTTTCCTCTGGTGCTGAGCAATTATATTATCTCAGGTGGTACTAGAAACAAAACTATTTGCATTTCAAAATAAATATTTAAGATTGTAAATTAAAAACTTTGCTCCCAAGTCAGGTGCTGTGAAAGGAAAGCCTCAAGCTTGAGATGATGCATAAGAACTCTTGATATGAAGTGATATGTTAAAACAGTTTGATCAGTTTTAAACAATTCAGAGCTGTTCTTATGTTTTGAGGAAGTTCTTTTTATATCTAGGAATGGAAGTAATGCTTTAAAGCTCTGGCATACAATTACAGTTGAGTTCAGTTGATCAATATTCATAGTGAAGCTAAAGTAATTAGTATGATTTATACAAGTTAGATTTTAAAAATGATTTAAACCTGGAGGTGAAAATTTTAAACTAATTGCCATATAAGTTAAATTGTAATTTATTTTACACCTGATGAAGTATCATTATACTAGTTCTAAAATATTTTGCACTGGAATTGGTAGATAATCCTCATATGCTTTTATGGCTAGTAAACAAAGAAAATTATGGTAATAAGTTTGATTTTGAAACTGTGAATTATCTACATAAATAATTTTAAAAAAAAGCTTATTTTCTTCACATTCTCTGTCAAATCACAATTTCCTTTCATTTATATAGTGGTGAAATACTGGTGATGAATGCAGATAACACACTTCAAAGCATTCTTCTTTGCTCTTTGTTCTTCTGTGGAACTTCATTTTGACCTTGCCAACGGAAGATAGGAATGAGAAACAGCTACTACTGGGACACGGAAGGGAAATTAATAGGAAATTTGA